>OX421895.1:3671542-4895390 GCA_949128065.1 Beris chalybata | reverse complement strand
TTACGAATGTATGAACTGAAGTTCTTTGATTTAATGTACAAATTCATTGAAAATAAGATTTTGTTGAACATTTTGAAGTTCAACTTCCGTATACAGAAAATACGTCTGTATTGAAAAAGTTCACAGTTTTATTAAATGATTTAATTATAATTAATTTATTAATTTACCAACAAATTTCATATATCGATGAAAATTTCATGAAAGAACCAACAAAAGTCACAGTTATAATTTATACAATTGTTTACTTTGATTATGTATTTCTTTTTCCATATTTCTATTATTTTTTTTTTACAAAAGACAAAGAAATCTTTTCTTTTAAATCTGTACCAAATTTATGTACCCATTCAAGAAAAAAAATAATAATATAGATTCAATAGATTTAATCAACTACAAAAATTCATAAACAAATATAATTAATTCAACAAACGATGTACGTCAACTTATGAACAAAGTTCATTGATTCAACGACCGAAATACAGAAACTTATGAATAAATTCATAGATGCAATGAAAGAAGTATGTCAGCTTGTTAACGACATTAAGGAAAGAGTTCATAAAATTTTGAAAAAAGTTCATTGATGAAATGAATTCAGTTTTTTATTGTTTAAGTTTAAGTTTTTCAGGTCAGTTAAATTTTTCATGTTACTTGGATTAAATAAAAAGTCTACTTTCATTCTGAAAATATTTTTAAATAAAATAGAGCCAGTCACACAAAATCTGACGCGCTTCTACAACAATCTATGCCACTTTTTTGAATAAGTTTAGTTGTTAGGACTCCAATTGTTCAATTGGTGACTTTGTTGTAAAACGAAAGTAAATCTAAACTTTAATTAAAGTACTGATGACTGTTTGCTTTTCGTTAAATCTTTGTTTTGTGATCTTATTTCATGCATGCATCTCATTAACTAACCCTACATCGAATCTAATTTGCCGAATCACCGTGAGTTGAATTTCTATCTATTATCTATGCTATATGTATTTTCAAAATATAAAATTACAAACCGAGTAAACGCAAAAATTGTGCCAATTAGAATAAAACGTGACGCTTAGTATATTTTTCAAAACAAAAAAAAAAAAAAATTCGAAAGTATGAACTCAAGTTGAAGTTGGTCATTTTTCAATTTTTGAATTAGTGAATTAGAAACATGGATTTTTCCCAATTTATCTATATTTTCACTAGAAACAAACTTCCTTTCTTTTCTTCTTTGCTATTTGTTCAAAAGATTTCTTTTCCATATGTCAAAGTTGGTTGTAAGGAATAGTATGCGTAAAGATGTCTAGCAGAAATCAAAATATCTAGAAATCTATCGTCGTCAATTAGTAACTCAGTGAAATCGTAATTGCGTAAGAAAATAATAATAAACGTTAGTATTCTCTGATAGCTTCTTAACTAGACTACCAATCAACGAGGTCAATCCCAACAATAAAGGTAAAAATACTTAAGTTCTTCTTAGCGCTGTGGTACTGATTTTTAAATTGAACTATGAAATTGACTCAAAATTTAAAATATCGGAATATTTGTATTTCCAATAATAACATAAGTACGAGTACAAGCGTTTCAGTATTTTTATACCACACAACAGATACGACTACACGAAATAATATCGTTGTCCCATTAATCTTAATTTTAAGAGCATGTTCTCGTTAAAAAAAGCATTAAATCCGACCTTTAAATCGACTCGTTTAGAAAAATTCAGATAAAAAACCAAAATGGTATACACGGCACCAAGTAGCAGCATTCTCCCTTTAGGAAATATTCAAAACAACTCGCCTTTAATAATAATGTACAGAATCTTCATTTTTAAATTATCTAATCATTGAAAGTTCAATTAATAAGAATTATTATAATTTAATTATAATACCAAGTCATTTTAAATATGATCTTTATTTTTGATTTTTGAAGTAGTAGGTTCAACCAAACTAAAAGACGCAAATTTCCGAGAAATTTCTTTTTCAACATCCACTATATTCCTAAAACTTCAAAACTTACTTCTTCTGTACCTATCAAAGTATTTCTCTTCCCGAAAGTCTGTTCTTCACTCACCAGTTATATACCAGGGTAGCTACCGTCTTGAGAAGAAACTAATTTCACTTCGTTTCTAGTCCATCAATTTTATGACAACTCGTCACAAAAATCAACTTATTTATCAGCTTACCGTTCACGACTCTTTGACCTTAATCGTGTATTTTGCTAACCATGCCTTTATTGTAAGCATCATACGTATTAGTTCTTCGTATGAGCCATGTCTGGTCAATGGAATTGTTAGCTTTCAAAACATGTAGCACACTCGTTTTTCTAATCTTCAGTTGGAAGGAATGCACATTTTCTCGTCAACTGAAGGTACAAATATGCAGAAAATAAAAAGGTGAAATTTATTTTCCAATTATCTTTTAATGACAATAAATGAGTTAAACAAAAAGCTCAATAAGCCTCGAAAAAAATTCAACTGGAATCTAGAAAGGTAGAACTAGTAGCAATAGTTTCTGCTATGAGTTTCAAGCCCAAAACGGCCAAATTGATCTCTTTGAAGACTTCACTCTAATAGTTTAACCTCGTCCCGTCTTTTGATTTGATATTCGAACCTTTGACTGCTAAGGTCGTTTCCCAATTCCTTGCTTCTACGTCTACGTCTATGTTGACGTCACAGCATAGCATTGCTATTAGGTTTGCTTAGATTGACTGATAGTCAAGACACGAACCGAAAATGAATTTAGACACAGCTTTGCTACGTCTGACGTCATAACTGTTATAACTAGACGTAGACGTAGACGAAGCAAGAGTATTGCGAAACGACCTAAGACACAGAGAACCACGCTTGGCTAAAACACATGGTTCTTGTATATTGTCCAGTCAGCCGTATGGAAATGATCAAGGTAGTCGCCATTGCAGCAGTTTACGCTGGACTAACTTGTATGTGATTTAATTACCATGCTACAAGTCTAACTCCTGACAATTTATTTAAGCTTCAAAAATTTGATAAAATTTTTTTTTTTAAAATGTTGTTTAAAGATAAACTGAATGTAAGCACGTGAAGCAAGCCAGGTGTGACAATCATTAATTACAAAAAGCTGCAAATAAAATTTCTAGAATAGACTCTCCAAAATTAAGTCGGATAACAATTTCAGCTTTGTTATTAAAACAAAGTAAAACAAGATTTTCCCACCCTTTTTGTTTTTAAGTCAAGAACAATAAATCGTAAGTTCAAAAATGTCTTGTGACATCAAAAACATAAATACCTAAATAGGCACTTAAGAGAAGATTAACAATAATTGCATACTTTGACTATTCTATTGTTCGTTCACTTGTCTTCTTAAATGTTTTCCTCTGACTTTTGCAATAAAATTTCTAGGCTTAATGTTACCCGATACGCGTGGAAAATTTCATAATTTGTTCACCCAAAAAAATTAAACAATAGAAGAGAACATACTGTTTTCAATTTTGACCTTACTAAATAAGTTCAAACAAGTTATTAAGTGTTTATTTTTTTATAAATAATTTTATTTTTGTGCGGCGTTTTTTTAACCGACTTTATAAACGTTGTAAAAGGTTCTCAAGACTATAAATAGACATCGCCAAGGATTGTAAGCTGGTATCTTCGTGGACAGTTCCCTTCCTATGAGTTAAACTGACCTTTTCAGTGAAAGTTTTTCAACTCTTTCTACTACAATGGCTTAGTTTAGCTTTGAATTTAGTTCTATACCATCTCTCATCTCTAATTTAAGATAACTTACAGTGATTCTAATATACACTGATTCGACAGGGAAAACAAAAAACTTATTATAGTTTCCATTTTTATAAGAATTTCAAAATTAGACGCCATATGTATGTACTTATCGCCTTTTGTTCATATTAAACTGGCGCAGCCGGTAGTTTTTATTTCTATAATCGAAGGCTTACTACAAAGTTTATTCACATTACTTCTGATTACAGAATAAATTTATGAACATTAACGAATTTGAAAGGAAGGGCCATCTTGTATACTGGACCGCATTCTTTCAGGTCCATAAAAGAACGAAAGAAATTAAGCTGCTAACGCTAATAATGTTAAATTTCAAGAACTATCAGTAGGTGACAATTAAAACACTAACTTTGGTTTTAAATCCTAACAAATTATTATAATATTCATCAACATACAGTTCCCGAAATTCTTTTTAACATATGCAATTGTAATAATGTAACAACAACCCAATTTTGTATCTTAAAGTTCAGACAAAAATTCCTGAGCAGAAAAAGTTTTTTAAAATATTCATTTCATCATCTCAAGTTTAAAAAAAACTGAGTTTCAATTCACTCTACATCATAAGAACAACCTGAAAAACAACAACACAGAATCGATCAGATTAATTAAAGAATCGATTTAGGGAGTTTCAATTGAATTTCATTTACATAATTAACCTCGATTTCATGGACTATTTTTGAGAGTTCTTTTAGAAGAAATTAGAAAATACCAAAAGCCTAAACCACACTACACCGTTACTTCCCCAAATTTTTCTTCAGAAGAAATATAGTATGCTGGGCGTCGAAAAGAAAAATTCAAAGGCTCCCTTAAGAAAATTCTGGCTCCACAACATCTAGAGATGATCCCATTAGAATATCTGTTCCTCTCCAATTTTTTTATCGCACGTTGTACTCATTCTGCTAAAAACAGGGAAGAGGTGGTATAGTCTTACCACTAATTAAGAACATTTAAACGCAATGTCCATCGACTCTTCCTTTTGCAATAATGTTTTTCATTTTATTTATTTACTTTTTTCACCACTTCACGGACTGTAAATGTTTAAATTCCAGTTCGGTATCTTGAAAAAAAAATTTAAATTCAAAAGTTTTGGGACGGTATAGGCGTGATAACAAATGTTCCATTAGATAAGTGTCTGAATCACTATTGTTGTTGCATTTTATTTTGTTTGCCTTCTAAATACTTTACCGAGTACGTTTCTGATATTTACACATTCAGAATACCTTTTAGACAGCTTCTTGTTTCTACTCAAAAACCAAAAATAATAATTTGATGGAAAATAAATTCGTATTTGAAAGAAAACAAAAGTAAAAAAAAAATATTTTTTTTTCGTGCAAGCAATGTGAACTTCCTTCCGTACGGAAGCAAAACAGCTTCGATAAGGCATTATACCAACTGTTGGCGATTGGCTGTTGCTGTTGAAACATGGGAAAATGTCTGCCAGTTTAGTTCGGTAAGACCTTATCGAAGCATTATCGAGGTACGAGAATAGCTTCAATAAGGCCTTTTAGAAGTTAGATTGTTAGTTGGAGTCGCTTAATGCTTCTACTACATACTTTAATTTTAACTCTGAATCCCACAACATGATGAACAATCGCTCCATCCTTCATCAACAGAAACCGATTCTGGCAAAAAATTAAGGTATGAAAAGAATTGTTTGTTTTCAACGCTAATAAGCGAATAGTCTTCTACAGCTTACAAACAGAAGTTATTCTTTAAAAACACAATAAAAATTTTGAATTGGAAGAAAAATCCATATCTAACTTGCGTAGCCACTGTTCAACAACAATTGTGAATAAGAAAGAACTTCATTTGCAGATTTGCAGATAATATTGCTTTTTACTATTATAGTAGAGAGTACCGACTTTTAAACCCAGTCTCTCTGACTTGATTAATATTAGTTATAAATGGGTTATTGGTTTGGAAGCTGCTTTCTTATTTCGATTGAAAAAAAGTAAAGTTCCATATTGAGTGGAGACAATTCCTCGAGAATTTGCATACGAACCAAATTCACAGTGTCTAACGCTGATTAATTACTTATCCGTAAAGTAGACTAATCCAACAATCTCTTTGGATACGGTTTTTTACCTTGTTAACAATTGAAATAGTAGGTAAAAGTGGGTAAAATGACGAAGGTCCTCAACATCTCTTCGGAAGAATTTCGTTTAAGCATCAGAAGGTTAAATGAATGCAAACTGTTATTAATCATAGGTAATCGAAAGGTTAGTTGCAGGTAAATCCACTTCAATTAAGCCAAGGGCATTGCTGCAAAATAAAAGACATGGACAGCAAACTTAAGACACGACTACAATGAAAGAAACTGCATTCCACGCATAAAACCATAATTAATAAAAAAAAAGAGAAGAAAAAAACCAGTTATTAAAATAAAATTAAAGGTGGGTATGCATGTTCTAAACCTGCGAGACCATAAACACATATGTCAACATAATAAGCAAATTTACCTTAACGTAACAGTCCAAGCTCACTTCCGTGACTAAATTTAACTTCGGCGGAAACGGACTTATTAAGGTGATGTATCCAAAAAAAGAAACGTGCCGTCGTCGGCGCCCACTTGTTAACTATTGAAAAGTAGGTGCACTCTTCAAGACCCACTAACAATATAAGCAAAAAGGTCAACGAAACGTCACTGTTACACTATACACAAACCCGAAATTCACTATAAACAATTCGAACACACTACATACGAAAATGTCACGTCATCTTCTACATACGGCCATAAGCAAAAAAACTCTTCAGAATCATTTTCAGGTGAGGCGGTCAAATGCGGAAAAACCAAAACTTTGCTGGTCAACACCTGAGCGATTTCTTAACTCCCACAAAATAACAAAATGGCCGACTAGTTTTGTGCTATTCTTAATTCAACAAAACATTTTAACAAACAAAAATTATATTATAGCGCATTGGCAACGATCAATAAATAATTGGTGAAGATGCTCAGGTGAAATTACGTGAAAATGTGTAAAAAAAAAAATCGTATTCCAAAATCTACGGTTTTATTGGTATGTAGAGGAAGGAAGTACCGCGAAACGAATTTAAAGGTGATCTACGCGCGCACGCAGGTAGATCAGTAACGAACGACTTTAAAATCAAGACTGGCTGCGCCGAAACACCTTTTCAGTCATCGCACAGAAATTCTTTAAGATGTGTTTTTTTTTCTTTACCTCAATACATTCACCTGTGTTGCTGGCAACTTTTCTTTCGTACTAGCGAGAAAAAATATTTCAAAAAATATAAAATAGCCATCCACAATTTTATATATACGAACGTATGGCAGATTGGTATTGTGTGCTTACCGTGGTGTGCAATTAACTCTCTTACCTGTTTGCACAGGTAACACAACGAGGTGTAAGACGATAGCAGATACAGTGAGTTGTGAAATCTTCGAAGAAAATGTTAACAGCTTTTATTAAGAACTGGAGGGGTTTTGGGATTAATCCAAATACAAATTTTAATAATGTAATATCCAGAAAAAGAATTTGTCTTTTTCTATATAACAACACTCATCCCATATCCACTAGATATATTGTTACATGTGCTACTAATTTATCAATGAATTCGAATCTACAGAGAAAACTAAAACCTTACTTACGCAATAGCGTAAAAAAATTCTACACACTTCTTGCATGTTCTTTAGTCTTGTCACACATTCAACACACATAACCCAATATTCCGGAAATCTCTCGACTCAACACAAGCAGTTCTCTTACTGTGGGAGACCACGGTCCGTAATACACAAAAGTGTGTTTGTAAAGTGATTTCCATTGAGAACAGCAATCAAGTAGTAAATTAAATTGGAAACCGTTGCCAATAGTGCGATAATTGGATGTGATTTCATGAAGTGTTTTTTTTAAATTAATTTTAATCGAATTGTGTTTTACTTGAGATCCCGTCGAACTAATAGCACACAACATTTTTGTTCGAAAATGATTCGAAAGTAAATCACCAAAGTGAATAATGTCTGCGAAAGGGAATGCACGTGCAGCTTGAGAGGTACATGCTGTACGTATACACTTATTAATCTTAAATTGTTCAGAAGAAAAGTGAATGGACCTAAAGCGCCATATACACACTTTAAGAAACATTTTGTGAATCGTACCTAAATTGTGTTAATGAATGTGCCTTACGAATAATTCACAAACGATTTTGTCTACGCAGAGATAATTAATTACATGTAACTAATATCCCATAACACGTGTAAGAAATTTGACTTTTTTTTGAACAAGATTTTTTTTTTACTTCTACATAAAGTTCTGTATTCACTATTCAATGTGCAAAATTATGTAAATTAATATGAAGCTCATCGGAAAAAATATTTTTCGGCCTTGGCATTAAAGTTAAAACTGCAAAATTTTAAATTCAAGAATATTGTAAAATATATTCAACTGCTCTCTCTTTGGTATTTTTGCAAATGCTCCAGGGGTTGTCGATATCGTCTATAATATTGGTGAGATTGTGTTCATTGTAGACATTGTCTACTTGAACATGTAGACAATTATTGTCGACGCGTAAATTAAATGACAATTATCTGAAATTTTTTTTAGGACTTTATACGTATTCATTAGATATAATTTAGAAAAAAATATTCCGAATATCTTCAAGCTTTTTTGTAAGTGACTACTCGAACTGCATCGCCTACATAATTCCTGATACCACAACCTTAGACAACAAATTCGCTGACTCCGCGATATTTTTAAATTCTATTCACTGGGCGAGGCACATTTACTTCAAATGCTGCATACTGAAACCTGTACAACCAGCCACTGCAAGATCCGTGGTTCTCCCTATATAGTACACACCTACAAGGTATTAGCCAGAAAACTAGTATTTCATACCTCTGCAGGTATCGTTCGTAATGAACTAGAACGGCCTGGCTGGAAGTTGCCAATCGAAGCCATCGACATTTTATTGTATAATAGCAAAGTAAGTTTTAAATGCCATACTGCCTACGTATCGCAGCTGCACAGAAAATAGGTAGGTCTGATGTAAAGTTTTACCACGAAAATTCCGCTAATGTTAATTTTTCAAAAATTTTTGTCACAGTCAAGTAAGATACTGGCTTGCCAGCGTATTGATTCGATTAGACTCAGACCTACATATTAGCCTCGACTTGTCTTCGATCGATTTCAGAAAAGGTGAGAATCAGGTTTCCGCGGTAATATAATCGAATTTGTACAAAGATACTGACTGTTCCGTAGGCGAAAACTTTGACTCATTGAAAGAGAAAATGCTTTTGTGGAAACTTGTATTTCGGACTTTATACAGATGTTGACCATTTTGCCATTTTAATTTATTTACTGCAGATGAAACGTTTTCTTCGCCGTGTTAAGTGGGATGATGACAAAAATAGATCTGTCTTAAGAAACTGCTTCTTTAGTTCTTTTAATTAGACCAGCAGCCATAAATCTGTATCATAGTAGAGTGTAAGAAGCGGAGATAAGTCGGACAGATAGTCGTATTATAAAGTATCGAATTAGTAGTCCAAGACAGTAGCGGTAAGTACACATTGGATGATTTTTATTCATAACTTTAACAATAGTATTTTTTAAAATTAAAAAATAATTCAAGGAATGATTACTTTTGATTGCGATTTTTTGATTGACAGAAAATTAAAAAAAAATCACTGTTCCTAATTCATTGATTCGAGGTGCAGATTGTGCTGAGGAGGTTGAGTTAAGATTTTAATCTATAAATTTCGATTTCCTATAACTCAAAACCGCACACATTTAGAAATTTGCTGAAATGTCCAAAAATTTACATGGAAGCCGAAACAAGGTTGAGCGGCGTAACATGCAGCGCTTCTTGAGCTTCTTCTTCATATCTCCTGAATGGTTCCTATCATACCATATAGTTAAAACTTGGTTTAAATCGAATGTACAGTTATTGAGAAGGGTAGTTAATGATACCCGTGAACGAATTGACAAAGATCTGAATTGGAAAAATATTCCATACATGAAGTCGGTAAAAAATAAAATATATAATGAATAAATTTACAAGGATAAGAGTACGGAGAAGGAGTGAGACTATGAAAGGTTCCAGTTCACAAAAACGCATATTTCCTAAATTTTGGTTGGAATAGTAGAGTATGACTACGAATTGTTTCCTTTCTCAGCAGAATGGCTTATGCTAATAAGTATAAAAGTTCAAGCACGTTGTAAACATTGTTACTCGAGAAACTAAAATTTTAAAAATTGAGCACAACAAACAACAACTCAATCAATACAATGGTGAAATATATTAATTTTTTATTTACCAAAACCTACCGTTTTTCTCTCAATAACTGATGACATGAGTACGTGCTTGTTCATACATTATTGTGTAGAGTCTAGAGTGGAGCGTAGGAATAAATCTTGCAGGTGATAAATTGGAAAATGACAAGAGACCAATTATACCTTACAACCTTAGAATATCATATAATGATTTTGTTCATGTTCTGCGATATCACCACAAGTTTCCAAAATGATTCCACCCATAAACCAATGAATAAGAAATTAAATGGAAACAATTGCTATAATTACTTCCATTTCACAAGTATACTTCAACACGTTTAACCATGAAAAGAAAAGCAAACAACCTAAATTCAACGCTTCAAACCAGGCATTTTAAAATTTGGAACATACCTACGTACATTAGTTTTCCAAAAATTACAGAAAAAGTATGAGTATGGAAAAAATCGTGCTGTTGAGTGAAAATCGATGCTTCGTGACCCTCTGAAAAAACAGTTTAAAGTATTGAAGCATTCATCTTCCGAAAAGAAGATAACTTAATAATCGGATTTGTAAGGGTAATTTAATTTAAAATTGTGTACATTACATACATCATAATTTCTCAGCATTTCAAAATATAAGCAAAACAAGTAAACTCAAAGTTCAAATAGCTATAGACATAGGTTTGATAAAAACAACAATTTTACGAATTGTTATTAAGGTCGTTTCTCAATTCCTGGCTTAAGTTTACGTCTACGTCTAGTTATAACAGTTATGACGTCAGACCTAGCAAAGTAGTGTCTTAATTCCTTGTTCGTTTGTGTCTTGGCTATCAAGCAAACGTAAAAAAATTCAAATTTTTCTATGGAATTTAACTAATTTTTGATTTTTGAAGTGTCAAATAAGCATCAGCTGATCAATTTTGACGGCTTATCCGAGCTTTTTCTAAACTGTTATAACAGCAATGCTATGCTGTGACGTCAACATAGATGTAGACGTAGACTTAGCAAGCAATTGAGA
Source organism: Beris chalybata (assembly GCA_949128065.1). Classification (NCBI taxonomy): domain Eukaryota; kingdom Metazoa; phylum Arthropoda; class Insecta; order Diptera; family Stratiomyidae; genus Beris; species Beris chalybata. Next base: position 4,884,410 of record OX421895.1, on the reverse strand, counting down.
AACGAACTTAATATATAAAAAAAATTAAGTTCGTCGTTTATGCAATTTGCTTGCCTTCAATTTTCATTCATACACACACAACTTTAAGCGCAATTTACTTAAAATTTAGATTTTGTAACATAAATCCTTCATTTATTCAAACTTCAAGTCTTCAATAGTTTACGAATGATAATATTTTTTTAAAAAATTGGACAATTTGCTTAATAAATACTCTACTCTTCGTTCAGTAAGTAATTTTTTCAGAAGTGGATATAAAGGATGATTTTTGTGGCAGTTGAACGGAAAAGAAGCTGATTCTAGAACCGCTAGTTATAGAAAGTTGAAATTCGGTAATTATATTTTAAAAACATGAATATTTTAGTATGACGGGATGTATTCCAATAATGTCCTTAGAAAAAGTCAATGAGGCGAAGATGGTTCAATTTTGCTATTAAGTCTTATAACAAATTATGACATTTAAAAATTAATTTCAACTTTGAAAAAGGTTGGGAAAAGGTTTAACAGTTTCCGAAAATGAAGAGTCAAATATTCCAAAAACCAGCTGCACCTGGTGACACTACAACTATTCTGGATCAGGCAAGATTACTAACTCCATTTCAATCTGAAAACCTGAATTATGATTTAATTTTACTTATGAGTCTTCGAAAATTAAATTTACAACCTTCCATCTTCATCTTAAAACTGAAATCCAGGAGTAAAAATCAAAAAAATATTCGAGTCAAATGGAAAAAGATTTGTAGATGTTCAAGATCAATTTTCATAAAAATTTTGTTTCGAGTATCAAACTGATTGTTTTCAGTCCAATTTTCCTGGTTTAATAATTTTAAAGAATCGTAGGGTAGATATCACAAATATAGATGATAGATGATTATAGAGTACGTAAACTCAAACAATTAAAATTTCGAGTTATTTATGTTGTATCCACATTTTAATTTTTTTTTCCAAATTATAATAAATAAAATTGTCTTTTACAAAAGGTCTAAACATTTTGACAAAATTTTTAAATGTTCCTCCCGAAAACCTGTTTGTCAATATTTTTAGATGCTCCTCCTGAAAAACTGTATATTGTATATTAAAGTATTATTAAAATGAGCCGTCGATATTCTTTAGTTGAATTGAAATAATCTTAAATTTTTTTTTACTTTTCTCAGGAAGGCAAAAATATTATGACTGCATAAAACTGCAACTGCACGCACCTTCCAAATAGATTTTTTAAAAATTAAGAAGGCACGGTTCTCTTCAGTTCTCTCAATTGACTGATTAAAATTTGTTGGGAGGAGATCGCCAGTCAAACGGTTTATAATTTTCATTGGAATTTATAATTGACCCACACTGGGCGCCATTATAAACACTCTTCCTTACTATAACAGAGTTATTTCATGTTTCTTTTTTGTATACCACAAGAATACTGTCGCATTACTGGTAAACAATAAAGAATAATATTTATAATGGCGCCCAATGTGGGCCAACTGTATCGACTTTTTTTAATTTTTTTTTTATTTTTCCACCATTTGTTTAGTGTCCTATCACAATAATCACCAATTTCTAACATACCCCTTTCAAGATAGTGTTACTGAATACTCCACACTTTAATATAACACAATTTATCACTAAGAATAAAAATCAATCTACTTACCGGCAACAACATCGCCATTAAACGTTATCTGAACTGTATGGGTTCCCGGCTCATGCGGCGTAAAGCTTGCTACAAAACGCTGACCACCTAGCGATCTAACCGACGATGTTACACGTCCACCGTTCACCAAAATCTCAAGATTTCCCGAACCAGCCTTAGAACCGTCGATTTCGAATTCTACAGGTCGCCCAAGGACTCCATTGGAAATGTCCTGAACACGAATAGCTTGAGCTCCAGTCGCATTATCGTCTATTGGACGAAATCGACTCGAATAGCCATAGTCTGATCCTTTTTCGGTAGTAACATAACGTTCACTTGTCTCTTTAATTGTTGTCGAATAGTTTCCTCTAGAATTGTAAGAATTTTCAGCATTCTTAACAACAATGGCACTAGGTCTGTACAGGAAGAAAAATTTGGAAAGGTTCTATTAGCTTCATCCTTTCGAAAGTCGTTCAAGAACAGCCTACCTGTACTTTTCAGAATCACTTGATCCTCGTCGTTCGGAATGTTGCTTAGCTTCGGTTAAGGCAAACTTGTTATATTGGGTATTACGATGGGTTTCGTGATCGACATCGGGCCGAACATACGCCAGATCGGTATTCAACTGACTTTCAGTCATATTGGCCAAGGACTCCAAGGAGTTATGCGAAAGCATGTGTTTCGTTTTATTGATCACATCCCAGCTATCGCGTCGTGCTGCGGCTGGCTTGATCGACGATACACGAACGTTCGATGAATGATCGACCGGTTCAGGACTTACCGTCCTTCGTCCGGTTCCAACAAGCGGACTCGATCGTAGATTATTGTCCGACATGAAGTTCGAGGACGTCTTGTAGGTCGTTGATTTCTCGACGTGTCGAACATTTTCAAAGCCACCAGAAGCTGTCTTATTGACGGTTACAGGACTTGAAATCTTGTGAGTTGCCGACGTAATGTAGTTACTCGGTGAGCTAGTATATGGCCGCTGGATAGGTGAAGCTGTTGTCAATTTTGGACTTGAAGTAATATTTCGGCTGGAACTGGACTCGAAGTGACTCGATGTCTTGATTGTTACAGGACTGTTTCGCGATACTGAACTGCCTCGTATCTGGGGGAAAAAAAAACGAATGGAAATTTATTCAGGAAATTCGTTGGAAAACTTTCGATCCTTACGTGAACTGGACTAGATACAGGACTATTGGAACTGTTGCGCGTGTCGACGAAATTCTTTGTAACGTACGTTGAGCTGTTGTAGCGATCCTCTCTAGGTGGGCTTAAAGTCAAGTCACGATCACGTTTCCGACTGTACAATTCGTTTTCTTTGTCGTAGTAATAATCGTTCTTCAATTCGACTTGCTTCTTCGATTCCTTCTTCAAGGTGCTCGAATAGATGTCGGTTGTTGTTTTTGGCGAATATGTATCTCGAGCGGGTGACGAAAGTCGCGGGGAGTAAACCTGTAATGTAATTTTTCAAAATGAATAAAGTTATTATTTTTGAGAAGTTAGAATTTAGTCACACTGAAGAAGCTCATCAAAAATTACTGGTCAAATAGACATCAATCTGTTTTTTCAATCTAGTGGTATACAAAAAAAATCCCAGGGAAAAATTTCATAAAGGCGCCCAATGTGGGCCAATAGTGTAATGCGTAAAAGCGCCCAATGTGGGCCAACTGTGAATCTTTCCATATATTTGAGTTATGAAGACCAGGCAAAATTAAAGAAACATCAGGTGCAAAAAAAGAGAAGAAGTCAACTTCCAAGGCTCTTCTGAAAAATTCGGACAATCCTTCATATTGATTTCATCCTGTCTCTCAACGATGAGTCTCTTTCTGACTCCTGTCCATAACATCCTGATTCATTAGTAAGATTACATTGAAAACCCTAGAATTACAATAACACTAGAAAACCACTGAACTAACTTGACAAGCCACCACTTTATCCAAGACTCCAAGCAAATTGGAGCATGCCACTGGTATTAAAATAGGGTGTTTCATAGCAGGTCGATTCTGTTGAATGCAATTTACTGGCCATGCATTATTATATTGAACTTTATACCCAAGCGGTAACAAACGTGACATTCATCATGAACGCCATGAAAAAAGTTTCGAAACAAGCTCAATTTTTAAACAAGTCTGGGGCCATGATGCCAACACTCTTCACTTACCTCCGTTTCGCGTTTCGTTGAATACAAACTGGTACCCTTATAACCATCGTGTTCATTCTTTGGAGAATATTGTGGTGAATACGATCGTTGCTTGGCGATCTCTTGGTGAAGAAGATCCTTCTTCGCCGATCGGAAGTCATTGTGACGAGTACTAGTCGAAGTTGCGTACAACATTGAAGGACTCTCTGAACGATGTTTATCTAAAATACATTCAAATTGTTAGAAAAAATCACACTACAGGTTCAGGTAAGCAACGATCACTTACTATCATGATGAGGACTATTCCTGGTTTTTCCCGATCGTCCTTTTGTTCCAACGCGCATAATAAACGGCGATCCTTTCACATCGTAACCGTTGAAGTAGATATAAACGCGGTATTTGCCATTCTGCCGCGGCATGAACGTAACGCGGTACTTGTTCTCGACGATTTTCTCAATCGAACACACCAACGATCGCTTATCGTGAACGATATCGACATGCAGTTCACCTGTTACACCAACACCACGAGCATCCACCTCAAAGGAGTGCGCTCTCAACGGCATTGCTCCGTCCAATCCGTGTACTGATACTCCCGTTGGATCGAATACGGCACACGTGAATGGTCCACCTTGGATATGTCGTCCTTGATACGTGATGGCTATTTCCCAAATTCCAGCTTCGTCCGGTTTGAATATGGCACTATGTCCTTCGGCTCCTTTCTTAATCGGACACTTATGTGATCGTCCGGATGGACTGTAGGCAGTAACCAGGATATCCTCGGATTTCGGAGCTCCCGTGGCATTGACCAGGACCTCGACAAGACTTCCAAGAGCACATGGAGCCATACCGGGTGGTGCGACTTGCAAATATCGCGGCAGGACTCGAAAGAAATGTCCACCCAGCTTGTCTTCATCGAGTTCTACAACGATTTCATGCATGCCATACTTTTCGGGAATGAAAAATCCTTCGCCGTGCTTATTAAGCCGGACATGCTGACCAACACCAGATGGTGGTACAATAAATGTCTTAACCTGACTGATGTCTACTTCACGTGATAGAGCCTCAACTCGGAACATGGTCTGAAAATTGTTATACATAGTTAAAATGCAATCTATATATCGAATTTGAGCTAGGAACTTACTTCTTCACCAACACGACCCGATGTACTCTCCAGATGAATCGCAATCAAGTCCGAAAGAGGTGGCCGAGGTGTTACCCACTGTAGATTAGCAGCATACGCCATTATTCCCAAATGCTCAACTTCCGGAGTTGCCATATCCTTCGGACTAAGGATCGGTTTCACGCCCAGCTTTTCGCCTGCCTCGATTGCTTTTCGAATATTATTCTCATAGTGGAAAGGATCGGAACTCAATTTCTCCGGAGCTGGTGCAGCTCCACCTAAATTCCGAATAACCTCACAGAATACCTTGCCATCATTCCAGTCCGTTGTGAAGTTGGCAACAGGCTCCCGAACTTGGGTGTTAACCCATCGCATGGTCGCATTATATCCTGGTCCGCCTGGCTTCATAAAGTAGGACAAGTATGTCATACCGGACAATTCATCCAGCCACGGCGATGCCAAGTATTCCGGTTCCAGAACCTTGGGAATACTGAATTCGCGCTGAGCAATATCCATTGCGTTCGTACAATTTCGAACGCTCTGACTGCTATCCAGACTCTTCCAATGCGAAAAAAGTCCCGGCTGGCAATAATCGAGCAAAGCCGATAGATTCACCCCGCTATTCCAATCCGTTGTCAAATTATTAATCTTGCATTCGGGAAGAGCCGCCTGAAGCCAGGCGAGCATAAGCTTCCTCGGCGGAAACTTGCTGCGTCCGATCTGATAGCGTACAATCAATGACCAGATAAGTCCAAGGATCAGCTTGATATTGCCATTGACGATATCAACATTCCCGATATTCACCAATTTGATGTGATCCTTCTCGATCGCGTTCAACGCAGTAGTGGCATTCTCCAGGTAGTGATGTTGGTTCGCCGGACGCCGATTCCATGATGGCTTCAACGGACGCGTTTGAAGACTTTCTACCAGCGCGCAAAGATGTGTACCATCGCAAAAGTCCGTCGTCCAATCGTGCACCTGAAAATTAAAAAATTATGAGAAAATCTTCCGTGAAAATTAATTCATTATTCAGTTCCATTGCGATCTTGGTTTTAAAAATCTCAGTGCCATGCGAATGCGATCGTCGATCTCCAACGCGAATATAATAAGAGCTTATTAGCATTTTATCAATGGCGAGTGAATACACGGTGGGTATGTGAGTGCACTTTTATAGAATGTGAAGTGAAAACTGGATTTCTTATTTTGGGAAGACTTTGTTACTGATACGAGAAGGCCAAAAGAATTAATGTCGCTTTTCAAGATTTATCAGTATGAAAATCTTGAAAGTGAATTTTTCTGCGAGTTTCGTATATAAAATTGCGTGTCAGCCATTAGTATTACATTTTTAATTGAAACTGGAATGCATACTGCGATTAACTTAGTTGAAAAATTTCACGCCCTTGCTTCTAAGGCGTGAAATTGATTGACCTTAAAACGGAAAACAAATGCTTTTGGAAGCAGGTTGAAGGATCAATGATTTAACCTGAAGGAAAGTAGACTCTAAACCTTACGATCCGCTTATACTACAAAATTTGACTAAACCTTGTATTACACTGTATGGCTCGCGGTCAAAAATTGACGCATATGAAGAATTGTTTTTGAAAAAATCACAAAAAGGCAAATGTGGTCAGACCGATTGTCAAATTTTGTCAGACGGTCAAATGTCGTCAGATTATTTGTCAAATATTTGACCGCGTGGCATACAGTGTAATATTAGCTCAACAGAGTATCAGGTAAAAAAAAGCAACTACTGAGACATCTCCCAGCTGGTTTGTTAAGCCTACAAAAATGCGGTCTCACCATTTTAAGGTACAGCTACTATAACCCACTTTTGCCTAAAGACGCCTTTCGAAAAATTTCACTTTTCGACTCTTTACAGTTTTACTTCGGTTCTGAAATACAGAACTGCTTCAGATTCAATTTCGATACAGTACTGATAAAAAAAATCTTTAACAGTAATTGGTAAAAGTATAAATTTTGGTATATTGAGTTACCCCTATCAATAATAATGTAGATATCAGTATTGACAGTATTGATAGTTTGAGTATCCGTCAGTTCATTTCATCAATTTACATTTTACATTATCAATAATAATGCCAGTATGTTTTGATTCTGTTAATATTATTGACCAAGTAGAGGTAGCTTTCTGATGGTATTCAGTACTGTATCAGTACCAACAAAAAATACAGGTCACGACCTCCTGTATGTCTAGACTTCGGTATATTTTTAGAGTACTTTCTTCACTTTCTAGCGTCTTAGTATAATCTGATCAATCTTAGTAGATTCTTCCAGGTTAATCTGTTCAATTGCGAGGAGGTATTCGATAAGAACTGTCTTCCTGTGTCAATAATCTAAAGTTGAAAATATAAATCAAAAATATGCATGGGATAAGCACGCCTTCAAAATTTTCTCCTTGTAACAATAGAGTTATTTTGTGGTTCTTTGGGTATTACAGGTCAGTAGCGGCTATAATTTGATCAATACCCCCCTGAAACAACTTCTACCACCCTCCTGTGATGGGCTACGCTTCATTAAGGCGCAACAAGTACCTTGGGCCTTGAACGCATGCTCCAAACGGGGTTCGAATCCATGATAGACTATCGTACTAGCAACTCAGCTATGGAGATCATAAGCAAATGAGTTTAGTGCTAATTCGATAATCAGGTGAAAATTTGTACGAGACGACCATAAGTAAGCACCCTGTCTCAACTTTCTTTTGACTTCTAAAGAGTAGTTAAACTCGACTTTCGTCAAACATAAAAATATCACAATGACATGATGAAAACCCAACTTTATTATGTCTGTGGCTTACAAAGGCCTATATAACGAGTTTGCTATTCAATTAACCTCTGAAGTTGTATTACCCGAACGAAACTACCTTGGGAAAGTTCAAATTTGAAATTGTTTGGCCAAACATATCAAAACCACGCTAACAAAGTTGCAATGAGTTATGAACTTGTCCAATCATCTTTTCCAATTAATTATAAGCAGCTTAGGTTGCTTGTATTGCGACTAGCTAGTAGTCAATATTGTATTCCGCTTCGGATTGTTTACGGCAGGTGACCTTACGTAATCCATAAATGTAGTCATAATACAAGTCGCATGACAATAATTCATTACTAGACTCTGATGAATTTCCAATGAAATCGCAATGGAATCGAATAAAACTAAAATTATAAAGGCCTACTAGGTGTAGGTATGTTATGGAAAATCAACTCACCTGCATACCAGTTCCGCGGAGATGTTCGTTCACCCAATTGCGAAAGGTGTTCGCTTGAATTTCCACCCACAGATCCTCGTTACCGCGTATGTTCATACCTTTGGCAGCTGTTCCTTCGGGACTGCGTGCCAAGAGTCCTGCGTGCGTGATCTTTTGCGTTTCGGTGCTGCCATCGTTGTTATGTTGTAAAAGACCGGCATGCGTAATTTTCGCACCTTTCATCTCCTTCAAATCCATTTTTTTTTATATTAACAGCTTGTTATTTTCCTTATCACGCCCTTTATTTCTTCTCGAAACACTAACTTACACTCACTCTCACTATTTCTCGTAGTAGTAACGCCTCATTAAAATCATTTTTTAAATTCGGAAAATTCGAAAAAAAATATTTGAAAATTGTTCAAAAGTTACGCGATCACACCGATCACATCCACTTTAATTTCCGATCAAATTCACACAATATTAACTCTCGTATGTGCACTCGATAGTGTGTAGTGTCCGCTTAGTTGACTGGTAGTTTGTCGTCTGTCCAATTGACTAACTAACGTGATCTCCTAACCGAAAAAATAAGAAAAGAAAAAACAGTTTTCTTAGTATTATTTTCTACAAGGTATGTGCAAATAGGTAGCGTAAGATCATGACGTCATACTGATCATTTCTTAAACCAAACCGAATATTTTGTCCAAGTCCGCGAGCTTTAATACGCAAGATCTTGTTATACGGCGCGAAACCTGTTTCTTGTGATCGTAGGAATGGTGGGTTCTAGAGTCCATACGATATTATAACAAACATAAGATCAAGACTTAGTAAAAAAAAATAAACAAATATGACCAATGGAGCATGCAATATTGTGCATCAATAAAACGCCGGTGGGTGGATGATGTTAGCTATGTCTATTTCAATAGGTTTATGTACTCTTATCTTACGTCATGAATTTAAGTCTTATCCAAGCTCGACTCTTTGAGGAGGGAGGACACTGGACTTTGGCTAACTCTTCAGTAGACATACCTACATATGTTTCGAAAATTTTGCTCACACATCACATATGAGCCTATATGTTTTTTGCCTTTTTTAATTTGACTGGAGCCTAAAATGTGATGCAAAATACAAGCGAACACAAAGATGACTTCATTCCGATGGAATGACATTCTTTTAAGCTTCTTTTTCTTTAATTTGAATCCATACGAGCTTATAAGAAACTATATTGTTGTTGTTGTTGCTCTTTTTTATTTTGTTCACATTCCACACGTAAGAGTAGTATCTTAATTTGAACTCTGTAGGTAGATACAGGTATTTGGTATTGTATATGAACAACAGACAACGGATGTAACTAGTTTTCAAGTGATACGATTGATTTATAAAGCCATTCTTTCATGTAGCACAAGCCTGCAAAATTATGTTCACTAATTAGTGGAAAATTTCGTATTAGTATCGTGTAATTGAGAGCATGTACACATTCTGATTGTTCAATTGAGGATTTCTGAAGATAAGGCCTTAGGCGTGAATAGTCGTACGTATGAGTACACTTATGTAGTTGGTAGGTACGTCGGTCTAGTGTTGACCGAACAATATGTGAGGTAATCCTTGAATTCGCAACAGAAAAGCAAAAAAAATAACAAATTATATGTTAAAAGATATTTTTTTTAAATTATCGGGTATTTTTGTAGAGCCCTATATTATCTAACGCCATCAAATTTAATTTTTTGGATACTCCTGACTTCGTTGCTTTTTATCTACAAAGTTTCAGATACCTAGCTTAAATATTCGTCCCACTCCTCCTCCGCCACAATCAGTTCCAAGATATATGCCAAAATTCGTGAAAATATATACGTATACAACCCCTTACTGCCCACTAAGGTCAAATAAAAATCCGATTTTAAGTGATGTTAGCACTTGTGGAAGTTAAAATCAATTCGATATGTCATAGTCAAACCTAAGATATATGTATGTCAGAATTCGTGAAAATGTATATACATACAACCTAAAGGTATTGAATGTTAAAAAACCTTGAAAATTGTTTTTATGCGATTATTCGTTATCTCAACAGACCTAAGAAATACGGCGGAGTTCGTGAAAACGTGTTCGTTATCTCAATAGACCTAAGAAATACGGCGGAATTCGTGAAAATATAATATGTACAATCCCTTTACTCTCCTTAGAATTTAATATTGGAAAATCCTGAAATTCGTTATAAGGCGATTGATTATATAAACTACCCGTGGACCCGGGAACCAATACGATGTCTACAAAATCCTTTTATAAGATTTTAGACGATTATTTAAAACTCATCCAGAAGTAAAGATGAATCCGTTGTCTATTCGATATATTTGACCTAAGAATTTTGTCAGAATTCGTGGAAATGTATTCAATCCATTTACTCTCTCTTAGAGGCGAATGTAAAAAATTTTATTATTTAATATTGTCACGATTTTTGCCAAATCTATTAGGTCTTGTAAGATGTCCAGTTAATTTTACTTCCACGAGCTCCTCAGAAAAAGGCATGGAAATTCTTTGAACGCCTTTTTATTTTCAACGCCAAAGGGAATACTACATAAATCCGCCGCATAAACGCCAATTAGAATTTCAAATTCCAAGCATAAAGTGAACAAGAGAAAAAATTGCAATAAAAAAAGGGTCTATATATTTTCACGAATTTTGCCATATCTATTAGACCTTCTAAGATGTCAAATGAAGTGAACTTCCACGAGTTTCTCAAAAAAAAGCATGGAAATTTTTTGTACGATCTTCAATATTCGACGAATCAAGAGGCTTAAAGGTTTTGCATGCATTTTCACGAATTCTGTCATATCTTTTGGGTATGATGACATATTGAATTGATTTTTACTTTCGAAGGTTTTCTATGTCAGTAATAAAAAAACAGCATTTTTTGACACTCACTTCCGGAAACCTTAAGAAAAAATTAAAAATGGGGAATTGTTTTGAAAATGAATCTTTTAATAGAACTAATCCAATATTAATTCCAAAAATGAACCAAAAAATTTAACTCTTCCGTGTCAACAATAAAAACACATTAAAAAATAAATTAAAAAATATACATAAAAACATTTCCCCATTGTAGGGTATAATTTCAGTTTGCTTTGTTCAAAAAAAATCTTGCTCAAATCTCACCGACGGCCTTTGGACTCTCCGTTACAGGTACGTACTTATTTACCTCAGGTTTTTTTCGTCTTTTATTTTAACCGAAATTAACTTGCAATTCGTGTTTTGTACCATTCATTTGGCTTCTCAACAGTTGAGTCGTTGAATTAACAAAAAAAAGCACCGACTTGAGCACCTCTTCACCGTTCAAGGTCTCGTCAATGTGACTGCAGATTAAGAAAAAATAAATAAATAACCTATAAGAAAAACCTGACCATTTGTGTCTGGCTTTTTTTTTGTAAAAAAAACACACTCATAGTTGCTTTTTTACGCATCGCTGATCTGCAACGCAAGTTTGACCACCACCGGACTGCGCTATCTCCGTCATTAATTGCATGTGCTTCCGATTCACCTGAATAAATGGAGTCACCTGTTTTAAGGTGGACATTACCAGTCATTGTATTTTTTTTTTTGCTTTTTTGTGGAGCTAAAAGAGGGGGTGGAGGGTTTTTTTTTAGTAAAAAGACAGAGCTGCAATGATGTCAATGCAAGGCGGGGTCTTGTAGTTGAAAATTTAGACGACGATTTTGAAGAGAAAAAAATTGCAGAGGGGAATTCTTAGGCCATTTTTTATTGAAATAATTACATGGAAAATTGCTAGCAATGTAAAAATTATAAAATTGTTGTTAATTAAGTAACAAGTAGGTACCACTAGCAACCACATCTTCACTTCTTATGCAATTGCTAACAATTTTATAGCAGATTTAGTAGGAGTTGAAAAGTGGTTCTTACGAAGTAATGGAATGCTGTTTTTTGCAAACTGAATATTCAAATAGGTTTAAAATCTTGAGCTATTACCCAATTAATTTAATAGCTGGCTTTATGCAATGCATGATACCACGACTTCTTAATCGACTATCAACGATCTTAAATCATAGTTAAAATTTTTTTTTGCAGGGAAAAATGAAAAAATAAAAAAATTAAGGGGAAGTCAATTTTTTGGAAAAATCTCAGCGAATATAAAAAAATTTTAGAGTAAAATTTAGCTTAAATAAATGACTAAAAATGCACACCCCGTAGAAGTAATTACCATTTGGATATATGATCAGTCTGAAGAGATATCACGGAATTCATGAAAAAATCAATCACACCCCTTACACTCTCTTAGGGTTGAATATAAAAAGCCTGAAATTTTTTTTTTTCTATAAGTAGTAGTAACAGTAAAAACTTATTCAATATCTAATTAAACCTAAGAGTTATGACGGAATTCGTGAAAACGTGCACAGCCTTTGAAAAATAGCTTAGGAGTTTATTTTCTACTAGGGGATGGATATCAAAAAATCCTGAAATTTATTTACAGAAAAAACCCGTGGAAAAAAAATGGGTTCCATATAGATGTTGATATGATTAGAATCAGACCTAAGAGATATCACAAAATTCGTGAAAAAATATGGAACACCGGTATAACTCTAAGGGGTTGACTATTGAAAAATTTTTAAAACAATTTATAAACATTTATCTGAGGAGCCTTTAAAACTTTTCTTTAATAAATTCTTAAGCCAATGGTTATTGCTTAAATTATTTTCCTATTACTCGTATATTTCCATAGAAGTACAGTGCAAGCCAGTTATAACGTACCTTGAGGGGACCACGAAAATAGAACGTTATAACCGATACGTCAGTACGTTATAAACAACATAAAAACCTTTCACATTTGTGCATGGGGATCGAAAATAGGCACTTTATAACTGAAAGTACGTTATAAAAGTGCACTTTATAAGCGGGTTGCACTGTATGTATGTATCTACCAAATTTCCAACTTTCTAGCATGAGCCGTTCGTGATATAGATGAAACATTCAACAAACGTTCATAAAAAATTAAACAAAAAACAAGTTACGTTTTTAAACTTAAAATTCAAAATTGTTTGCTTTTTCTCACAAACCACCAGCCTCTTCCCAACCCTCATAGCGCCACCCCTCATAGCACCACCCTAATTTGTGGCAGGAGTATATATGAGACAACATTTGTGAGAACTGTTTGTTATACGCTCCACTGCCGAATCGGCAGACGGCGGTTAGACGGATGTACACAAGATAAATAAATTGGGTTGTTTTTTTCTTTATCTACCATTTTTTTTAAATTCATTACAATAATTTGTTATTAACAAATAAAAAAAAGTTATAATTTGATTTTTAAATCAAATATCCGAACTATGAGTCAGAAAATTCTTTGCTAAAAATGTATAATTGAAGAAAAGCTATTCCAACTACATCTGTGTAAGCCTAAGGTTAATTTCATAGCAGTTTCTCACAAAAAACAACAATTCAATAAGGTTAACAATTTAACTTCTTATCCATTTGCAATGTAACATCTGTTTTACTATTAAAACGCCGGTTGTTTAACCCCGAAATTAATGTTTTCTTCTAGACAAGGTAACTAAGTAGTAAATTCGAGAGAGAAAAGAGAAGAAAACAATAAATTCCATTCAAGGTTCGAGCAAAATTTAATTGGTGTAAATTTCAAGATAAATAATAAAGTGAAATAAGCCTCGGAAACCGGAAATGCTTCCCCAATTCGATATGATGTCATATAATGAAACACAAACACACGGAGTACAAAGTTAAATCGCGAAAGCCGGCATATTCGTAGGTGTTAATAATTTCCCTAGACAGTTTTAGATATGGTAGAATAGGTGTGTGATAGAGGTACACCTTTATGAGTTATTACAATAGAGGAGAAAAATTGTTTGTTCAGTTTTTCTTCTCATACATTATCTATCACTTTCCTTAGAAAGTGTCAACTATGTTAAAAAGAAAACAGATAAGTGATCTGTATTTCAATTTTTCAATATTTTCAGTGTCGAAAAATGAGGAAAACATAACAAGTCTTTTGTATATTCAAAAGTCCTTCACAAATTTGTGTATTCTGTCGAATACTCAAAAAAAGGTCAAATTGGTAAAATCCCTGTCTAAAACGAACCATAGTCCTTTATGCAAGTGGACCCACTTATTGCAAGATGGTACCAAACAATTGCGAAGTTTAAAATTTTGTTCTTCTAAAATATTTTATTATTTGAAACTACGGTTATAAAAGCAGATAGAGGATTTGTTTTGCAATCATTCAGATGTCCTTAACAAGTTGAATGCCATGAGGGTGACCGGAACAGAAATTTTGTCCCTTTAAATAGCATTGTCAAAATTTTTGACAAAAAGTGTAGCACGCAAAGTGTTAATAAAATTGAATCCATAACTACGGACTTCTGGATCTGGCTGCTCACTTATTTTTATATGCCCCTACAAATGACGTCCCTGAATACTGGGTTGGTCAAGTTCTTTTTAAAAAATTATTAATATGTAGGAAAAATAGTAATAACAATTTAGCTCGAAAACCTCGCTTTACACATCAGGAACTATGTACATATTCGAGATTGAACTATGAAATTTACACAAGTGGTGGTTCCTAAAGACCCCATTGGAGGAATTATTGGTACTGGCAGGTCTATGATTGGAGCCATAATCGAGTAAAGACTCAATCTAAGTAATTATATAAAACAATTATTGGTGAATTTTGAAAATAACATTTTTAATGGGTCTAGGCTACAGTCGTGAGTATATTGTTCCTATTTCAATCATTTTTTTCAGTTGAAATTGTGTAGATTAATTTAAAAGCAAATGAAAGTCATGATAAATTCAGTTAAGAATTGGTCAAAAAAGAGTTGAAAAGATGTTGAATATGTTTTCACGAATTCCGTCATATTTCTTAGAAGACCTCGAACTGATTCTTACTTCAACATACTCTCTACACTAAGGCCAAAAATTTATGTCGCAAATTTTTCGATACTCAGTCCTAAGGTGGTGAAAAAGAGTGGTAGCGGTGGTAAAATAATTGAAAAGGGGTTGAATATGTTTCACAAATTCCGTTATATTTCTCAGCTTGATTCTTACGGAACGTGCTCTTTAGACTAATGACTAAGAACCAAATTCTCCATCATTCAATCCCTAAGAACGTGTAAAGAAGTTAAACACGTAGCGCTGGTAGCTAACTAGCACTACTGATACTTCATTTATCATTTCACGATTGTTTGCGATTCTTCTTCAACCCCTTACCGTGTGCCATGCAGTTTAAGAAGTTTTAGCGAATTTATTTAGTTACATCTTAGGTCTAATAAGAATCGAGTTCTTACATCGAAGTTTTTTAATGCAAACGACGAAACATTAATTTCTGAGCTTTTCAATATTCGGTTAATATTTGGTTGATCAAGGGGTTTGAAAATATTTCCAGGAATTTTGTCTGTCCAGGATCCTAATTGGTACATACGCCTAAGAACTTATTTAAAGCTTTTTCCATGTTTAGCCCAAGAAAATAGGTTGAATGTGTAAAAAGGGATTGAATGTGTAAAAAGGGGTTGAATGCTTGAAAAGGGATTGAATGCTTGAAAAGGGGTTAAATACTTGAAAAGGGGTTGAATGCTTGAAAAAGGGTTGAATGTGAGATTTCGCTGACAAGCTGGTAATTAAACGAGATGCACCCCTCATGCCATTCATAGTCCTTTACTACATAGCCAAATGAAGAAGGGTGCAACATTTTTGGAAGAATATAATTTGCCTAGTTTACCTCACCGTGACCCCTCCCTAAGTCAAAATCTAAGTTTGCTTGCTTGGTATCCCTGGAGGTCATTTTCTTCTTCTTTTTTTTGCTGTCCGAATAATTTACATTTTAACATTGTTTTCGAATAACTTCGTCATGTGATCATGTCTCGTAAATAAACGAAAAACCTTGTTACCGACAACATCTGCTCTATAAGTTCAATAGTTTTTTGTATTTATTTTGTTGTAGTTTTTTTTTTCTCAATCCCACACTAACATTTCATATTTTAGTTTCATTATCATCGTGTAGGCATCCCATTTATCCATATAAAGAAATACCGCGCGCAAAATTTAATATTCCAGGTAACTATAGAAATATCGGCGTATATTAATAAAAAAAATAAAAAGGCAAATAAAGTTCGATTGAACAGTTGTACGAATTCCAAATAATAAAACCCCATACCGACTAAGTAAAATAGCACACATCCAATGACCGTATAAAATCCATCGAAAGAATACACTGGAGTGGAAAATAAGCGCGTGTATTTTTATTTGAAAATCAAGATTCTCGCTTAATAACACCCAAATCTTTCGTATTTTGTACACCCAAGCACTTAGCCGGGGCGCGATTACATAAGCCCCCCGTGTGCCGTAAGACTTTAATTCGATTCTAAACCTGATTAAGCGGCTCGACGGACTGGGCGGCATTCAAGTATCTGGGGGTTCCAAATCGTCGAATTTAATTTCGCTTCAAGAATCGGGGATTTTTCGGCGAATTGTTTTTTTTTTCTACGTTCACTGCACACAAATATTGCACACTCTACCATTCTCGTTAGTGTTCAGTATGCGGGTCAACTGAATTTATTTATTAATTTTTTTTTTTTAATTTAATTATTCACTTTATGGCACACACAGGTGAAACTAAAAACAGAGAGAAAAATTCGAAAAACAGCTAGCAAAATTAATTTCACTTAGTAATTTTGAAAAACTCAGTTATACGGATATTTCGCACTAAAACCGGGCTTTGTTTGCTGACTTAATGGCAAAGATGCAAAGAAATTTGAATTTATTGCGCCGCATCGAACCGTAAACTCTTTTTCATCGGTTTTGTTTTGGTTATGAATGCGACTAGCACTTAAAGCCTTCTGTTTTTTTTCCCCCGAAAGCCTTGTTTGAAACTTACAATTTCCGTCTCACCTGTTCGACTGTTTAAAGGTAACTAACGAAACGGATAAAGTTATACGATGATGGCATACTCTCACCTTAACTGGGAGCCTCAATAGTCTAGAGTTGGGTGTTTCAGAAGAGTTGGGTGGTAGTGATGCTATTGAAGTTGATGACGATTTTACATCGCTATGTGTATGTTACCTGGGTATTGTTTCGTTTTATTTCTGTTCTCAGACAGATATTTTGTTAATTGAAGAGCTACAGGCTTGCTACCTGTAAACAGTCGAACGTACTGTTCTAACGTGGTATCCCCCAGGTATGCGGTTTCAGAAAGATGAGCGCGTGAAGTGCAGATAGAGATACAAAAGATATTCGCATCGTTTTGAAATTAAAGTTTACCATTGAAGGTTAGTCGGTTTGGTTAACACAACAATGATCATCTTCTAGTGATATAAATATTTATGACGCCTCCCGCTATAACTGTTCATTTTAATTGAGAAAAGAATTATGCGTTAATTGTGGATTATTGAATTAGAAGGGAACACCAAGCTTTTTATACAACAATTGTTCAATGCAATTTATAAAATGGCTTTCGGTCAAATCTTGGCACAGTTGAGGTCATATTGCTACACGTAGAATTTCTGTTTCTCGATGGGGTCAAAAGAAAATCGATAATCGATATTCGTCCCTTCTTCATTGCGGATTTCAGTCCAAGTCCTGTTTTGACCAGTTTTGCACCAGGTCCTTTAACTTATCAACAATCAATTTGCACCCTTCCCATTGTCTCAATCCCTTCAAGTGAATTAATGATGCGGCGGTCAACTAATGCCATTCCTTCGCTAGACTGTGTACTTTGTTCAAAATACTTCACTCGAGTGAAGACTTAAAGCGTTGTCTAAGTACCTACTTAGCTAAGTAGGCGCAGCGAGAAAAAGTAAACATCAAGATAAGTACGAAAGTTCAAAAGTCAAAACTCTATTTCGATTTAAATGCTATTCAATTTTAGGTTTTATTAAGATTATAAGCTATCAGCTGATTCATTTGGAAAATTCTTAAATTTCAGAGCTCTCTCTCTCTGTCTTCCAAATTTTTAGAATTTAAAATTGTTATGTGTATCCTGCTAACCCGCAGATCCCAGTGACATCGATATCTCATGAACCAATTGCTCTAGGAAAATAAAATTCGGTTTGGGTATAAAGGTCGACAAATTAAGATTGATCAAAGTAAATTTTTTAAGTGGGTGATGCAGCATAGACGTGGAGGGGATAAGAATTTTTCAAAAAAAAACACAGTGCATATCTGAAGAACAGTGTAAGATAGATGCTTAGAATTTTTACCAGAAGGAGCGCTAATTAAACCTTATGGAAAAAAATTCGAATATCTATTGGCGTTCAGAAGGGGGGCAAAAATTATGATCTAAGAAATCTAGTATCTAGTATTTTTCCATGATTTTCGTGATATCTACTAGGTCTTTCAAAATATTGAATTCATTTTTATTCTACGGATTCTCCATATGACTACCTAGAAATTGTTTTCAAGATTTTTTGAAATTCGACCCCTAAGGGGTGTAAAGTTATTATATACTTTTTCATGAATTCTTTCATATCTCTCAGGTCAGATCAGATATCGAATATCTTTCAACTACCAAGCCGTGGTGTTTAATAAACACCTATTTACAAGTTTTTCTCCTTTTTCAACCCCGAGACAGCATCCCGGAATATAACCCAATTATGTAATTTATATGTTACGCCCTATTCTAACCGCTTCCCGTACTTTTCGTTAGGTTTTCAGTCACATAGTAACCTACACCGCATCTCAGAATTGAGCGAATGAAGTTGCGACCAGACAGTTGGCAAATTTTTTTTCTTATTCTTATTATTGCTATAAATTATTATTACTTCGTTTTATTTATAAATATAATCCGCATTCAACGCACAGATATAAACAATGTAAATTGCACATTTGCCTTTGGCAACAGCTGCACTTCCGTTTCGTTTTTCTATCTTTTCTGAATGGGCCTACCAGGCCCGTGAGCACGGAGGGTTTTGGGGGTTCAACCCTTTCTGGGTTTTGAGGGTTCAATCCCCAAAACCCCCCCTTGTCCCATAGGGTTTAGTTCACGAGGGAAGTGAGGACCTTTTTTTTTAGCTCATCACATTCATGGTGCGCTTACACTCACCCATAAGGCTCGCCTCGAGGCGAGAAGCTACCCCCATCAGACCATTGCAAACCGGTTCTCAATGCAAGACTCTTGCGACTGCACGAGCTATTTGATTGATTGATTTTTTGGTGGGGATAGAGGCTCGTCGCAAACACTGAGTGTAAATGCACCATCAGTCTATTCATACAATCCTGCTCATGGGCCTGCAGTCTACATCTTATCGGCTGCGGGAGTGTGATTCGCAGCTCCTGTTCAGGTGGAGGATAATTTCACCCAAGAATTCCGGTCACAAGATAATGTACCAGGTTTTTCGGGCACTGCTTCGCTGTCAGACCTATATTGCTTTGGTTAATATCATAATATTAAAAAATTATTGAAAAATTATATTGGAATATTAAAAAAATTTAAGTTCAATACAATCGCACCTTGGATAGCATTCACCACCATAGAGATATACCTATATACTGGAGATGACCAGAAGCGGTTGAGTTGAAGGCGGACGTCGTCGCATTTACTTGCACGCAAAACAACAACAAATTGACATAAGGCTCCTGTTTTGTCTCACTCACTCACACGCTAAGACAAAAACAATTTGATATAACGACCATGTTTTGTCTCCATTCTCATATTGTTTTTGGCTTCAAAGCGCTTTATACAGAACCGGTGGCTTGTCGTCTCCACTAGCTCTATGTTCACCACACTGATAATAATAAATAGAAACTTTTTACAAAGAAACGAAAACTTTAAAAATATCAGGATCAGCATTTTTAGGTTTCCTTAACAATTTTAGCTCTCGTAAGGTACTTAGAGCATTACTCTCTTGATATTTTTAGTGGATAATAAATAGATTTCTAAGTTGGAAAGAAGCAATTTAAATGAAAATAATTTGGAAAAGAAACAATATTTTTGTATCCTCGTTTTCAAATTCAAACAAAGCTTGGCGCCATCTTCCATCCCAATCAGTTTTGTTTCTCACAGCCTTTGTGGCAGCACTGATTAGGAACTGCACAAATTCCACACTGACAGCCTCCACAGATTTTTCACTGCAAAGCTACAGCTCTGCTGTCAGTCAGCTGACGTTTCTAAACGAAAATTTGTAAACAACTACGCTCAACATGTCCGAGTCGCAGTTTTCCTTCAAAAAAGTCAACGTGAAAAATAAATTCGCAAGAAAACGAAAAGAATCCACTTCGGAGTCAAGTAAGTGAACCGTTGCGTGATATTTTCAATAATTCATTTGCCTTATTGTCGCTTATTGCAGGTTCCGAAGATGAGCAACAGTCGACCGTGGTTCGGGCCAATCGCCGAAAGAAACTTAACCCGAACGTCCAGAGCACCAAGAACCTCATCAAAAGAAAAAAGAAGGTGGCCGACTCGTCCGGTTCGGGCGGAGCGAGTGGCGACGATGAAGACGTTGGCGTCCAATACAAATCCAAACGAATGGCCTTGCCGATCGGTCCGAGTGATCAGGGCGCGACGGCCGTGAACGAAGCTGAAACCGAGCAGGATAAAGACGCGCAGGCTCTCTTCGAAAAGAGTCTCGAAGTAAACAAAGAGCTGGAGGGCAAGGAGGACGACAAAGTGTACCGTGGCCTAAACAACTACGCGCAGTACTACAAGAAGAAGGACACGGCAGCTGGCAACGCCAGCTCGGGAATGGTGCGAAAGGGCCCGATCCGTGCTCCGGCACATCTTCGCGCCACTGTCCGCTGGGACTACCAGCCCGACATATGCAAGGACTACAAAGAAACCGGATTCTGTGGATTCGGCGATAGTTGTAAGTTCTTGCACGACCGCAGCGACTACAAGGCCGGCTGGCAATTGGAGCAGACGTACGCCGCGGACCAGGGCGGCGAGTCGGACAACGACGATACGAAATACGAGATTCACTCGGACGATGAGAGCTTGCCGTTCAAGTGCTTCATTTGTCGCGAAAGTTTCGTGGATCCGGTCGTTACCAAGTAGGCAAAGCAATTGAAACGGATGTGCTTGAACTGATCCTTGTTTTTGTATTTCAGATGCAAGCACTACTTTTGCGAAAAGTGTGCCCTGGCGAATTTCAAAAAGTCAACGCGGTGCTACATTTGCTCCGTCCAGACAAACGGCATGTTCAATCCGGCGAAGGAGTTGATTGCGCGACTGAGTCGTGCCGACGAGCACGAGCAGTGCGCCTCTTCCGACACTGACTAGGGCGTCTAGACGATGTTTCTTGTTTCGCTTGCACTTAGTTAATTGTTCTTAAGCTCAAATCCATTAAATTTTATTAGGCTAAAAATTGTGCGTTTCATTTAGCGGACGTTGTGCGTAGCGCGAACTGGCACTTCTCCTTAAGTGGGTCGAAACAGGGTCGACGTGCTGACAAGGTTCGGTGAATGTTGTGATGGATTCTAAACAATTGGAAATATACCAAATAAATTAACAATTTGTTCTTTGAGTGAATTTTTTTCAATCAATGTATTGATTAATCCCCCGTTCTCCCTTACCCTAAGATAGGTCACAAGATAACGCTCTGCCTGTTTTGATTGCATGAAAAACTTCAAGTGGACTTTAAGTCTCATCCAGCTATCGCGCTACTTAATGGTCAATGCCTTGGAAATGGACAGCTTGAGCGGTAACAACTTTTGCTATCGACAGCGCACATTGATTGCAACCAATCCGAAAACAAGCATTAAAGCCGTGGTCCGAATCACGCTCACAGTGCTTACAGCAATAACGCTGCTATTATCGATTACGATGGCGCTACAGTCCACATCGGACCTTGGACTCCTGAATGTACCGCCTCCAACCTTCTCGGCTCAGTAACCGCCTCCTCCAGTTTCTGTATCTTAGCAGTGATTTGCTGTCTAGGTCAAGCGTTTTCGTGGTTTTCCAACTAGTCTTTGCACTTAAGTGTGCGTTTGGGGATTCTTCCTCGGCTAGTTGTGTGGATTGAAGCTCTAAATCCCCCCTGGTATTCACCAATTACTTTGTCAGCAAAGGGCTTAATTCTCTTTTCTAGAATTTTCGTCAAGATCTTGTAAGACGTACAACAGGGATATTCCTCGGTAGTTTTCGCAGCAGAGTTTGTCACCTTTTTTATAAATTGGATATATGACACTCCTGCTCCAATCTTCAGGAACTGCTTCTTGCATCCATATGTCCGCATTATTTATAATGTTGCCGTCTGCATCCTTGCAGAGGCTCGTGTTCGGTTGGTATCCCTCTTCCATCCTTTTAACTAGGGAGTATGCGGCTCTTGTTATGTGTAATTTAAATTGTTCGTCCATGTTTTTAATATCGGTCCTTGTTAATATTCTGCCCCTAGTTCAGAATTTAAGACACTGACTTTACATTCCACTAGGTTTTTCCTGTTCTGATTGAATTAAATGAAAAAACTCATATATTTTTCGCGGCTTATTTTGAAATAACAGTGACCCGTAGTTTCCCTATCATCCACAGTTCAACCACGAACTCTACAATCGCTTAGAAGTGAATATCAAAAAATTTTCCATCACCCCGTCAATTGTCAGAAATTATTTCCAATTTGACAGCATTGGTGTTTTTTTTTGTGTGGTTATCGAAGTTCGACGATTAAAACTTGCAAAAAGTGTGTTTATCGGTGAATATCCAATCGAATTGAATTCAACTCGTGGACGTGGTACGTAGCAAATAATTCTATCATATGATTAAATTCGCACCAGCTCCCAATCGGATCGAAATTAATTGGCTTAGAGCGAAAAGCGCTATTAGTGCCGTGACATAGTCGCAACAGAAAAAAAAAACTTTATAGAGGCCACCGTCGTGCAGCTTTTTAAAACCCTTTCAATGGCTAACCGCGCGATTCGGGAACCCTCGGCTGCTATCAGTTCGAAGCGCTAGAACCGATGCCTTCCCGTACTTTTGCACTAAAAATCGCATGTAAAGTTGTCTTAACGGTTTATCTCGGCAAATCACAATCAATTCGTGATAAGAAATTCCAACAGACAAACCAATGGCCGGGAATAAAATCCTCAAGTCGTGCGTGAGCGTAGACTTGGTTTTGTCAGATGAAGGCACCCAAACGGGCGCGCCTTTCGTCAAGTCGCGAAGGGCCTTCTTCAAAGAGGCGCTAAAATATCCGACAAAATTGTCGCAATTTTTTTTTCACCTGCTTGCTTTTAATTAGAACCGACGGCGGCATTTAATGTTCAGACTACTTTGCCAATCGGCTATAATTAGACCGTGAGCTCTGCATCGAACCGTCTATTGACGTTTTTGCTCTCTATTGCAATTGCATTTTGCACAACTCGCGGTTATGACAAAGTGGCAATTGGCAATCGCGCGCCGCGACTATGTCGGACTGGAAAAATTAAAAATTACACGACTACGTTGCAACGTTTCCCTGCCCGTCCGCCTACTCACGGCAATTCAAAGTTCTGTTGGATTTTCGTAAATTCGATTGTGGCGCGCAAATTTTCGACTGAATAGGTTTTAAGCCAAATAGACATTTCCTTATGCAGAAGTCGGAATATTAAAAAAGTAAAATTATTTTATGATCTATGAACTAGTCGCACAATTTCATGGTAGAGTTTAAGGTAAACCTCGACAACAGGTTCTGGAAAATAGAACTCTGCCATCGGAGGCCAGGTTCCAAATATTTTTAAATATACAGTTTTGAACAAAACTAAAGCACTCCGGGGTGTTTAGTTTTGTCCAGAAATCTTTTTGAGTACTGAGAAATATTTTTGTTTTATTTTTTGTTGTTGAAAAGACTGAATTGTCATTGTTATGTTTTTTTATAATACACATGTAAATAAATAATAAAAACTTAGAAAAAAATTTGTTTTCATCAAGTTTTCCTCATAATATCAAAGAATAAATGATATTACAAGGGGTGCTTTAGTTTTGTCCAATACTGTACGTCATTAAGAATACTACGGTAATCTCCCCCTTCCAATAAGTTTACCACTCCAGTGCTATCGTTTTATTAAATTTTACTGTAGTGAACTTAAGTGAAAAATAGTAGAACTTTGCAAAGAATGTTAGGTCATCACTTTTTGACTCGGAATCGCAAAATAACATCGAAAATTTGATGCATACCTATGTATGTAGTCACTCCATCAAGAATTGCCAAAATAACGAAATTTGTGACCCTACCATCGCCGATTCTTTTGAAACTCAAAGAATTAGTAACAAAAAATTATATTTAAATTTTTTTTCTATGTTTATTTTTATCATGGTACATAGTACGGTCACGGTGTTCCATCGCCCCTGTTACTCCCGTCTCTCCCGTTGATCCATTAGTCCTGTTTCTCCATCTTCCATCCTCTATCCACCATCCTCCATCTTCCATTTTCCATCCTCTATCCACCATCCCCCATCCTCCATCCACTAACATCTATCCTCTATCCACCATCCTCTATCCATCATCTAACATCCTCCATCTACAATCGTCCATCCTCAATCCTATATCCACTATCCCCTCCATTCTCTACCCACCAATCTCTATCCAACATGTTCAGTTAGGCTCATATCATGCACCGAGTTTTCATTTCAGCTTTGGCATTCGCTTAAAACTCAGTTTTCCTTCACTATACCATTTTTTTTTTAACAAAATTCAGTTTCCATTCACCTAAAGGCTGGTTTACATGACGAATGCAAACATTTTTTACTGAGATTGTGAGGGAGCTAGCTTATCGAATTTTCAATGGTGCAGAAAGCAACAACTGCAAAAAACAAAATTGACAGAGATATCGTCAATATTTTTTGCTGAACATAATATCTGTTCGTTTCACTCTTGACCAGTTTGTCGTTAGAAATTTTCCTTCTCCCTCACAATCACAGTAAAAAATGTTTGCATTTGTCATGTTTAAGGTGAATTTTGATGAAATTGTTGGGTGGATAATTTGATTTCATCGTTCAATAAGTTTGTCAGTTAAAGTAAGGTACAATAAATATTAATTGATGGTCAAAGCGTTAATTGTACAATTACGTAATTAAAAGGAGTCCCGGCAACTTTTGTATTTAGCGTGTTTTTTTTAGACAATATTTTTTTTAATTTGATTAATTTTAGTCTATTTGTGTTGATAATTGTTCGTCACGATCGGTTTTTACATTAATTTTCACCTCCAGAGGCTGCCACCTGCCCTTATGCCAGATGTACCAAAATACTTTTATTTTAATAATGCACTGAAGTCTCCTAATTATTTGCTCTGTTCAAACGTGTCAATTTGTCGGTTTTCTAATTGAATTATTAAAGGCGTAAATTAAACGCTGTTTTTTTTTCTTTTTTAATTAGTAGATTTTCACGTTTTTACAGCGTTGGCAAAGCGCTCCAGATGTACGCATAACATTTCTATTTTTATGCCATCGTACTAACTTCATAATTCTTGTTATTAATGCTTACGCTTTATTCAGCTAATTATTATAATTTCAATGTTACTAACACTCGGAACGATGTATTAGTTTTTCTTTTAAACACCGTTTTGCAGGTATTAATAATAATTGTCCTCTCGGAAACATGATATAAACATTACGTGCCATCTATGCAAAACGTTGATAAGTTTTTAAAAGTAGTATATGATAAAATGATGTACAGGTCAAGAAAATATTAAGGAAAAACTGAAAATTTATATATCCAAAGATGGAGCTGTGTACGTGTTTTATACATACATGTACAAAAAAAATTTTTTTTTTTCTCAACAATATTAAGACTGTTGTCTGTTTGAAACGTTTGCTCTTGCTAATTGTTTGCTAATTACAACGCAGACCGTTTTTTTTTGGTTTTTGCATTATATCTTTTAGAGTCGAGACTAAATCCTCTAGTCAACATTTTTAAGAGATTTATTTCGATATTAACGTTGTTCGAGGTTTCGCGGTAAACGGATTTAAAAAACGTCGTGCAACAATAGTTTCAGTATTTTAAAGCAAATATTAAAATCGCACACGCCAAACAATCTACATTAAAAAAGGCTCTGTTTAAAAATATTTGTTGGTTTTTTGCATTATTATATTTGTGATAAATATTTTGAGTGAACTATTAACCAATTGCTATTAAGACTGTACCTGTGCAGCAAGTGGTTAATTTTTGGTGAAGGTGTTCATTGATTTGATGTAAAATCGCCAGATATTCGAGGTTTGATCAATTTATAAATTTCAAACATAAGATGGCAGCACGATATGTCGAATCTCTAACTTTGCAGATATTATGAATTGTTTATTGTACAAGCTTGAGATTGTATTCTTTTCTTCGAAAGTTAATTAATGTGATCAATCATCAAACATAGCAGATAATTTAATTGACTTGGTATGACGTTGTAAATTTTTCGATCACGTGCTACATTCGAGTTATAAATTTCGAGTCTTATTCAAATATCTGAGGTTAATTTAATTAGCTCTGTTGTTGTTTTTTGCGATTATCTTTTCAGAAATTTTTAAGAAACCGTTTTCAGGGACTTGCAAAGCATCCTTTAGGCATACGAAAATTGTTCGAACAAGTGTTTGGATTATTCGGCGTCAGTGTAGTCTCTTTTGAAGAACATCACAGAAAATATCTCGACTGTGATTGATGGCTTTCATTAATAGCTCTACCATGAAAAACTCCATTCTCGTTAAATCTTTTATTTTTCATCAATATGGTGACGCAGTTTTGTCCGAAAATCCCATATCTGCTTGCTGGCTTACTGCAGTAAAACTCTTGGAAGCGTTGAGCTAGAAAGTTGAAATTTAGTCTTCATTCGAAAGAGCTAAGGGCGTTAGTGGTCTTTTGAACGTTTTTAGCTAGAAATTTCAAATTTTTTAAATGATGTTTTCTGGTGAAAAAAATGAATATGCAGAAAATTGTGTTGCATTAAAAGTTCTTGAGAAAGTTGTGCATTCATCTAGCGGAATTCAAAAAATTGTAGGAATAAGTTTTGAGCACATGACTAGCTTTCGAATCTATGACCTCTGTATTGGCGGACTAGTGTGAAAAATTTAGGCAGAACGCTAGTCATAACCCCATTCAAATTATTATTTTTTTTCGTCTTTTCAGTCTTGAGAAAAGAATCGCAACTGTGTACTAATCGTTCTGATACGATTGTCTTAATTAAAAGGATCTTGTCCTAAACACTTGCGATCGTGACGGGCCATTGTGCGTTTAAATTATTTCAAGATCGAATTTAATACGGACTCGTATAAATGGAAAAATGTCAATTTATTTTATGTGCAAAAAATTGAACCTTCACTCATCAATTCATGTTGTTTCTGACATCATCCACCTAATTGGAATAACTAAAAGTTTGGTTCATCATTCAATGAGTAGTTCAGACTTTAGGGTCAATTAAGATATGAAAATTTTGGGATGAGCGGAAATTTTTGATATTATGGTTTGAAAGGTTAAATTTATTTTGGAAATTCTCACGAGCTACAATATAGTTTCGAATGAAATATCGTAAAATTTTTTTTCTTTAAAAACATTCACCATGAAACTATGTGTTGCCAACTCGCACACATGGTTCCAGAACAGTTAAAATACAAATAAATCGATCACTACTTTAAAATGAGTCAAACTTTGAATGAAATCAAAAAGTTCTGCAAGTTTTTATTTCGCTCGTGCAACGAAAAGTTTTGAAGCATCGAAAGTGAATCACTAACGAATCATCTGGTTTGTACACAGCGAATGAATCATAGGGTGTTTCGTATATAAAGCAGTGATTTTTTTTAAAATGCCTTCAGTAAGGTTCTGAAAAAATGTTAAATAAGTATTTTTTGCATTGCTCAATAATTGTTAAGCCCAATAATACATCGAATTTAACTACACAGGCTGCTTACGTAAACGCCACAAGGTGTTAAATATCTTTTTACGAATTTTTCAATGGAACGATGAAATATCGAGTTTATTTTCTGTGAAGAGGTTACAATTTTTTTCACGGCTTCCTCAATCTTTTACAACTGATAAGGTATAGAGTTTGTTTTTGCTAATATAACTATATTTTAAAACGTCTAAAAGTGAATTTTATGGTTTTTCGATATAATCCTGAAGAGTTTTCCCTTTATCAGGTCAAGATATAACACTCCTACATGCTTCATATACTCGTACAAATGCCTAAAAAGTGAAATCAGGATGTTTCGATATTATACCCCAAGCGGTTGAAAAGGACGGATGAAAAAAAATCGATCTTAGCTTCTTCAGACTACAATTGTCTAAAAAGTAATTTCAAGATTTGTCTATATTAAACCCCAAGCGGGTGAAAAGGGGATAAATATTTTTTAATTAATACCTAAATATTTCTTAGGCCGGATGAGGTGTAAAATGTTTTTTTTTTGCATTTTTAGGCTATTTATACAAATGCCTAAAATGTAATTTAGAGATTTTTTGATATTCAACACAAAAGTTGTGAAAACGGGTTGAGTATGTATTTTAGAAATTCCTCAATATTTCTTGCGTCGATAAATACAATTGAGTTTGTTTCCAACTCCAATGGTTAGTTATACCTACAACAGCTTAAAAATTGATTTCCGGTAGTTTGTGATTTTCAACCTTAAAAGGGTGAAATGGGGTTCAATATGTTGAATTTTTTGTTATAGAAGGTTTTCTTATGAAATTTTCAATTTTAGAATCCATTTTTGACGTGGAATTGCTTTTATTAGAATTTTTTTATTTCGAACTTAGTTATCCAATTATTTTCTACAAAAATTTAATAGAACTTTCCCATGACTACAATTCCTTTCTTTTCGCCTTAATTCGCTCCTGCTCAAGAGGAAAAAAATTGCATTAGATGTAAAAAAACAATATACCCTTCCATACAAAAGTCCGTCACTACGTGAAATACTTCAATATAACGTAGCATTAAATTCATCAGAAGTAAATATGTACAATAAAAATTCTTTTTTTAAAATATAATAAAAATTCTTTTTTTAAATACCATTTTTGATAAATTCTGCTGTGTTTAAAGATAATTTGTTGTTCCCTTGCATCCCAATGTTATAATTTGCCCTCTTAAATTCGTTATCACTACATCGATATGATTTCAAACAATTTACTCCATCGTACAACAATCGTGTAATCTTCAGACGTTCATAAATCTGTGATCTGAGATATGACGCAATTCGTACTCGTATCTTGCTGCTATATTCAGGTTTTACAAAAAAATATAAAAAAAAAATATTGAGTTTATCTAATCAAAAGCTCGCTCTATTTCTGAATAATTAAACTATATTAGCCAGATTTAGAGACTAACCAAAATTGTAATTGTTGTAATTTCCGCAATCGATTTGATGCATTTGAAAGCTTTTAGAGCAAATTTGTGTTTAACGCTTCGGTTTTTAGTGCTGTTCTCTCTGGCCAAGATTACCGAGTTTCTAAAAATTTAATAAGATCGTTAGAACTCGGATCAACCAGCACGCGCACTTTAAAGAGAATTGCTTTGAATATAAATAAATAAATAAATATAAATAAATACATATGTTAGCTTAAGATTACGTATGTAAATAAGTTCATAAATAAATCAACATGATTATAGAATAATATTTCAGTAATTGCTGCTTTCAACATAAGAACATCTCGTCAAGAGATCGATGCTGTGACTGTTTGAAATCTTATAATTTGTGGCGTTGATTTAAATAAAAAGTTTTTGAACAATTCTGAACCTCTTGGAAGGAGTTGAAAACCCGTTCTTTTTTTTCACTTCTCTGCAACAAATCACCAGTAAAACTTTAATTTGAATCATTAGTACCTTCGATCTGAAATACGCATATTATAGTCACAATCCCAACTTGTTTCTTCCCCTTGCTGAATCACGTAATCTCGAAGCTCTCTCGAATTCATAGGTTAATTTAACTTCTATTCCGCGCCCTACCCTAAAATTGAAACCTCGCGTAACTTCTATCTTCTCGGGCGAAAACTAGTTAAAGTATTGGAAAATTTTAGTTACTCTTAAAAACCGATCGCGTTCAGGTGTATCTCGATTTTATCAAGCAAACCACAGTTTACTGCTCGGGTAGCGAAGATCGTATCCAGGTAAGAAACTAGATCGCGTAAAGATTTATCTAAAGGTAAACGAAAACCGATAAATCATAGCGACGCGGGCAGACAAATATTAGAAGGTCGTTTAGATTTTTCATTACCAGTTAAACCAGGTGTGTTTTCTTCGTCGGTAGTTAATTGTTCGGTCTTATCAAAAAAATCTTATTATTAAAAATCCGATTCATAGACATTCCGGCATTCGTCTGCGGATTTATCTCGGCTAAGTTTAGTTTTACGTTCTGTCGTTCATCGCTAATCGCGGGGCTCAATCTCTTGCAGTGTAATCAAGTGATAACCGACCTTATCATCATACGTAGTAAGTCTGTATAAAACCTCCTAAAAGTGATAAATACAAAAATAAATTGAACCACATCGATTTACTTGTATCGGATAAATAAATTTGTACAATTCTGCTTTTGCAAATGTTTTTAAAAGCCCCTATCTGGCCCGTTATTTAAAAAAGTTGACAATTTGTAAAAGAAGTTAAAGTGCTTCTTAAAAATATACACCAGAAATTTAAAGTTTTGATCAGTAAATAATCCGTCAACTGGTTATTACTGCTACTATACAACCATAGGAATTAATTGGCTGCGGATGCTTGTTGTGGAGTGTCAAATTATTTGGAGGTACGTTTGATAGAACTTGTAGAAATCGGTGATGTGAGACCAACTTTAATTTATTCAACAATAAGGCATTATTTATGAGTCAGTCAGCTTTTACATAATTTACAATTTTGTGTTTAATTCATGTTTAACACTTTAACACTGTCATCTATTGCATTCAAAATTGTTACAGTCAGTGAGTGGAAAACTGGAAATGAAGTAAAGCGAAAACCTTGTCGAAGAACTTGAGAGTTACTTCTTAGTTGACTGTGGAAGATCTCTGTACTAAATTATTTTTCTCTGAAAAAGGATCGTCTCAGCTACACACTAGGTCTTTGTTTTTCGTAAATGTTCAGAAAATTAGTTTAGAGGAATTTGAAAAGAGTTGTTAAGATATAACCAAGCTAAATTCTTAACATCTTAAAATCAGTGCAATACTCTGCATCATACCCAATCGTTTCAGAAAAAAATTGTATGTTATGAAATAAAGACAAAATAAAAATAAACAGCGCATAGAGTTAGAAATCAATCAATTATCTTGTCATACCTAAGAGATATGGCGGAATTCGTGAAAATGTATGCAACTCCTGTACACTCCCAAAAGGAAAGAAAAAAAATTCTGTTTAGTTAGCCCGTGAAATTTAAAAGCACTTTGATTCATACTCTCATCATCATTAAAAGTTCAATGAAGTTTGTGTAAATGTACATATAACCCTATTATCATGTAATTCAACGAATTCTACAAATATTCATACAAGCAAAATTTTCATTCAGAAAAAAAATGTTGATTGATAAATTCCAGGAAGTAATCAAATAATTCTGCAAAATTAATTATCACATCATTGTGCTAGTCCGATGAAGGTTGACCCACGCGCCTGCCCCTGGTTTGAGTATCGAGAATTCTAAAAAGTTTACGGAAGTAAAATTCAATTCGATAACTTATAACACTGAAGTATGCCAGAATTCGTGAAAACCTTAGTCAAGATCATATCAAAAAATTCAGAAAACTGGATCTATACTTTTAGCTGTGGTGAAAATACAAAAAAAAACAACAGTTTCTTTGATTTTATCTGTACAGCTCGTAGAAATAATAGTAATTAAAAATAAATAATTATATCTCAGAGGCACTACGAAATATGACGGAATTCGTGAAAATAGAAGAAAACAAAGTTCTTTTCAACATGAGTAGTTTCGAAGATAGAAAAATCTACCCCTATAAAAAAATATTATTTTTAGTATACGTTCCGCTACTGTGGTGGTTCTCGAGATATAAAAATTTGAATAATTTTATTTTTACCCTTACCTACTCGCCCCATCCCTATTCCTATTTTTTCCCTTGGTAAAGTTCTATTGGGTCTAAAAATTTCAAGATCCTCTCTTCTTTTTCTGTCGGAGGTTATACATTTTTTTGTGAATCTTTCTGTGCCTCTTTCCGTAGACGTAACTGACAATGCACAGGTAGCACCATCGCTTCCTGCAGCTCCATTTCAACGCAGATGCTCTCTCTATCAGGTGTTTACACCACCTAATATTTTTTTTATTTCATTAAAATTTTCAAATTTTAAGAATTAAAAAAATCCGAAGAAACGACGTCAACATTATGAGATTTCCTGCTTAAGAAATTCGTTTAGCCGCGTTCTACAGATTGGAAAATTTTCTTTTTTAATTCCAGGAATAAAATAAAATGGAACCGGATTGCAAAAGACAACGACTAATTAAATCGAAATCTGATGATAAATCAAACGAAACGAAAGAAATATCCTGCGAAAAAATGCAAATTAAATGCATTTTGCCAGATGAATTGATTCAGTCCGTAAAAACTGATTCTGTGTACGTGGGAACAATAAAAGATATGAAGTCAATTTCGTCCGTAATGGACAAATTCAGTCGGCATTTACCGCTTCCTGAGCTACAGCATTTGAAGCGTGTCCGGAAAAATCAGATAATCTTAATGAAAACTGATGTCCTGGACGAAGGAGATGAACACCAGCCAAATACCATTTCAAACTATTTAATGAAACAAGGAATCGATCCGGAAAGTGCTGAAGAACTTTGCACGGATTTAAAGGTGGTAAAAGTGGCGTCTACGCAACCAAAACTCCGATGGCAATACGACGAATTGAATCAGTTGTGGCCCTGTAAATTTCATCCAAATAAAAGTCTCGAAGATCTGTGCCGCAATGAAAACTTTAAGTCCAATGAAAAAGACTTTCACATGGCAATAATGTCAGTAGTGAAAATTCTATCGGAAAATGGCTGTTTTGGAGTCTGTGTAGATCCTCGATCCAACAATATAGTGGCTGTTGCTTCGGACAAGACTGAAAAAAATCCGGTGCTGCATTGTCCAATGGTTCTAGTCGATATGGTGGCAAGGACTCAAAACGGAGGAGTTTGGGATTATTCCGAGGACGAATTTCTTGATAGTACGGAAAATCGAAATTTCGCCGGCATTGCAAAGCAACACCACGACTTAATCAAGAAACATATGAAAAACATTCAATTCGGTGCGGAAATTGTCGATGCCAATCGTAAAACCGCAAATTTAGACGGCGATCAGGACAACCTATCGAAATATGGTCCGTATTTATGCACAGGATATGATATCTATCTGAGACACGAACCGTGTCTAATGTGTGCCATGGCCCTAATTCATAGTCGAGTTAGGCGAGTTTTCTATATGAAAACAACTCAAATGGGAGCATTAGGATCAAAACTCAAACTTCATACCGTGAAAGATTTAAACCATCATTTCGAAGTGTATCACGTTTGTGAAGATAATAGTTGATAATAGACTGAATTGTGCTTTTGACGCTGAATATAATTTTTTTTATATAACTCCGAATATCTTTTATTCAAAATTGAACTACTTTTCTTTTATAAATCGACTTGGATTCGCCTCTATGACCCTAAAGCGAAAACACAACCTAATTGAAAAGTGCACGATATAAAATGGTACTTAAACCACGTTTTAATTTACATACATACTCTTCTTGACATGCTTAACAGTTGAAAATTAACGACATCCAACTGGATGGTAACAAGAATTAATACTAACAAATTAGTAGTGGACATTGACTAAGTTCAAACTACTTAAGAACCAAATTTAAATTAATTTTATGCTTTTTAAGCGGCACATCATTTTGGAATTAAGACAAAAAATATTCAAGATCGTTGTTGCGGATAATTTGGACGATATGTGCGAAATAAAGAGAAACCCGTTTCGAGGATAAATTAAGATTTTAATTCGAAATAAAAATAGGCGAAAAATTTGTCACTTGAAATTAAAATCAATTGAAATAGGCTTTAGGTTAACTATGCAAATTGTGAATTAAGGACAAGATCTTGAGTCTTATGAGTCTTCTAGTTTGTTTCGTGGTGCGGGTCGTTAATTTGATGCTATTTCTTTTAAGGATGCTTGATATGGGTTGAACGTTGTTTGAAGCCAGAATTTTGTTTAATTTATTCTAATTCGTATATGGGAGCCGGCGGGAGTAACGCTGCAACGACCCTCTTATAGTCAGTCAGTCGAGAAATCATATGATGCTGCGCAAATGGGTTCATTACTGGATTACTTTAGGACGAACTTTCTCCACCATTCTATAAATCGAGATCCTGTTCTTAAGGTTACCGACTAACAAGAAGCTTTTGAATTTTACTCACAACATCCAAAATATGAGTTAGCACAATAAAGCTAACTACGAATATTAAAAATATTCTACTTGCTCGCCTAGAAACGTTTAAAATTGAATAGCAATATTATCTAGAAGTCGAGTCGGGAATGAAAAGACCGATTGATATTGCCGAACTTTAGACATGCTAACATCGACCGGTTAACACTTTAGCACGCGTTACATTCAGTAATTATCACTGAGTCGCGAGCATTGCTGAAACTGGTTATGAATAAACAATCTTAAATTATTTTTTTACTTGTCAATCGGTCAGTGGTAGCTGAATGAAATTCGAAAAATTACTTAGCTCTGTATTTTCGCGTTCTTTTGTAGTTCTACCACTGGGAAAACCATTTGGTAAACTTTTCTATGGAAACTTACATACTGGTTGAATATATAACCCCTTTGAAGGCCTTGTGGGTTGAAATTGTTGACTTTGAAATGATTGCATAAAAACGTTATTTAAGCTTCAGAGCCGTCCTTGCGAAAATTAAATTATCTAAAAAAGTTAATATTACATCTTTTTTATTAGAAATGAATGAAGTTTTTTTTGGTCCGTCGAGCCGGATATTAACTTACAAACTATGAAAGTCAAAATAAAAATTTGATTGAAAAAGCTTTTTTCTGATTTTAAAACATGTATTATTATTTTACAAATTGAAATAATACAGATGCAGGCACGTGCCTATTTGTCCTGTTGCCTTTGCTGAGAAATGAAATATGGTATATCCCTTTTCGTTAAGGCCGTATTTTTTTCATTAGTTCACATTTAATATTAAAAAAATTATGAGCTTAAAAAAAAATATTACAAAAAAAAAAATTTTACTGAAAAAATAATGTTCTCTTTAAGATATGTTGTTGTTTTTTTGAAATTAAGTCCGAAAACGTTTGTCCGTGTAAATATTGTAGGTAGTTTTTGATAAATACTTATTTTCAGCAAAAAAGTGATGCAAATCCTTGACTTGTTTGTTACCCTTCAAGACTCTAGTCCAGTGCCAATTTTTCCAATACTGATTCAGTTCTGAAAAATCTCAACTTTGTGATTATCCTGCAAATCTAAACGAATTCTTACCGACTGCTTGATACTATTCTACTTCAATTGATTTCATGGCCTAGCTACATATTATCTTGCAATGATTAGCGTCTCAAAGCAAATTGACATAAAAAAGACGTACAATAGAATTATGTCTTGTCCTCGTCTGACTAATTTTTGTTAGACTTGTAGGTTTACATCGTTGTATTTACGAATGAATTGCGACTGTCTAATTACTCTGTTTACTGCCAGGAATCGATTTGTATTGAAAAGCGAGGTTATAGCTATCTAGATAGATTGCAATGTGGAGTTACTAGAACTTGTTATTACTGAGGTCACGTACGACCCGATTGTGTCACCCAACAAATCTGCCACTATTTGAATTATTGACGTTATTACGTCGCTGCTACCCTAACCAAAATAATTGCGCTTCTACTGCATGTTGCAATCCAAAATTGAACCCCATTAAAGTTGAACCTGTTGGTAGATTTCTTTTTGTTTCTGCAGTCTTTAGTGTTTTTCTAATATAATTTTTACCGAGGCGATATTTCAAATATCTAAAACTAAACTATTTGGAAGATAAGAAAAATAACTCATCTTCATACGGCATTTTTGTTTTAAAAAAAAAAATCTTTTATGTCTTTCATAAAAGTAGGTGTATGGTACACTCTTGTTGGGTCTTCAACTACCATGGGTGTTTGATTTGGATAAGGAGCAAAATTCATTTCCTATGATAAAACAGCACAAAGAAATTGTTAATTTTAAATCTAATATATAAAATAAACTCGCATAAATGGTCGTGCGGGATGGAAATCTACACCTGTGAACCGTTCCCTCCCAAATTTTGCATGGACATTCTCGAGACTACCGGACATTTCGTGAACATAATTATATATTCCCGAAATTAGTGGTTTGCGAGTTATTTCAACATTAAATATATTATTTTTAATATCTAAATGTATTATTAATAATATCTAACCTATTGGTGCGGTGCTAACACCATTGGGTGTTCTTACGACAGCCATGGGTGTTATTTTGTCAACCAGGATTGTTTATCGAAACACCCATTAATATGAGTGTTTTACCATGGGTGTTAGGATAGGCTCATTTAATTTGTTCGACCTAGGTATAGATAAATCCAAATTTCAACTGCAGCGCAATGCCATGACATTGAGAAGAAGATTTCGATCTACGGAATCTTAAGGCTCTTAATTATTTCCAATATCTAGGCTATCATTTAATCTATTCTCCTATTTTGTACAATCGATGTATTTATTCTACGCGGTGATTAAGAACTTTGGTATTAGCATTAAATACCGGGGCACATTATTCTATAACTATACTAGAACTACTGACTTATTTATATGCTCTTTACCGTTCAATTGATCCTTTTTAATTGCTTCAAGTTTATCGCCATTTAAAATAGAAATCTTGAATTATTTTGAATAATCTAAAAATAACGATAGAATGCAGTAATAGAACACACATCCACATAATCTGTACAATTAAAATCCGTGATCTATTTAAATTGAAATTTACTATGGACTTGTGGAAAACAGAGTAAGGATTTCAATAAATTTTCAAAAAAAAAACCGCTTCTAATCTTAAACTATAAATTCCTATTCACTCTGATCTTGTTCGTTAAGATGTTATGCGCTAAATCCACATAAAGCCTTATTATTGTTGTGACTCTGTGACTCTGTTCTTCTCCAGTTTAAATTATTAGTAATTCACGTGTATTCTTAATTTAGTTTGTGATCTCTTGTGTTGTTGCTTGTGTTACGTATCGCGAATATGTTGTAATATAAATTTATATTTGTCGTACACGTATCCATCCATTTCGAAACCGTCTTGGTAAAATGCAAAAATTTGCTACAAATGGTCATCTTTTTCAATTGAAACCAATTGAAAATGGTTTGAATTAAATGAAAAAAGTAAAATAAAATAGCTGGATCGCGAACCTTAAGGCGTACCCAAGACGATACTACATATTGGTCAATCTTATAGGACAGTTGTACAATATGTAGTACGGGAATTAAACAGATCTTGACTTTTGTGACCAGAATCATCGCGTTTAACTATAAATTGTACCGTGTGTTGACAATAAGGTGAAGTATCGATAGTCGTAGGATATGCCTTCTGATGAGTCAGAAATATGGAGCATGTTGATGAAACTGCACTATTTGAAACTCAAAATTCCAGTAGAGTTTTCAATTTGGAGTTTTTGGTGAAAGTTGTTCTTCTGTCATACTTTCTATGGCTTAAATTCGCTATGATAAGCACTATTACATGCAACGTTCTACCTCAGTCCGGAAATATATGTGACGATCTTAAACAAAAAAAGGCTGAAGTTTGTTCTATGACAAAATACATTCTCGTTTTCATACTTTTTCTTTAGCGGGACATCGATTTTCAAGACAAACAAAATTTGAGGATTCTTATTTTTTATATATTTAGATGACAGTATTGGAAAAAGTTCATTATATTTCATTATAGCCTTTTCAAAAAAAAATATCTATACGAAGTTTCAAATTTGAACCATAAACCGATCTTGTGGAAAAAAAAATTTTCTTCTTCCAATTTTCCGAATGAACAGAAGAAAAAATCTAACATCTATTCTGAAATATTAATTAATTAAAGAGTTGCTCAATTTTTCTTCAATTCTGAAACAATATCTTTTTTTTTAGTCATAACCGCCGATCTGAAAAATTTTTAAAACATTCTTAACCCCCATTTGAACCCTTGAGGTTGAATTAAAAAAAAAAGAAATTGGTTTTAGAGCGCTCTCTTAAGTCGTCTGTAGAAAGGAAACCCAATTTTATATAAGAGATATTAAGGTGTTTGTCAAAACATATTGAACCCCTTTTAACCTCTATTGGGTTGAAATTCATATAATACTTAAATAAATTTTTTATTGTTAGTCTATGGTAATGAAATCTAACTCGATATCTAATCGACTCTTTGAAATATTGAGAATGAAAATATATTCAACCCATTTTCATGCCTAGTGGGATAAATATTTCGGAAAATATCAAAATACTTTTTTATACGGAAATGATCCTGTGAAGTATAGTCTTTTGTACATTTTGATCTTATCTGTGTTTGATTTCTTTCGGATCAGTAAAGATGATCCCTTCTCTTAGCTCCATCTGTACGATGAAACACTGATATTCTTCTCACCTTCGCTACTGATGGCGCCCAAAATTGTCAAATGTTCAAAATTAGCAATTAAATTCATCCGATTCAGAATAATTTTTAAAACTCTAGATGAAATCATATAGAGTATTATAAGTTTGATCCAGCCCAAAAGTTTGTAACGCCTAGAACCAAGCCTCGGACGAAAAAAAATGATATATACTATTTTTTGTTTATTTGTGGCCAAAAACCTCAAATCCGCTTCACGTCCGTCCATCCGTCCGTCTGTCTGTCCGCGAACACGATAACTGAAGAACGCCTTCACCTAGGATCTTGAAATTTTGAATCTGGGTGTTTGGTTGAATTTTTAAGGCTAAGTTCGTTAACGGGCAAAATCATCTTACTACTTTGGGTAGCTGCCATACAAAGTGGCCTTAAAACACGTGTTCAAGAATATTGGTCGATAGCTTTAGAAGGGCTTTACCTACGTTTTTGAAATGTATGATTATGAAGAAAATTCTATTAGTCCTTCGAGTGGCTGCCAAACAAATATCCTGTTAAAATATCTTCATACAATTCACGAAACTCACTATAACTCAATTTTTTTTTTAAGTTCAAGATATGAAATTGAACACTGAATATTGTTTTTTAGTTTTGAGTCAATCTAATGGGACTCCTTAATGAAGGACATACAACATGCACACACGTAATACTATTTACTTCATCCCCAGCTACAAAATAAATCGGAGTTCTGAATCATCTAGAGTATTATACGATTCGCTTGCAGCCGATCGAGACTGCAGTATGTTTTTTTTTTTATTAAATATAAATTTAAAAAATTAAATTTCCTAATAGAATTTTTTTTCCGTTTAATTTCAGTTATTTTAGCCGATCGTTCTTACGAAAGCAGCGTTTATTCATCAGCGAATAAAGTCTGAAAACGGCAAATTTGCCTACAAGGAACGACGAAGACAACTTGTGCTATCTTGACCTGACTTTAATTGATCTCAATTGAAGGCAACCAAGTCGAACGTGTAATGCTTGAAAGCGGTCCATGTTTTGTGTGACATCTTTTAAGAAGAAAAAAGGACGCGATATTATATACATATTCTAATTAAGAACTTGACTGAGTATAACAGAGTGGCTGTAGCAGTTTGTACGAACTCTCTGAGTCGAGGTCGTTGGACAATATCATATTAATAAACAAACCAATTAAGAAAGAGCATAAAGCATCTATCAAACAGTCCAGCCAGCGAGTGATCTACATTATCTCTACATATATCACCATTATCGTTTTTAATCAAAGCGATCTTCTTCGTGGTCGTCGCGATAGTCGACATTGTCAATAAAACTTCTCAACACACGAATCAAACAGTCTACTGACTACTGTATTAGTGGAGCGCAAAAGAAAATTGTGCATCTTAAGTAGCTGGATGCTGGACAACTAGTAGTCTTAGATGCCAAATCGTTTAACTCTTATTATTGTCGTTGTATAGAATTCAATTTTACATATCAGCTGAACCTTTTATTTGGTTTCATACAGCCAGCATTAAAAAAAAACAGTTTCAGTGTGTGCAATCATCACGAGAAAATAATTTGTTCGTTTGGTCAAAACATTTTATCAGTATTATTTCAGTTGTTAAAGTTATCCGTAACGAGATAGACGTACTTTTAATAATCGCAATCGCGTAAAAATTTGTCAACCTGAAGCGGTTGTTCAAGTTTTAAACTCGTTAAAATGTTGTTCCTATTAAAACGCGCGAAGCAATGCTTCGTTTCAAAACTTCTTTACTGAATCGCGAACAAGACATTTGAATCATATTCGTAAAAATTGTCAACTAGTTTCAGAGCGTGTAGTTTTTTAGTTTGCTCGAAAAACGCCTGGAAATTTTTGAAAACTCGTTAAAAACAAAAATTGCAATTAATAAAAATAATAATAATAATAAAAATAAAATAACAATTATAAATCAGTGAATTTAAAATTGAATGATTTGTAACCGTAACTGAAAAACATAATTATTTAAATAAAAATATAATTTTTTTTTCGTGAAATACCATTTTGATCCATGGAGAAAAGAGCCAACATCAAAGAAAGTGAATTCGTTGTATTTATGGTTCACAAGATGCTGCTTAAAATCGAAAATACCTTATTACGAAGCCACCGACAACGTGAGACAACTGGAATTAAAAAACTGTACAACTCCTTTTTTGTTTTGTTTTAATTAAATCGCCGAAAAAGTCAATCCTTTGCTGCGACAAACGTAAGTTAAATATTAGTAATACAAAAAAAAAACATTTTTTTTATAAAAAAATAATAAACCGTTGTGTCTTGTATTTGTTTGTTTTTAAGTACTAAAAAGCCAAATATTTAAAAAAAAATCCACAAATTTTTATTAAATTTCCTGATAATACAAAAGTGCCTTATAATAATAATAATAAAAAAATCCCTTAATTTAAATAATAATTAAAATGTACAAAATAGTTGTAATTAACTTAGCATATTTTAAAAAATCCTCAAATCGAATAATCATGTCCGAATAACAAAAATGCATTTTTAACTGTTGTTTAATCGGAATAAAAACAACCCCCAACCCACCCCCTTTTAAGGCTCTAAAATTCTAAGTGCAATGCAATAATTTTTCGCGCGTCCTGTTTTTGCGGTGTGAAAAAAAAAACAAACTTCGATAAAAAAAATAAATAAACAATACCAAGGATTATTTTTTCTTTTTCCGTTTTTATTTGTGGCTTGTTTTTCGCAATTGTTGCAATATAATAAACGTTAAATAAACTGCCCGACTAAAAATATCAACAAATATTTCGCGTTTAACTTTTATAAAAACATTAATAAATTAAATTTAAAAAAAAAAGGAAAACAGTGATTTAGGTGTTGATTGTTTCGTAAATATCAAATCGAACGAATGGCTCTTTCTCTTTTATCGCATCCTAATCATACCGAACTCCAAAATATATTTGATCCATTGCGTATGAGTTTTGATTATACATTTCCTGACCAAATGGAACTATCACCAGTTGCAGCGCCAATTAATAATCATATGCAGGTGAGTTTTGTTTTTTTCTTTTTATAAAAGTAGAATACATATTTTTTTTTTCAAAATTGATCAAAATTTTAACTCTACCCCTGTCGACTTTTAAAACGGTCTAAACTTAGCACGTATTGAACGCTATGAGCGAAATAAATGCATTTAACGCTGAATACCTGCAATTATTAAGAGCTAAGTACCTGTATAAAGGCGGTCACTCACAAAACGTAAAATTATCGAGCCTCGAAATCATCTCAAACATGAGAATTATCAAAATTTTATAACTATTAAAGGGTACTCATTCAAATCAAATTTTGAGCTCGTTTCTTTCATCCCATCTCCTCACCTCAGCATGTTTAACACTTTGCGTGCCACACTTTTGGTCAAAAAATTTGACAATGCTATTTAAAGGGTCAAAATTTCTGTGCCGGTCACCGGTGACCCCCATAGCATTCAACGTGTTAACTCAATTGATCATGAATTCAAATTTCAAAAGTAGGCTTTTCAAAATTTCTCGTTTCAACAAAATTTCGTGTTTTTAAATTAATAAGTTTCAAAATCTTATATATTTTTAAATCTCGCTTTTGGAAATCTCTGAAATTGTCGAAAACAAATAAAAAAAAAATTGTAATAAATTTATAATTCAAATTTGAAAACAAAAATGAACTTAATAAAATAATTTAATTTGAAAGTATGTACGCGAGATTTTGAAAGACCATTTTTTTTGCATATTTTTAAATTAATATAAAAATGTTCGCACCCAAACCAAAAACGAGGTAAAATTCAAAGCAGAGTGTCTATTATGTTTTTCACCTAAACCAGAGTTTCTTTGGCAACAAAGTCGCCGTCGCAAGATTTGGTATTTCGGAGTGCACTGCGTTACTGCGGACTGTAATATCGAAACAAATCACTCAATCTTAGTTGCCGCCTACTCCCATTAGGGGCTAGACAGGAACTGAAAAGCAATATATGTTGGTATAGCAACAGGGTTAAAGCAAGTCTCGCACGTGGTCAAGCCCTTCCATTTCCAAAACTTATGCTCCAGTTAATTTAACTTGTACTCGCTGTGCATAAATGAATACATTCTGTTCCACAGTTTGGCGTACTCTCAATCTTATGTAGTACGAATATTCTTCTCAATTAATTTTATTGTCTTAATTTGTAATAATGTCATAAAAATTTTATTGGCGTACAAGCTGCTCTCTTTACATTTGCAAATATCGCAAGACCAAAGCTAAACGCTTGATTGAGCTATTCCGGCAATTTGTACATTTAACGATGGTTAGTCATATGGCGTGGATACTTAGTTTGTATTCGGACAATGCCTACGCATTTTTTTGGTAAATGGAATTTTTCGCAATTTATCATGCATATTTCTTTCAATTAGGCAAATGACAATGGCCGACTCCGTTGAAGCCGGAGCCGGTCACCCACATAATCTGGATAAAGTTTTGTCGGGCACATGGAACAATATGAAAATGGCGACCGGTACAAGAGGTGTGTTTTTTTTTCAACTGGATCAGATCACGATTGAAAAAAAACGATGTGGATCATCCAAAAAGCTAGTTTAGCAGGGTTAACAATCCTGTTGGTAATGCCTCAGATAAATTGTCAGCAGGAAAAGTTTCGTATACTATTTGACGAAACGAAACTGTATAAAGCTCCTATAAGACCCATGTATAGTTTTTGGCTACGAGAGACGAAAAACTACCCCATCCCTGACCTTGCTACCCCATCGAACGAACCTGTTCTGCCTGCTGGGTGCAAATACCTGCTACAAATGGTGCTAAGTTGCAGGGCGCCATCTCTGACAATACTGAAATAGTGACAATTTTAATAAGCTTTGGAGGGGAAATCTAATCCAAAATTTGATCCCATATTGATTTTGGATCATCTCTTTGTTGTTGTTTTCAATGTAAAACGAATGATCTTGATCTTGATCCAGTTGAAACAAACACACCTAAAGTTTGCTAAATTTCGATGATTCTCAAATTGGCTTCACCATCAAGTTCATCTGATCTGAGTCTCCTTCTCATAACAATTAAAAGGAACTACTGTATGTCGAATTCTTAAAGTTCAGCAGAATATCTTTGTAACATATTTTTCTAAATCACCGTCTTTAACCTGAAAGTGATAATGTAACCACTTGACATATTAAACACGCGATTAGCTAACAGCCTCTTATTTCTCATCTTACTATGATTTGCACTTAATTAGAAAATGAATGAAAGATTCTATAGTCTACAATAATCTACTATTACACCATCAGACTGATTAATCACAAACGGATACCAACAATGAGTAACCTGTCAATTAGTACAATTCCAGTTTAGAATAAAATGTAAGTTATTACAGAAAATGGAATTATCTTAACTTAAACTGTAGACAATAT
Organism: Beris chalybata; assembly: GCA_949128065.1. Classification (NCBI taxonomy): domain Eukaryota; kingdom Metazoa; phylum Arthropoda; class Insecta; order Diptera; family Stratiomyidae; genus Beris; species Beris chalybata. Next base: position 4,840,467 of record OX421895.1, on the reverse strand, counting down.
CGTTGATGTGTTCTGTATTTTATTTATAGAAAACTAAATAATTACATTGATTAATCAAGGTGAGCATGTTATTGATGCACGTACCCACAAGAAATTTGATAATATTGACACAAAATCGAACCGCATTGCAAATTTTAAAAATAATGTGAAATTGAATTTTATTTCTGTTATGCCTTTTTAAATAGCACAGAAGCTAGAAGAGATCAAAATAAAGATTCATTCATCAGAGACAATAATTGAAGAAATTGTTTCAAGAACTGTTCAAACTCGTCAAGCTTGTGACATTCTGAGTGAGATCAAAGTACATGTAACATTGCATTATAACGATTTGATTATGGCGTTGCGGTTCACACATTTAACAATAAACGAAGCTGTGGTTAATGCGCAAAACTGCTAAATCTAGAATCAATTTAGCTCTTAAGTCCATCGCCCATGGGGTATGGGTGGAAGATAGTGCTCTATTACCCTAGAAAATTTAAGATTAGATTACGTTTCGCTTGAAACATTTTCGATAGCGCCCTTGATATCCTCATCTAGGTAAATTCTCCCAAAACAATATTTCGACTTGGAATAACTAACGTCCATAAATCGTTTTCATTCTCGCTTAAGGGGCTCGTTGCGAATTTCTAGCTTCCATACATTTTGTATGGCGAAACGCGTTATGTTTCGGTACTTGTATCTCAGCTTCCACTTAACTCACAACAGTCAAATTTTTTACACTTATTGTTTAGTGTATTTCTAAGCCTAGTACATCAGTAAATTAAAACATTTTCACTTAGATTCGAGATATTTAAGAAAAAGGGAATGAAAAATTTTTTTTACTGTTTTTCTTCTTTCATATTTGAAAAAGTGATAGTTTTTCATGAGATATTTTAATTTGCTCATGTATGAAGCTAGTCAATATTACAACGAAAAAATGAAAAAAAATAAGGCGCAACGGTGTGTGGTTACTGAGAAACGTGTACCGAAAGTTGAGAAGCACTACCTTTCAGGAGAGCCAAAAAAGAAAAAATATCTTGCAGTGACTTATTCGACTTCCCCACTTCAGAGCAAAATTTGAGGCACTTCCCGTTATCCGACAAAGGTGCGGTTTTTTGTGTAATGTGCAGAAATGAGTGTAGAAAAATAATATGAATTAAAAAAAAAATCGATTTTTTTTTCATATTTTTTGCAACTAGCCCCTTAAAAGAATTAAACTGTTTCTGGTTAAATTGAACTCTATCGATCTAAAGTTTGTTTTACACAAACTGTATGCCATGCTGTCAAATATTGAACAAAATTTTAGTCAAAAAAGACCTTGTTCAAATCAAAGAAATAAGGTTGCAGACAAAAATTTGACAAATAAACTATCTGGGTGCATTTGCAAGCGACAGTAGTCAAATATTTTACATAGTGGCATACTGTAAAAATTATTCTATATTTAGGTTAGGTATCTAATGTCGAAGAGTTGTTTAAATTTAACCCTTTTTGCACTCCTTGGAAAGGGGATTTTTAAATTACCATGTAACTGGTATGACCGTGCTTTTTAATGATACTTGTATGGAAACTAGTTAAAGATCTAAAGAAATTTTCATTCAATTTCAATTCCTTTTAAAAAAAAAACTATTTTGTCTATTTAGTCTTGTTCGGTTTTTATAATAAATACTGATTCACATCTTTAATATTAATTTTCTTTTTAATCTTCCCAGCATACAAATATTGGTCATGATACAAATCCAAATAACTATCACGACTACGATATAAATTTTGTTGATTCACCACCAAACTCAAAGGATTCGTGGCCAAGCGATTACCAAAAGCGTAAGTTACTTTTTAAAAATGTTTTTCAATTAGAAATTTGTTAATTTAAAATGTAATGTGGGTATATTTTTTTTCTAAATGATTTCAGCATCAGATAATTCACAAGGGCCGATTATAATCGACGTTCAAACAATTTATTCGTCAAACGCAAATCGAAAGAGACGAATGGATTGGGAAGCACTAGATATTAATCAAAGTGTCGATAATCCGTCTCAAAATGAAACAAAAATACCTAATCTTGGAAATAATAAAGAACGGGAAAAGAAAAAATTATCAGGTGAGATTTGAAACTAAAAACGCGATAGAATACCAAATTTTAATCTGTAACGTTTTAAGAGTAATGTCCTCTGTCATATTCTTTTGTGATCTACTATATAATATAAAAGTCTTATGTAACAAACTACTGCCCTTGAAGTTTTTCTTCGCAGGAACGGGTTATGCTAGAATGTTGAAGTTTAGTATCTATATATTGCAGTAAAAAACTCTTATGAAAAGAACTACACTTTTCGCGGAGGGTCTTCGTTCTACCCTGATTTTTTAAAATAAAAAAAACTTTTTTGGAAAAGAGGACTCTAGGTTTTGGCAGTGTTTTACAGTTTCTTTCTGCTCTTTAGATATGAGTAGACACCGTAATAGTAGCGGTTCAACTAAGAATTAATTTTTTTCCCTTACACCACAAGACCATCTCAAGCGATTTTTCAACCGAAAAGTTCAGTACTGTTAGACTTTTTGGTCGCCTGATTATTTGATTCTTATTGTGGGGATAAAGTCGCGGAACCTTAGAGATCGTATTGAAAAATAAAGCCTTGTTAAAATTTGCAGCTCTCGCAAATCATAAAATTCAAATATTTTTGTCCATTTTTCACTCCAATTCGCTCAAAATTCGATTCGATATTCGAAATCCAAAAAAAAAATGTTCACATACTATTTTTCTATTGTATCTTACAATCATACATTTAAAACGAAATCACACAAAATTTTTCCCGTCTATTTTCTTCGAGCTGTACAAAAATCTCCAAATTCGATGTCATATGATTGATTGTGTAAATTCGATATCTTGTTGTTATTTTGCCAGTTTGCACTAGTTACTGAGTGATACCGAAAATTTCTTTATTTGCTTTAACAACCAAAAATGTAAACATAGTCTTATTGTAATGATCTTAAAATCTTATTGATGTTTCATTTTGCGTATGACACCTAAAAAATGTAATCGTGTCACGAGTAGACGTTTCGGCTTCAATAATCCATTAAATCGGTGCTCGATTCATTTTTTTTCTTTATATGATTTCTGATAATTGATATTGTAAATATGCATTAATGTATAATGGAATCGTAGTCACTTTGTTAGCCTTTACGGTGGTTAAAACTGCTTGTAAAATTTTGTTGTAAATAAATATGGTTCGACTTAGTAAATGCTACTTAATGGGTTGGTAGCAATATATTTTATTGTGTACTTGTGAAAAAAAATTCCATTATTGTCGCAATATATATAAAACATAGTTCGTCTATCTATAAACCAGGCCAATTATATTTAAGAAGATTTGCATATTCTTCCGAGACAAGCTCCTTGAATGTGAGTACATTTTTTTGTCATCTGACGTGTTACTTTTACCTTTAAGCTGACGCCCTCATCCACCAAATTTATTTGAGTTTACGTTTATAATATTTGTACTTACAAACTACTTTATTTTTCAGGTGTTTGTTTCAGAACAGTTGTCTGTACAAGCCAAGAGAAGTTGAATCTAAGAGAAGTTGAGAAAATCTTAAAAATTTACTCAACCCTTTTTCATCACTTTTGGGTTTAATGTCGCAAAGTCCCGAAATTATAATATAAGACATTGTAAGTAGCCTGTAAAGGTAAAATACAATTGAAGCCCTTGGTGGAATAAAGGGTCAACTCGTTTTTCCACCAACATGCGAGATTTTATTTTTCTGCCTTATTAGATTAAAATTATTTTACTGAATTTTTTATGATTTTATTAAAATTATTAAGGATATTATTAAATCATAAGGTGCTAACTGCATCAGCAGAATTTTCTCCGAAAGCAGTTAGAGGTCAGAAAAGTCAAACGCTGTAATTTTTTTCAAAAACGAGTTGACCCCTTATTCCACAAAGGCCTTCAGTTTAAAAACTCATCCGGCCAATGAGATTTTAAAAAATTTGTGAAAACATTCTAAACTCGTTTTCATCTCATTGAGGTTGAATATCGAACAATTCTGAAATTGATTTTTACACGTTTGTATAAGCGTATCTCATTCGTATCCATTTGATATTGAGAGAGATATTGTGATCTTTGTGAAAACATATTTTACCCCTCTTGGGGGTTGAATTTACTGTTTTTGCCTTCATAGTGGGTTTTTCAATTTTGTATTTTAATACACCCTTACACCTTTTTTGCTGGTCTGTCAACACCAAATCATCAGTCAAGGTTTACATTGTTATCATGGTGAAGTTCACGAACGAGCAGCGTTTGGAAATTATCTCAATTATTCTGTGTTTTATTTATATACAAAATTGTTTTGTTCTTATTGAATAACTCTTTTTAAGTTTAGGAATGAAAACGTTTAGGAATGAAAACCAACTCTTTATCTTATCTGGCCTAAAATTTGAAAATCGTGAAAACATTATGAACCCCTATCCACACCTTGTGGGTCGAATATCGAAAAATCTTGGCAACAATTTTTAGATGTTTTTCAAAGCTTGAGATATTTTTTAATTCCTGGAAACATATTTATATGCTACAAATGTCTTTTTGTCGCTCTTATAAGTAGGCTATAGAAGTGAAATTTATTGCGATATCTCATTGAGTTTTATTGAAAAATAAAAAGAACAATTTATTAAACCCTTTTCACTCCGTTTCACTTTTTTATACGAAAATATTAAAATCTGTGCATACTTTAAATACCGAATAAAATGCTCATTCAATTTAAAGGGAAGCGATATTGTCTCTTACTCTCACTTTCAATATAAATATTATTTTCATGAGGCATTAAAAATGTGCACTTAGAGAATCCAGAGAATAAAATCGACTACAAAACGTCTGGATTATATTATCAGTCTGTTTATAAAAACAGGTCGTCACTAAGGTCAGACTTGCCTCATGTATAGCTTCTTCACTTTTGTTAAATATAATTCAAACTGCTTTTATAATAATTCACTTAGTTAATCATAAATTCTATTCCGGTGATGATAACGCGATTCTTTATCTTCTGTACACAGATTATTTGATTTCAAAACAACAAAAAATTTATTAACTGAAATCATTTATTTAACTTAAACTATTAGCTACTTGTATGTGACCGAAAATTTTAGACATAAGCTCGGATAGTAGCGAGCTTACTAGTCACTAGAATCCAATTTTACACTTTAGTTCTAATTAAGATCGCTAACTGTTCGCGAAATTGTGAGAAAAACGTAATAAATTACATAATTAAGTGAAGGCTTCAGTCTCATCTAAAGTATCTATAATCTTGTGTAAAGTGATGGTAAACAATGAGCAATTGTATTTAATAATAATTGAAGATAGTTCAGATGGTTTGGTGTGTTTAAACTAGTTCTTAACGCGAACAGTGCTGCCCTTCTTCAGTATGTTTCTTCTCCAAAAAGTTTCATTCCAGTGTTAGTGTAACTTTTACAGTGCAAAAGTTGATCGAGAAATGCAAGGATTTGCCAATTTTTTCAATCAAAATGACCGAGAAAATAACAACCGGAGATCGTGTAAATATCAAAATAATGTTGGTAGGTTCGGTTTCCTAGAACTTATTAATTATCTATACAAGATTATTATTCTTAAAGAAAACTATGTGATCGGATATACATAGTGCAAAGCCTGGAAGAACTCAGTTTCAAAACTGAACAAATTGATTCAATTTCGTTTTTTTCATTAACATATCAACCGCTTTCCTTGAATAAAAATGCCAAAATTAATTAGATTGTGAAATTAGGGCAACTATCAGTGATTAAGAATCTAGAGCTTTTCTAGATCGAGTATAAATTACAATGACGTGGGTGGAAGGGAAATGAAACTCACTACACACAATTCAAACACGTGAGACCGTGACGTACATGATTCGTAATTTGACTATTACAAGATGAATTTTAATAATTAGGAAAATTAAGTTTTTGTGGAGTGATTTTTAAGAAAATTAAAAATTTGATGATTAGTTTGATCATTTTTTTTTAAGCAAAATAGTCCTCCTTCATTTCCTGTATGATCCAAAATAGGACTTGTATACACCAAATTAAAGACTTGCTGCAATTAAAAATTTGACGCTTGAATATGCTACAAATAGTAAAACCGAAAATAAACAAATATTTGACGTTGTGCTATATAGTCTAAAGTATGTATCGGACTGTATGCCATCGTATCAAATATGATTTAAAAAAATTATTTGGTAAAATATTTTAGTCAAAATATTCCAAAACCATTTGGCAATCAAAATGTTCTACTATCTGAATGCATTTATCAGTGACAATAGTCAAACATTTGACATAGTGGTGTCAAAGATTTGACCTTAAAATTTTTACAAAAAATTTAATCTGTACGATAAGTAAAACAATTTGACAAACAAAAGTTTTACGATTAGACTGTCTGATTGTGGACCTTGGTTGTAACGTGGAAAGTTCTTGGCTAAGGGCGATATGACGGACTTTCGATATGATTAAAACTTCTACAGAAGCTGAGGCTGAGGTGGTGGTACTACATATTTTCTTTTGAGTGTATTGAGGGTTGTAAAATGTGACTTTATGAAGTGGGTTTTCTCCAAAACCATGAAATACCTATTATTGGGGATTAATTAGGACACGTAACATGTAGTGTTTGCCGTTAGAAAGCTGCGATTATTTCGTACATTCGGTTTCTTATGCCAAGGAATTTGAAAACCCAGAAATTCGAAAAAAGTAACAGAATATTAATCTACATAGATTCCACTCCTCTGTCGACTGAAATCCACGATATAGGTTTGTATCAGTCTACGATGCAAAATATGAAAGGTATGGACCTCCATCTCCTCGTTAATGCGCTTAGGTGTGGCAGCCACTCCACTCTCCCGGGGTGGCTGCTCTATTCTCGATAAAAATGCGCAGAATATCAGCAAGCTAGGTATTCTCTGCGTTATTTAACATTTTTGCTTCTCTCTAATCAGGCGGTTCATTAGGAATTTCGTATTTCCTGGGTTTTCGATGCCTCAGGACCTTATGTACTCGTGGGTCTAGTGGTTGGGGTTGAATTGAGAGGATCTGTACAAAACTCAAACCACCTAGGCTGTGTCATCGAAGATATAATCCTAATTTCGTGATATCCTAACGCAGTAATTTCGAGGACTGTGGATTCAAAGATTTGTCTGTGTTCCTGTACCAAAATTAAATAAAACCTCTGTGCTATTGACTGCTTTCAAAGAATAAAGCCATTTTCTACTGGTAATTTTTATAAAGAATGTTCTGGGGTCATTCTTTTAGCAGGTTATTTGCAGTTCTTCCTGTGACCATTTGTATCAGGATAGCACTTCCCATCCAACATTGAATCGTTATTCCTCTTAGTTACAGTATTTATCTGACCTATGCTTTTTGGAATTACTCGTCAATTTTATCTATTTTAACACAGCAAAAAACTTAATAAAATTTTCTTTTATTTTTACAGGAAGAGGAAGTTGGGCAGATGATATTGACTTTGATCTAAATGGAGAATTTGGAAATAATGGATATCTAAATAAGTAAGTGGACGATTTTTTGCAAATTTGTGATTTGATTAAAGCTCTGTTAGTTGTTGCGAATCTCTACGTAATTGAATGCTTTTACAATTTGATCAATTGTGTTCGCTTCGCTTAATGTGGTCTGTGTTACTACCAAAACAGAAACATCTCCGTAGAACTTTTATTTTTTATCATAAATCCAAAGGTTACAAACTCTTTACTTGTTTTTTATACAATTTTATAGTGATTCACTACCTCGAAATGACTCACTAACTTCTACCTGATAGAATCAACCAATGATAAAATCGAAAATAATTCTTACTTTATAGTACGTTTTAAAGGTTCTGTACCATGTTTTTTTTTCTAAAAATTAAACGGCATCACCAAACCTTAAGATTCAAGGTTAAATCGTAAGTTGATGTGATCATCACCCCACTCCGAATATGTGTGAAACACACCCCACTTTTTTAACCTTCAGACCTAAATAGTTCAACATATCTGATATTATCTTTTCATGTTAAACCACTTCACGTGACACGCCCCAATATTAGCAATTAGCATTTCAATTAACCCGATCTTGTTTATTGGAAATTGTATCATCCACCTATAAAAAAAACCAAAGCCAAAAAACCTAACAAATAACTAACACTATTGTCTACGTTTTTTTCCTTTATTTTTTCGGGTTGTATTTTTAGTGAACCGTTTTTGTCACTTTCTTCGGAATTAACTGTATTGAAACAAGAAATTCCATCACCAAATAGTGATGACCAGAAAGGCAAACGAACATTGCAACAGCCGCCATCGAATTCTCTTAACAACACCAAGAGCTCAATCAATGACGAACAGAATCTTAAAGATACAACTGCGCTCGTCAATTCGAAACCGTCGAACATTCTAAATTTCGATGAGAAATCGAATAGTAATGGTGGTGCCTGCGGCATCGGTACAAAAGCCAGCAGCTTCCCGAACAACGAGGCCAATGAGCAAAATATTGAGCAACAAAATAGTGGCTCGCCTGGAGGATATCAGCAGATTCTACAGCAACAGAAAAGTGTCGACAGTGGTAAGTGAACAATCGATTATTTAAATAGTTTTTTAGTAGTCTACTGCGAAAAAGTTGATTTAAAACTATTTGATTTTTATTTTTTCTTACAGCACGGAATAGTCCCAGTCAATCCGATTGCCCGAAAGGTGATGGTTCATCGGACGATTACAAGTGAGTTTATTGTTTGAATGAAAATAGTTTTGATAGAAAGAATGCTAAGTTAATATTTGGTCGTAGTAGATTTCAATACGTTTTGGCAGCCGCAACATCAATTGCTACGAAAAGCAACGAAGAAACTCTCACATACCTGAACCAGGGTCAAAGCTATGAAATCAAGCTGAAGAAGCTGGGAGATTTGTCGCCATATCGTGGAAAAATTTTGAAGGTATGCGCAATAATATTCGTTAATATTATAATTAATATTTGTTTATATATGTTAATATTTGTTAATATTCGGTTTTGCTTGAAACTTGATTGGCTTTATGGTCGTTTATAATTTTTAAGATAAATATTCAAATTCTGCTGGCAGTTTTGATGTCACAGTGATTTTTGTTCGGTATAAATATAATCCAAATTTTTAAGTTGAAATTTTATTTTAAACATCCAGACCCTTGGTTCTACTTTCTAGTTGACTTGCACATACAAACAAAAAAATCTGGTAGCGTTTTAGTATTTCTAACAAGAACGCTTCCTCTTTAAAGCAGGGTCAAGTTCATGTAAAGCTAGCGCCAGACCACAGAGAAATATTCACAATTTTCTATTATTTATTTACAGAGCATATTAAAAATTTGCTTCCATGAACGGCGCCTTCAATATATGGAACGCGAGCAAATGAAACAATGGCAAGCATCGCGACCCGGTGAACGTATAATCGAAGTGGACGTACCATTATCGTATGGCCTATGCCACGTATCGCAATCGCTTAATCCAGGCCTATTGAACACTGTCGAAGTCCTATGGGATCCAATGAAAGAAATCGGAGTTTATATTAAAGTCAACTGCATCTCAACTGAATTCACACCAAAGAAACACGGCGGCGAAAAAGGCGTCCCGTTTCGAATCCAAATTGAAACATACTTTGAAAATGCAAATATTGAAAGCTTGCCTAAGCCAATTCATGCAGCGGCATGCCAAATTAAGGTGAGATCGTAAAATGAAACTTCGATGCCGTTTTGTTTGTTAGCAAAGGAACTTTTTTTCGTATTGTAGGTTTTCAAGCTAAAAGGAGCCGATCGCAAACATAAACAAGACCGCGAAAAAATACAAAAACGTCCACCGTCCGAACAGGGGAAATATCAACCGAGTTACGAGTGTACCATCCTGAACGATATTCCAGCGGAATCGATCGGTTCGCAAGGATGCTACAGTCCGGAATAGTAAGTTCTTATTTATCAAACTGTTGTTTTTTTTTTTTCATATCACATAGCAATGCAATTCTATAAATAAAACAAAGTACGAAGAACACGAACCTTTGCGGAAGCCAAACCTCGAGCGTGCTCTCCACAATGTTATTTTGTTGAGGGTTATTCGCCTTTCTTCGAAATATGAACAATGGCGTCTTTCTTTCATTCGGAAGAATATTTTTGCTGTTCCAAAAATTTCAGTGAAGAGTGGGGAAAGAATTCCAGCTATCGGTGAAGGGTATTTTAAGTTGGGGCCATTCTTCATTCGATCCTTGATTTCGCTTAACCCTAAAGGCTGGTTTCCATGACGAATGCCAACAGTTTTTACTGAGATTGTGAGGCAGAAGGAAAATCTCTTATGAGAAACTGATCAGGAGTGAAACGAACAGATATTATGTTCAGCAGAAAATATTGGCAAATTTTCTGTGGATTTGGTTTTTTGTAGTGGTTGCTTTCTACTTCATTGAAAATTCGATAAGCTAGCTCCCTCACAATCTCAGTAAAAAATGTTTGCATTCGTCATGGAAACCAGGCTTAAGATGTAAATATTACAGCCTAAAATGAAGCACGTTCGATTTTAATGAACGCCTACTTTTTGATTCAGTGACTGAATACTCAGAAACCAATCATTGTCCGTCGTCGATAGCCGAAATTCGCTGACGCTTTCTATTTTGGGTAACAGAACTATAAAGAAAGCAGAGTTCTGCTTTCCTCTCGGTGTTTCTTTAGCTCGAATCTACTTGGATCTTTAAAAATACAGCAATGTCCGCTTCATTCATCATTTTTAAGCAAAAATTAGAACACAGGCGTTTTTATTTAACATTTCGCTCTAAAATCTAAATTGGATTTTTTTCCAGCATAAAACCAACAGTATCGCCATTGATGCCAACTTCTCCTGTTCATATGCCGAAATATGACGGTATCGTTTCATTCTCAAATCATAGTTCCAGTCCAATTGCTATTAATAGCGTAACATCAACAAACACAAACAGTTACAAACTAATGGATCAAAACATGGTTTCACCACAACAACCAGACATTGAAGAATTTGTAAGATTCGCTCTCAATCGAATCGAGCGTATTAAATTTGATTAATTTCGATTTTATTATTGCAGTCTGCGACCATTACAAAAGAGTCGACACCAAGTCAAGTGTCGCAGTGGTTAACGTTTTATCGGTTGACGTCGTACGTTACAACGTTCACTCATTTTTCTGGTTCGGATATTTTGAGGTGAAGAGTTTAAATAATTTTTTTCTTGACAAAAACAAAACCCAATTTTCTTCCTTTTATTGCAGAATGTCTAAAGAAGATCTAATTCAAATCTGCGGCTTAGCAGATGGTATACGCATGTTTAACACACTACATGCAAAGTAAGTTTGAATCGATTTCGAAACGAAAAGTTTAAGAACGGCAAAAAACCGAAATAAAATTTACAGAGCCATAACACCCCGTCTAACAATCTACGTAAGCATCGACGGCAGCAGCTACCATGCAATCTATCTAATATCAAATACAACGAAAGAGCTAACACAGAAAATGTTAAAACTTCCGGGATTTTATGAGCTGTGCTCAACCTCAACTGCTGTTAACATGAACGGAAATGTCGATGGAAACGTATACTCAGGATGGGGTAAGAATCAATAGAACCTTCGCATAAAAAATGCTTTGTTTCAACATTAATTAACAGAATGATTATTTTGTGCGTATTTGAAATATGCGTACGATTAGGAATGCACTCGAAATACTCAGGAAGTGGATCAAATCTATTTGATGCTTCCAAACTGAATGTCTACATGAACGGTCCGTCCGGAATACTTGTAATGGTAACCGATGAGGTTTTAAGTAACGTCAAGGACGACAGTTTATTCACGATTGAAGTACAAAACGGGAAAGTCCTAATGAAGACGAATTATAAAAATGAAAATTAACGAAATTTTCAAAACGGAACCGTGTGATCCCCGATCCCGATAATTCGCGAAAAATCTTCTGAAGAACCTCTCATCATTATTTTTTTTTTTTTTAAATTTTTATTATTTAGATCTTGCTCATTTATTGGTGAAAGAATTGATAAAAGAAAAAAATTGATAAGAAAAACTATTAATAAGATACAAAATTTCAAAACTTTACTTAGCTAATTTCTTTTTAACTGCATGTTTTATTTTGTTATATCCATTTTTTTTTATATACAATTTATATTTTTATTCTTCTTTTTCTTACGATGCCATTTTAATAATAGAATCTTAATTTCCATTGAATTTCTTTTTTTCCGATTTTCCATTTTTTGTTTCTTCAATAGACCTAACAAGAATTGCGATGAGTTATTATGTAGTTGTATCTATTTTAGACGTCTCTGTTTTGTGTGTGTTGTTGTTATTATATTTCAAAATAAATTATGTAATAAATAAGAAAAAAAAAAGAGAACACACACTAAAATTTAGATGTTTTCATTTTTGTTTCGGTTTTTGGAAATTTAAAGTACAGGAGGAGGTCAGCTAAATTTTGAAATATTATATATAAAAAAATGGAGTCCTCGGCTGCAATTGCTTTTTAAAACAGGGCTTGTGCGAGATAATCGAAGACCAAGGTAATTATTATTTAATAATAAAGTATTGTGATCGACCTGAAATTTAAAAAAAATTTGCTACCCTGAAATTTTGTATTTTCACGTTTAAGGACTGGTAGACCCCAAAAAAGCAATAAAAAAAAATGTCCATCTGTACGCCGTATGCCGTACGCAAAAATAGTTTGAAGGTGCGTAGCTCCCAAACCCATTGAGGTATTATCATGAAATTTTTATGGTAGGTTGGGTGAACCTCTACGACTGGTATCTTTTAGAGGGGTGTGGGTAGTGGCGTACGGGGGTGGGGGGTGAAAAACTTTAGACTACGATATCTCACGAACCAATTGCTCTAGAAAAATGAAATTCGGTTTGAGTAGAAAGGTCAACAAATAAAGATTGCTCAAAGTAAAAATTTTTAAGGGGGTGGTGGAACATGTAAGTGGGGGGGGATAAGAAATATTCAAAAAAATCACGTTTCATATCTCAAGAACAATATAAGATAGATGCACAAATTTTTTACCAGACGTAGGCCCAATAGAACCCTATGAGAGATAAAATTTTTCGGGGTGTGGGTGTAGAGGGTGAGGGTGGGGGAGGGTGGAAAGGAAAAGGTTCCGATGGTTATATCTTAAGAACCTATAATGATAAAAAGCTGAAACTTGGTATTTAGATAGAGCAATAGTAGTGGCATATTGGAAAAATATAATTTCTTATAGGAGTAGTATGGTACGGGGGTGGGGGGTGTTTTTTTTAACTATGTAACGGCTTAAGCTAGAAAGTTGAAACTCGGTGTGTATATGTAAATCAACTAGAAAAGTAATTTGGACTAAAAAAAAACGAATGTTTATTGGAGTTCAGAAGTGGGGGCAAAAAAATGTTCAGTCAAAATGGAATGCATATATTTTCACGATTTTCGTCATATCTACTAGGTCTTCCAAAATATTGAATTCACTTTTATTCTACGGATTTTTCATATGAATACCTAGAAAGTGTTTTCAAGATTTTTTGGAAATTGACCCCTGTGTAAAGTGATTGTGTACTTTTTCATAAATTATTCCATATCTCTCAGATCCGATCAGATTTTCACTTCCACGGGCTTGTTCTTTTCGATAGGTTTTCAGTCACATAGTAACCTACACCGCATATCGGAATTGGACGCGTTCCAAGCTTCTGCCGGAAAAATAATAAAGTTACGCCCAGATTGTTGGCAGATTTTTAATATATATTATAATTTTCTTATCGATAAAACGAAATTCATCGATGAAATATGCGCGGAAGTTCCGTCTTCTCGTACCCGATTGGGCCGGACACTCGCATAGAACGTAGAAGATTCCATTCGATAAAGATCATTTGCCTCGGCACCCGGTCGTCTAGTGTGTTTCGATCAGCCGCAATACAAACTTAGTGTTACGATCGTTTCAAAGAGATGGCGCTGGGCGAAATACTAAGCGAAACGGGTGAAACTGGGCGGACGAAAATAATCACTAGCTCGTGGAGAAAAGAGTGGTCGTTTTTTTTTATTATAAAAACGGCGGACATTGTTATCTGAACATTTGATATAAACGTATCGAATATTAAAGGCGTTGAAAACTACATCATCTCTTTCATTAATTTTCCTCCTTTACTTTAACATTACTTTTCGTGGATATTGGGCTCTGTTCCGATAGAATTAAGAATACCACGATATCGCCTAACTAGTTTCGATCGAGTTGTGTTTGAACTAAGAATGGTCGACGCAAAATGTGATGTTTTCCGTTGCAGTCATCTTTGCTTAAATAATTTTGCAAGCCTAAAGTATTGCAAAGATTTGTCCTTGAAATACATAAGCATGGACTAGTAAATCTCTTTTTTTTTGTAAATTGCTGTTTAAATTTAAAACTTTCATTCGCGCGACTTGTGACCATATTAAATATCATTAGCAAAAATTTTTGACTTAAAAGTCTGGCAGTAAAAAGTGTTAAATGAAAATTTAAATAGCGGGAGCTTCGATTCTTAGCCTCCCGGGATACATCGTCTCTCCAGCTATATTGATTCAACGACAGCTTCCTCCTATTGGAAGATCTTACTTGGAGAACTTAAAAGCTTAGTACATCAGTAAATTTAAAAATTATCACTAAAAGTTGAGATATTTAAGAAAAAAGGAGTGTATTAAGATTTTTACTGTTTTTCTTTTCATATTCGAAAAAATTACAGTTATTCATGAGGTATGTGTTAGCACAAAAACATAAAAAAAAATGAAGACGATACTGTTTGGGGTTACTGGGAAACATGTACCGAAAGTTGAGAAGCACTACTTTTCAGGAGAGCCAAAAAAGAAAAAAAATTCTTGCAGTGACTATTCCACTTCCCCCACTTCAGATCAAAATTTGAACTACTTTATGACCTAGCCTTGGTGGGGGCGACCCGGCTAAAAATTCAATCGCCTTGCTGTGTCGTCACAATATCGTAGTTCAGGCCGAGTATTGTAACTCGAACTGTTTATGATTGAGTTGCTAAATTGTTGTTGTTGCGGTGATAAATTTAAAGACAGTTGGGCGAAGAACGACTGGTCTGACTTAATTGTCGAGAGTAAATCCAAACATGGAATTTTGGTACCGGTAGGATGCTGTGCACAACAGGAGGCACTTTATTAATCCATTCACCGCATAAATCCTCCTTAATCCGACTTTGGTGTGTTTCGCATGTGCTTTCTAGCTTCAAACACAGGACCAAAGTGGTGGTAATTATGTTTTCTTGTTTTTCACACAATCCTTGACTTCATCCTATTTACCACGTGACAAAAGAAAGATATAATTTAAAAATCACCAGCCTCATAGTACGTAGCTAATTCAACGGTTAATTTGAAATTCCCGCCAAAAATTCAAATATGCGACAGACGTCAGCTCATATCTCAAATTGAAGACGCGGCGGCTACGGCTATCCCGAAGCCATTAAGAAATTTTCAATCGGTTCGAGTTGTCATTTTGTGTTTTATTTCCACGATTATTTGCTCTAAATCCGCCTCATTTCACGCAGACTCCTCATGATACAGCCCAATTATAAAAATACTTGGGCTAAATAACGAAAACAAATCAAAACAAGTTTTTTTTTTGAGTTGAGAATTTCCGTAGATTTCAACAGCCCGAGTGGTTGGGGTCGCATCTTAAATTGCAAATAACACCACAGCATAGAATTCTTTGTGTTCGTTTGAGAAACTGAGCTTTGTTGTGTCTTTATTAACATAATTATCAAAAAAAAAAAAACACCTTCCCACACCCGTAATTTCTGTTGTAATTTCAATTCGTCGCCGTAGTGAAGTGAACTGTCAAAAGTCGACTCGCGTGCTAAAAGGTCCCTTCGACTCGGTGAAAGATGCCGCGCGGTAGAAAAAAGAAGAACACAGAAAGCAACGTAGCTCCGGAGTGCATCTGCTGCTCGGATCCGCTCGGGGAATCACACCAACTGATATTCGACGATATCGGGATCGAATTGGAGTTACAAAAATTGCTGCAGCAATGTTTCAATTTGTCGATAGAGGAGGAGCCGGAGAAAGTTCAGGCGGTGTGTTCGGTGTGCCTCAACGAGCTGATCGAAACGTACGACATCCAGGAGAAGGAAGTCGAAGAAAATGCGGCTTTAGATCAACACGGTTTCGAAGAAGGTGGCAGCGGATCGAAGGACGACGATGAGCTGTCCGAGCAAAGAGTCAGTATCAAGCTAGAGAAGGAAGACGACTCGGATCCGGAACAGTTTTTATTGGACGGTGACTACAACTATGCTGACGATGAAGACGAGTTCAAAACGGAAATGTTGGAGGAGGACCTGAGCGACAGCAACTCGGAAAAAGGGGACGAAGACATCGATGAGTACGCCGTTGAGTTGGACAAGACTATTTCGGACGAAATGAGGGAGATACTGTTTAATGGGAGCGATGAAGACGAGGCAGAAAACAGTCAGTTGGACAAGGAGATGGAAGGTAAGTTCAATTGCTTTGTTTTGAAGATTAATTCATTGAGCTTATCTTTACTTATGGGCTACAATACTTGTTGGTTGGTTTATGTGGTGGCCCCTCAGTCGAAACAGGGCCCAATTAGCACATGAGCCCTTGAATGCCGATGAAGTAGACACACTATTGCACGAAGACAGGCTCTTGCTTGGGCCAAACACTCGCAAAGAAAATGGATAACAGATTCCCTCTTATTTGCATCCCCCCAACTGCGGAAAAGGGACGTTAAAAGGAATACCAAGTCTGGCCACGTTGTCACCGATTGGCCAGTGACCCGTGCTGCCCCCGTGACTCTGAAGACCTCTACACGGCTGCTGCTGAAAAGTTCGTTTGTTCAGCTCCGGCAATAGCATGGCCATATCTAGATATAGCAATTACTTTCCTGCCTTAGCTAGTCCTGGTCGTCAGCGAAGCGTGTCGCTTCCGCTCGAACTTCAGCCACCAATTCGGAGGTAGCCGAAATTGGCACTTCTTTCACTTTTTCAAGTCAAAATAATCACTCCAAGGTTCGAAACACATTTAGAGGAACATAAGGGTATGGGTGCAACACAAAAAATGACACCACTGAGCCACACTGCCCAGACTTAGACAAGCCAAAAGATTCAAACCGAATCACTCAACTAAATGAAGCAAACTGCTTCTACAGTTGGATAGAAATAAAGTCCGGGTAATAGCCGGAATACTCACGGGACATTCGCGCTTAAAAAGATCGTCTTAAAAGAGATAATCTTTGCCGGTTCTGCCAACTGCAGCCGGAAACCTCTGAACACATTCTGATCTGATGAGAGGCAGTCGCAGTTAAGCGTCACAAGTGTCTTGGAGAACACTTTGTAAACCATATCATCAACATCGCTAAAAAAGACCTACACCAACTAGATAAATTCCTAAGAGAAATGAAGAAGGCTGAGGACCTCTAAGTTAAAACTGGAGTGAGAAAGATCTATGAGGTATAGCACGATAGACCACTGGTCGTCTCTCGAGCTAATGGAGCTCTGTCTGGAGGACAGGGCTGCCACTTAAACCAACCAACCAAACCACTGCTCACGGTACTAGGAAGGGGCGCAGCGCTAAGACCGCCGCGCTCACTAGGCGCCATATGGGCCCATTGCGATCCCTTCAGGTCCTAGTGAGGTATTTTACATCTCAAAAACATTCCAATTCCCTGCAGAACCTGACCAACTTGCCATACCCTACTGCCCTCAAATCCTTGATGCTCTCAAAGAAGAGACTACCCATTAATCTAAAGCGCTTTCTAGCGATTCCCGGGCATTCACACAAAATGTGAGCGATGTCCTCTAAAGCATATAGGTCGTGGCAGACCTGCACATATCTGACTCTGCTATCTTCGTCATCCTTTAACTGTGTTGATACTTCTTTGTTATTGTTTAAGTCACTCGTGCGCAGTATCTTAGAGTATTGTTTGGAATCCTCATCACAACGGTCACATCGCTACGATCGAGTCTGTGCAGCGCACGCTTACACGCTTCCTCTTCTACAGATTCAACACACCATACGCAGGATTATACTACAAGACTCACAGAGTTTCAGCTTCCTCTACTTAGCCAACGTAGAACGTACCTTGACGCGACCTTTTTATTTAAAATTTCTAGTAATAGCATTTGTTGTAGTTTTCTTGCTTGACGAGTTCTCTTTCAGAACGGACTCAGTTGGTACCCGAAATCGTAACAGTTTTTGCTCTTCTCGAGCATTACTTGATGTCTACTATTACTCTCCATTAGTTAGGCTCCAAAGGGCGCACTACACACTCCAGTTCGGATCTCTTTCCACTTCCTATTCATCTTTTATCCTAAAACTTAAACAACAACTTCTTTAGCTCAATTTTTTTCTATTGTTTTATTTTTTAACAATTAACTTCTATTTGTAAATCTTTATATATGTAAATTTATATTCCTTCTAAGTCCTAAGCTATGAAATGTTACACCAATTAGCTGAGATACCGCTAATAGAACCATTTAAATAAATTAAATATTTATTCGGAACGAAATAAACATCTATCTACTAAGCTAGGAAATGTATATTTTGTTCAATGGCTTTAAATGTTCCTTACCAATTGCAAATAGTTGCGGAAAAATTAAAACGCTAAAGATTAGATTTATTTAGACCCGGATCTATATTTCCTCCATTTTATTTAGACTACAGACTTTTTTACAGATTGATTACATTCACAGCAAATTTCGTCTTGCTTTAATAATTCAAATCTTGTAGATGATGACGAGCAGTATGAAAACATCGACTACTTGGAAGAGGTCGACCAAAACTTTGACTTCAAAGGATACAAAGAATCAATTTTAAACAGTAAATTCGACGATATCGTCTTTC
This sequence comes from Beris chalybata, assembly GCA_949128065.1. Classification (NCBI taxonomy): domain Eukaryota; kingdom Metazoa; phylum Arthropoda; class Insecta; order Diptera; family Stratiomyidae; genus Beris; species Beris chalybata. The sequence goes on along the minus strand of OX421895.1, from coordinate 4,821,642 downwards.
CGAACAACATAAGCTGTCGAGTAAGTTGATGTAGTTTGTGAATGAAAAAATTCTATCGCATTTTTAACTAAAACAGATTTGTTCCGAACTGCAAATCAAACACAGCGACGTAATCGAGCATACACAACTGGCGCACTGTGTCGAAGACTTTGCATACCCGTGTATAGTGGACGGTTCGTGTGAGCCGTTGAAAACCGTCGAGGATCTATCATTTCACATGGTGTTCAAACACTACGATCTGGACCGGTAAGAATTCTATCGTTAACTAGCTAAAAGCAAACAATTTCATGCTGGCCTCCCTCCTACAGACTTACAATCTACACCCAGTGTACGTCCTGTTTAAAACGATTCACAGACTTTCCATCGTTCAACAAGCACTCGTGCCATACGGCTAAAACCCTATCGCGTACAGCAACACAATGTGAAGAATGCGGACAGGTTTTCCAATCGAATAAGAGGTTTCGGTTAATTTCGAATAAAAGTTTTTTCCGATCTTGTAACTTTTGGCTGTTTTCAGGTATCGATTTCACTTGCAGTTCCATTTGGAAAAACATCGACCGATTGCGTGTTTGATATGTGACAAAATGTTTGGCGACGATAACGAATTTTTCGAGCATATTCAGTACGGGCATGAGCAAGATATTGGCTTCACTTGTATCAGGTAAGTAAGCGTCCTGTTTTAATGGATGAAAATCATGAAAATTTTGAATTTAGATGCGATCGGAAATTTACCACAGAACAAAACTTACTAAATCACAAAAAAATTCACAAGCTGGTGCGACCGTACACATGTAAAATCTGCCGGAAATCGTATCTCTACAGTCAACTGCTAAAGAATCACATAGTGAGTTTAGAACATGTTGTTTTCATTGGAACACCCATTGATCGAATTTTGCTTTACAGATTGCACATCACAGTAAGACGAATCCATTCCAGTGTCCCATCTGCGGTCAGTTCCTGTTCAAGCAGACTCTGCTTAACAAGCATATCGAATTGCATAATAGACCCGTCGAGAAACAAGTACAGAGCTGCAATTTATGCGGACTAGTTGGCGAGAGCGAAGAAGAAACCGAAGTAATTGGGGGAGCGTAGTAAATTTTATTGTCGCAATCTTACCTATTTCCTTTTCAGCAACACATCAGCAACGATCATGGCGACAGTGAAGCAATAACTTGTGTCGAAGTGATTAATATCGATCGAGTATTTTGCTGTGAATATTGCGAACTGGCTTATGCCAGCGTGGAACAATTGCAAAAGCATCGAGAACAACATGTCAACAAGGATTACTACTGTACTTTATGTGTGCTTGTTTACGATGAATATAAAAAATTGAAAACGCATAAATTAACGCACATTGATTATATCGATAAACGGAAAACATTTCCGGTTATGCGGCACTATATGTGCGATGTTGGGGTAGGTGGAGAGTTGTCGACAGTTTCCTTTTGACTTATCGGAGTTGTTTTTTTGTAGGATTGTACGAGGAGCTATATGCAATGGACTAGTCTACGATCGCATAAGAGAAATAAACATAACGATAAGCTGTTGATCCGCTGCTATAGATGCGATGAAGGTTTTAATAATACGTAAGTTGAAATTGGATACTTTGCGATGATTGTTTCAGTTATAAAACATTTTTTTTTGTATTGTTGTAGCAATCGATTTAATCAGCACATGTTAAATGTTCACGGAGGCGCAATTCACGCTTGTCCGTTTTGCGATAAAACGTACACGTCTAAAATGGCAATCGGAGTACACGTTGCTCGCAAGCATAACACAAGTAAAGCGCGCTAAGCAAAAAAAAATAAAAAACCCTTTCTAACTTCAAGATTTAATCAATTGCAGCTAAAGTTCAATGCGACGAGTGTACGTGCGCCTTCTCCAACGAATACTACCTAAATCGGCACAAGGATGCCGTACATTGTAGCTACAAATGCAATCAATGCGATCGTATTTTGAAGAATGCAAAAAGTCTGAGTGTTCATCAACGAATGGTACACGAGAAAGCACAGCGATATTTTTGTCAATATTGCAACAAAGGATATTACAATCAGTGCGATTGTTTGGAACATGAGGAGACGGTTTGTCTCAACGTTTTCTTTATTAGTTCTTTTGATCAATCTTGTTTCTTAGGTACACGAAAAAGTGAAAAAATTCAAATGTGAATTGTGCGATTATCAAGCCGCCTACAAAAATTCCTTGACGATTCATATGCGTGCCCATAACAACGAAACACCGTACAAATGCACGATATGTTCGAAAGGATTTCGCAGGACGTATGCGTTGGCTTTGCATATGAAGCGGCATAATAATATCCGAAAGTGAGTAGCCCGTTTAAATTTGATTTGCCGAGTTTGAGATAAATTTTGTGTCTTTTTAGTTTTGTCTGTCCGTACGAAGGCTGTGAGTGCGCCTATCCAAATCAGGGAATATTAAATTCCCATTTACGTATGAAGCATCCGAACGGAAGTAAGGACCAATTGAACTAATTTTTTAGTGAGTCTACTAACATTTCGATTTGTTGTTCCAGTTAACGTTAGGGGTCGTAAGCGGCGAACGATTGCTACACCGGCGGCTAGCAACGAGCAACGACCACGCCGTCGATTCGATGTACCGCTATCGAATGTCTTTATTGACGATGACGACGGTCTGGACGATGGCGTTATTGGCGAACCGGCACATAAGCTAGCACGAACCGAGGCTGAGGGTGGCGAATACGAAACGAACGATAATCCCGACGATCCGGTTACGTATATCCTTAGTGAAATCGAAAATCCAGCGGTAATTGTGCAGCGCAACGAATCGGATCATGACTACATTGTTCGACCCGACGATAATAAAATCTACGGCAATGTTATCGAAGAATACGAAATTGAGGCGGCCGAAGTTGTATTCGAAGGCGAAACGGCGATTAGTTGAAAAAAAAAGATTATGAAGCGAATTAAAATTGTACAAATTACATTAGACTAGATTGCGGTTTGTAACCAATGAATTAAACGACAAAATTTTGATTAAAAATATCAACTGTAATTTATTTTATAAATTTGTCTTTTTTTTAAATAGAACAGAAACGACATTATATGAAAAATATATAATTGTTATATTGCAAACATTCTTAAAGAAAAACCTCTGGAAGTATATCGGGAAATTATTCTGGAATGAATTGTAAGAATTACGTAAGAAGCTGCTCGTCATAAATCCATTTATTACGTTTTTTGTCGTCCTTAGTTCAATTTTGCGAATGTAACGAAGCACCAGTCTATTTCTTCTTTTTGGATTGTTTAGCCTTTAGTTTCTCTTCGCGTTTACGTTCTTTTTCGGTCAGCGACTTGTACAGCTTGTATCCAAAGAAAACTATAAATAAAAAATGATCAAGCTTTAGAAAATGCCAGTCGAAAGTTTGTACAAAATTCTAAAAATCTAACCGAATATAAAACCTAAAATTACGACTGCAATAAGTAGCAACATATTGGGACTTTGTAGTTTTGCTATCATCGCCTGTTTTACTAGTTCGCCTTTAATATCTTGGACTATCGATTTGGCCGATCGTAGAAAATCGGCAGCAAGTTTTTGTTTCTCTTCGGGCTCCATTGATATGAAGCTTCGCGAAAGATCGCGCAAACTGGTCAGAAACTCCTGGATTTGGTCATGTCGTGGATGATCTTTTAACGCTGAGCCTATCAGTTCTTGAAGCTTTCGGAACGGATCCGGTTGCAAGACGATAGTGTCGAATGTAGGCGCCAAGCACGACGTCATTTTTTACGAACTGAAGATATCGAAAATTAGGTTAAGCAGTGTTAATAGAATTCTTTCGATTAAACTGAAGATCGCTGTTGATATTTTGTGTGTGGATTGATTTTGGTAAAATGAGACTGCGTTCGGGCCAACATCTATAGATGCTAGCAGGGTCGGTCCGAATATGTTGGCCAAAACTAGTAGATATAATTTTATAAGAGTCTTAAAAGGGACAGTGCCTTTAAGGAAGATATCGAGAGAGAGCCTTCGAAACTGGGGGGATATTCGAAAGAAAATCCATCTGGTGGCATAGTCCTTTGATGGATAACTTCATCTGAAGCAACAACAGTTGCAATGTGACCATTCATTGCAGCAGCACAATAGGGTAAGGCACCCAGTTGCGAGCCCTCCGTCTATTCCGAGCCATTAATTCCACAAATAGTTAAACATGCATGACAGTTTTTCCTTCACTACCAATTTTACCCATTTCTATTATCACAATAGCGATGGCTAAAATTTGTAGTGAAAGAAAAACTGTCATAAATTTTTAAATATTTGTGGAATTAAAGACGGTGGCTCGGAATTGGCGCTGGGCTCGCAACTGTGTACCTCACCCTATGTCATTTTTATCTAAAGCCAGGACCAGTACTCGCATTTTTTCCTTTGCAGACTTTATTTAACAGCTGAAGGTCTCTGTGTTTTGGTTTCTTCAAGGTATAGCTAGTCTATTGTCTCTGAATTTCAATGCCAATCCTCCGAAACCCGACCCAGAAATGCAGAAAATCCCATCTATACATATTTTACAATCCATTCCAATCTTGTTCTCAGGGAAGAGAGGGCTGAACGGAATACTCGTGGGCTCGTGAATCTTACTACATTTACCATGACAATATCGATAGTAAATACTAGGCTGTATAGTTCGTGAACGAACTAGATTGGAAGAGCGTTCCCATAAGTGAAATGAACGAACTAGTTCGCAGTGAATTTCGGTCCTAGATCGTTTGTAGGAAGTAGAAGTTAGCACAAGAAGGAACTAGTTCCTTGGCGAAGGAAGTGAGGACCTTCCTTTCTTTTTTTGTTATCACATTTCCCTACACCACCTGTCATTTCTTTCTCGCGAACTACAAGAACGAACTAGTTCGCGAGGGAACTAGTTCGTTCGCGATCACTAAGGTGAACTAGAATAAATTTGAAGAATCTTAAATTTTGTACGGACCCTTGTTCTAGAGAAGTTCTAGTGAAAACATGAATATCGTCAGGATCGTTATGCTCAAAAAGGGGCAATAATGATACAAAGAGGAGCCCAATGTTAAGTGAACTTAACAGACAGGTCTGTAAATTCTTTTTAAAAAAAAATCTACGTAAACAGAGTTCGATCTAGAAGCGCATAGTCCACGGCTTCAACTTTATCGCTAATCGATTTCATGCCAACTTGGTAGTGACACGTTGAACGATATTTTCTAATCAGTTTCATCAATAAATTAATTTGACACAGGAATCGTACAATCAAACGTCGACAACTGATCCATTTTGCGTAGAGGCCTTTTAAAACCAGCAATACCAAACGGACTCACAAATTTACAAACAGAAAAAATACCACAAATTAAAAAAAAAAAAAAACTATTCGATTAACAGCGATCTTCAGTTAATTGCCACTTTATTAACAAATTGACCGATTTTATAACGTACGATTGATTTTATTCGGATTGAACTATGCCTTAAGCCATCTAGAATGCAACTAAATTGCTCGCTAGCGGGGGTTGTTTGTTATCAAAAATCGACTTAAACTCCTTTTAATCACCCGAAACATGAAAGATATCGTTTGATCTGATAACAACAGAATTTAAGAAAATTTAAATCACCTCAAATCGTTTTATCACAAATGAGATTTGTTTTTACAATCAACTTTTTAGATTAATTGAAATTAAATTGGAGTTCTTTTTCCTTTTGTATTTTCACTTTAAAGTGGAAACAATTACCAACTCCATCGCCAAATGATCAGAACCAGTTAACAGGTGTTTCAAAATTTATTTTAATATTGTTGTTATCGCGTAATACTATGGTTTAAATCGGATTCAGCAGGGTTTGAATAAAAAAAATGCTTGCGTAGAAGTAAACTGAAGATTAATTTCTCTGGAAACTATTTTGTAGTTGCAAAGAATTCAGAAATTCCTATATTACAGGAAGCGCAAAGACATTAAGACTTGGAGATCTGTGCAAGATTTGGTAGGCTTTAGGCTGTATAAAAATGTTTTCTGGAGCAATTGTGGCATTTAATACTTTTCCACAAATAAATTTGTTTTGGTTTTCTACTGTAGGTTTTCATCCAACCTTGTCCAGCTTCGTAGAAGTTATTCCCCATTCGTTAAACTGGCGCAGCCGGTAGCATTCATTTATTGCACTGTGACAATTACGCATATGATTCGGAGAATACCTTGCTGAGCTAGGTACGATCTAAAGCTCGCTGCAAACCAGCTTTCTGAGGTCAGATTTGCGTACTATTACACAAATAGTTCTTAGTTAAAATTGAAGACTGTGTAAATATTATGAATTTTACGGAAAAAAACAATCACTTACCAAATACGAATACAATAATTGCGATCATCGATACAAAGACCAAATATTCCAATGACGAACGAGCTATATACTGCTGTTGTGGAGACGGATTCATAATACTACGACGAAGTGATTCACGTTCTTCATCACTAATATCTTCCATTGAGTCAACCATCTTTAGAATTTCCTCCATACTAGGCATTTGCATTTTTGACGGATCAAAACCGCCCATACCTTCCGGCAATGGTGGCTGACTTTCGTCCAAAATAGTATCTTCTACTATTTCATCGGCCATTTTCTATAGTTTATAATATTAAATTTTAAATTGCTGCTTAAAGTCGACGATTTTTAACGAATATTTGTGCATTTTAACTAACTGGTTAAAAAAAAATTATGATTATCGAAAATCTGATTTCCCGAGAAGTTAATAAAGGAGTGTATCACGATTGCAGATCACTGATTTCAAAAGCTTCAACGTTTGAGGTTCTTCAGACACTTCAGTCCGTCTGTAATCCTTTGAGCGTAAAGTTTAAATGACCCACTGTGTGTACGTGAATAAGCCAGAGACCATACCCTAGCTAAAAAGTAATTATCGAGAAGAAATTCGAGCGATAACTGCTGAAATCTTGAAAAAAGTCATAGAAACCGTCTTAGAAAGTGCACGACTATGCGAAGCTGAGAATGGGCACTAGTTGCGCGACGTTATTTTCCACGTTTAAATTAACCAAATTCCCCATTAATGAAGTGTAATAATAATAAAAAAAAAATGGATTTGATTCCAAAATAAAGGAGTTATAGACTATTCAAACCCTTTTTCGTTTATTTTGCGCCACCCTGTAGCAGTACTCGTATTTTTTAACGATTTGTAAAGAGGTTCAATGGAGATCTGTTTTGACTCTTCAAATGGAAATTAATTATAATCTAGATGAAATCATATGGAGCATTATAAGTTTAATTCAGCCCCAAAAAGTTTGTAACGCAAAAAAAGGTTATATATTATTTTGTGTTTATTTGGTGCCAAAAGGTTTCCAGGTTTTCTAAAAATTGAATTTTTGTTTTTCGTCTTATTAAATAATACAACATGTCTAGAATATTTTAAATCGATCCGAGTAAAATTCTAAGAGATGGAGCCTTCGGAAGTTCCGCCCATCGGGCCACGTCAGCCTGAACTTAAAACTTTAATCGCGTTTTTCTCGAAACTCTATTTTTGAAGTCGGTAGACACGATTTCTCGAAAAGTTATGAACGGACCTTGTTCAAATTTAGCACACTTCTTCAAAATAACATTATCTAGTGCTTAAACGAAGATTTTTTTTAAAACTTTATTACAACTTATTTTACGAGTCAATACATGGTGAAAATTTTACCAATAAATGGGATTTTTTGTTCACAGCTCCGCCAAAAATTCAAATTTCAAAATTGTTTTTTTTTCCTTTGTTCAAGCACAAACTCTATGCATGTACTAACGTAAAATTTTTTAATTTTGGATGAATCAGTCATGAGTTATCCTGTCCACGCCGAGAGCACTTTTTTTTGAGAGGTCAAGGGAAATGAGGTCTTAACGGGTGAATTTGCCAAATTTTTTAACAAAAAATTTTACGAAATACCTACAAAATATGTATCTTTGATGTACTAAATTTTATAAATAAAATATAACATTAGATATATTAAAAAAAAATTAGTGAAAATACCATTTGTTTAGGCCTTTGAAACCCACCTAACCCCTTAAGTAAAAGGTCATGTAATAATTGTTTGTGCACTCCTCATTCTGTTGATATATTTCCAACTAAAATATATAAATCGGAGTTCAGTATTTCATCTAGAGTATCATACGATTGGCTTGCCGCCGAAAGTGACTGCGTTGTTTTTTCTAATAATTTTTTATAATAAGTATTTCGGTAGTGGAATTACTTTCAATGGAAGTGGAGTTACTTTCAAGAAAATAATGGCAAGTTGTCATTATGGAAGGAAAAATTCAATTTTCAGACACTTCGGAACCCATGCACCATGTGTGTACTACCGAAATAACCAGCTGACTACCCCATAAAATTGTTAGTTAGGGGTCGGGGGGTTCGTTATTCACTAACTAGAGTTCGCCCAATCAACTAAACTCTCACGCACTAGTACAGAATTGAGACGATTTGAACTTATCGCAGTCGTGGCCGAGTGGTTAAGGCGTCTGACTCGAAATCAGATTCCCTCTGGGAGCGTAGGTTCGAATCCTACCGGCTGCGCAATTTTTTGCAATTTTTTTTTTTCAACCTTTTTTTTACTCAACGAACTTTTCGCGGCTTAAACAATTTTTTTTTAAATTTATTTGTTGAACCAGTTTAGTGAAAATGCATCAAATTCGCTTAAAACAAACCAACAGGAAGCCCACTTACACAAAATGAGAAAACAATCGACCAGTAACTGAAATAACGTTGAATCGGGGGTTGGTTTCGAGGCAAACAGCTGCAACACTTCACCGGGGAGGGAAAAATCACTGGTGCTACGTGGACACCTAACTTTCGAGTAACACACCGGCACTAATGAGTTGGAGCAATCAAAAGACACGCGGTACTTTAGCTCCAAATTACCAATAAGTTTCATTCGACTTATCTGTGCGCTTAAAAGATATGTTTTTTTGTTGTTTTTTGCCCCCGAAATAACTTGCCTTCGAACATTGATAATGAGCTTCTAGCGCCCAGTGCAATTGACCGAACCATTGAATTCGGTAAAAATTAAAACGCTTACCGAAGCACACGTTTAATCTTGGGAGTTTTTACGTAATTTTGTAGCGTCAGCAGAAAACAACATGCAGATAAAAATTGCTTTTAAGAACGCTTATCAAGTGCAAGACGAAGTATTGAGGACTGTTCTTGAGGTAAATCAGAGAAAGGTCAAGTCACCAAGTTGTTTTTACTATCGTCTTATCGCGGAGGCCTTGAACTCTAGTAAATGGAGTACATTGCACAAATAGTCAGATAATTCGACAATTAAAGCTAATTTGTGGCTCGAATATTTGCACACCACAATAAGCAAGATTCTGATCAAACAAATGGACCCGGAAAATTATTAGACAGCGAAACTAATTGGGTTGCAATTTTAGTGTTGCGTTCTGAAAACATCGAAGCTAACGAATTAGCGAATCCGAATCACGATTGATTCTTCTATAAGTTCATTGAAAAATATTCAGGTAGACAATGACTAGGTGTTTCTGGGTAGTGCCTCTACACTTTCATCTTTAGAGAAAACCTAGATCTTTTCTCTTTATGCTTCAATCATTCAATTCGACTATTCTGGCCAAAGCTGGATCTAAAACGCTCTAAAAGGCTGAAGTTGCTCAAATAGGTGAGTGAGTATCAGCGCCACAGTCGCTGTCCTGATCGGACACTGTCTAGTAGGCAGGCAGACTTGGCAGACTTGGCCTCTTATCAAACGACTTCTGTAGAAGCTGCCTGGATGAGAAGGAGGAGGTGACAGTCCTTCATCTTCTTTGTACCTGCCGAGCTCTATCCGCTAGAAGGAAGGCATATCTATGATCTTCAACTGTCTCTTGCTGCAATAAAGGTCGTAAGAATCCAACACTTCATTCTAAGGTCTAAATTTAATGATCCGGACTTAATGATCCTGTGGTAGCACAACGGACATTTTTTTTTGTTTTAGGCCCGTTCCTACGATCGTCAGTAACGTTCTAACTGGAACTTTAACTGAAAGATGTTCATACGAAACTTACAGTCAAAGTTCTGGTTAAATTTTAACTGAAGATCGTAATAACGGCCCTAAGTGTGTCCGTGTGCTCACGGGCAACGTTCCAACCTACCATATTTCTTTCAATGCTAAGAAATGTTTGCTTGAAGTCTACAAGAATTGGATTTTTCTAGCACATGTTTTACTGCAAATATTTGAGCAGTTGTAGGTCTATTCAGAAGATGCCATTCAACGAATTGCTTCAAGATTATTGCGAAATTTAGACATTGCAAAGAATTTTTCATTCTATTGAGGTTTTTTCTAGACGTGATTTTGCATTCAGCATACAACAGAAAGTATAAATATTTTTAATCTTAGGTTGCCAGCCTTTAATTCAGTAGCGTACAATCCAAATAGATCCTTTGGTGGCCTACAAGTTTCTCCTTGAGTTGACTTCATGTTACTTGGCGTAAAATTGAAGGAGAACCGTAAAAAAATTACAAGACTAATTCCTCCTTCCATTGTTCGTCTTTGCTCCAAGTTGTTAAAATTATAGAGGAAGTAGATGCTTTGGAGCCAAAACTTGAAGTCCCTATCGTTCACGGCACAACGGATTGCCCTAAGCGCTAAGCGCGTAGGCGGTCCTGTAAACGGGGGGACTACAACCACGTAACTTAAAAAGCACCTAACTGCAGACTATACATTTTATTTTCACAGGGAAAGTAAAACGAATTAATTCGGATCAATGAACGAAGTGAATAGCGGCAGAAAACCACGGGTCAACTTTCCAGCAGACGTTAGTCTGTGCGGTGGCAGATCATCTGATAAATTTGAATAATTACGGCGTTTTTTCCAGGTCAGACATTCTCCAATTCGTGTACAAGGTGTAGCGAAAGCTGTACACAAGTATGTGACCCCACGGCGTCGTAAGGACGGCACGAACAGGGTGTTGGAATGATTTCGGTCGACCTTTACTGTCGTCAAATGTGTTATCGATTCCGTCGTGACTGTCTTATCAGACCCGACTTAATATTACCCAATCTCAGTTATAAATAACTCCGATAAGAAATAATAAACAGTAAAAACCAGACGTTAAATTCAGAAGTGCTCTACTTCTGGGGCGGGTAGGTTTTTCCCTACCACCGCTCAATGCTGCCGCTGTCGTCGCCTTATCACTGGCTCAATTGCTGCTATCAACAATCGACCCAACAATCTGGAACTTACCGATATCGGGAAAATGCGCAAGGAAATCAATGAAAACTCACCCGAAGCGGATATGACGATCAGTGCCGGAATGTAGAAAACTGCATTCGGAAAACTGTGCTGGAACGGATCAGTTTTCCCGCTGAGCTCGACCATTTTGCCTTGTCGCTTGAAATTCAGGAAAAGAAATCACACACCAAATTGTTGGGAAAAGAATTTCAACTATTTGCGTTCGCTTTGCCGAGACGCTCAGTAGTCGAGTGTTGTGACGTTTTGCTTAACCCCGGGACTGGCTACGTGGGCAAAATGTCAGCTGTGTGTAATGTTGTCTCGGTCTAGCCAGTGGGGAAAGTACCGGCGCGACAAGAAAGTCATTGCTCTTTCACCACTGTGTTTCGGGTTGGTGTACACTGCGACAACGTGCAAAACCTTACAAATGTCGAAGAAGTCGGTTTGGCGCGAAATTAAACGTCAAACGGTGGTAAACAAAAATTGCAACAGTTGATTTTCGTGAACTTTTGGTTTTTGAGTAAGGTTTTCGGTGCTTTAAAAATGCCTGACGACGTTGTGGAAGTAGACGTTACGCGTAAATTTCTGAAGGAACGATTGCAACGAGATTTTGTCACGTTTCGCGGACACACCAACGAATGGAAAAATATACACGGGCTGCTGAAGCGGACCGGTGAGGCTGGCGAATCCAATTCGCTTCTACTGATTGGACCCAGAGGTTCCGGCAAAACTACGGTAAATATTACTTTTATTTAGATTATGACAGCTTCTAGAATTGGCCATTATTTGCCGCCGGTTTATGTAACTCTTTCATTCTGTTGTTCTTCTTCCGGATTATTTTCAAATCGAATCGTTTCCGTCCATTGTTCAACTTGTAAGCGTCTCTTGAAGCTTACGGAACATGACTACGTACTCTTTCGGCCTAGGAAGACATTCTTCCGTTTTTCAGGATGAAGTATTTGCGATCCTTAAGGCAGTAGAATGGCAAATGAAGAGACAGGATGATCTGCAATTGGAGCGACAGTTGGGCCGCTCAACAATCCCTAGATAATCCAATCGTCGCTTCGAAGATGGTACGTAAGTGTAAAGAACGAATAAATTGTGTTGGCAGATTCAATGAATTAAAGCTCAAATGGGTTCCAAGTCACCAGGGTGTAAATGGCAATGAAAAAACGGATGCATTAGCAAAGACTGGATCGGTGTTAGCCATGGTTGGACCAGAACCAGTTTTCGATGTGCCTGTTGCCTCTGTTAGGGCTGCAATTGCTGAGTAAATCACACATTGAGAGATGGCGGATTCTTCCGGGAATGCGGCAGACCAGAACCTTGATGAGGGACCAAGTAGACGAACTGCTGCTTTTCTTCTTAATTTGGGCAAAAAGGAATGTGGTAGTATGATTAGTGTCCTCACAGGACATAACCCATGTGGCCAACACCTGGACAGATTGAGCAACATTGACGAACCCATGTGCACTGCTTGCGACGAGAGCGACAATACAATGAAACATTTTCTTCTCGACTGTCCAGCTTCCTTTTTTTAACTTCGTATTTTATGTTGTAAACGTTGTGACATTCAAATAACAGTTTTGAATGCCGCTTGAGTTCGGTTTCCAGTATGTCGTCGCAAAATGTAGTCCTCTTAGGCCCGTTCCTACGATCGTCAGTAATGTCCTAGCTGGAACTTTAACTGACATACTACCTTGATCAAAAAGTTCCCGGAATAACCACCGTGTGGCGCTTTTATTGTTCCGATTTGAGTTCTGTTTTTTTTTTGTTAAGTTGGTACATCTGTGGTTGACATTCCCTCTAAATCTAATCGTCATAGCTTGACATTTGCAAAAGTTACGTAGGCAAGAGTACATCTATCTCTGTGTGTTGGCGATTTTTCCATTACTTCCTCTCGGCTGCTGAAACGCGTTCCTCGCAGTGGTTTTTTAACTCGATTGAACAGAAAAAAGTCACAGGGAGCCAAATCTGGCGAATTCGGTGGCTGTTGGATGGTATTTATTGCTTTTTTCGTCAAAAAATTACGAATAATGATGGCACTGTGCGACGGTGCGTTATCATGGTGCAAAATCAACGAGTTTTCTGCCCACAGTTCTGGTCTCTTTTGGCGAATTGCTTCACGCAAACGTCTCATAACGCCCAAATAATACTCTTTGTTTACTGTCTGGCCTTCTGGCAAAAATTCATGATGCACTACACCGTTGTAATCCATGGAAACCGTGAGCATTGCCTTCTTCTGACTCACGACCACTTTTGAACCGCTCGTGCCACTGGTGAAGGTCCGTTTTCTTTAGAGAATCCGTTAAATCCGTTTTTTACGCAAAATTTAATACAAGTTCGTAGTTGCAAATTTAAATCCATTTCTAAAATTGTAAAAAATCGCAAACACACACAGAGATGTATGTACTCTTCGCTACGTAACTTTTGCAAATGTCAAGCTATGATTTAGAGGCAATTTCAACAACAGTTGTACCAACTTAAAAAAAACAGAACTCAAATCGGAATGAAAGCGCCACACGGTGGTTATTCCGGGAACTTTTTGATCAAGGGTATTTTCATACAAAACTACAAAACATTAATCCGCAAAATTCTCTATTTTCAGTTGATATCATCGGTTTTGTACTCTTTACTGCCACAACCGGAGTTCCATAAAAATACTCTCATCGTTCACTTAAACGGTCTGATTCACACGGACGATCGAATCGCTCTGAAATCGGCCACTGTTCAAATGAAACTAGAAAATGCCGTCGAAGGAAAAGTATTTGGATCATTTGCCGAAAATCTATCGTACTTGTTGGCCTGTCTGAAGTCCGGTGATAAATCCAAATCGAAAAGTATAATTTTCATTCTCGAAGAGTTCGATATGTTTTGCGCGCATCACAATCAAACGCTTCTCTATAATTTATTCGATGTGTCGCAATCGGCTCAGACACCAATTTGTGTTATTGGTATCACTTGTCGATTGGACGTAATTGAATTGTTGGAAAAACGTGTGAAGTCACGATTTTCACATCGTCAGATTTTTTTATCGCCCGATAACGATAAGTTCGAGGAACGGGTGGAATTGTTCCAGGAACTGCTTAAACTACCCACCGAGAAGCAACTGAAATCGTTACAACCGGCTTACCTGGATACTGAGAATATCAACACAGCTGAGCTGACTTTTCTTCGAAACCTATTCGATGCAACCAAGTATAAATTCAGTAAACGCCACGTCGAGACGTGGAACAAGAAAATCGATGAACTTGCAGCTAACGTAGCCGTTAAAGCCGTGCTCGAATATATCTACGATATGGACGTTACCGAAGCATTCTTCAAGAACTTCCTTTTCCGGTTGGTCGGAAAACTGAACATCAATCACAATTTTCTGACTATCGATGATATTTCGAAAGTGGCCGCCAACTATAATGTTGACGACAAAGTTCTCTTACTGAACGGCCTGTCGGTTCTTGAGCTGTGTCTAATCATAAGTATGAAGCATCATTCAGTGATCTACGATCGTGATCCGTTCAATTTCGAAATAATATTGGCCCGATTTGTAAAATTTGCAAAGACAAGCAGTAGCATGCAGGGCGTAGAGCGGGCCGTGGTTCTCAAGGCATTCGAACATCTAAAGAATATGGAATTGATTATGCCGCTGAGTGCCAGTGCTACTAAGGTACAGAAGGAGTTTCAGATGAATAAATTGCTGTTAACGTACGGGCAGATTAATCAGGCTGTTTCAAAATATCCTGCACTGCCAACTGAGGTTTCACAGTGGGCGCAAAGCTCCTTAGTTTAAGGTGGATATATCTTTTGTTTAATTATTTTCCTTCGTCAGTTTATTTATTTTTATAATTTATAATATAAAAACCTTTTTACATTTAAAATTGTCTGTAGTTTTGCAATTATTGCTGAAGACTATCAAGAAGAGTACAACAAGTTATTCGTTGAATTAGTTTGCCAATCGATAGTGCAAATTAGAAAAAAAGATTGGCCCTGTGAATTTTTTTTCCTACAAATTCTTCACCTGCCATTAAGTCAAGTGTAGACTCAATTCGATCGATGAGACACCGAAATATTACCATAAACTTGCAATTACTAACGAATGCGGGTTGGACTAAGTGAGTATAAAAGACTGTCGACTTGCCACAATCTTCGTCAGTTGCTAATAGCACACCCCAACTATCTAGTCATAAAAAGGATAAAGAAATGAAATTAACTTTACTATTTTCACTGGCAGTGATCATCCTTCATGCTGTGGCCATGCAGCCTGAAGATAGTCCGGGATTTTTCCTAAAAGTAACGAAGAATGTTCCGCGGTTAGGTCGTCGCGCAATCAGTGACTTCGAAAAGTACTTTATGAAGGCTTCGAAAAGTGTCCCGAGAATAGGACGACGTGATCAGTTTGTAAGGATAATGTTGTTTGTTTTAAATTTAATGTAACTTTTTTCTTCATCAATTATCCAGCCTGATCCAAATGTTTCGATTGATCCGATCCGATCATGGTACGAACCGATTCCAAGTCCATCGAAAAAAATGACTGGCAGTCCGGAACTGGATCAACTTAGCAGCTACCATTTGATTCAGCCGCTCGATTCGAATAATGTCTATGATGTTCTGGCTCGCGATATTCTAAACAATCATAAGTTTCGCTTTGTCGCTTGGAAAGATTTCGATCGGGCATTGGAAGAGGATACGGAACTCTATCGTAAACTTATTGCTATTGGTAAAGATGCAAACTTAAATTTACCGGGTAATCCGAATTTTAAACAATTTGTTCCGTTGTATGGCGATACGGCTAATAATGACCTGTTGTACTACAGGACTGATCGCGATGTAGGACCGCAAAATGGCGATATGGAAAAAATGTAATAGAGAACACGGCTTTGGGGGCTTTAAATTGTGTGGGATTTTTCTTTAAAATTATTTTATGAATAAACTATTATAATAGCAAGAGTTCGGTAGTGTTCAATGTTCAGTGACTTGTCGAGTGTGACGAATTATATTAATAATGGACTTTATTTAAATTTATGCGTGGAGTCAATATTGGGCTCACGGTTCCCTCTATGTTTCAAGGCAAAATAGTTTATTTTCATATACTTGAATTAGCCATAGATCTGAAAAATATTTCTCCTGTAGCGCGACAACCGAAATGGTGCTTTAATTCTTAATATTTCTCCAAAATAATTTGGGACATATTGCCCATTCGTAGCTTGGGCTAATCAAAGCTTTTCACGCGAAGCTCCGCAACATATCTGCTTTTGCAGGGATAGCTTGTTACCTTATTGCCCAACCTCGGGTCATACTGCAAGCTTTATTTTTTCTCTAAGTTGAATCAAATTCAAAATAAACGTGTTTTCTCAGTCAGTTAAAAAATTGGTAAAAAGGAAAAAAATTTAAAAACAATTATTTATGTTTAAATTTCATTTAGTAAATTTTTTTTTATCAGTCAATGGAGTCAGTTGGGTGCCAGGGGAGGGAAAAAGTAACAATGAGTGTTTTGATTGAATTAGTTTCAATTATATTTACTAGATCCACAAATGAATTTGTTATTTATCATTTATTAGTTTGAATCTGTGAAAACCGCACTGCCACTCGAACGACATCCTGAGTGATCTTTTGTCCCTGGCTTTTAACCACCACCTAGACCATATTTATTGCCGTAAGGAAGGATATGATTTGAATCAGGAGAGTCTTTGATTAGTCTCCTTCGATTGGTTAAGTAGGCGTTTACATACTGCACTGAATGGTTCCGGTTCAAACATTGGTGAATTGGCTTCCTGCTTAACTAGCTGGTCAAGCGATTCCTTTCCCAGAATATCCTCATGCCGTGGCACCCACATTAGGACATAAAAGTCTAGACCTAAAACAATATGAATTCTACGTAAGTAGTGGATCTTGGCTGTTAGATAAGATGATATCTGTGGCGCCTTTAGGTTTATTCCGTAGAAGATTACTTGCGCACAGTTCTATAGCGCGCACAGTTACTTCATGCTCCAATGTCTTTTATATTTTATAATTGGGTCCAATTACACCAGCTTCAGGACCATAATAAGCCTTAGAGCCGCCCTTGTATCAACAATTTGTCTATGGTTGCACGATCTCTCAGAATTACCATAGGTATAAATTCAACCTTAATCTTAATCTAATCTAATCTATATAGTTTTTCAAAATCACGATTCTTTGGCATGTTGTCGTTTACTGAGACGGTTATGTCCTCTAGTTTAAAGTCGGTTAAGTCCTGCTTAAATTCATTATGTAAATACCAATTGAATTAAATTTGTTAATGTTTTTTACTTTTAATGATGTTGATTTTAAGATTAAATGAGGTGTAGGTATGAAGTTTCAAAAAATGTTCGTACATTTACTAACTCTTATAGCCTATAGTTCAATATTATCATGACAATTGACCAAACAACTAAGTTTTCAATTTTAAATACATTCTGGAAGGTCGCCATCACTTTTTTTTAACAATTGTATAAGAATGTATTAAGTTCTTTTTTGGAAAATTAATTAACATTTTCTGATCCGTCGAACCGGATTTGAACTAGCAACTTTTGGGACCCAGAAGAAGTGAGTACATTTGATTGGTAATTGTTTGGGGATCGGTGGAATACAGGTAGGTCCAAGTGCCTCTATTAGTTCTCTAGGATAAGATTCACCCCTCCCTGTAAATTTTATTACGGCTACACTTGCATACTCTCTCTAGTTCCAGATGAAGACATTATAATTTGCTACGTAGTGGTTTTTCTAGTGTGTACCCAGCGGGAAATGAAGCGCTTGCAAATGCATTAACGAGCGCTTTTTTGAAGCAGGGAGGTGCTCAACAGACGCTCTTAATATAAATTTAACATTTCATGTCATTGCGAGAAAGACCTTGTCATTACGTTTTCGTAAAGTGCCGTTGAGCGCTTAGAATACAATGATCAAAAAGTGCTTAAAACAAGACAAAAACTAACTAAAACTAACTTTAAAGCGCTGTATGCATTCAATAAAAAACGGAAATATATGAATTAGTTTTGCATCTCTACAACATCTTTTAGCGCGCTTCTAAAGCGTCTTGCATTTACATCAAGAAAGAGTCAATACTTCTTACTTTTTTTTGAAGCAATTAATGATAAGGGACTCCCAAACTACTTCGATATGTACCTATAGTGCTTCATTTTTGTTTCATTAAAGTCCTCCTTAAGCGCTTGTTAGCGAAGCGCTTGGAATCGTTCCCGCTGGGAACAACATACAACTCGCTTCACGTGAATAGTAACCGCATTTTGCAAATACAGCACACACCACGTTGGCGAGGTATTAACTGAAAACCTTTTATTTTCTCTATTTCCAATTGATGCCGGCATCGCAAAAGGCTCAGGACTATCTCCCACATTATTTCTTGTCTTCATAAATCGGACCTTCTCTAGTTCCACCTACCAACAGTACCACATTAATATTTCTTATTTCTTTAATAACATTCATTGCGATTTGTTGGGATTGGAATACGTAAATGTGAAAAAACCGGAACAACTATGACTTTGTACTTCTTTCTATGCCTCCAAGTAAAAATCACCATTTTGTTTTATCGAACCAATGGCAGCAAACGAAATCGAAAGCACTTATTAACTTCCATAGTAACGCCATTATTTGATTCTGATTGGTCAGACTTACGCCATATTGTTTTAGTTCAAGAACTCGATGTTGCAGATTAAAACACTGCATTACCTACTAACTTCCACTAGTTCTTCAGAGATGGCAGCAGTATGTATCTAAAAGAAAGAAGTATTTCTTTCAGTTAACGGTGTTTTTGTTATTAATTTCAAATGTAAGGAGACTGTATTTTTTCAATCAAACTATATTCCATAGACAACACAATCCAATGACACCCAATTGTAATGGGTAATGGTTATATGAATACTAAGGAACAGCTTAGATTTTCGATTTATTAGCGAATAAAGTGTTCCAACACTTTTGGATACTTTTGAAACAGTCGGCTCTCAAGCTCATGTAATGTTAATTTGTTGTTAAATTAGAGATCATGTTATTTGATTGGTAGCGACTAAAGATGTTGATAAATAGCGCTAGAATAAGAGATGGGTCGTTCGCGGGTGAACTGTTCCAAAAGAACACTTCATTGAAGTGAGTGAGTGAAGTAACTCAATTCTTTTGGTGAACTGCAGTTCGATTAGACACGTGACTAAAAACTTTATCGATCTTTTAATCTTGTAGATCTATTGACCGTTTTTTTGCTCATCTTCTCCCCTCAAGTTGAACTCTGAATGAACTAAAAGAACGAGCTATAGTTCGAGAGCTAACGAAGGAATGATGAAACGAAAACGAAGGAACGAAGAACCAATAGAGCTAAGAATGCCGCAACTACTTCACTGAACTCGTTCCCTAAAGTGAGTTACTTAGAGTGAAGTACTTCACTGAAAGGAACTGCTTTGCCTATCTCTAGTTGGAATAAACTAGGAAGTTCTTCGTTTTCCACAGATCAAAGGTTTCAGTTTAGTATCGGTTGGCTGTAGTCCTACTTGTCATTTCCGTGTCTCAACGTAGCTTGCCTTCTTTCGTCTGTTTTACCCGCCATGAATTGATCCTGCACATCACTTCTACTCAACGTTATTTGTCCGTCTCCGTTTGACTTCACTTGCCTCTGTTCGAATTGACACAACTCTGCTCTAGGCCGCGAAGTAGAGGATTTTAATTCAACACGTCCCAGCTACTGGGCTTCTGCAACTCAACTGAATTTTTATTTTTGATACTATTTAAAATTACACATTTACTTAAACCTAATATGTATAATGTAAACTAAAAGCCGTAACGTATAATACAAAAGGTATTCCAAACTACTCGCGTTTACCGGTGGACCCTAACCGGGCCGGATTAGTCGGAAAAGGTTTACTTTCGCGGTGCGGTAGGTAAGACCCTAACGGTGGCAATTGCTTGTTATTTGTAAAACATGCTGCGATCAATTTTTGGTTTGAAAGGAATCGCAGGGTGTTTATAAAAACAATAAAATTATAATATTTCGTTATGATTTGCGACTATAATATTTCGCTACAACCTCGTCATCGCTGCCTGTCTTTTTTCTCAGCGCGCGACCTCTGCTCTGCTCGTAGTCAGTAAAGGTTACCAACTGGCATTTATTATATTTGTATCATCTGATACTCTCCTAATATCTGTGTTATCGCGAATGGTGCGCGCGATGCAATAACGCATCGCGCGCGTCGGTCGCATCGCTCTCAAAGGTTTCTCCACGTCTATCCATAAAAGATAGAATTTAACAAGAAGATAGTCGGATTCTGTTGAATTGACAAAACAGGCGCCTGCGTAATGATCTTCGGATTATTTCGCTTTCGTCTGGTGCGCCCACAGAACGAATTTCTGACAAAAGACAACAAATGATCGATGCCGAGGTGAAAAGTAAACTGAAGCGTAGAAATGAGTTAGAGCACGCAAAATAAATACGAAAAAAAACAAGAAGAACGGAAACAACAAGTCCTAGAATTCTAACAAAGTGTGACTGAAGAGATTTGTCAAAACTCAAAGCTGAGTGAGGTCGCACGACAAAGAAATTCGCCGCGTCATTGTTGTTCTTGCAAAAATGTCTCGTGCACCCGTCCATAAGGAGTCCTGTCGAAATCGAGTGATGGATGACGTAGGTGAAATGATTCTGTCCGTTCCTACTGTGAACGTTGCAGGTTGCAGCATCCTGAAGATTGACAGTTCGGACTTTTTCTTCGATTCGGGATCAAGGCAGTGCACATTGAAAGTGTTAATGAGTTTTTTTTTGCGGCATTTTCTTAGACGGATTTTTGCAATTTTTTGAAATGTGTTTGATGGGTTTTTTTTGGATTCTAGTCTAGGATTTGTGTGGTCCTTGTGATTGACAATTGCCAATGCTATTGAAAAGGAAAGGTACACACCTCCAGATATGGCCATGGATTGTGCATTTTTACAATATTTGAAATTAGGCACACTTTTGCTCACAAAGGCGAATCTTATGAGGTCATTGTAATAGAAATTAAGTGGCTAATTTAAATTCCTGATGATAAATATCAAGAACAAAATCCATACCACAAAAAGAAAATCTCGAAAAAAAAGTCGCAGCAATTGTGGGGCTCAATCAATAAAACGCTACGATAATTTCGCAATAAAACACGAAGGCCTACAACAGCAAGATACAGGTGAGCCTGAGCACGTGGCCATAATATAACAATCGAAAATTGCATAACTTTTACTCGGTGTTGTGTGGACTTTTTCTAGACAATCGGCGGACCCCTCGACGGAGCAAATAATGGACAGGTAAAAAACGAAAAAGGCGAAAAAATGATGCAGTCTGGCTGTTGCGGCTTCTGCCAATAAAAAGTGCATTCGTCCGCCAACCGCCACAACAGAGTAACAAATCGCTCGCCAATTATTTGTCATCAATGGATTCAATTTGTCATGACTGTGGATATCATCAGGTAATGCGATAGTCGCAATCATAATGATTCCGTCAATTTTCCCGCTTGTTATCTCTCGCTCGGAACTAATAGTCGACCTTAAATCGGCCAGGCAAGCAGGAACAAATGGTTCGAGATCGTAGCATAGCACTTAAGCGATGCTTCAAACCTAATAGCTGTAATTGTTAATAGTGGATTTATTTTTGGGGTATCAATCCGGAAAGGTCCGCCACTGGAGAATCAATTACGAGTATATACATATACCTACATTTGACAAATTTTGAAATCTCTTTGGGTGTCTGGAATAGGGATGAAACCAACCTTGAAATTGATGGTTCACCACGTTAACATTTCACTACAATATTTACATCATATTTTATATCATCACCAATGGCGCGACAGCCCGAATCGGGCCAGGGCCTACAGGATACATTGTCTGAAGTCATCTCGGTTCAGCTCCCGCGTCCTTCAATTTGTGCATCTTAGAAGTGATTAGCAATCTACTATATTCACTAACTTATATTTTGAACAAGGTTTCCAAATAACATATACTTGGAACGCAAGCTTCGGAATCCAATTCAGTTTGAATTTTCTATTGCTAAGGACTCAGAGTCACACAAAAATCCAGAACAAATTCGAATTTTCGACACCATCAGATCATTGAAAATGCCTTCCGAGATTTTGGAAATTAGTTGCCAAAATTGGCAAGTGTTTCACTCCAGGTAAAATTCATCGTGTGATCACTATGTGTCTTGTAGAGAGAATCAAAACTATGCTGGAAGTAGGAAGTAGTCAACATTTGGGCACGCTGAGAGCTCTTTTTGATTTAGTATACCTTTAAATTTGCGCAAGCCTACACAACATTAATACTTTTTAATCAAGGTCGTCCAATTCAAAAAATTGCAATTGTTTGGACAAGAAAATAATTTTTGGTACGGGCCCATTATTAATTTTTTGGGGTAACCATCTTATGACCTTTCTTTTCTAATTCATAACCAGAGAAACAAAAATAATATTTTAATATACGTAGTTTAAATGAAAAATTTACCAAGAAGAAGCTCGGAACGCGTTCAATTCTGAGACGCGGTGTAAGTTACTATGTGACTGTTGTCCGGCCCTATCGAAAACGGTACTTATTTCCTCGATGACCTCGGTGATATCGATAAGGGAAAGCTATGCAACTCAGCAAACTTTATAAAATCCAGTAAATGGTTTTAGGTTCCAAGAGTTTTTCACACTCAAACGGGGAGCACAATGGACGAACAATAACTTCTAAGTGAAGGACTTTACACCACCTTAGGGGTCGAATTTCAAAAACACTTTCTAGATATTCATATGAAGATTTCGTAGAATAAAAACAAATTCAATATTTGGGAAGAACTAGTAGATATGACGAAAATCGTGAAAATATATGTATATTCTATTTTCACTGATAATTTTTTTTGCACCCCTACCGAACGTCAATGGATATTCGAATTTTTCTTAATCAGAATAACTTTCCTAGTTGATTTACATATACCTACCAAGTTTCAATTTTCTAGTATAAGCCGTTCTATAGTTAGGAAAAACACCTCCAAAACTGTTAGATTTAAGGATTTGGCACAAATAAAGCAAATTTTAAAACCGACCTTTATTTAAGATTTCAAACGTTTTGCGTATCACGGACGGCGTACGGCGCACAGACGAATTGAATTTTTTTGGTGTCTATTAGTCATGAAACGTGGAAAAAAAATTTTCAGAGTAGTAAATTTATTTTTTTCAATAACAATACTTAATATTAAAATAATAAATTATATTAGTAAAATAAATTATATTAGATTATATTATTAAAATAATAAAGTAACATTATTAATTTTTTTTGGGGGAAAAAGTTTGCTATCAAAGAATTATTTTATAATAAATATAATATATAAAAAAAACTTACTATCAAATTTTGAAGAAGGCAAGAGAAAGTTTTTTCTGTACACTCATAATTTTGCTATAAGCCTTCCACGATAGAAAGGCCCTACCTTAAAAACCCACCCAAAATCAATAACAGCCGTTAACAATTTTACAATCTGTTAAACGACTTTTTCATAAATATTTTCGGTAATAAATTTTCTGTGTAAAGTCATAAAAGTCTCATCGGACGTAACATCCTCCTCCTAGACAAACCACAAGAACCAATTTCAACAAAAGGGCCACATCATAAAACTGTCCACCCTCGCCCGTCATAAACTGTGTGCAGTTCTTCTTTTAAATCACACAAATTTCACACGCCACTCAAAAGAAAGGTACGCACGCATACAAACACAAAAATTCGTTATGGGTTTCATAATTTTGTAATTTAGCAGAGACATCATTGAAATTAAACCGCATTTTGTTGACTGCGGTGCTTTTTATATTAAGGGTACCTGGTGTTGTTTTGGGTTAGATCAAATCCCTTTTTTGTTATGAAGTTCTATTTTTTTGTCGGGTTAAAATTGGGGATGATTATTGATAAGAATAAGTTGCAATTTGAACAGACTTGCGAAATTTTTATTTAACTTTTAGTTTAGGCTATGAGTCTGAACCCCGATAAGTGGTTGGAAGATGAGCTAACATCATCTCCTTGGAAAGATTGATTGGCTGACAAGGTATTGCAAATCGGTAAAGGAACGACAGTGTTATCACACTGAGGAGGAAGCCAAGAGTGTGACCCGTGATATAGGTTCGCTCCAATTGTGCCGCTCCGATAGATTATGCCGAGAGTGAGGGTATTTAGACCACAGAATAGGTCACCTTTCTTACTTCTGAGGAATGTGTGGGTGTTCGTTCGGCATCCCCAAGAACTGATGGAAAGATGGAACCTTCTTCACTCTTCGTAATCCAAATTCAAATTTTCTTAATGCAATTCACTCTTTCATTAGGATAAATTTGTGAGTTCCTCATTTGATCGTGGTTTATATTTAAAAGGTTGTAGGCGAAGTATGTGGTTCAGGGAGGACAATATTTTGGTGTGATTGGGAACTATATTTATGTACGTTCAGTTACTCTTTTCTGTAACTTTAAAGAAAATAAATAAAATTTCATACATCATCTATTTAATTACAAATCACTTAATACTTTTATTGCCATCTTTCCACTAGGTTCACCTCCCAGTACACTAGGATAAGTAACAAAATTAAGTCTCGATGCAAGACTATCTTTTGTTACTAATCCTGAAATTTAGTCTTGGTCTTGTCTACGATCAGTCCGTTTTGAACATCCACGTTTTGACCACGGTCTTTGCTCTAACAAGAAAAAAATTACAGGTACCTGAAACTGTAAGGATTTTGCTATGCCCTATGCTCTAGAGAAGAACTAAACCAATATTTCACTTGCAACAATACGAAAAGCATTACACGATTATTGCAATTACAATATATAGAACACAATGTAAAGGTATCGATAACAGCCCATCACAGTTTTACTATAGCAAAGGACCTGCAAAGTTAATCTTAAGCAAGAAACCAACTTCTTTTCGGTTCACTAAAGATTTTCTATAGTGTTTTAAAAAAATCAGGACTCAAATCTAAGAGTCGGATCATTAGTAGGACAAAAGGTGAAACATAGGAAGTATGTACCTTTAGGAAAAATAGGAAGAAAAAAATAAAACAGGTACAAAATAAAAAGATTCTTACTTTTGAACTAATTCCATTAAGTGAATCCAAACGGAACGAGAAGCTTTGAAGATTGAAAGATTGACATCTCCGACAGTTGCCAGTATTGTAAATGATCCGTGATCCTTCTTATTAGGCTGGATTTCATTGCAACCTTTCGGCTTCATTGTACTACAGAACCATAATCCTTAAAAAAGATAATGTTAATGTATGGCAATCTGTCTGCATTTTGACTTTAAATCTTACTTTAAAAATTTTTGAATTTTTTAATAAATTTTTTAATTTAATTTCGGTACTCACAATCAATTAAAGAAGTAGAAAATCAAAAAAACTCCTGCACAAGTGAGTTTTTAGAATTTTGAACAGTAACATATACAAATGTAGTAAGATATGTAAATTATTTTTGAACAACATTATTATTGGGAATGAATTGAATTTTTACATTGCTTTAGTGGTTAAAAAAAAAGTGGTGAGAAAATTAGGTTTCCATATTATGGTAGTTCACGAAATCTAAAATAATAATAACACGAATGACTCTCGTAGGGTAAATCGAAGTAAGATGCCCTTATCGATCTCATCCTTGTAGATCTCAGTGGAGCTATTGTAGTCCTCTCTTATAATAGCTCACTCCGGACGGCTATATCATGTACTCATGGGTGAGTTAGATATGAGTTCCAATAGTGTTTAGAAGAATGGTCCAAGAAGTCCGAGTCTTCTTTATTCGAGTTCTTCACAATTGTATAGAACGTACTCTACAGTTTCTTCTTCACGTAATCTAGAAATATTGTCTTGAAACAGTTCAATCATATGTAGATGCTTTTCAACTGTGTCCTGTCGAACCTGATTTCGGTTTATTTTGAGAAATTCGGAAGTCCGTTTCCACGAATAGTTTGAACTGGTTGCATCTCACTATTTCTGTCCAGTAGAGAGTCAGCTTGGATGAAAATAGTTTTTCTTTTCGTACAGCTGTTGACATTCCACAGAAGAACACTGATTCTGTGAATTTTTCGTCAGTTCCTTTTTCGTTAATAGATCTGCAGACTGTGCCCAGGGATCTATACCAGCATAGCTCTGTTTAAGTTCGTTAGCTTTTCTAGTTCTTTACGGCAATCCCACGCTAAGTTGGGCATACATATATTTATGACGACTCTTGGTATGTATCCACATACTCCTGCTCCAAATTCCTCATTTCTCCTAGAGCCGCCTGTGTAATAGATAAGTGTTCCTTTTTGAAATTCAGTCCTGTGAGTTTCCCAGTCCTTGCGAGGTATGAACACTACTTTCAATTGAATGTCCCTGGTTGTACCTTGGTCTGATATTATCCGAAATTGATATACCGAGTATAGGGTGTTTCTCAAGCTTTTTTACTGGTCGCATATATCCAGAAACTTGAAGTCGGTAGGTTCATTGTGAGCCTGGCGTCTTTTGTCAATCAAAAAATATTAAAAATTTTAATGTTAAAAAATCAAAATGAAAAACCACTAAAATGTTCAAAAATTACTAAAACATGGTTTGACCCAAAATATTATTATATTAGAGCTAATTTATCCTGGCTTACATTTGGAGTTATATTAAATCTGCAATGCAAGTGATTTGCAGAATATATATTTATATTATACCATAAGATATTTATTTAAGTCTAAGGTTTATAAATAAAATACATAACACTGCAAAAAAAAAAAATATTGTCCTTATTGTAAGAGACACTTGAGACTTGAAACTCGTACTAGAAACTGACATCATACTCGTAAGATTCAAACTTATTACAGGTGGCAAAATGACAATCGTCAAAATTTTGAAGATTCAAATTTTGAGTTTTCTCCGCCAAGACTTGTAAGTCCTTAACATAGGCACGATCAACTTATTCTAATCGATCACTGTTCAGCTTGTTATGCGATCGTTAAACTTTTCGAAAATAATAGAGATTTCCACTTAAAATCAGTTTGAAACTGTCGACTGTCAGTAGTCCGAAAAGGCGTTGAAACATCTTCAACCAAGTGATGACAAGGCACTCTGTTGGTACCGAGCTCCGTTCAACTGAATTAAGATTAAGATGTGACGACCAGTTCCGCCTGTTTGTCCAACAGACCTAATAAACGTCTTCATATTTAAATCCAATGAAAAATGATCTTCGAATGACAAACAGAAATTTAACTAGTATGTAGAAAATTTTCTCTAGTAGCGCCTAGAAGGGAACCAAACAGTCTTTCTTCCTTTTGGTCTGGTCATCGTCAGGTGTAGCCCGGTGGTATAATTTCTACGGCGATTACAACAGGTAGGCTTGGCATACATCACCTGGAAAAAGTAAATCATTGCCGCGCATGGAGTAACGCAATTCAAATTATCGCGTCATGATGCAACCGGGGCGGCTCGTTTGGCTCTACTTTTCCGAAGGAAGAGTGTTGATTTTGGGCGATCTTTACCGATTTGTTGCGGTCCATAAAGACTCAAATTGGCAATTATCTTCGCAGCTTCACACTAATTTCGAGATGGTTTTTTTTTCTTCATATAGTTGCCAATGCCGTACACTGTTCGCACCATGTCCGCATAGTCGTAATGCATTTACCTTTATTTGATAATAATGCTAAGTTAGACAGGTGATTTTCGCGTCCATGTGTGCACCTTTTTGGGCGGTTGGGAGTGAAATTATCAGGTGTTTACATTGCGTACGTAATGAGCGTTCATTATGGGAAATTTCGTGGAGCACTGGAGGATACTTTTTAAGTAAGCGCTAGTTGTTCTCACGATTGTTAGCTTTCTTGGCGGGAATGTTGTGCATGTAATGTTATTAAGGTGTTACAATTTTTTTTTTTGGCGAAATAAAAGAAATATGAAAGAAACTAACGGCTAAGATGTGGCAATATAACGGAATGGTTGGTAACATATTCAGGAAGTTATGACTATTAAGTGTTGAATTATAATTTGAAGATGTCTTTCGTTTTAAGAGCGGTGTTATTCAATTACATTTTGAAGAAGTTTTTTCTTCTATTTCTTGGGGTCTGATTAGGGTAATTTGGGTTGGATTTTTGTACAGGGTATTGTCAACAAATTTAGTGTAATAATGGTATAATTTACATAATAGAGGAACGTATGGCTATTTGTTTCCGGAGACTAAAATGTATGTTTTTTCGCACCAATCATTGCAACAACTACATTTTGGGCTTTGTGCAATAAAGTGCTTAACCTTATTCAGAAATGGATACTGAGTACTGGCCATTTTTTCTCACGGTATCATATGCACACTCTATTGATCTTTCAGTCTGTTTCCCAGAATAACTACCCCATTTTCTTTCGAACGAATAAGCCTCACTATTATTGGAAATGAACGAATTCCTTGCTTGGTAGCCAAGCATGTTTTTAAACTCCAGAACATTTAACCTTTCGCCTAACATTCTCGAGCGTAGAAGGTTGGAGTAGCTAGGTGCCAGGTCGATCAGCCATACGTAACCTCAAGTATCGATTAAAATTCTAATCACCAATTTACCGGTTATGATACAATACAAACATGCAAAAGGATTGAAAGTTTATATGTGGATAGCAGCGACTACGGTATTGATTGATTGCTTATATGGCGTGACATTGATTTATATAAAGAAATTTTGTGTTGTTTTCCGGCGTCAGTGGAGTGAAACCCCAACACGAAATCACCGACTGTTGATTAATCGCTGTCCTTGAGGACATGCCTGTTGAAAATATTAACTGGATAGGCCAGTTTATAAGACTGTGTTGGACATGATCTAAAGGAGCTGTTTCGTCATCGGATGGTATAGACTCGCCAGACATCATGCCTACTATCCGATGATGAAGATTAATTTATATAGCGATATCGAAACCCATTTTATTATCTGCGAAATTCTTGCATCGCATCCGATACTAAAGATAGGTGGCACTGGAGATCATCCAATATTTCAACCCACTTGGTGGATTTTTCGGTTGTTCGCTAGGATATATAAAGCATGGTAAGCTATTATAGAATCAAATTTGAAGAAATTTTCGTTGTTTTCCGGCGTCTATCAACTCACATACAATTTATTTTGAATTAAAGATTTATTGAAATTTACAGGCTTCAGAAAGAGATACCGAAAATGTTTCCCAACAGCCAGAAAAAGTTATAGAAAGTGTTTTGAATTTTTTTCGGAATGAACTGAATAACACTGTTAACGACGAGTTGACAACATATTGCTAAATGTTAACAAATTGATTCGAGTTTGAATATATTTCTTTCGATTTGTTTTCTTTGACCGAATCTTTTTGTTCTTTGAATATTAAATATTGTTCAGAATTGAATCAAAGTATTCGCACAATTCCTGATTGTAAAATAAATATTATTCACCTTATGTTTTATTTTCTTTTTCTTTTCAGGTATTTATTACTTGCAATTATTGTACAATGATCTTCAATGAAACTCATGTAGGTTTGCTAACTACTCTCAAAATATTATTACTTGTATGAAAAGCTTAATATATTCTCAAAGATTCATTCATTTCATAACATCGTTTTTGAAACAATCTTTAATTCGAGGTCTTAGTATTGCGTGTGCCAGACCGCAAACAAGGCAAGACGTCTTAAGATAAGCTCTATGTGAAGTGAAGCAAATTCCACCTGTGTCTGATACTCGAAGCCCATAAAAAAAAAATTGTTTAAGAAAAGATGAAGATGATGTGACCCAATGTTGGTCAATTAGCGTAAATCCGAAAAAACCTATAACACGGAACTTGGGTAATGGTCATCGGAATATATTGGCGGCTATTCCGAACCTCTTCTTGTCGTTTTAATAACACTTGGGCGAAACACTTTCCACCTGAAGAAGTAGAAATAAAAACCGAAACAAGTTCACTCGGACACAATTGGGCCTGGCCCCGTACTAGAGGTCTTCTTCGGTTTCAAATGGCCAAAAACTAAGGTAAGAAATGAATTATACGAGTTACGAGAGTATGATTTATCCTTTTGGCGCCAGCGGCGCGGCCTCTTTCATCTCCATACCTTACTACAAGTAAATGAACAGAAAAACGGACCTTCGTGAATATGTGGCCGGACTATTGCGGGCTCTCCTCCTCAACCTTTTTTGTTACATATTTCAAGTGGGATCCTCTTCGAACCGTAGTGTTTCATTGACGTGTCTTATATTAATTTTTTATGGTTTTTTTATAAGCCGCCGTATAATGTGGTCATATAAAATTTTACCGGCGCTATGACATCCTTTCTTTTGATTCTCTCGTGGTGGGCTAACACGAACGGTGGAGAAATCAATGATTTGTTGAGCGAAGAGAAGGTTCTTACGGGAGGCAACTTGCTACAATCGAAGATACCTAGCTATGATTTATATCGCAGACCGGGTCTTTATGATTTACTTGTTGCGGTACAAAATAAACGCCGCTCTTGGTATATATGCATGCGATGACCACACTTGCACTATCCACACTATCCGCGGTTTGGTCCATAGTTTTCCCATCAGATCGTGGTGATCTTCATCGTATGTAAGTACTTCGAAGATCCAACCTATCGCCATTACCTACCTTGATATTTCCTGCTTTCAGTATAATTAATAGCAGGAAGCGGAGGTTCTGTTTTCGTTTGGTGGCCGGTTTTTTTTCTTAAGCCTGCGGACTGATCGCGCAAGAAGTTTCTTAAATCATAGAGCGCTTACCGAGCTGTGATCTTACAAGCGTTTTGACATTGCCGAAACATGGTATCGGTGATCTTTTCGGACCCATCTCTCTTGCGGCCTCTTTAATGACGTCCAGATCTCGTTTTGTATCTTTTTAAGGTTGTATCTATTTTGCGATAGATTAGGGTAAGCCGGACTAAGGTTTACTATTTTTTCCCGACTTTTATGAATGAAATGGGTGTGGTCGTGGCGCCAACATCTAACTCTTTTGATAAACCTTTCAATAGATGGGGCTGGTTTTTCGTAATTAATGATGGGTGGATCAGTTAAACTATTAATTATGAATTTTTCGTACTAATCTACGGAATTTTCTTAATTTCATTAGCAACGAATTGGTTTTAAAAAGTCAAATTAGTCGATTTTAAATTATTTTATAGTTATAATTTTTATTTTTTAAATTAAAATTTAATGTTAGGAAAGAAAGAATCTGAATTGAAGACATTTTTCAGGTTGCAGAAATATGATATTAGCAACTATCGATGGAAATAGAATATTAACTCGACTTTTGTATAGTGGGGTGTGAGGGGGAAGGTGGGTTTTTTACGAAAAATTTTGAATTCAGAAACTTCTTACACTAGGAGGCTGAAATTTGGAATTTATGATAGTGAAACCATTTGCTCAATTGGGTGTAGGGGAGGTGGTGATAGTGGGAGTGGGCTGAAAGGAAAAAAATGAGGACTTTTATTTCTCGAACCGCAAAGGATAGAAACCTAAAAGTTAATAACTATATAGATCCACTAGAAAGGCAACACACATAAAAATTTTGATTGTAATAGCTAGCTAGATACGTTGTTGGTGGTAGTTTTCTGTATATTAGAAACGGTTTATGGTAGAAAGTTGAAACTTAATTGTTATATATGTCGATGTACCACAGGGGTAATTAAAGCAAGAACAAATCAGATTGTAATTGGCGTGAAACTGAGGAGGAATAAAAATGTTTTCAGTGAAAAAGTCTGTTTTCTACATTTTTACGAATTTCCTTATATCTTTTGGGCATGTCGAGTTTTCAAATTAATTAATCTTCTTTTTAAATGTAAATTAAACCAGTTGTGTTTGAGATACCCACTAAATTTTTTTATTTGAAAAAATTTTCATGGCATTAACACGTTGAATGCCATGGGGGTCACCGGTGACCGGCACAGAAGTTTTGACCCTTTAAATAGCATTTTCAAAATTTTTGACAAAAAGTGTGGCACGCAAAGTGTTAAGTGTGAAATACAACGTCGTTTTTCGTGGTCCATTTTTGATGACTTTGTCGCAAATTCTGAATTTGCTGAATGGCGCTCGATATGTTGACTTTTTCATCAATTGCTTCTAGTTTCTACGCATAGACCTGCGATTTAAGGTAGTTCAGAAGGAAGAAGTCTAAAGACGTTAATGGAGGAAAAGTGTCTGAGAAAGTTAAAGTTGTTCGCTTGAAAGGTGTTTTAAAAACACGCTTGGCCTTCCATACTCATGAGGTATGTAGTAAAATTTCAATTACAGAATATTAAAACTATTTTTTGGTGCTATCTTGAATTTTATCTTACTTTAAAATTGTCTGGATCGATAGTCAAATGGGAAGGAATTCGATTAATTCAATTCGGTCACCTTTGCCAATTTTTTTTCTAAATTTCTGTACGAAGACAGCGAGCCAATCAAAATGTGTATGGCATGATTCAGCGGATGGTGTCGTCCTGCCCAATATTACGACGATCTCTTCTAGACCTCTTGAAGATTACACGGTGCAAACTTGGCCATCCTGTCTATAGATCGAAGGTAGGTGCTGCCGTTCACTTACATGACTAAGTATTCTCGTACATACCTGCAGTGATTTTTTTTTTGTTCCTTCACCTTCGCTCAGATTTAACACTGAAAGCCTTAAATGTCATTAACGACAATGACTCGGAAACTTGAGGAGGAGGTTGTCTGGGGATTTCTTTGATTTCACCTTTACTTATGATGCCATCACGCGGCCGTGTAGCGTTTGCCAGGCCCAAAGCCAGTGACGAGCAAATTGAATGGAGACGACAAGAAACCTGAGGTCGAAGATGGTGTGTGATTACAAGATGTTCAAAATGTGCTTTTGATTAATGCTTTTTTGATTGGTCAACGATACAAACTGACGGTTTTGTTGCGTGTTCTAAACACAAATTCGAGATGGACCCTACCCTGTCGGAGCGGTGTACCTGGTACAGGTACGGCTGGTATGTGGGAGATGTATGTATTTACCTTGCAGGCTGTGTACAGTGTATAGACGGCAGGCATAGTACATTTTAATTGGAATGTTTTTATCTTGTCATAGTACAAGGTCACCCGGATCGCTTAAAGTGTTTTTTTTTTCAACAATTCGAAATGGAACTTAATGAATGGTTCGAGGCGCGCCAAAATATTCTATGCTGGTTACGTAGGTACATTAAAATCAATGGAGTTTTTGTTATTCAACTAATGGGATATATTGAATTTTCGCTAATGGAATCCGATGGCATAGCTAATAGTACTACTGTTAACCTTCAAGAGCTAGGGGTGCGGGCTTTTATTCCGGACCATAGTTCTCGCTATTTTTTATATTTTGTGGTGTTCTGATTTTTTTTGTTAAAAAACCCCTTCTAGTGGATGTGGTATAAACACGAAGGTAATTCTGACTTTAACATTATCCAAATACACCGAAAAAAATAATGTTGTACTCTAACTGTTGGCAGATTTTGAAGGTTCTACTTTTAGTTATTTTTTGAAGGATTCTGTTTTAATTTTAAATTTAATTTATTCGATTTATAGCACTTAATTTTAATTATTTTTTTTTTTCAAGTTTATCTTTAGTCCTTATTTAGTTTAGTATTTCCGGAATATTCCACGCACCGCACTGAAAATATGAAAAAGCTCTCGACTAAACACATGCAGTATAAAAGCACGACAAAGTTTGCAAACACTCAGTTTTTACTATGGTGCAGCGAGGTGACAACCAGTTTATATGCGAAAATATTTGTTAAGCGATTGGAATTGGTAGCAGTGATCAAGTAGTACATAGCTTCGGGTGGGGATGACATTGAATACGACTAATAAAATGTTATTATTTCCGACGATATTAAACGAATTGTGTTTTATTGAAATATTTTTTATATTTAAGCTTTATTTAATTTTAAGCATTACAAATAACTTTTCATTTCACTCTGTTTTTAGACAAGACTATTTTTTCAGCTAATTTAAATAAATTCTTAAAGTTTGCCTTCATTTAAAATTTTATACCATACTTTATTCAATTAAGAACTATTTTATTTGTAAGTTTTATATATTGGCTATTATCTAATTGTATAATAAAATTTAAATTGATTTTATGAAATTAAGCTGAAATGAATTTTATTGGCTGCGTACGAAAAATCGATGCGATGCTCTTGTGACGGATCGCTGTTGCAGACTTAGTAGTATTAGTAGTTAGTATTGAACCTCCAAGTTACAAACTTGACACTAGTGATCTAAGTTGCAAACAAGTCAGAAACTAAGTCAGAAACTAAGTACATATATCAAAGTCAGAAACCAAGTACATATATCAACCTGGATCGAACGCATACCTTCCGCTCAGTGCACGTATTCTAAAATATCGAACAATCGACCTGAGAAAGTTGTAACCATAAAAGTCACATCAAATTACACAATCGCTTCGACTATCAAATAACGCGGTAATAAAATGTCCGGACAAACGAAAACAAAGTGCCAATCGATGGTACAAAAACCACAACCAACATTCGTTCATTGAGACTTGAGGTAGCACACAGGCATGTAATTCTTTTTAGTTCGCCTCGATACCTGTGGATTCGTGGTAGATTACCTGACTGTGCTCTACTCCTGTTGTACCTGTAAAGCACACACTCTGCGCGCATAATCTCAATCAGGACCTCAAGCTGTGCGCGGTATATTTGAATTTTCGAGCACCCACAAAGTGTGATCAGCGATCCACTATTTTATCTTAAGAAACCGCGAGGCTCCCTGAAGATGGTCTGGTTGAGCTCTAATCACCGCGGGACTCCCAAGATGCCCATATGATGAGCCCACATCATGGGTTATCGCCGCCGCTTTCCGCGATGATTAAAATTCTCTGTTATTCGTGTTGATAGCTTAACTCGCTATACGAGTACCTGTACAGGTAACTACAGCAGCGGAAAAAAAAGCTTCCTAATTAGTCTCGGACATTCAAATCAATATACCGCGAGGAAGGTGTACTACCGACCGATAGATTAGCAGTCATGTTGTGATTGCCGGCATTTCAGCTCGAAAATGATAGTAGCAAATTAGCTTGAATCCGTTTTTTTTCCTACTTTACTCTCGACTGTAAAGACCCACCAGGATGATTAGTTCCATCTTGAGATGTATGAGGGTTTTCGTTGGAACATAAATAGGCAAATCGGTTTGATGTTGACCCCAAGATTAATATTTTTTTCGGGTGGGGAATGAGTTATGAATGGAACCTGAATTATTATTAAAATGTAGTTTTGGCGGTATAAGAAGTTATTCGGTTTTGAAAGATCCACCGGATTGCCGACATCATAACCTGCAATCAAGATAATCGAGACCAAACTGAAACAGTAGTTCGGCAAATAAAGATATTACATGATTTAGTTCTCTGTTGGGTACTACTTACCTTTTTGAAATTACTTAAAGCAAGTATAGATGGATTCATCAATGGGAAAGGTCTGGTATTGCAATAGCTTGGTAAGGTTTTATGATAGAATAGTTGCCATTATTCTAACTACGATAGATGGTAATTTGTAAACTATTGTGGGTTATCGAGAATTTTGAGAAAATCTCCAGTTAATGTTTTCATCTTAATTACAACCTTTTCGTAATAAAATGATATCTATTTTAAAAGATGATATGTGCTAAGAGATTTATTTAATTTAACTTTCTTAGGTTTTGGACGATGTTGGTGCGACAACAAACTTTAAGTAAGTTAATTACGTATCTTATCTCACTTATAAGCAGTGGTTTACGATGTAAATTAATAATTTTTAAGACGGGTATCTAAAAAATTTTGTTATAGTAATTTAAAAAAAAAAATTATTTTAGTATACATTTTGTTACTTTCTTGGAAAAATATATTTTTTCCAAAAACCTCTACCACTTCTATGGGACGTAGTGAGGAGTTAAGCCTCTATTTACGTTAAATATTTGTTGGAAAATGCGACAGATATTTTGTTCCTGAAATTTTTGTTTGTCATACAATTTATTTGCTTTGCACTATTTTTTTTTTGTATTTTTTGACGTAAAAAATTTGACTGAGCCTTTCGCCGAATGTTTTAAATCGTATACTTGATTATTTGTATTTGAATGTTGCTTCATTCACTCTGTTAACAGATTTTTAGTGTGTAAATTTAGTAAGAAGAGTATTAAGCGGAGAGCGGAATTCTGATTATTGCAGTAAACCATTTCAAAAATATTTGTTTTGAACGGCAGTGGCTGGTTGGGTGAGGACCTAAAATATTGCTGTTGATTTTTTCCTGCGCAGCATTTGCATTCCACGATATTTTACCGATCTGTTCAATTCATAAAAAAATTCCTTTGTTATTTACAACTTTTCTATAAAAAAAAGGAAACTTAAAATCAACAAATCCATCGTGGAGAATATCATCAAAACCATGACCAATTATCCGATACCCGAACCCAAAAAGTGCTACATTCCATATCATATGCGAAAAGCTTTCATTTGATTCACTTCAAAAGCTTTATGTCCCTGTTGGATCATCATAAAAATACTGAGCGAGTATTTTTTGAATTTGAACCGAAAATTATTGATGTTGATCGATTGAATCGAATAAAATCGAGATTGTGGTAGGTTTGAATTGCTTCTTAAAAACGTGTACCCAACTTTAAAAGAAAGTTGATTTTTGAATAAATGAAGAGTACCTAGTTATTGTGAACTCAGAAAGAGTTAAGTTTATATGATAGAGTCGTTTGGCTACCATTTGCTTTATAATTATTAAAAGAAGATGGTTTTGATTTCATATAGACGTTCAGGATTGTACCAAATAAGAAAATATTGCCGTCGTCTGATGTGAGCCCCTGTTCACGTGGACGTCCTGCGCATACATATACAGATACTAGTAGTAACAATCCTGGGATGAATGTGCCACAACTTCTGCAGAATTTGTAATGACAAAATAATCTATACCATTGTTAAATATTTGTCTAGCGATTCTCTAACTTTTTTGGTGTAGGACAGCTGGTTTTCATTATTTTTAACGGACTGTTTTAATCAAACGTTTTAAACAATGCTGGAAAAAGTAATACTTAAATTATTCGGAATTAATATGCAGCCAATTAATAT
Source organism: Beris chalybata (assembly GCA_949128065.1). Classification (NCBI taxonomy): domain Eukaryota; kingdom Metazoa; phylum Arthropoda; class Insecta; order Diptera; family Stratiomyidae; genus Beris; species Beris chalybata. The sequence goes on along the minus strand of OX421895.1, from coordinate 4,784,461 downwards.
CTTCATTAAGTCTTAATGAGTCGAAGACAGCTCTTCCAAATGATTTTATCTGTATATATCTGAAAGATAGTCTTATTATTCAAATACATCAAAATAAATGGCTTAACGCCGCCGCGCTCATTAAAATATTTCTTTCTGCGAAATTATTCTGATTATCGGCGGCAAACTAACACCGGCCATCATAAAAATCGGAAGATAAATCATAAAAAGCATCTTTTGGATTTTTCGTTTTCTTCGTTTCGAATGTGAGGAAGTTTTTCTTCGTTCCGTCTTTTTTTTCACCTGAGCATTGGTCAAAAATAAAGACCTCTTGTGAGTTCTCATAGCCAAGCTTGAACCCATCCCTTGTCTAATCTAAACGAGGTTCTGAACCATCGAAACCCATATATAGAGAGGCCTGGCGGGATCGTCTTTATAGAGAGCCTCTTCCAAGCCGCAGAAAAGGTGATGGAGCTTTATATGTAGCGGTTCATTGTTGTTGATGTTTGTTTATTTGGCAGGTTAAATTAATGGCAGAGTTAATAAGGTTCCGACTTTTAATTACTTTGAAGAAAATCGATCCGTATGTGAGTTAACGCGCGTATTTCACTGAAGATATGGGCATATGGGGATATTTGGCACCACCGTGGCGCGGTTTAGTTATAAGAGAATTTAAGACAGCTTGTGATGATGGTGTTTTTTTTTGTATTTTTGAGAAATTCTTTAACACTGAGTTCGGAGTTAATTAATTTCAACTATATCATATTGAAAATAATTTGGTGTTGAATAATGATTTAAGATTAGTTCAGCCGAAATTTAGTTTACACCGAAACTAAAATTCAGTACCATCTACCCGATTTTCCTCAGAGTTACGAGTTCCGATTGCTGTCAGATAGAATTCAGTAAATCAGTACTGACAATAAATATTGAATTTGAAGTTCGAATTCTGATTTCGGTTGAACCAGGCTTATATTTTCCAAATTTAATTTATCATTGCAAATTAAAGTATTATGATATTATTTGCGATTCTACGCTGCTACCAATTAAATTCCTCTTAGAAGCATTTATTTTAGTTAGCTGTCAAGCTTAAACTTTATTCTTATATTTCCTAGTATTGATGAACAGAGTAACTTAATTTTTCTTAATACCTACCATAGTTCATTATATTAATGAACAATTTAATTATTGCGATATGTCCTGAAACCATCACACTACATCAACACTACGAAGATTTTTAGTTGTCGATTTTTCTAAACATGTTTACACATTCTCTAAACATAAGTATTATAGATGTATTCCGTTAATAAATCATGAAATCAATTATGAAAAATTGACGATAGCTTCATTCCTTGTTCGAACAATTTTTTCATTACACCAATTAATTTTTTGAATGCTAGAGGTTCATTAAATATATGAACTGTATTTTTGTCTGTCAAGACGATAATCGTAAATATCTCCGTCACAGGTCACTTTTAAGCAAAAAAAACTGAAACATGATGGATTGAATCTTTTCCCACACAATGTTTGAAAATTATTTAGTCAAAGTACAAAATTCTGAACATTCTGTTGAGCCGTTTCCCTGTGACGTTCGAACAAATCTACAAACATACAAACCAATTTCTAATTTTTCTTATGGACATCGCAAATACCTCTTAGGAAAAATATGTAGAATACCAAATTTGGGAAATCGCTTTTGGTTTCTTCTTCCGACCCAATCTGACTCTGGCTTCGAATTAAAAAATGATTCGTACCGAATAGTATTTGAGAACCACTGTTTTTTCTTTTGTTCGCTTGCATTTCATATGGGTACGTAGGTGTGTACCGGTCTCAGAAAGCGGATATGTATTTTTGTACAGTGGTAGTGACTCTGGGACGAACTCGGGCACTTGTTTCATATGAGCTTTGTCTTAATATGAATCAAAGATGATAAATAGAGCACATTGGAGTAGATTAAGAGTATCATTAGTCAAAAATTAGAAGAAAAAAAAAACTGTAGAAGGTGTAATCATTAACATGTTGTCGCTCGATACCTAAATGTTTGTTGATGAAGAAATTTTTTTAGTTTATTTTGGGCGTCAATCTCAGTAGCATATTCATTTTAAAATACCTGTTTCCAGACACGTTCTCGAACATCCGTCATAGGCATAATAACTCCAAACGTGTTCAGCTTTTACACCCTACGGCAATAAGACACTCCAAAACTTCTATTCTACAAAACTTAGAGCCAATTAAAAAGCAATTCACCATAAAAGAGCTACCATCTCTGTACGTCTAAATCATATTATAGTTACCACCAAATCTGTCTACTATAGGTACTAAAAAAAGCCTCCAGAAAAAACTTAAGCAACTGATACAATTCCCTGAAGGATTTAGGATCGGCTTACTTTGAAACGAGTTTTCCAGTCATAAAAGCCAACGTACAAGCGCCACTGGCAACATTTCAATCTTTTTATTCAAATTTTGAAAAAAAGGTCGGACTGTGCGCGATATAAGGCTCTAGGCGTACAATTTCTGTGTACTTCGCGGCATAAGAAACTACGGTAGGAGCCAACCGATCACTGTAGATACCGGACACTGTCCAGCCCTCTTTCATTAGTAAAGATCGTCCGAAGAAACGTATGCTGTTCGGACAGAACAAAACCGCAGACCCATCAGACAGACACATGGATAACGTTTCTTTAATTTCCAACTCTAAGATAATCGAAGAAATTAACTACGATGGTGGAATAAAGCTTCGAATCTTGAGACTTTTTCAGAACGTTCGAGTTGCTTATTTTTACTACCTAGTCGGTGTCTTGGATTTTACTTAAACTCCGATCTACTCTCGTAATGTTGAGCATCGATAAAGGTAGAATTCTTTTTTTTCCTGATGGACTTTCAGAAAATGATCGCGTGTTACATGGAGGTCTCTTGATAACCTGGGGCAAGAGTATTTTCCCATTTGTTCTGTGCAGTGAAAAAAATAATCGAAAAAAGTTTTTATTTCTATACTAAAGTGACGGACTCATTAATTGAATTAAAAAAACAAAACAAAAACAGATCAAAAATTGTACAATAGTTAAGACACAACTAAATTATTTCTCTCCGCAAAGTTTGGAAAAGCAAGATCATCTGGCTAAAATTTTTTGGTGGTTCAGTTGTTTAACAACTTCTTGATTTGAATGGTCGGAAAAAATTGGGTGTAGAACACCAATGATTTAATAGTATATATCAACATATATTTGTACCATGTTTCCACTGTTCAACGCAAACCGTTAGTAAGATTACTCCTAATTTAGCCTGTAGTACTTGGCTGAAGTTTTATATCTATCGTAGTTCTTAACTAGCCCATATATTATAATTCCTGTACATATTGGTCTTCCAGTATTGAACAATTTTATTTCATATGAATTATCTTCTGAAGAACACCTGATGTAATACCGTCAAACTAATTTCGTACTCATATATACCATATATATTCACAGTTAAATTATGTGGGAAAACCCCAACTCCTAACTGTGAATAGTGTAATAGTTTTTTTTATCAATACTTAAATTGTACCTACTGAAAAGCTAATACTAAATAAATTTTGTGTTTCAGTACTGAAGTAGGACAACAAAGAGTGACCTTCATTGATTAATAAATCAGTACTGCAACAGGACTGAATGAGTCTTAAAACAATATTAACAATTAGTAGGGACAATATCATTAAATAATTTCTTGAAGAGTGTGCAATACACGAATATATGTATTCACAATTACCAGAAATTAAAAAAAAGAAGAGATAGAGTTGTGTCACTTCCGATAAACTAAATTTCTGAAATTTTTATTGTTCAGCGAGAGAACAGTGTTACTTATCTTGACTGAGCACCCAATCTCTTAGGTCCATTATTTTCAATGTTGGGTATGTAACACCTTTGATAAATGAATTTTAAACGAATGATAAAAATAAATGAAATTAAAATCTTGAAAAAAAAAAAAATTTAAAATTGCATAAGTCATGGATTTTTTTTCTTAAAGAACACCTTCTTTTGTTGTAAGATCAGACATTTATAAACGGTTCGATAAAGTGTTTAAAAAATAATTTCTCGGAATGCAAACATTAAATCTGCAATTTTGAACCCAGTAGAACACTACATTCAAACTTCTCACATAAAACGAAAGACTTAAGCCAGAAACCTGCAAAACAATTAAAGAAAAAACTTTTCTTCTAGACGATTTGAATTCGAAAAATCATCCGGGTCGGGGGCAGAGACGAACAAAACGATAAAAGGGAATGGTTTTAGAGTAAAAATCTAAAAATCCATCTTATGCACAGTAGTAACTTCATTAAAGTCAGAATAATCTTTCAGCCTCCAATAAAGATCTTTCACACGAGAGAGATCACTTAATTCGAAGAGTAAACAAAAATTTTCCCAACCAACCGTAAACGAGCTCTAATCTGGGACCATCAAGATGTGACTAAGCAAATATTGGTCAAGTGGCATTACAGACAGGTTTCCACTTTGGACTTAGATACATAGAAGATCTTCTTCTTCAATCTTTTATATATTTTTTTTTTCGTAATTCTACCCGAAGGTGTACTATAGAATTCGGACCACGCTACAAAATCTTAGTTTAACATGGAGACTATGCATACACGGTAAGTAGCCACAATACACAACAATCTTTCCTCGGTGATCTTCTCGATATGTTCATGGCTCTATCGAAAGGATGGAGGTGCCATCGAGGCGAAAGAAGCATCTTAGTTTCAGTAGATACTCGAGTCGAAAATGCTCTACCATCGCAGTTCGGGAAAAGTTCTACATCATCTTCGAACCACAAAGATGAAATCGAAATGAGAAATACCTGAAAAAAAAAATTTATTGTGGCAAATAAAAGCAATGAATGAAGTCGAGAAGGCTTTTGTCGATTTTTTTCATGATTACTTCACGATAAGTGTTTCCCATCGGCTTTTCATGGATTGTATGTGGCAGACAATTTCTTTATAGAAATGGCGACAGCCGCTCTAAGGAACCGGAGGAGCAGACTGTCTTCAGGTGTATAATTAAAATCTATGACAATGGCTTTCGATGGGAAGGCTGCATCCCACGAACAAGGCATTCATTCATGACTTTGTCTGATTTTTAGATGTTGAGATGCATTCGGACGAAAATACGAAACACTTCAATTCTGGAGGATACACTTTCGATAAAATTTGATTATAGATCCTTTGGAAATAAGAGGGAAACACATCCTCAATGAGTGTCCGTCTTAGGAAGTTGGCTTGGAGTTGATAAATCTGGATTTACTATAACATAGTGGAAGCACAACTCCAACATGCAGTGATTGGTGGGACTCTTCACTGCTTCATTCGGTAAATATTCAAATATCCGATTCAAATATTTTTTAATTTGTTAAATTGGTTTTTTAACAATTTATTCACTTTCAGAAAGATAATTCTTATTCGCACGTTCAAAATTTGATCAAGAGAAATTACTCTGTAGTACACAAATTGTTTTGTTGTGAACTCGATAGAATAAGACAGAAATCAACAACAATAAAACGCTGGAAGAATACAATAGATCACCGCACTTGATCGTGCTTTGCCATTGAATCCTTTATTCAGTACCTCTGCTATAAAAATATGTTGAAATCCTATTCATTTAAGAAAACAACAACATCAAAACAACTAAAACACACTAAGGCATAACTATTAAAAATCAATAATTTTTTCTTTGATTTATCTTCTAGAAATACCAATTAATTATACTATGTACGATACTTTTCAATGAAATGCGGTCTTCTTAAGTACTTCCTGCCATGAAAATCGGGAAACAATTGCTTCAGTTTGACTTCATATATTATTAACAAAAATAAAAAATTTTTAAAATTTGATCTATGAAGGACATTCTTTAAAATTTTTTTTAGCATTATATAAATGAAAATGACATGATAATTATTCAAGAAATAGGTAATAAATGCGCTTAAAAAACTCGGTTTTACTTATTTTAAAAAATGTTTAAGGGTTGTGCAATTGTTTCAAATACAGTTTTGTATTTTTTCTCAATGGGCGACCTAGTTTACATACCAGCTAATAAAGTGGTGTGATTTTATTTTGTTTTTTTTTTTGTTGCTGTTAACGTGAAAAATTAGTTTGGAAACAGTCATAAATCATCAAATCGCATTTAACGGGGCCATAAGGTTGAAATTTTAAAAATTGTGAAACCTTATTTTTAGAATATAAATAAAAAGCCATTTGGGAAAATGTACGAAATCATTATAAACTTCCTTAGGTTTAAACCTCGCAATATCTGAAATTAAATTTTCTGTAAAAAAAAAATGCTGGATATATTTTGACAGTGTATTAATTATAAGGTATGATAATATTTGACTATTTCAATATAACAAATGCTGTAATCGGCAAATTGACTATTTTTGCCTGAAATATATATCTAAGTTTTTTATAAAAAATTTATTTGACAGACCAGTATGCAATATAGTATGATAGGTTGTTGAAACAATGTACCAGTAATGATATGAGCAGCTTCAAACGTGAAGGAAAGTCAAAGAGGTTAAAATGTCAAATACTGGAATTTAACTGTTTGCCGTGGAATCAAAGATTATACAGAACAAAAATAAAATAAAAATCCATTGAAAGTTATTAGGTAAAACAATTCAATAAACAGAATATTTATGACTGCAACAACAAATTGTATTTGCCAGCGAAAACAGTCATATATTTGACAAAGTGGCATAGAGTCTAGTCCTAATGTTTGAGCACTAGCAAGTTGTATGACTGTTTTCGATACGATTTTGCAGTATGCTACTGAATTACACCCCGTGGCATTTTAAGAAGTTTTAACAGATTCTTAGTTCTCTATTGCCATCATAAAATGAAAGACATTATTCTACTAAATAAAATATTTTTTTTTTAATCAAGTGAAAAATAGAAACAACTGCAAATCCCCTAAAGGGTTTCCATCAAATTTCGGCTCGAACCCTTTAATTATCCAAGGATCTGATGGAATGGTCCTAGCCTCTATTCGTATAAATTAACGTCGAAAAACCTATAGCGGCCCAATTTCTATGAATCCCTAGGAAAAAACTGTGCGGTCTTCGATTTGCACCTTTCGCTAGAGGCGTTCTTTGTCTTACGGATTTTATTAGAAACACGTGCTAATAGCTAACAACGAAAAAAACCAGATGCAATAAACTTAGCTAAAGCTGACCATCGTTAATTTAAATGGCGCTTGTCGCTTGGTGCGGCTCTAAGGTATAAATTTAATTGCTCGCTGGAAAAGGTGTTGCCCTCCTCTTTAAAGTCCGACTTTTTCTTTTCTTGAGGTCAGTAAAACAGACCTTCTTAGAGGCCCAAGTGCCCAAGGTGGAACGGTATCTGTCAGTCATCCTTCCGCGGGATCGACAATGGGTCTGTGTCGAGTTGAATGTAAATCGGATCAGAGCAACCTCAGACAACGGCTTGTTATAATTTAAAGGTAAAGGGATTTTTCGTCTTTTCAGAAAAGGAGACTTGAACTTATTTTTTTTATTTTTGCTTAATTTCAGGTGTTTTCAACGTTGAAATAACTTCATAGTTGCCATTGGCCCGAGCAGAATTCCTTAAGGGTTTCGGGTCTTAAGGTTTTCGCAGTCTGATTGTGGCGCCAGGCTTACAGTTGATTTTGCGTACACACAATAGAATCAGGTGCAACTTGAAAATTTTAAGAGGACTCAAGTGATTGGCATTCATCTTCGTACGGTTGTTGTTATTCTTACGGATCAGCTCTGGTAAGAAAAGAAATGGAGTTTTTTTGCTACTCGGACTGCTGAAGTTCCACGGGGATTTAAGTAAAATTGATTTCAGATAAGCCGGTTCGAATCTGGTTGAGCATACGAAGAGTAGTAAGAAAGTTGTCAAAAATTCATATCCGGAATCGGAGCAGAATCTTCAGCAAATCTTCCATCGTCTTCTATGTTGTTCTATGTTGGTTGATTTCATTAAAATGATACCTAAATCTTTATACCTCTTTCGATCCAGCATGGTAGTAATGCTCACTGTCTTTGTAGCAACTATCACTTCAGACATTCAATATAAAGAGAATAGTTCATGATTCAATGAATATTGGTGATTACTTGCTAAGCAGTACATCTTAGTTCAAGGTAAGTAAAATACATTTTCAGGAGCCAGTGCCACGATTGTGACCAGCTTCATCTTACTTCCAACGTCTTACTTCCGGCCCAACTCCAACATAAATGATTTTTTAGTGAATAGTCTTCAACTTCAGCCGGCGATTACGAGTAGTTTCTCTATGAAAAACCCAAAGAAGTGGAAATACTTTATTATTAAAATAATAAAGTAAAATTAGAGATTACTGAAATTTCTACTTCAGTTCATCACTCACAAAAATTTTGTTCAATTCCAAGAATTTTGATTCTTCAAACAAAATTCATGGCATATAAGACGATCATTGGCTGAATGAACAAAATCATAAATGTATTAAAATGATTTATGAACAGTACTTATATAAATCCTCAGTATCCCATTTAATTAAATATCTTGAGAGATCTGCTCGTACACCAATCCAATGAGAGCTTCACTAGCTTCAATAATACTGTACACATTCATTTTATTAAGGAAATTATTCTTGAGAATTATGAATACTTGTCTTCACTTTTGTTTTCGATAATCACATTTGTAATAATAATTTTAATATTTGTAATATCGCGTGTTGGTAAAAGTTATTGAAAAATCCTTAAGATATTTAAAGTGAAATTCTGATGTAAAATTTTTGAAATCGCTATTTTAAAGCGATAACAATTTCTTTATTCTGCAGAAATAGTTTTTCTAATTTAGTTGGCTGTATTTGTAGTTTTTTCACAGTGTGGATATTATATTATAATTTTCCGATTTTATGATGTCAAAATATTTAATAATCTGTCTTAAATTTTAGTCAATAAAAGTAAAATGGTCAAAATGGCTATAAAGTAACAAAACATTGAAGTCCATTCGAAAGTGAAAATGTAGAAGAGAAAGAGTTTGAAAATTTTTATTTGGATTAAAAGGAAGATTATCAACTGCAGGGAATATTATTTAATCTCAGGTAATTACGTTAACAACAATTTGATATAGTTAAATAATTTATTGGGTTTTGTATTGCAGAATTCCGTACAATTTTGTGTACCGATGGTATTTGGTTTTACATCCGAGTCGGAGTTGGAGTAGTGTTAAAAATTGCATTAGAAAACTGTTAACAAAGATATGTCAAGCTCAACGTATTGATTGAGTGAAATTTGAACACACCTCTGGATTGATAACAGTTTTGAATAATTGACTATCGCGTAATAAGTGTCTTCACTATTAACTATTAGTTCTACAGTCGCCATATGATCTAAAATTAATTGTAGATTTTCATTCATAAGAAATTCAGGTGAGTTAATAGCTCGTCTCACACTATCCTATATTTAGTACAGTAATAGCTTTTAATTATAACGATTCAGCACTTTTGCTAGTCGGAACGAAGGTAGCCGCTAGCTAGCCATAGCTTAAAATAGTTAGGTCCGATTTTTTTTTTCCTCGAAGCCCGGAAGTTCTTTATCGATTCGAAAAAGATGCAAGTAATAAATTCCACTGTCGTCAGATTAAGTGTGCGAGCATCAACTATCGACGATACCTGATAGGTATATTTCGTTGTACTCGTGACGCCTTCGGGCATCACCTCTTAAAAAATCGTCTTCAAGAGGACTCAACGATTTTTTCTCACACTTTTCAAGAAGCGGCCGGACGCTGTCATAATGATTACGATACAAAAGCGCCGAAAAATATCTGCAAATCACCCCGACCACTCTACTTGTTGCAATATTATAAAAATCGACTTTATGGGTGCACTGTCTTATGGCGCACAAGGTCGAAGAAAACATCGATTTCGAGTAACAGGTTTCATATTTGATTTTTACCTAAAAAAAAAATTTTTATATTAAGACAAGGCGGTGTTAGCATACCTTGATCAAAAGATAGCCCATCGTCATACACTCTAAGAAGATAGTCAATAAAAACAACTTGTAGTATTGCGAATTTTTGTCAAGCGTTATTAAGTACGATCGAAGTATGCCCTTGGTTTTATACGCGAGTGTAGTATTTATTTGTTTTAGAGAACTTGTCTTAAAAATGTAAACAAGTTGAAGAGGAAGGGGACGAAGTTCGATGCATTTTGACGCTTTTTGAAGCTTCCGACACCTTCTTCCAAATTTTGTATTTTTCAGTTCTTGTTTGAGCACCTGTAATGTGTTGCGTAGCAAAAGTACTCCACCAAGGGCAAGGGGCATTAATAATACTTCTGCTGTTATGAGTATAACTTTTTTAGACCAAAACGTAGGAGAAACTCGATCTTAATTAATGAAAACACACAAGCAGATAAACAGATGAACAGTTAAATAGATACATACATAGATTGACAACTAGAAAATCAGACAATCAAAAATCAGACATCAGAAAGTAGATAAGGAGTTAAACAGACGAACAATCAGTCAGTAAACAAATAGCCAAATACAAAAAACTGGCAAACAGAAAACAGGACAAACAGGCAAACATAAAGATACTAACACTAAGGGTTGTCAGTGATTTTCAAGAGGCGAACCTTCCCAATTTATTATTTGCTATTTGTCGTCGATCGAACCGAGGTTGCAGAGGCCTTCAGAAAATCTGCTCCGACCTTGGCAAAATCTCAATCTTCCAGACTGCACCAGCGAGGATTATATCGGCTCTTCGCCGTCTCATGGTGAATTTACAATTCAGAACCGATTCAGGCGCGCCTCTACCCTCGAGAGGCCATTACAAGCCGGGCTTCGTCAGTTGTAATCTTTGCTGTGCTGATAGTGATTTACAGGGAATATGCCCTTGCGGCGACAAATGCTTTTGTGCGAAATGACCGAAATACGATGAGCTACGAATTGAGTGATGCCACGGATAATTGTAAGCGTGTGTTTGCATTAAACTATACGTCGGAGAAAAAGTCGAGATCTGTCGGACTTTGCGACTCCACGAGCCATCTGATTGGTTGACTAGTATGGTGGGGATTAAGGCGCGCTTCAAAGGTTCAGTGGAAATTTACCACAATGAATCATGTAACGCGACGCAGCACTGGAAACAATGACAGCTTTAGCAGTAATGCTGTTACTTACTTACGATGGCGCTACAGTCCAAATCGGGCCTTGGCCTCCTGGGCAGTAATGCTGTGCTCTCTACGAAATATGGATGTACCTAGTGGTGGTTCCGGGAGGATATATCCGTGCTACTGAGGATATTTTAAAGGATTAAAGTCCTGCACTGACTTAGGCTTTTGACTAACAAACAAATAGACAAAGACAGAGAAAAAAGCCAAAGAGATAAGTAAACAAACATGGACACAAACAGATAAACAGTCATACAAAGAGACAAACCGAAAAATAAATAAGGAGACAAACAGAAATAGTCAATAACACAATGAAGTAAACAGGCAATCCGATAAACAGACAAATAGGAAAAACAAGCAAACAGAAGACAGACAAACGTACAACAGACAAATGGACAAACAAACTAACTAAAAAAAGACAAACCGATTAACTGAACAACAGACTAACAGAGAAACAAATTAAATATACAGTAACAAATTGGTAGATAATAATGAACTGAATTTAACTGTAGCTACAGACTGATTGAAGAATCAAATGATCTTGAAATTTTTATGTAATTATTTTTGGCTTAAGTTTTTGTTGTTTTCGCTGACCCTGAGGACTATTTTTACTTTATTAAATTTTAATTTTAATGTCGAATATTGCTACTACATTGCACCAGAAAATTTTTGGAATAATAAACCTTACAAAATCATGAAAAAAAATTGTCTGTCCGCCCGCTGCATACGCCGTATAGTATACATAAGCTCCGTATTACTTTGTTTTTTGAAATGGGTATGAGGACAAAGTTTAAAAATTAATTTAATTGTGTGCTGCCAATGGCATGTTGGCGTGCAAGCTAAAAGCCTAGCTTATGCTAGAAACTTAACATGTTGCGCAGGAAAAGTTTCGGTAGACAATTAAACATAAAAACTATATAAGACATCTCAGAGCTCACTACCATCTTATGCAAAAAAAAAAAAAATTTCAATGCACGGATTCGATAGGGATTAAATTGTATGTAATTTTTCACAATTCGAATTCTTCACAACCAAAACTTTTTTAAAATGTTTTTTTTTCTTCTAATATTATAAAATTTTCTGATAACAAAAAGTCGTGAAAAATTTGAGCGTTATTTTTGTCAAGAAATTTCACGCCATAACTAAAAATTTATGACGAATCTCATCTCGTCTGACATGCAACAAAAAAAAAAATACATACTGTTAAGAACAATGTAAAATAAACAAATAAACTTTATTTCTGTTATTATTTCAAAATTTATTTAAAGTATATTTTTCTCACAATAGTTATTGTCAATAAGATCCTAGAATTTTATCGTTCCAAAAGTTTATTCTATTTTTTACCGGCGCTTAAAAGCCTTAACCTTTCGTTAAAAATCATCGCGCCAACGGGATGGAAATGAATTCAAATTAAAGTTAAATTAAGAGAAACCGAAATTTATAACACAGCCGTAAATAAATTAATAAATTATATCAATAAGTTGTTCCTTTGAAATTTCAATATTTTCTCAAAATATTAATATAAATCTTGAGTTAAACTTTCACAATTTATTGCCTTATTAAATCCGCAAAAATAAGATTCGATTTTCAGAATTTTCCGATTGAGAAAAAAAAAACCAACACACAAGAAACACTACACATCAATATTTCTGGCACTTTAACTTATAAACCTCCTTGACTTTTAAGATGAATTCAAAGGTACGACGACAGTATAACAACACAAGAATGCTTGAGATCAAAAAAAAATAACGTTTTTTTTCTCTCTCTTTATTTTCTTATCGTTACGTTGGACGTGGTTCGTTAGTCGTTTTACCCGTAGTAAAAAAAAGATGGTGTACAGAAGAAAAAAAGTATATGTCGGGTGCTATAAAGTAAGTAAAGTAGAGAATGACGAAACACCTTGCAGTACGATGGTGCTACGGCAAAAGATGTTAAACTCTGGAGGAGGTGGATTTTCTTATGAGCCGGTGCCGTGCCGTGTGTGACTTGAGGCTACAAACAGCGAACAGAAACCGTACTGTGCTCCTTGCCCGGTTGCCAAGAGAGTTTTCCAGAAAAGCTGTTTTCTGGTTGGTTTGCGGCGATTTCCATTCGTCGTGTGGAGAATTCGTGTTATGACATCCTATACAATAAATTTTATAGTTGCGCACAAGAAAATGATTGTTTGGGGTGTTGTTGAAAGTCGTAACCGCCCTTCGTGACAACAGTGGCAGTCGCGTTGGAAAATCCACTTCATTATCAGAAATGCATTTTTGACAAAAAGAAAATTTCTTTTACTTCACTACAATTCCAATTTTTATTTTGGAACAATATTTTAAACAAATTTATTTAGTTCACTGATTTATCATCCAAATTACATGTGGTTTTCAAAATATAGTTAAAAAAAATTAAAATAATAAAACTTAAATTGGACGATATTTTGGTCGGTGTAGCAAAAATCAAAGTATCTCTTCCTTATCACTTTCCAATTACAAGTAACTCTAAAAACTTATAGATAATATTAATGCTATTTTATTGGGGCCGCCAATATTGGTATAATGCAATGGCGACTCGCTAATTTCTGTGCCGGAGGAGTCTCATTAATATATGTATATAATAAAAAACAATATCTTAGCAAAGGTAATATACGATTATGCAGGAAATGATATAAACTACAAAAAATATGATTTAGTTAAATTTTAAAACTATACCTCAAAGAAGTAAGGCTCTACCGATCTAGTTTGACTGCTGTCACTAGCTAAGTCCATAATATTTTATCTTGCCAAACATTTCTTTATTCAAAAATCAAAATAAAAAATTTTTGAAAATGTGAAGAGTAGGTAAATTTTCGTTTGGTAGTAATATTAAATATTTAATATATTTAAAAAAAAAATTAAAACTGCTTACTTTAGATTTATCTTTGTGACATCATTCAAAGCTATGCGTGCGCATTTAACATGGATCATGCCAGCATTGAGAGCATTTAAAAGATGCAATCATGTAAATTTTGGAAATATTTCAAATTTTCTTTTTAAATTTCATTGGTTATGTATTATTTATTTACATTTAATAAATGAAGTACATCACTGTAATAATTTCTGTTCATAATAATTTTGTTTCAAAAATTTTATTTTATTTGAAAGACATAATATGAAATATAACAATGGCTGATGAATTGAAATCTTTCCCTACTTTGCAAATAAAATATTTCAAATGATCATTTGTTAGAAATAAAAAAAAAATAGATTACTTAAATATAATACGTTTTCATCATCATCAAAGGCGCGACCAGCTTCAATATTTTTCCTGCAGGAAAATATGTTTTACATAACTCACATTTTAAAGGTTTGTAAGTTGGCACATTTTCTTGAAATAATATACATACTTGTGTTCTTCATCTATCACACTTGCTAAAGTAGTGTTCTACTTCAGTCAGGAAGTACGTGTGGTGGTTTTCACAGGATTTTCTGATTTCCAAAGTACGTATAAACACTTAATAATTTAGCTGTTACAATAACTTCAATATTTGAAATACATTCTGGACAATATATTTATGATATATGATATTAATCGACAATTATTTTTTTAATGAAATATTATAATTATGGTTTAATCATTTCAGAAAAAAAATGTTTCTTATAGATATTATACATATGTATTAATTTTTTAATTTTAGTAGGAATTTATTTCTTTTAGCTTTATAACAAAGGGAAACTAAATAAGAGATCATCCTTCGATATTATTATGGTTATTTTTTATTTATTTAACAATGTGTTTTATTATTTATTTTAATCAATTCAAATAAAATATATTCTTCAGTACTGATAAGCTGAAAACTATTTAGTTATTAAGCTTAAGCGAACTATCGCCCTAAATGTTTATTTATTAAGAAACATTATTTTTTTTTTTTAATATTTTCCTTAAAAATTGCAGATTAATTTTTTATAATTACATTAATAATTTTCTTTTCTTGTTTTTTTCCGACATTCACTCTTAGGGAGTATTGTTTTAAAATTAGGAGTATGATATGTATTGCACGATTTAAAAAACTAAGTAATATATATAGGTAAACCTGTTTTTATACTATTTCCTAGATATGTTATTATCGAGATTTATTTCATAGCTTTCGAACTGCTTAAAAAAATATCCACTGTTAGAGTTAAAATACATTCTTGGGTCTTCATAAAAAAGCTGTTTTTTTGGATTATACCCAGTTTGAATTCAATTCAGACTAAAAATGTTAGTTCATTGTCATTTATCTAAAAAAAAAAATGGGATAGTTAACGAATCTAATAGCTGACTTTGCCATCCATAATTTCATTGCCAGTTTATTATGCCAGCCTAATTAAATTCAGTTCAGAAGTTCTGTTTATTTAAATGTGATAGTTTCATCTTTTGAGCAACTACTTTTTTTTTAATAAAGCGCAATAGTAAATAACATTCATTTTTTCTATCAGTCATAATTTGTCGATCTACAAAGTGCAACTTATAGAATTAATACCTTTCAAGGTTTTCAATTAATACCAATCCAGAAACTTAATCTAAACTAAAGGTTGTTGTTGTAAAAATGTTGTTATTGTTTTACTGGCAGTAAAAAATTTAATTTCAATACTCAAAATTAAAAAAAAATTATAAGAATAATAGTAAAAGTAAATATACTTACTTAATTTTAAAATAATATAAAATTTTGATAAACTCGTTGTTAAAAATGTCTTGTGAATTTAAATAATAAGTTAACCTAATGGTGTGTTTGCATTCAACATTTTTTTTCTAGTACCACTTAAAAGTTATTATTTTTATTCATTTGTTGACGAAATGCCGTTCTAAAATATGAAAGAATTGTTAAACAGCAATTTTAAAAACTAACATTACTACGTATTTTTTTCTTGTATTATTTCTTATACCTAATTTATTGTATAAATATAATAATTATAATTTATTTATTATTATTAATAATTGTTCAACTGTTAATAATTGTTCAACTGTTTGACTATTTTCTGTCGTTAGATAACATATAAACATTTATGAATTTTTTAATAATAAAATAATAATAGTAATAATCTAAATTTGGGGTTATAATTTAGGTTGTATTCTTTTTTGACTAATTAAATGACTAATTACATAATTTAATTTTAAATTTATGAATAGTAATAATAATAAGAATACTAAATTCAAAATAATTATTCTTAAAATTTACTATGATAAACTAAAAACAATTTTTTTTTTGGATGCGTTTAATAATATATTTTCAGTGGTTGTTAGTTCAGCTAGCAGGTTGGTGGGAGAAGAAGCGGTCCTGAATTCTTATAGGTATAATGAAAACTGACTTTTTTGAAATTAATGCATTTAATTTAAAACTTAATGTCATACAATTCGTCCATATTTCATATTATTTTACTAAATATGAAAATTAATAAATGCAATAAATTAAGTGCCCTTAAACTCAATTCATAAAAGTTCTACGCTACTGAAAATCTAAACTAATCCGGTTTTCTTGAACTCCGCCCACTAAGAACTACCTGGCCAATGAAATCACCCGAAAACAAATAGAAGGGGGAATCATTTTCGAACTCGAACCAATGAATTAGAATGGCGCCATTATTCCAACCTTTTTTCGTTCTTCTACATCTACACTTTTACCTTCCCTTTCATCCAATACACCCACCACGTATACTGGTATTTGCCAGTTAAGATTCACATCATTGCTATCTGGACAAACAAGAATTGCCAGAGTATGGGTTTTTTGTAGCGGGGGCAGCAATCCAGCAATATTGTTGGAATGGCACAGAATGGTCAGAAAGTGATCATGTAATCACTGTAGTCGTTCACGCACTTTGTTCGTGGTTGGTCGCGCAGCAAAATATTATCGTAATTCGAAATTTCTTGGGAACGACGTCGCCACCACCGTCGATAAGAACCGATCCCGATTCGGCGAAACTAATAAGTGCTAATAATAATTAAATTAAAAAAAAAAAACCGAAACAACGTCAACAAGGGATTAATACCCGTTTCGCGGTAATCGTTTCAAATCGATCGACTTATTTTGATCATTAGCTCGGCAAAAATTGTAATCCGAAGGGATTATCCGGTCGCTCGGACCAATCGGACAAGTGAAAATTAATCGTCGCGATCGCACACACTAAGGATAATGGACGTCGGCTTAAGTGGTTCGAGTTTATGATTAGTTGATGATCGCGTTGCGGTGACAATAATAGCGCGGTGCCACCCAATTAAACCACCCCCTTTCTGTTTTGGCGTTAACAATAATCCGTATGGAATAATTAATTATTATGAATTTGTCGGTTATTGTGATGATCACCAAAGTGTTGTATTAATTTTCGATTGTCTGAAATTATTTCATTCAACTTAATTTTAGTTACAACTTTTTGTTTACAAATCGAACTGATTGGGTGTAGTTGGAACCTATACCGTCGGATATTAATAGGTTTTAAGTGGAGTTAATTGTTGATTTGCTTGGCATTTAATTACACCGCAGAAGTTCACGTGTTTGTCGCCAGTTGATTGTTACGAATAAATATTTTGTTTGGGTTTCTTTTTTTTCCTGGAGTTGTTTTAAGTGATTTGTTCGATAAAAAATTAAAAAAAAAAAAATAGGCGAAAAAAAAACAAACAACAGAGCCGCGCAAAGAAATCACAAACGGATTATAATCAAATAGCGGAGCAACGAACCAATAAAATTTTGAGACAGTGGCCTCAATAGGCGCCAACACGCTTAACTTTACAGATTTGGGGAGCCCTTACGAGGGCCCCCCTAGCACACCGCAGTCCGGCATGGATGCGCCGGATGCTCCTCATACTCCAAAATATTTGGACGGAGGGACAACGACAACAATGCCCGGGAAATCGGCATTTGTTGAACTGCAACAACATGGGTAAGTTTCAAAACGTGGAACACACTGTCATTTAAATTTTAAAATTTCCTTCTTTAAATCTTCTTCAAAGTTTCTTTCCTTGTAATATTCCAAAATAGAAAAAAAGATTAGATCATAGAAAACCGACTGAACAGTTATTATATAATATCTCTATTTTTGAAAAAAAAATTTGATGAGGATCAGTACTACCTACCGTTTGGCTATATTTCAAGTGTGAAACCCTTTCGTATTCTAGCAAAGTATTTTTAAAAATGTAGATTTTAAATTAATAATCACAAATTTCGTTTAAAACTTTCTGGACCTCAAACGCACTCATATGTCATAAAATTTCAATAACGTGTTTTAATCTGAATAAGGGTAGATGAAGCTCATAGCACATAGTCTTCCTGTTATTAATTCCTATGGTTAAGATCATAAAATTGCATCGTATTGGAACCACTCATTCAAAGAACTCCACTTTTTTTGAATATTTATAAAGTCAAACCATTTAAAATTTTCATTGATCGATGTGTCTTCAAAAATTTATTGTTTTTTTCTGCGGTACAAACAAGACTTTTGGATTTTATTACAATCGTTTTCAATCAAAAGTTTTTGAGAACTTTTGTACTTTACCCACTTGAATATTTTGAGTGATATCAATTTTTTTTTAACCGGCACATCCGCCTATGAAAATTTAAAAGCCAAACTGTTAAATTTTTACATGATTTTCAAGGTGTCGTCAAAGTAAATCTGTTATTGGAAAATTATATCTTCGGAATCGGTTTTGAAATACTCTATTTATCAATTTGCGCAAATTTCTCTAGGCGTACGGTTAGGTTACCAGTAAGGTACGCAACAATTCTTCAGGATTACACTTTGGATATTCATCGAATTTTTTAACTACTGCCATATAAAATTTGACATTTTTTTTCAGTTTTGTTAGGGTATCAAATACAAGCAAACAATTTAGCTACTTATTTGCCAATGGGGATTATGAGTCTGTGAATATCCCTTATCATAAACTCCACGGCGTAGGGATTAATCAAGTGTACTCAAACGAATGAAGTTACTGCGATTCAAATCTAACTATTAACAATTAAACAAATAAAGTGTTTAGTTTACCGCCTTCTCGAGCAACAAAGAGTTTGAAACTCTGTTTTCGTTTCCATTGCTGGAATTGGTGTTAAATTATACATTGTTTGAACATTTAAATTTTCTAAATTTTTACTAATAGTGAATTAAACCACGTTCTTGAAAGTTTTGTATGTTAAGTAAGCCCGATCGATTAGAAACAGTTTTGTTCAGAAATAAATGCGACTTTACTTTAAAATAAAATTTATTCAAACATTTTTTGGGTTTTCTTGAGAATACGGTCATCCTTGCGTAGCACCTTTATTTAAATAGATACTTTTGTCTGGAAACCTGACAAAGGATTTTATAAATTTTCTTAATATTAATTCGGACAGTTGAAACTATTTGAAAATTACGGTGTTCAAAATTTCAACATTTTATCGGCTTAACACGCGTTTAGTGGAACGAACGTACATATGTGTATCACCCCGATTTAGAGACTCAGACAATCACTGACCGAAAAATGAAGATAAGTGCTTCAAAAAATGTTTCACCCGAAACTTTATTCTGTCTAACAAAGTGTTTATTCACTAGAAGTTTTCTGCGTTCATAGGGAAAAAATTTACTTTATAGTTTTAATTTTAAATTATTTAGTCTTTCCAACTTTTCGAGTTTTATAAAAATTTGATATCGTCAGAATTTTTTTTTTAAAGTTCTTTAAATAAAATTAATTGAGCTCATAGAGCTATATGTATAATGGCGATATCGAGCAGCGACTTTTTTGAAGCCGGAGGGTTTCTCGCAAAGGACCGTCGATATTCACTATGCTACTATCAGCATCTTACTCACATGTATGTTATACTCCGGTATTGAAAAGAAAAAAAGCCCAACCTTTAAATACTTCGCTACTATTTGCATTTCATTGCCACCGGGCTTCATACAAAAATGTTCAATTTTGCATCAAAATGCTTCAAAGTGCTTTATACAAAAACGGCGCTTTTCGATCTCCGTTAGTTATAGCTCTATGGCCTGAGAAGTCTTTGTGAATACCTCCTTATGAACGCTCTCCGATTTGGATAAAAAATTGCCAGGTTCTTTAAGTAAAAAATATAATTAGAAACCGCCCGTACTTTATAAGGTTATTGGCTTATATCCCATAAAGGCGGGATATCAAATAAAATAGAAAAGGTAGTTTTTCCTAAACAAATTAATTGCTCTTCGATTTTTTTAAAATAAAAAAATTCAAGTGGCGCCAAAAGTAGATGTTGATGTTTTTGAAAAAAAAATCAGATATATTTTTATATTTTTATTTCGACATCAGTATTTTCTAACACAAAATTTTATCAACTCTAATTCGCAAAAAAAAGCCTTTTCGTAGGGTCATATTTTACTGACTAGTGATTTTCATCCTAGTATCTTAAATAGGGTTGTAAGTTTTTAATACAAACTCATTGAGCAAAGCTAAATAATTTTCTAAATGAAATACATTCAAAGTCTTATATTCAATAATATTCAAATTACAATTTCAAAAAATTCTCTCTTTACTAGCTTCTTCTAAAATCCCCATTCATAGTCTCGTTTGCAAGAAGTACTTTTCCATCTGTTCTGATAAATTAGAAATAAATGAAGAATCTAGAAGGTCTTCAGGCGATTGTTAAAAATCTGTCTATTTATTTTTCGAATTTCGTACATATAAGCCTCATATAAAAAAAACTGTGTTGGTGCTAAAAAATTTTGATTGCTCGTTTTAAATATATTATTTTATTTTTGAATTTTTGTCTTTACGTTGTCAAAATTTGTTTGACTAACTGCTGGTGTAAAATGTGTCCGTTTATTTAGTTAATTTTAAATTAACGTGGTGCCACAGCATTTCCAATTTGGCTTTAATGCTAAGTATGCAAGAATCGTAGATATTGCTTAATTTCCATGCTAATGAGAGCCTCACCTGCTCTGAGTGATCCAAGTGCGAGTGATCCAAGACTTCTTACAGATATGAAACGATGTTCTTTTTTGGATTATTATTACAGGAGCATGTATGAAACAATCCCTTAGGTCCAAGTCTATTTTATTACAAGTTCGGCTGGTAAATGGAAATCGTGGTACTATTTTTACCAGAAAAGATACTTCATACCATACGATTTATATTGTTAAAAATTTCTTAAAAGTTTCTTATGTGCCTCGCGGGAGCAGTTAAGGATTTGAATTTATAGTTAGTGTTTTATAGCCTAGTGGTTGTAGGACTTGAATTTTACTCATGGGTACACTACAATTAATTAATTATAGGCTCTACTGTTCTATAACCCAAAATATGGTCGATCTGGAACTTAATATTAATTTCAGGTATTGATTTGAACTTTGGGTTTCAAATTTATTAAAATCCAGAGAATATAAATTGGTGTTAGACTTGCCGGTCTGTTTCTGATTCATTTCTGTAAACTTCGTTAATTGTGTTTATAAATTTGTAATAAATCTCATAACTTGTGTTGTGAATTTCATACCTACATTTTGAAAACTGACAACATTTTAAACCTCTGCCTTTGTATAATTTTTAAAAAGTAAATCGCCGAAAATTCATAAGTTTTTCTTGATTGTGTTCAAGTAAAGTTGGTGACATCCAAGGTTTTACATCTCATGATAAAATAATAATTACAAAACTCACTAAGTTGAAAAAAATTATTTGTTTAGAATGTATTTTACATTAAATTTTGTAAAGCTATCCACCAGGGCGATGAAAGAATTATATTTATAACATTGATTAAATATAAAATAATAAAGTAAAATTAAATATAATATTGGCGAATATAATATAGTTTGGTGAATGTTTTCACATTCAATTCAAATAAATTTTCCGGGTTATAAAAAATAAATTGTATTATTTAAGCGTGATGTTTCGTTCTTGACTGAGTCTGTTTCATAAGAGACTCGATCAAGTTCGAAAAACGACATTTATATTCCTATTTTTCACATGCATATTTGTATTATTTTTCATATGATTATTTGTCGATAGTTTCCACAGCGTTTAGTTAAGAAAATATCACCGCTTAATTTCGAGTTCAACTCCAACTTAGTGCGCGGAAAAGTAGCATTTCAAAAAACATTAATTTTGAAATAAGTGTGTTTTAATAATGTGCTAATGTATAACTAAGAAGTGGATAAAACCAGGTTTAAATATATGTAATATTTATTGAAACGATAGGCTAATTGCTCGAATGTAATTTTATCGAACAGATTTCAATTGTAATCTAGTGAATGAAAAGTTCAGCTAAATATTTAAATTTGACGTGGTGCTCAGTAGTGTGGTTTGAAGACATTTGGCGACAGTGTCAATAAATGTGTAAAATGATCGAGGAAGGCTAATTGTATCAACATCTGAACAATTCTTCATAGCCTAGATTCAATAGTCAATGCTTGTCTAAGTATCTTTAATGTAACATTAGCTTGAGTTCCCAATCTGGCATCATCTTTTAAATACAGAAAGGTTTTGAGCGGAATAGTGCAAAGGTTTATTATAAAAGATAAATCCTTTAGATATTTTGAAGCCATTTTGGAAATCCAAAAATAATAAATTTGCGTCCATTCTGGGAAAATTTTTAAGATATTTTGTTATTTGGATATATGAACACGGATATCAAGATGTGCTAATTATTTCAAATTTCTAACATTCGACTCGGCAACTTTTGGCTAGAAATCAAATTTGAAAAGAGCTCCTATTTTATTTTGCGCTTGACCCCCTTTTTTCTTTCCCGGTTGTAAATTGGTCTAAGTTCGTTCGTTTACATTATCGACTTAGGATAAGAAAATATTGCATAATCCCGTGCATTCTTCGACGGGACCAATATGCCATTAAGCTTCCTCTCAGTTTAAAAATTTTTTAATGTTTAATCTTCATGAAATAGGGTTAAAAATTCCAAATCGAAACCCTCAAAAACCGAAAACTTATTCAGAAAATTTTCCGAGTGGAGTGAAAATTCGAGCAACGCAATCAATTTTTCACCTAAATAGAATGAGCTTGTGACATTTCATGTTCTAGAAAAGTTGCCTTTCCCATAACCGCAACTTTAACGAATTGAACTTCCTCCAGATTAACCCGAAACTCGGTAATTCACGTGCCGTTCTGGTGTATAGGTGCTACAGTCTACAGGTCCTGGATTGTTCGGATATTATAAAGAAACGGAGAATAGAGTTGGACATCATGTCCGCTAAGGATAAGGTTAACAGATTTATTCAAAAAAATATAAAAAAAAAAATACAAAAGGCAAGTGAGGCGTTATGTTCGTGCTATAGAAGGGCGGATAGTTGACGTTTTTATTGATTTTTGATTACAAGAAGACAAACGCGAACAGTAAAGAATGGTCAGCGAAAAAAGCAGGGAAACTAAGGTTCTTTATATAGTTATAACATCAACCCTCTTCGTGGACTCGTTCCTGGTGGCTGGTTTTTTTTCCATTTAACTCGGAATCGTACACGCAACCTGCAACTAACTCGACAAATGGACTTGTGTTCGTACTCCAAAGTTTCAGTCGTATCCGTTTTCTGATCATTTTATCATTACATTGTTGTCTACATATCGGCCATTTATATAAGTTTCAATTTTCATGTTTCTTTTTTTTATTCTGTTTCAGGTATGGTGCTATTCGAGGCGGTTACCAGCATTTCGGACCACAAGGTGGACAGGATTCGGGCTTTCCAAGTCCGCGTAGTGCTTTAGGTTATCCATTTCCCCCGATGCATCAAAATTCATATTCGGGATATCATTTAGGTAGTTATGCACCGCCTTGTTCGAGTCCGCCAAAAGATGGTAAGTGCAATATCATTTTTTCTCATTTTCATGTGATAGTATTAAGGTTGTAATTTTATATCGGAACTAAACCCATCAGGATATCATATCACAACCGTTTTATAGTCAGTCGACTACTCCAGCACACAATAGATAGAAAAACGATAGTCGTATCATACGTATAGTTCACTGAATACAATAAAGCTACCTATTTCCATTCGAGGACGGTGTATCCCTTTTGTAAGGATAGGGTTTTGATAAAAATCTTTTGGATACCTCACCTTTAAGGTGTAATGGGTAGTGACCGATAGCCGCACACAATGTCAATGTTTCATTGATTAAGTCAAACCGACCGGGCTCTTATCGAGTGCATTGATCGGGGAATGGCCACACCAATAACAAAATTTTATTTACTCAAGGCAGGAACGAATCGTATAGATTTCGATCGATCCGAAGGATCTGAATTAGAAAATTGATTTTCTGGACGACGAAGGATTTTGTAATAAGAAACAATAGGATGGGTACTATCTTGTGTACTCTGTAAGCTCGACCAAATAGAGTCGATAAAATTTTCGGAAAACCAATTTTGAAACCTGTTCAGATATTTTAAAGATTTGAACATGTCTAACATGTTGTTTTTTTTTCTTATCACTTTTCATGTATTTAAGAAATTATTGATGGCAAATTTTTCTTTAAAATTGGGGTGTTTCTAATATACATACATAGGTACTTCCCAAATACGGATCAATCACCAGGTTTAAACTTTGTGGTATTAACAGTTCTCGAATATCTCAATTCAAGCATGTCATTTGGCACCTCATAACCTACCTCTTTTCCCAAGACGACCCGTTTTTATTTTGCAAATGGCTCCACTATAGCAGTTCTATATAAGTCTCAAGTTTCAACTTCCTAGCACAAGTAGCTGCTGAGATCTAGAAACTATAATTTTACACTCCCTACCAACCCTAACTCCCACGCGCGTTTAGAGGCTTACTCAATCTACTCATGTATAAAATTTAAGCTTGATATATCCATGTATGTATAAGCAATGAATCTTCAAAGTCTGTGTCCGGCGGTCACACGGATTTTTTTTTTCTTGGGTCTACTTGTCTTGAAATGTGAAAATGCCACTATAAAGATGGCAGTTTATTTTTTAATTTCTGAAAGTTGAAAGATAGTAGCAATGCTTTGGTTGGAATCAAGAAAAAAAATCAATTTTCATCCAAATAGTACCGACCTCTTCCACGATACTCCAACCACCCAAGTTAATACACCCTTACCCAATCTACTCACATATAAAATTCAAACATAAGATTTTTACGATTGTATGAGCTACAAACCTTCAAAAGTTGCATATGGCGGTCAGACGGACATTTTCGTTTTTTTGGAGTCTGCAAATCCTGAGTCGCAAAAGTACAAAGTTTGAGGACGGCATATTTTTGACTTAAGTTTGGAAAGTATAAAGAATGTTGCGTTTCCAATTTTTTGTCGTTCTGTGGTCAAGAAGAGAACAAACAACAATCAAACCAAAACGTATAATTTAAAACGCTGTCCTGACCTGTTTTCTTACAACTTAACTACCCAAAAAGTTACGAAGTAAGGGGAGCTTACTAAATTTACTTCCATAAAAATGCAAACTCAAGATCTCGACAGGTGTGTGAGCTACGAATCTTCAAAGGCGTTTCCGTATAGCATTAGCGGCGGACAGACGGACTTTTTTGAAACGTAAAAATACAGAGATTTGAAGGTGCCAAATTTTTTTTTAAATTTCGGAAAGTAAAAAAATAGCCGTGTTTGCACGCCAATAAAACGATAAATAGAATAGAATAAAACAGAATAGAGAAATAGAAGCCAATTAAAAGTATCTGTAGTTACCATTTTACTCAAAAATGCTGTCAGTAAGTTTTAGTACGCCTATAACCAATTTTCTATCTAGCGTATCACCGTACAATGAAAAAAAAAAATCCGATAAAAACCAAAAGCATTAAATAATTGAATCTAATGGAGCCGAACACATGGACAGAGGTAATCCTCTCCGGACTAGCTGCTAAACTAAAAACTTAATAATCGTATTTCTGTAACAAATTGGCTACCAGTTAATCTTAAATGTCGCACAACTGAATAAACCCATCTTCGAGTCTATAATTAAGTTGAAAGTGGTCGTAATCTATTCCTTATACTGTACCTGGTTAATAGTAAGTCAATGTGAATGTGATGGGTCATGAAAAAACTGACCAATTGCCCGTAGTCGGACACTAAAGATATTAGAAAAAAGGTAAGATTGAAGCAATTTATCGTACCAGATATTCTCACTATTAAAGTATTGCTTCGAACAGATTTTCCGCTTCCATACCCTATGCAAGTTGGCGCAGTAAAAATGGGATTTTTTTTTTTTTAAAAAGATTTTAAGTGCAGTCGCTTTATGAATTTTTCCGCCATTTGATGCAACAAAATAAATACCTGTACCTGTACACACTGCACAACCCAGAAGACGCGTTTTTCTTGGCATGGTTCACATTTTAATCGATTGCTAATCGAAAAGGTATGGTTTTATATTTTACCCACACAGAAATCGTAAAGCCGGGAACCTATACAGCCTTAAAACGAAAAGAAAGCCCCCCCCCACTCACCCCCCTTCCCCTTCCAGAACAGACCTCTTTTCGTTCAAGACGTTCGCTTTACAACGCCTATACAGATCCCATATTATTTTTATATCGTGTATTTTTTTTTATACCTATACCAAAACACCTACATTATCATCGGATTTTCGTATTATTACGCCCGGTGTTTTACAGTGTACGAGTATAGAGTGGATTTCCATTCAAAACCCATAGTCATAAATTTTCTTAATTAGCCTCGCACTAAATTGTTGTAATTGTGTTATTAATGAGGTGCTAATCATTAGGTTATGTACTTTGGATTGTTTGCTGGCAAATTTATCGGGTCGAGCGCGAGAGACTATTTTAAACGCACGGAAGAGTCGTCTCTAGTGTCGAATATAAAAGTTGATTAATTTGTTTAAGTAAATTGAGATATATGTCTTTTGTTCGTGGCGATTAAAAATGATTTTTTTTTGGGATCCGGGATTAAATAATTATATCTGCATTATAGTTGAATTTGTTGGATGAAGCTGTTAGATTTGGTTTTTTTGAAACATTTCCGATAATTATTACTAGGTTGAAGAAGGATTGGACAAACTTGGGGAGTATCTGGAGTAATAGTAAGGCTATTTTTTAGATGATGTTCTTCGGAGCAAAATTCTTCCTTCGAGCAAAATTTCACCTCTTAAACTTCAAGTACATACCTAGTAACTTCCTTTCCGAACCAAAAACCTTTACAGTCTTACAGGCATTTAAAAAAATCTGTAGATAATTTTATTGTTTGTTTGCATATTTGTGCCCCATTATTTGAAAAAGGATGGACAGATTTTTATTTTTTATTACTTAATTTTGTACGAAAAATATTAATCTAAAATTAATTAATCTACATTAATCAGAAAGGGGAAACTATTCAATAATAGAAATAATTTATGGTATTAAAAAGGAGATTGCTAAATGATTTTTTTTTCTTCTGAATTGTCGAGAAAGAAAGGTATTTTATTGAATATTTGAGGGTACTTAGAAAAGGTCTTGAAAACAATTCGAAAATAAATTATCGATAGGAACATTCTAGATTGGAAACTCCAATAATACAATTTCCCAAATCAAACATTATTCGGTCTATCAATAAGAATTTCGAAGTACGTAGCAACCTGTGGAAGCCAATAATTTTATAGCGACTGTGAATTGTAAAATAGTTGGAACTAAATTTGTTTGGAGAATTATACAATATGTATTTGTTATTTTCTGGATTGGTTGAGTACTGGTGAAGTAAGTTTTTCTTTTTTTGTCACCATGTAAATCAGCCTTAACTGACCCGGTATACCTAGAAGAAAAAAAGCTACACAATAAAAAACAATCAATTGAGTTTTACATCTTTTGGATAGTAGGCTAATATGCAACATTTTTTCAAGTAAACTTACATTGGGATTAATTGGTAAATCTGAATGTAATTTTCAGTTTTCGTTCAGTAAAATTCAATTTGTAACCAGTAAATTTTAACTTCGAAAGCACAAAATTCAATGGATATTCTCTTAAACTTACACTCTAAAAAAAGTGTTTAATTAGCACTCTTAAAGATACATTTACATTTCAATAGGAAACAAAATCGAGCGAAGCGTCCAGCTTTGTGGTTTCATATATTAAATGCGTTCGTCGTAAAATTCAAATAGACCAGTAGAATTACACGAAAAAGATTGTTGTTCTTAGTTGATATATAAATAGAGGTGCAACCCGCTTATAAAATGTATCTACTTTTATAACGTACTTTCGGTTGTATAGTACCTTTTTTTCAATCCCCATGCACAAATGTGAAAGGTTTTTATGTTGGTTATAACGTTCTACTTTTGTGTTCGCCTCAAGGTACGTTATAGCCGGGTTGTACTGTATAGTTCATTTTACACGGTTCAGTTGAAAAATACATGAATTATTTACTAATACCAGTAACTTGGTGTAAAAGTGATTGAAATGTGTAGTTTTACATGAAAAAATAAAATATACTGGAAATTTCAAGTAAAAATTAGATTGAAAATTAGATTTTTTTAAAACAGTGTAATCTATATGCCTGATTTTTTCGTAGTTATTATATTCACTCAAAAATGTAGGATCTCGACGAGACACGTCCCAAATTTTATAAATTTCCATTGCATAAATATTTTTGAGAATATTTTGTATATCTTGTAACATTTTTGGCATTTCAACATTTCTCGAACTGCACCGTATGATAAACTTGGAAATTTGTTCTCTATGTACCTTTAGTCAAATTAGTCAAATGTGTATATTATAAAATCAATTTAATTGCAGTTCGATTTTTCTTCACAGATAAATGCGAAGATTCGGGATTACGGGTTAATGGAAAGGGAAAGAAAATGCGGAAACCTAGAACGATATACAGTTCATTACAATTGCAACAATTAAATAGACGGTTTCAAAGGACACAATATTTAGCGCTGCCCGAACGAGCAGAATTAGCCGCAAGTTTAGGATTAACACAAACACAGGTAAGTTTCGATATAAGATGTTAATTTTAAGTTAAAGAAAAGAGAATCGAGATTAAATCAATCTTCACTGAATTAATTCGTAATTTTTAATGAGACTAGTGCCCAATTTCGACGGTTGCATCATAAAATACTTTATTATTAAAAAATAATAAAGTAAAAAATTGTGTTTTATGTTCCATATAAAGTAAGGATTCACTTCTTACCGTGTAGTATTACGATTCTTTGACATGATTTTTCAAACTAATTTTTTTTTACGGGATGAAAAACTTACTTTAACACGTTGAAGGCCATGGGGGTCCCCGATGTAAATATATTTTTGAGAAGCATAAATTTGCCAATATCTCACTAAGGCGTGACAATTTCGAAGATTGGGAAATGTTCACCTAATATTCAACAGCAATTTCTAGAAGCCAAAAAACAAAGTTCATCAAAAGCTCGCCGGCGACGGACATTTGCTCCCTAGTATACTGTGAGCTTAGGCGAAATAAAATAACAATAACTAATAATTAAGTGAACTGAATTTTCTAGGAGGAATAGATTATTGAAACAATGTCTATTTCGTGCTTGCCTCTCAGTGAAATTCATAAATATTTGTAAGTGAAGGAAATATATCTTTTGATAAAGAGATAAAAAGCGCATTTAGTAAATGCAGTAAACCGATATGATTCACATACGATCCACCTAGATAATTTATTAACGATCCATCTAGAAGGTTTATTTACATGTAAGAAACCAGAACGCTCAAATATTCACTTGGGAATCGTAAGTGAATTTCACATGCGAACATAAAAAAGGCAAATCCTTAGCGATTCACTTGTGCCGAATATTCTGTACGGCACATAATTTTGTATTTTAGTCTGGAACGACCTACTACTCAGGACTCCCTCCTCCTCCTTTTCAGAATAGAATAGAAGAAATAATAGGACTTTTAATCGATAGAACAAAAAACCTCGAGTTGCAAATGATTCAAAACTAAATTTTTTTTTTTAAGTAAAATTTTCGTGATATACTTTCTGACGTGATGTCATGTTGTTACACATCCAACGCTTCCTAATTAAAACGCTCGGCGTTGAAATCTTCACTATAAAACACACACACGACATAAAAAAAAAATTATTGTTCGAATTTATTTATCATCTCGGATTCCATCTTGAACTTAATTAATTTATCAAAAAAATCGTATTCGATATTTCTCTGGTTAGCCAAGCTAATCGACTTTAATCACGATTATTCGTATTAAAAAAAATCGGCATCAGTATTCGTGAGTTTCACTCAAGTTACTGTTCGATTTGTTCGAAGTCTGTTGATAAAGTGGCAATAAAATTGCACCAACAATCATCAACAATTACTGCAACAAAAGCGCGAACGTATGGTGTGGTGATGGTGTTGTTGAGATGTTTGTGAGTGTGTTGGTTTTTCATGTCTTGTTTGAAAATTTATTGATAGTGGGCGTGGGTTTCCTAATTGAATTATGCCATGGTTTGTGGGGAGAAATTCGTTTTTTCTTAACTATCGCGCGTATTTTCCTTCCTTGTAGTTTTCTACCTATATAGATGAAAACTCCAGGATGGTGTGTTTTTTTGTGGCCGAATTGTGGGATAATGTGCATGCAATGCATGAGGTTAGTACAACCGAGTATCGTGAGTTGTTTCGGGGGGAGAGCACTAAACAAGTCTTAAACTGACATCACAACTGTATTTGGTTTCACCTAATGATTCAATGTGTCTAATTTATTGCTCAGCTTGTCGGGGGTGGATAGTCAGGCGTCCAGTTGTATGAAAAAGGGGTGAGTTTTGTTTTTTAAGGGAAAGTGATAGGGTTGACGCTATTAATTTTATCGGTTTGGAGAACATAAGTTCGAATTTTAGGAAGCTTATTAATTTACATCAATTTAATGTTTCGTTATCTTTGCAATAGCGATCGCTACGAATTGAAGCGTATTAAAAAAGATGCATGTGAAATTGTAAATCATCAAAGTGTTCATTGTAGCACCTGATTTACAAGGGTGTCCTTCTGCACTGGTGATAAGGGAAGAAGCAGGAGTAACAAGAAATAATAATATTTAGTACGTTATGTTGAACTTACGCAGTACCTAGCAACGGTGAAACAAGTATAGCTTTTCCTTCCCGTGGTTCATGTACAAGCCTTCTTAATCCGGCTACAAATTTCTCCTGCTTTTCTTGTTTTCGCATTTCGTAAGGTTCTCGTCTTATTTCAAGAAACACATGCTCTTTGCGAGAAAACGAGAAAGAATTGTACACACAATTCGCAAGTTTCGCGTTTCTCGTGGTTTGTCTACATTTCGTGAAGTTTACTTATTTTCAATTTTTGAACTCCTGCAAGTCCAAACTTTTCACATTAACCACGAAAAACCAAAAACTCACGAGAAAGTCACGAAAAATCGTCTCGCGTAGTTTTCGTTACTTTCTCGTCAAGCAAGACCCTGTAATGTCGTGGAAAAACCTTTTCCAGCAGAGAAAACGCACGAATCACGAACAAGGAAACGCGAGAAATTCGCGAGAAACCTCTACACACTATTCACGAGAAAGACGCGAAATAGGCGAAAAGCGATAAGTCCGTTGCCGGCTTTAAGAATTGTAAGAAAAGCTAAATTTGACGCATGTTTGATTGTTTTTTTGTTTTTGTTTTTTTAACAGAGGATTATAGGGAAATGCAAGAATACAAAAGAACTAGGAGCGGCACATACTGCGAACTAGTTTGTTCACTTATGATGGGAACGCTCTTCCGAACTAGATCGTTCGCAAACTACACAAGCCTAATATTAACTCAAATATCGGTTGTCTTCAATAGGACAATTACAGAGCATTTGAAGGTTTAAAAACGAAATTCACAGGTTGTCCAAATTATGAGATTGAAGTCGATTTAATTGTTCTATATAAAATGCATCCTGTTCCTTTAAACTACTCATTAAACCACTTCCATGAGGATTTTTCTTCACAAATGCAACGTAACAATGTAAAAAGATTCAAAAAGATTTAAATTTACTGGTTTGGCATGAGACTCGCACGGGCCGTACTCATCATATTAAATGTTTGTGTTAGCTCAGTTTACGCTACCTCCCACTAGGCTACTACGTCCACAGAACATCCTCAAACTTCACACAAACTCCTACTTTTCTTCGTCTTCTTCAAAAAGGTTAAATCCCCGCCAATAAATTTATTTCCTTAAACAGATCGAAAGACAGCAGCATTATAAGCTTGACTGCAATATCGGAATGTCAAACATCAACAAGTGTTTATTTAATTAAAAGTAATTGAAAGAGCTGCGTAATTAATTAACTAATTGTGGTAACCGCATGTCCGATAACCGCAAAGTGCTTTTTTTTGGTTTAACTTTCAAGTTATGCGACGGTTTTCTTTATGATAGAGGGCCTCTGTTTTATATGCTCGAGTTATGTTTTAGTGTGAATTTTTCTGCATGTATGTGTGGTTTAAAATCTTTTAATTGGTGCCTGAACCGGAGCAGACAGCACACTAAACGTGAAACAATAAAAGGAGCGCCCTAATTATTTACAACGCTATTTATAGAGGTGCAGACCAGGTGCTTCGGTGAATTATTTTCGTTGGTGTTTTTTCGCCGCAAATTAGCTCTTTGGGTCTCCTGGGATAAGGGTTTTTGTGCAGCTCAGTGGCAGCAGGACGCCAATCCAGCTCCATTCCATCGATTCTCGAACTGAAATGCAATCGTTAAGGGGACCTTTAAGTTGTACCAAAAATTGAGTGAAGGAAGGACTTCTGTCTTAACCGGAGCATCTTAATTAGGAGATAGGATTCTTGTCGGTGGTGTTCGATTCACCCTTTTTATTAGCTATGAAGAGTTGCTATGACTGTGACTTTTATGAGTCACGTGACCGATTGTTCAGCGACGAAATATGACTCAGGGCATTGTTTATTGTTTGAAAAAATGTTTAATGATTTGTATCGGATTTTTTTTTAATGCTGTTTGTTATATAAAATACAACAATCGATCGTACAAGCAGTAGAGCTTGTTAGTGGAATGTCTCACACGTATTTTAATTGTACACAGCAATTGTGTTTATTGGAAATTAATAGTTGTGGGCGTTGTTTAATGATACCTCGAAGGGGTTCTTGTTGAACCATGTTTCTTTTCTTTCCATATATGGCCTGGTTTTGCATAGGTTAGACAGAGCTCCAGCTCTTGAGCAACTGGTTGCAATGTTTCTAATGCCAAGGATTGTAGCCCAACTAGCAAACAAGCTTCTCATTTTGATTTTCGGAGACTATAATTTTGATAAGGCTTCGGTAAGACTGTTGAACGCAGGTTGTGATAAAGCTTTCGTAAGACTTGCGAGCAGAGGCTGAACTTTCAGAAACCATAGCTTCGGTAATAGCCTCTATAAAGCCTTATGGAAGTAAATACTTTAAGGCACGGTATCCAAAATAATTAAAATTCAAAGCTACTGATAAGCAGATCATGAATGTTGGTAAAAACTGGTGCTACCAACGGTAGGTTACCTGGAAGGAAGTTCCCATTTACTCGCTCCAACTTTTAATATCGTGTTGAAAAAAAGGATATTGCCGTGAAATTCCTAACTTGATTTATCCAAATAGGATGATCCAAAGAACACCTATATCTTGGGTGTGTCCTGGATGTGAAATTTAATTAAGCAGTTGTCCTAGGACAGTCTTCTAACTACATAAAAATCGCACCACAAAATTTGAGTTATGAATAAATTTTTCAGTGCATAGAAAAAACAATATAATTTTTACCAATCAATAAATTTCAGTTTGTGGTTAAAAAAGTATGAGTAATAACACCAATGATAGGTTTGTGGTATCAAAACGGCCTTTGAGCTAATTGTGCTCTGTCTAGGGACAGAGCTGCCACCCAAACCAACCAACACCAACGAACCAATAGGCTTAATAACACTTTAAGGCTTTATAACAGTTTACTAAAGGGTCTTTATTGGATAAAGTGTTTTCAGTTAAATGAAGTTAACTTCTGAAGTAGTTATGCTATTGAGACAAACTTTCTATATAATTGAAGAGATTTAATAACACTAAGAAAAACTATAATCTACAATTCCATTTTTTTAGTTAATTGGCGAAAATTCAAAATTTGTATTTTTGGAAGAAAGGAGGGTATATTTTATTTTTACGTTACATAAAATGAAATAAACTAAAAAAAATTAAGGGTGGAAAGCGCCAAGAAAATTTATTTGAACAAAAAGGACTCTGCGCTATTGGGCTAATTTGCAATTATATTTAGAAAATTCCACTTGTTTAAGTATTATTGAAAACATAAAATTGCGTGAATACTTTATTTATATTCACAATTAAAATTTAAAAATTCGTCAAGTCTATGATATTGACTTGATATTGCTATCACACCCGGCCTAGTTGGCAACCATGACAGTTATTTAGCCCATACCATTTTCTATCCATCGTACAATAATATCTGAAAATTTATTGTCCACATAAAATGATAAAAATCATAAACATTTTCACAGCGTTTTCCCTTTGAATATATAGGAAAAACACCGAAGCAGAAAATTACCGAAGTTGTCCCATGTCGCATCACGAAATATATTGACCCCAAAAAGCACCACAAAGTGTTGAATTAAACCTAAGTTAATTAGGTGTCTTTTTTTTCGGTCATTAAAGCTTCCTGAAACATTACGAGAGAGTTACGATATATTCGACATAATAAATAAACCGAATGTAGTTTTATGGGCCGGATTAAATAGACCCATTTAGGCAAAAATTGTCAGTGTTAAGTTCGGATTTTAATGAGAGCATTCGAGTAATATGAGATCAAGTTCGAATTACAATAATAGCCCCTCGTATTGGATATAGTAAAATCTGTCTGAGGTTCGTTATTAGTGAGATGGACAGTGGATGGACCAGGAAATTTCTTACACTTAGATAATGAATTAGTTTTGGCTATATCAAATACATACTTTTCTCTTTATAACATTATTAGAGTAATGGCTACGATAAGAAATTAATTTAACGTTTTATTATTATTATGAAAATTGTAAATTATACTATGGAATTTTGGCGCCTCTACGCAAGTAAAATGGATTTCAACCCCTAGCTTCAGTTATTATATATCTTGGGCACTGCATATGCTTTGAAGTTGAAATTTAGTATTCATATAGAGATATGATAGTGAAGAAAAAAAATTACTACATTACTGCAAAGTAGAGAAACTTAATATGTAAGCAAAAGCAAAATGTATCGTGTGCTTCAGCACAGTTGTTATATATTTTAGGCATAATAGAGGAGTAGGTATATTAAAGGTATAAGTGGGTGAAAACCTTTTATACTGATATCACACGAACCAATTTTGGTAGAACAATGAAACTTGGTTTATGTATGTATAGTTGTGCAAAGGAAAAATTATGAATATGTCATTCTTTTTCTTACCTTAAAGTGGATTTAAAAATTCTCCAAAATGAACCGGACTTCTCTACATACTATCCACTTCCAGGTTCCAAATCATTGATGAAGTTAAAGTATATTTGATGCGACAGCTGCCCTGGTTATGACAGTTTAAAAACCTTCACTGGAAAAGCCAGTTTAAAACTGTGATGGAATAGGTTCGAAGGAGCTGTTTCATCATCAGGTAGTATTGGATCACACAATTATCCGAAATGCTCTTATACTAGCTGCTGGTATTAGCGAAGAACCCTCTAAATGTGCGATACCGAACTGAAATTCATTATTGCGAATTATAACAAGGTTAAATTTGCCATAGTAGTATCATTAAGGTATATGCATCGGACTTTACCGCATATTTAAACCAATTTGGTTGTTCACTACGATATAATAATTTTAATCGCAGATTGCATGTTGAAACAGTATCGGGTAGAGGTTGATATTGATTCTTTGGAATACCTGATATTTTTATCTGGTTCCTGTAGAATTTGATTTGATGAACTTATTCTTTTACTGGAGTTTTGTTGAGTGGTTTAAATACGAAAACTCTTTCATCCGTCTTGTACTGTTCCATTTACATTCCAAGTTGATATTGATACTTCTTTTCTTGCACCGAATCACAAGTATCTTAGCCCAATCTGGGTAGTTGATTGAAAAAACTAATACTTTATTAATGGAATGTTTTCATGGTAAGCTACCATAGAAGCAAATTTAGAAGAAATTTTTGTTGTTTTCCGCCGTCAGTGGAGTTTGTGGTGTGAATCCCCAACACCAAATCCCTGACTGTTGATTAATCGCTGTCCTTGAGGACATCACAGTTGGAAACTAAATAGGCTAGTTTATTTTAGACTTCGTTGGGGTAGGTGCGAAGGTCCTGTTTCGTCATCGGAAGGCATAGACTCGTCAGAGGGTGTATTATGTCTAATGTTCGGAAGACCCTGACAGCTGGTGGTATTGCTGAGGATTATTCTTTATAACGATATCGAAACCTATTTTTTTATCTGAGAATTATATTCGAGCGTAATTCTTGATATCGCATCCTTATACTAAAGGTAGGTGGCACTGATGATCACCTAATATTTCTACCTATTTGGTGGAAGTTTTGGTTGTTCGCTAGGATATATAAAGTTCAACCATAGATTCCTCGTCTGAACGCTTTTCGCTACCGTTCCGCATCATTTTATTGAATACTGCATACCAAGAACGTAGAGGTATACCATATAAGGTATTAAAGGATACCCTCTAAATTCGTTGGAAGATCGGTAAAAGCAGCTCCTCTGATTAGAAATTTCTGGCTACGTAACTGAACTGAAAAAAAACATTAATTTAAAAGAAAAAATATTAATTGCCGTGGTCTATCAGTAACAGTGCATTCTAGTTCCCACAAGAGTATGACGGTTAGAAAAAGATTTATCGCTGGAATGTTCATTAGTTTAGAAGCAATTAACGCCGGAAAAGCTAAAGGGATTTTTTTCTTCTTAAATTGATTGGAAAACATTCGATAGTAATTACAGAAGAATACTACCGGATATTCAATTTTCTCATTGATCTTGATGTCATTATCGAAAGAAAAGAATCTGCACAATTTTTTGATAGTCTCTTGGTGTAACGAAACTATTGTTAACTTAAATTTAGCACCTTTAACTAATCGCGAAAAACCATGTAAATCCGAATTTAATCGAATCAAATTACCTACGGAACTACCAAGTGTTCGTATATAAAAAGGTAGGCCGATAAGCCTGGAAAAAGCGTTATGGCACACTTTAGAATCGTGATGTATCTGAGCCGAATTCGTATCCGGACTAGAACAAAGGGCAAGAATACCACAACTAAATTCTACTATCGAACGAAAAACATATGTGGATTCGATGATAAAAACTGTATTTAGTTCGAAATGAGGAAACCGATACAAAAACCACCAACGTTGAAGAATGAAACCGTAACTAAACACGAGAAGAGGTTTGAAAAAAAAAACTGCAAACCCTCTTCACCAGTGCAATGATCCTTTCAACAACAAAAGTCTCAAAATCGGTTCCGTAAATAATTCGCCATCGAATCAAATCTGAAATAACCTTGCATACGAAGAAGATCACATCATCAATAACCGAAACATATTAACATCCATGACAAATGATCTTGGCTAGGGCTACTGTTTTTCAGTGATCGCGCGGCACATCCAAGATTCCATTCAGAAGAACGTTAGTACTAAAAGTTGAAGCATTGTAAGATCTAAAGGTACCCATATTTAAGACAAACGGCCAAATACACAGAGTCTTCTGGACGATCGTGGCCGCTAAAGGTGAGGAGAACGAGGTTCGATCTTTGATTTCGACGGATGGATCGAGGAATTCCTAATGCGATCAAGCTGTGATCGCGGATCGTTAGTTCATAACTTTTTGGTATCAGCAGGGGTTCCTGTTGGAATGATCTTATTCTCAGCGGTACGCTACGAAGATCTTCCTGCTTCCAAATTGGATTGCGGATGGCATGATCACTCGGAAATGGACTGGGTGCCATAATCAAATCGTACATTCATATAAGCTGTCAATTTAACATTATCAGAAGATCTTCAAAAATGACGAAACAATAGTCGATCTTTGACGATCGTTTCTTTTTTATACGGATCTTTTGTGGAGCTTACTGAGGCTGGAGGAGTACCCATTTGGTGAAAAAGTCTTGGTTTTGTCGTCTTTTTCTTGGCGCTTTAAAATAGGGAGGCGCGCTATATTTGAATTATCTTTTGTCCAAAAATTTCGATTTTTATTTCATTCTTTTCCCCGGACGCGATCATTTTGACTGCTTCGCTCATCCTTAATCTTACAGGCGCTGACAAATGATGTCACGGTTTAATAGAATTTTTTGATTTCTCTTCGTTTCTTTTCATCTCGCCTGATCACTTCTCACCTCAAAGGTATATGGTCTTCTCGAATTCGAATTATGATGATGTACCAGTGGTTGGAGGCCTTACTGCGGTGAGTTGATCATTTTCGTTTCTTTTTCTTATGGTTAACCCTGCGACTATTGTCGATCGAATATTGTTCGGTTTCGGTATATTTGACGCTAATTGATCGGAATAGCAGTGTGAGGGTCAAATGAATGAAAATTATGACTTTACATCGATCAATGGTTCATTCGTGGCGTTTGTAAGACGAATGAGTTTTTCGAGGGGGTAGTGTGGCTGAAAGACTATTGAAGACGACTATGTTACGCGTAAGACCGATTCCGGGACATCAATTTTTTGGCAATGAAAAGTGAAGAAGCTGAATTCCTGCTGTTAAGCAATTCATTTTAGACCGCAGATAATTATTGATCATTATGCTCATTAAATCATTATTTTACACCCATGTGTCTTTTCATTGTCGTGTATGGAATATTCGGTTTTTTATTCGACTAGAAAAAATTGTTAAAAAGAAAATATACAAAAAAAAAACGAAAATCCCGATATTAATGAAAAAACTATAATTACAATTGCTACAGAATTACGTAAGCTGAACGAAAATTACTCACTAAGAATTGGTGAAATTGTTCAGCTGGCTTAAGCAGTTTTTCTATTGTAAGGCGCTAAGGAGCTAGAAACTTTCTAATTTATTTCGTAAATGTGATGGAGAATTTATGAGAAGTGTAGGAGTGAAAGAAGTTATTAAATTTATATCACCCACTATTCAGTTGAAATAATTAAGAATTCTATTATATAATAAAAGGGAGTTCCATGTCATAACTCCAAATTGCTTGCATTCTCCTCAAATCTCAACTGTCTACTTCTCTGTGTTTTTGTGGTATAGTGGGATGCATCTCCCAGTTTTATTTCGAGGTTTAATTTCCAGTTCAGAATTTGTTTAAACACTGTAGTAAATAATTAGCTGGATTAGCTGGATTTCAGATCAGGATCTAAGGTCACAGAAGCCATATTTCATTCTGAAATAAACATTTACCTATTTTTAAAGATTAGCTGGCAAATATTTGCAAGCTAGCGAGTCTTGAGTAAACGATGGTTCGAAAAACCAATAAACCTTTTCGCTTTCGTACCTTGGGCGAATGTTCGTCCTCATAATATTTTCAATTGAATTTTCAGTACTGAATACCAGATCAGAAAGAACTCAGAATTTTAAATTTTTTTTTTTTAATACTTCATATTCGGAAATTTGTTCTATCAACACGGGAGTATAATTGCATCTGCTCCTGCGTAAAGCCCATACTGTTTTTTCGGAATCAAAGCAGAACTGCATAGTGTGATATTTAATAGTATCTCGAGAAGTCAGTACTGCAGCTGGACTGAATGAATCTCGAAGTTCGTGATGCTTAAGAGTTCATAGCAGTTTTATGCTGCAGATTTTCTAGTGTTTAATTAAATTAACAAAAATTTATATACACGTACGGATATTTAACCAAAATTCAAATTTTCTGATTTGTGTCTTGACCATGCCTCCTTAATGTGTCCGAATCTTAAAAATTATTTCTGTTTCAGTACTGCATGAGTAGTTACTGCCGACAAAAATTGAATCCTTCTTTATACTATTTTCTAAGGACACGCAAAGTGCGTGATAGCCTCTGCTTTAGTGCTTCAGAACGACGAAGATTTGTTTCAAATTCTGGCAGGAGTAAGAATTCATGAAAACACATCCCTTAAATTGAAAAGAAAGAAGCTAATACCAATTAAATTGAAATTTCTATAGAAAATCATACTGAGAAAAAAAAATTTTAAATTACGGTACTCATGCAGTACTGAATTAAATGTTTCACTGGAGATCATCATGTTTCAAGGAAGGCGAAAATAGTTCCTCCAGAATATAGATGGAGTGGCGTGGCTACATGACCTTTTTGGTGGGAGTTGTATGGGTGGTTGGTTTAAGCCCTGTCTCTCAGACAGAGCTCAATTCAAGGGAAGCTGTATACAAGCGTACAATATTCGATGTTCGGGAGTGCTATAGACTCAAAGTTTTGGTTTGTACCAGAGCTGATACAACTATCTATTATCAGAATATATTAGATATATTTTTAGAATGGTCGCACGATCTACTCGTACGCTATATTACACCGAAACTCACCCAGCCAAACGGTACAAACTGGCAGTGCTATTTAAATTATTTCCCATGCGATCATGTCCAAAGAAATCACGTCGAATCATAGAATCCGTCAATTTACTCGATCATGCCCATCATCGTACTAATGCAGTCTGGTCTAGACTAGACTAGTCTAGTTCAACTTTTATGAAACTAATCTAGGTGGCTCGGATAAATTCCCATGCCACATAAAGAACCCGATCGCTATCTTCCCTCTAATACATCACTAATGAAAGAACAAAAACAAAGATTACAAAAAAAAAATTTTTTTGCTATAAGCTATCAAAATTTGACTAAAGATCTTCCACCTCCTGACAAAATCCAAGACGTTCGTTCGTTCGTAAAAGAGAAAGATCGCATCTTACTAGCGAACGGTATGGGCAGAAAAAAAGGAACTGGTAAGACCCAAGCGCCGACGCATTTTTATAAGAATTTCGGCTGGGTATCAACCCCCTTTTTTTCGAGGATCGACGGTGGGTTTCTGTTGTTCTCTTTTTGGATTTATTTAAAGATTTGTAATATTTCATATAGTAGAAGAAGTCTTATGCCGACGATACAATGGTCTGACATGGAGCCAGCAACAACAACTTGTCTGCGTAAAAGATTGAACTTGAGAAGATTTTTCAGCGCTTGAAAGATGAATCTGGCGAGTATGCGATGTTATGGCAGCGTTTTTTCGCAACGGGCTTAGGAAAAGGCGGTCAGCCTCCTGGCCTGATTCGGAAAGGTTATACGTACGTTACGGCAGAACTGGATTTGAACTTGAGAATGTTTTACGCTTGCCGAGTGTGTGGATTTGTATTGTGACTGTTGCTGTTTATTGTTGAAGCCTTATAACATACCTACTGATTCCCGCATACCTATAATACATTTCGCGCTTAATAAAAAAAATTATTAATTTTTATTTTTAATTTTTAATGCGAAAACAATGCAAATTCGACCTTCATTGGATCGGATCGGTTTGTTGGGGATCGCGATTTTGTTTTTTTATTATTAATGATTTCTTTTTTTTATATCTTCTCACTCCTTTCGTTTTGCCGAGTTTTCTTATCTAAAGAAATCTTTCATTGGAGTCTTAGGTGAAATTGAAAAACTGGTTTCGAACGGAGGAAGAGGTTGATCTTGTGTGCTATGGTCTCTTCATAAGGGTGTATTTATCAATCAAGCAAATTGAAATTGATAGAACTGAATAGTTATTTTTTTTTAACTAGGCCAATTGTTGCTCTTCGAACTGCTTTAAACGTACAATAAACAAACACATTCAAACTAATGAATAACAATTTAATTTTCCGCAATAACTAAGTAATAAAAAAAAATGCATAAAATTCTGGGCCAAGACCACTACGAACCATTACTCATTTAATTTCATGCAGAACTCTCAGTGTCTGTGGCTTTGTGGAATGGCCTTTAGTAATATAATGCAGAAATAGAAAAATAAATTTGCCATAGAGGTACATGTGGGCTTTGCAGAGAAAATTAGCATATAAATGCAATGTGCAATGAATTAAAAAGCTGCAATCTAAGTTTTTTTGACTTTCCCGCCAATGGTGCTTTTCACTTGATGCAATTCTCGTACCATATGTCGACATCATATTTGGCAGATCCGGTATTTCGACCATCAAACTATAACTTTTATAATAAAATGGTTAATTTATTAAAGGGCTTCGTGATGAGACCTTTAACATGAAATAAGCATAATAATATGAATTCGGATAGGAAAGGTAATATGAATGAAGATAGAATAAAAGAAAAGTTCTTCATGTGATAAGGGGTTAACAAACTATGCATTAACAAGAATGATCTTCATATATCGACAGATTAATAGTTCAACAGCTTCATTCCTTTCTCGATCATGAACTTCTTTTCTCGTTTAAAATATTTAAAATCAAATAATTATTATTAGTAATTTTTTTGGTACGTCTTTATGTGCACATCGAATTTTAAAATACATTGAATTTCAAAAACACGTCGTAATCCCAAAAAAAACATCGAATTTGATAAATGTGTTAAATTGATCTTGAAAAATAAATATAATTTAAAAAATACATCAAATTTGAGAACTACATCAAATTTTAAAAATAGATTGAATATAAGAAATACGTTGAATTTAATATCTAATACATAAAATTAAATTCACTAATCATCAAATTTCTAAAAAAAAATCATCGAACTTAAAAAATACTTCAAACTTAAAAATTATGTACGTCGACTTTGAAATGTTCTTCGAATTTAAAAAAAAGCTTTGAATTTATAAAATGCATCGAATTTAAAAAAGAAAGTATGGAATTAAAAAAATGCCTCAAATTTGAAAAGAATATGAGAAACACATTGAATTTTGAAAATGTTTATCGAGTTTATAAAAAAGATATACTCAGCATTTGAAAATATTATGGTATGTATTTAAGAAAGTATTCGAATTTGAAAACTACTTTGAATTAAAAAAAATGCATCTAATTTAAAAAATTCATCGAATGTATTTAACTAGAAATTAATGCATTGAATTTTAAAAGTATATTTGAAACTTGAGAAACCTTGAATTTGAAAAATATATAGGTACATCGAATTAAAAAAATACTTGAATATATACTGGCGTCAATTGCAAACAACTCAGAAAACACAGGTCGGAGTGACACCGTATCACTGCGTATGGAAAGGTGATAATTCGAAATATCGAAATTGGTGCAGTGGTTGGATAGTTGTTTGTGTTTGAAAATAGAGAAATGTAATGAAAAATGTCTCTATATTTTGCAATATTATTATGACAAAGGAAAGAACGCTACGCAGGCTTGTGAAATAATGTGTGCTATGTACGGTGAAGGTACTTTATCAAAATCTGATGCATGGAAATGGTTCGCTCGCTTTCGTTCTGGTAAAAAAAATTGCCAGAGCTTAGTTGAAAAATTTT
Source organism: Beris chalybata (assembly GCA_949128065.1). Taxonomy (NCBI): domain Eukaryota; kingdom Metazoa; phylum Arthropoda; class Insecta; order Diptera; family Stratiomyidae; genus Beris; species Beris chalybata. The sequence continues at coordinate 4,741,169 of OX421895.1, read as the reverse complement.
GATGCATCTACCATGGGTGAGGACATCATCCACATTTTATGTGAATGTCAGGCGGTTCGAAGGAGGTGACTAAGGTGGTTCGGCAGACTTTTCTTTGACAATTTGAAGGACGTCAGGTCTTCAGGGCATTATAAGGTAGTCAAGTTCATTACGGATCTTGGTTGCTTAGAGGATGTGTAGCAACCGACTCTGCAGTTTTTTCTTTAAAAATTTGAAGGACCTGAGGTCGATAGAGCATGATAAGCTAGTCAAGTTCTGTAGGGATCTGTGTTGTTTAGGGGATGTTTGGTGACATACGAGGCTCTGAAGAGACCGCTATGGGCTATTTTGGTGGCTAGTGTACACGGAGCCTCAACGCTTCGCCCCTTCTATTTAATTTTTTAATTATTCAAAACTAAATAATATATGGAAATTTAAAATTTATTTATTTATTTATTTTCTGGCCTACTGCCTAAAAGATTAAACAGAGCTAGATAAGCGCATTGTTAGCCAAGTACATGCGGCGTTGCTTTACGGCCGGTTTTCATGACGACTGCAAACAATTTTTACTGATATTGTGAGAGAGAAGGAAAATCTCTTACGCGTAACTGATCAAGAGTGAAACGAACAGATATTATATTCAGCAAAAAATATTGACGGTATTGCTATGAATTTAATTTTTTGCAGTGGTTCTTTCTACTCCATTGAAACTTCAATAAACAAGCTCCCTCACAATCTCAGTAAAAATTGTTTGCAGTCGCCATGTAAACCAGCCTCACACAAATATTTTTTTTTCTTAAATTATTTTCTTCATTTTCATATTTGTAATTTTAAACATGTTAACTTAAAAGTAATTCCGGATTTTTTCTCTTTTGTTTGGAAGTTAAGAGGGTGACCATAGAGGGAGTTAAGAGAGGACAGTTGCATTTAATCAATCTGAAGATATTTATATAATGAGAAAAGTAATTTGTTCAACTTTTTCGTACCGCACTTTATAAATTTTGCACTCATCTTGTAGCCCACGCTGTAGATTGTGTGAAAATAATCAACGCTCCCATAAAAATTGATGCTTTTAAGATTAACACAGATTAAAAACTTTTCATTAAGTATCACCAGTGGCTCAGCCAAATTTTGCTCGAGGATTTTTCATATGTCGGCCTAGAAAATTTTCTTCCCAGGGGTTACTCGATCGGATCGGTGCCATTGTAGCTGAGGCTTAAATCTGGCAAACGATGTTTTTAATTTCGTCCCTTACACAAATGCTTCTATAATGTTTCCCAAAATCATACTCATCCAAAAAAAAATTCTGCATTCGTGTCTTCTCACGTAAAAAAATCTTAAGAACTCGACATCTCGCGACGGACCACATGTGTGGTTTAAAAGCGCGAAAACTCAGAGCTTAAAGTTTTTACCAGAAAATATTTTTCAATGTACATAACTACTCAAAGACAATGAAAATGAAAAATCGGAAAGACATTTAATTGTCTGTTGTCTGTTGTACTGTGCGCTTTTTCTCCACTTTAATAAATATTAATAGACGTGTGCTATTAAAAATTTACTAAATTTTATAATACTATTTCCATGTTTGACCTAAACGTACCTACTACACACGTTTGTCCTATCGATTCAGAATCACCGTACATTCATTTCTCAATTAAGTAGCAAGAAAAACGCCGAATAAAAAATTCAATTGATAAATAGATAGTTATAACGAAATATAGATAATTGTAATTCCAAGCTTATTAGCTCCTGAACTGTAAGAAGTAGGTACTTATTCTAACGATTAACGAAAAAACCTTTGTTTCCTTCATAGCCGGTTTTCAGCTTTGGCTAGTTCAATTCTAGCATTGCATTTCCATAAAAGAGAAAATCATTTTCCATTTTCGGAAGAAGTGAAGGACTCAATCTTATGAATGTTTCAATAAATTTGTTGAAAATTTAACAGTTGTTAGATATCGTGAATATCGACCAGTTTGCCGGTTCGAAGGTAACAAACAGCTTTACACGCTTTACGACCGAGAATTCTACATGTGAATTCGATTCATATATGAGTATGTTACCGGGAAAATGTACGTCTGGTTTGTTTGTTAAAATTTAAAATGCACCTTCCATACGAACCGAAAAACAACAAGTCGTCCAGTACTCGAGTATCTTTAGATACTTATTGCGAGTTTATATCATGTCGCTATTACATTCAGGGGTACCGCGTTCAAGCTCAATTTAATGTTAAATTATTCAAGCGAATCTTCGTCATATGCAAGCCATCCCGTCAATCATATGACTAACTTGAAATTGTTTTGTTTTTTTTTTTGTTTCTTCTTCCTTTTTTTTTCGTAATTTATATTTCAATCGTATAAGACAAAAATGAATTTTCATACAGTAGATACACTAGTTGTACGAGTACGTGGATAGTACAAAAGATTTTTTTTTTTATTATTTAATGTGATATGATGTGAAGAAAAAGATCGCGTTTAGGAGTGTGTGTCGTCATGCATCCGTTCTCACGTTCTCCAACCGCCAAAACCAACATTGTGACAAGACAATAGAAATAAAACGATGACAATAATGGAAAAATATGATAAACTTTTGAAGAAAAATCATGTTTGGTTTTTCGGTACCGATGTTCGTTTTTCACGACTGCCTTTTGATTTCATTGTACTTTCTGTCACACCGAAATGCACGCAAATGTCATCAAGACCATTTTTATAATGGTAAATTTTTTCGGGTTTCTAACGACATTGATGAATTTCACAAAACCAAAAAAAAAGCGAATAAAAAGTTTCCCGGCCCAACCTTCACTGTCCCGTGATTCCCGAAAAGAGATTATGAATTTTGAATTTTTTTTCATCGTGTATTGTTGTTTTTGAAATTATTAAAAATATTTTGCCCCCTCCTTTTTTTCTGGTATGCCGCTTAGCATTTTATATGGTGAAAAACGTGATGAAAAGAAAAATCATTTGAATGTGAAAATTTATGTCACAGTTAGATGCCCGTCAAAGACAGCAAATTGGACAATTTACTACCGAAATAATTTGCTGAAAGGCCGAAAAAACGTGGGCACCTGCTATTGTCTATTCCGATTTTTGTTTACAATTTCAGGTATATAAAACATTAATCATGGAAGGCTTTAAAAAGTGATGTGATGACCGACGTTAGGTTTTTTTTTTCGGCGGTTTTCACGCTTTATGAGTTTTACGATTTCATTGGGATCTCGTAGCTCATCCGAAATTTTCGATAAAGGTATGATTTTTATAGTCGACAATAACTTGAATTTATAATTGTGACGAATTTTTTTTTTTCGATAGTTTTTTATGTTAGGTTCGGATTTTTATGGTTTCAGAAATAATAAATGCGGTTTTACCTTGTGGTAGAGTTGTTTTGGATTTGTATCTATTTTATTTTTAGTACTAGATACACTCTTCTATCTGTATATCGATAAAGTGATACGTTAAAAAACAACGCACGATGGAAGCACCGTAGAAATGTACTTGTGCGATGCCAAGCTTTGTCAAATATCCAAACTATATCCAGCAGTATCTTTAAACCTACAAAAAGAACATTCTTCATTCTTCATTCTTCTTCTCTCCGTAGTTTTTTGTATCTCTCTATGAGAAAGCAATCAGGGTTTGGAAAAACGAAAGGTAAATTAAAAACATGAAAGAGAAACTTTGCTTTTTTACAACAATGGATTAAAGGACCGATTTTCCGACGCTAACCTCTATAATCTAGATATTGTCGCACTATTAGCCTTGAATAGGTGGCTGGTACAAACCCTTTCGCCACTATCTTCGCTCTACATTTTTAAACGTGGAAATGAAAAGATATTCGATATCTGATCAAAGCTGAGAGATATGGAAGAATTCGTGAAAAAGTATACAAGTACATACCTTACACCCCCCTTAGGGGTCGAATTTCAAAAAATCTTGATAAATTTTTCTAGGTATTCATATGAACAATCCGTAAAATAAAAATGAATTCAATATCTAGGAAGACATAGGAGATATAACAAAAATTGTGAATCGAATTTATTTAAATCAAAATTACTTTTCTAGTTGATTTATTTCAACTTTTTAGCGCTATCATACAAAAACCGAATTTTATTTATGTTGTGAAATTGGTTCGTGAGATTTCGTAATCTAAAGTTTTTCAACCTTCACCTCCGTACGCCACTACCATCTCACAAAAATTTGTTATCAATATCTTCTCCTAGTATATCTACAAATATTTATTAAGTTTTAATTTCGTGAGATTAAACGTTTAGGAGATATGGATCTTAAAATGACTCAGTCTCGGCTTTCGAGCGTTTCGGCAGCATTATTATTCCCTCCACTCCCACACCCCTTCACCCATATCATTTTTTTTCCAAATAGCAGCACACTTTCTTGGAATAATTGTAAAAATGCTACTTTTAAAAAATAACTATTCTAGTGATAATTAAATACTCGTAGACAAATTAAGAAAGCCTTTATTTCGAAAATGAATTGAACATTTTTCGGTCCGTCGAGCTGAAATTGAACCAGTTACGTATGCAAAATGGAAGAAGTAAACAATAAATTTATCCAGAACCGGAATGACTAGGTAGTTGAGTCGCTCTCGATAGAAAACCGAATTTTCTTGCCCTACTCTTGAACTAGTTTATAAACAAATTTATCAAGGTCTTTTCTTTGACAAATTAGATTGCGGTCGGGCCGGGATTGATACATAACTATGCCGATGTCGACACGATCTTTAACTATTCTTCAAATTGTCGGTACGACGACGTCAAGACGTTCTGTTAATTGTGTATTTTTTGTGAAGTATTTTTTTTTTAAATACAGTAAAATCTGAAGAATAGACCACCTTCCTATCTTGACCAGTTGCCTGAAGTTGCCATTTTTATACGGTGCCGATGTAAATCAGAAACGGATTTCATTTGTTAAATTATTTTTTATAAGCTGACCAATCAAATAAAGTGACCAGTTTTGCACAGGTCCCAGGATGGTCACTATATAGAGGTTCTACTGTATTTAATAACATTTTGTGAGTTATGTATTGATGGGCGTTGGTTGTGAAAACCGCAATAAATTTCAATAACTCAAATCTTTATCGTCGTCCCTTCATTTACAAGTCATCAATCACGCAACAAACAAGAGCAATTACAATATTGCACCGACTTCAAAAACAAATAGTCAATAATTCGTCCCGGTATTGGCTCTGCCTCTTCTCTCTACGCTTTGCGAGTGGTAGATACAACAATCAACAAGATTTTCCACCATGTCATCCTACAAATTAGCACCAGTTTAATACCACAAACAATAATAGAATCGGTTCCACCCGCTGTATTATGCAAATCAACTTCGAAGACAATAAATTTCTCTTGAAATCATCGTTGAATTGAAGACTCACATCCCATATCAATCTTGTCGGTTATTTAATAAACAAGAAATATTAAAATAATAAAAGAAGAATACGAAGAAGTTTATATCGCCTGATACGGGGTGGTTGTATAAATATTCGGTTTGATGATGTCTTCGAAGATTGACTCTCGCCTGAAATGAGTGGGACAATCGTGCGAAAACATTCGAGCAAAAGGTGTGCATGTGGCATATATATGCGATCACTAGTTCGATCACTGGTGCAATATCGTCTTTGGCAAAGAATTTAACGGTGGAGAAAAAACATAATGCTTATGTAGGAAGGATTGTAGCTGTTCTTCGATTTTTCTTCAACATTTCTTCAGTTTTTGCGAGGTTTTTTTGTGGTTTAAGAGCGTTGTGGCTGAAAAAACCCCATAAGCGCGAGCTGATCTTGTTCATACATAGGGCCGCAAGTGATCGCGCCGCGAAAAAAAAACCCACCACTGCCGAACAAGATGAGGCAGTTTCTTTGCGATACAAAAACTTCTTATCGAGGAGAAACAAAAAAAAAATCTTAACCACAACTTGTCTTGGAAGAAAAATAACTCTTTTCTTTTTTTTTGTTCAGCTTTTTCTCTTATTATTATTCATCGTCGTCGTTGAAAAGAGTTCTTAATTTTTTTTTTAGTGCAGGTCTACACGCCCCCTCCGGGCAGCTTCAAATTATTACTATACTGTGCAACTGAATTTTCGTCTTTTACCTATGGTCTGAAATCTGAATTTTAGTCTTCATTTTCTCGGCAAGATCTTCGCCGTATAGGTTTTGTGCGGCGGAATACGATCGGACTGATCCAGGCCTAGGTATACACACGCTTCTTCTGAGTCATATTCTAAGATGAGCCCGCTGCCTTCCATTCCATACCCTCATACGAGATGGATGGACGTACTCCAGGTACTTACTAACTGATGATTTTACCTGGACAAAGTTTGATTATGGTCATAATGTAATAATAAAACAATAATTATTACTATTATCGCGTAGCGCATATCGCTCCTCCGGACGATTCGTTCGGCAGTACGCTCGGAACCAGTGCCACAGCGTATTATTACCACCTTGTGAGACCTTTAGTTGATATTTAATGTGTTTAACATTTTGCTACTACTCTTGTGTGTCGATATTATGTATGCTGAAAAAAGTGAATACGTAAGAGGTGGAGGTACCCCACACGGGTATCTTACCTACATGCATATATCGTACGTACGCGATGCGATATATTTTGTATAGGATGCAATGTGGCGCGGTTTTCTTCGCGAACCTCGTTTACGTAAAGCGTCTTGGAAGACGTTTGATTGGGATCATATTAGTGAATGACGTTTTAATGGTTGACTGTCCGTTTATACTTGTTTCTTTGGCTTTTTTTTGCATCGGTTATGTACAAAAACCGGACAGTATCCATCATGCAGTTACACGTACGCGGGTACTTTCATTTTGTACCTACTAATAGAATTTGTGGTTTCCTTTCTTGCTCTTCGGCTTGTAAAGTAATTTTATGGAACGAAACGTATTATTAACTTATGCAAACAAAATTGACATACGTATGTGGCTAACAAGAAAAAATCATGGCTGCCAATTTAACCGGAATATTTAGTCTGGACTTGGCAAATACTTAGGTCTTTTAAAACCTTTTTTTTAAATTAAGTTTTTGCGGTATAGCTCCACAAGTTTTATCTCGTTTTACATATAAATTTTCTTCAATCTTTTACACTACACTGCACTTTTTCTATTGGCCTAAATTTCCTCGTATTAGTCAATCGCACGAGATGTACTTTAGATGGAATACTGAACTCTAATTTTGTAAGTGGAGACAAACAAAAAAGAGTGCGAAGTGCATCAAACGTGAACCCTTTTTCGGATGCAAAATTTCGGATTGGACAAGGGAAATATTAAGTTTTTCTTCTTGTCCTTTTTGCATTGAATTGAATTACAATCGGATTCGGTTAGGGTCTTATGACTAAAACTTCGTATAGACGTCGTCCCGACTGAGCTTATATAGGATAGTATTGGTTGACTATAATATACAAGCATTCAAGACTTTTCCAGTTTTATATTTCGTAAACCTTTAAAATTAGAAAAAGGAAGATCGGTTGTTAAATGAAAAGATAATATAGGGTAATATATCGAAAATTAAATTTTGGGAGATAAAGAGTTGTGTATAAAGAGATACACATTGAAATATGCGGGAGTGCGGACAAAAACTGACACTTTAGATAACTACATATATCTACTTCTCGATTTTTGCCACTTACGAATGTTCCTTAGACTTCTGAAGAAATCTCTGATTGTTTTTCTAATTTAGAAAAAATATTTTCTTAGTCAGAGTCAAGATAACTTCCACCGATCTCATAAAACGCCTTTCTTTGAAATTTAACTCGATACAAAATAAAAATATAATATAAGTCTATACTCTCCATGACTTGTTCAGCTGTTTTAAAATCAATCAATCTAAGCCAAGACAACAACCAAAATTTTATTGGAGCTATGCCTGACGTTATAACTGTTATAAATAGACGACATAAATGGTTATATCTGGGGCTTAGACGAAATAAACTATTCGTATATGGAGTTAGAATATTTTTGAAAATTATTAGTGGTTCGTTACAGGTGTAGCGGCTCCTGGAACTTTTATCTAAGCAACAATATTTTATGGAGCAAATTAAACGTTAAAACATTAAGCAATTAAACATTTTGCAAATATCAAATATTTCTTTTTCCAGTAGTTTATCATAAGAAATTTAACTCGAAAAAGGGCCGACTTTGTTAATGTTATTCAGTTAAAATTACAAGATGAAACTCAAAGGTTTCTTATTCATCTTCAAAGTCAAAAGAACTTATACTGCCTCTAACCTGCCAAATATGTTTTTTACTTATTTTAGAACTATTTAAAAATTTAATATCTAAAAAAAAGTGTTTAATTTTGTTTTTTTTTTGTATATATATATTAAAATTTTTTTAATAATTTTATTTTATTCTTTATTTCAGGTAAAGATGATTATTCACATTACAATTGAAATGAGGTAACAGAAATATTAATATTATTTTTTATAATCATTCTGCGTGCATTTAAGAACCTATTATACAATTTACAATTGCAAATCTACTATTAGTATTATCCTTTATTAGTATTATCCTTTATCTGTGGATGAATGCATTTTTCTAGTAACCCTGCGATGATGGCTTAACAGTGCCTCAAAAGATCACTACGTCTCAGAAGAGTTCACATATCAACTGAACATACCTATATAAACTTACATTACTAAAAACTTTATAAATACCAAATCGGATCTGCAATTATTTAGCTTGGCCACCAAATACTTATAATAGTTTAGATAAAACCATAGGAAAATTGTTCGCACAAATATACGGTCTCATAGTCTTTGCATCCATCTCAAAACCCACATAAGAAGTTTGAAATTCGGTGGTTGGTTTTGAAGCCAAACTGTCGGAATCGGAAATAATGTCTATAATATTGGAAGTTTAATGGTCGGGATCAAAACGGTTGTGATTTTAAGATCATAGATTTTCTTTTCAATTAAAAGTAGATACTTGTTTCAGTTCGGAATTGCAAAGTATCTTAATTCCATATTATTCAAAGTTAATTTCGCTGGGAATTTCCAGCCAATCCCCGATATGAATCAATCTTTACACATTTTTTTTTTTTCTTAAATCCGCATAACGTCTAATGTTTACGAACCCGGTATGCAAGAAAACAAATTAATTCCAATTTTTTTTCCCCGTCTTTAATATTTTTTTTATATAGGTAATTTATTTCTTCTAAAATTTGCAATTTAATTGTCAAGGTAGTATTATTTTAATAGGCTTGCTCATGCGTTTTACACATTTTCACATTACGCGATATTTTCTAGACCTTAACTACGGCAATGTATCTACTAGTTTTATAACAATTGCAGTCGGTGGAAAAAATGCAACAAAAAAGAAGAAATAAACAACCAGCAAATTCTCTGGAAAATGTGTCGGTATAAAAAAAAAATCCAACTAAATAGATAAACTAAAGATACATATTAATGAGAAATAAAAAAAGCCCGGGAAAAAAGCACACCAGTCAGATGTACGGTATGTTGGATGAATTTAATACAAGTAGTGTATAGTGACGGTCACATGTTATGCAACTGAATTGCCAATGAAATAATGCGGAAAATTTTCTAACGTCACTTTATAAATAATAATAGTGGATTACGGCACCTGATTAAAATTCTATTGGGAAATTTCGATTGAAATTTATGAAGTTCATTTATGATGTAAACAACATTATGGTTTGAGCACCGACCATGTTTTTGGAATGACCGTCATAGTTGCTTTTCGGAATATAATTTTAGCCAATATTTCTACCCTTTAGCTGAGAAGCCTTTGCAATTCTCCAATCTGGTTGGTGGTTGAAGTAGATATGACTGGACTGCTTAGATATTTTTTTTATATATTGATTGAAATATCGCATTCCATACGTTGTTGAGAATTATGTCAAATTCTTGTAATTAAATTTAATTCTTATTTACAATTCCTTCCTTCCTACATCTACGCCTATGTTGACGTCACAGCATAGCATTGCTATTATAACAGTTTAGAAAAAGCTTGGCTAAACTGTCAAAGTGGATCAGCTGATCAAAAATCAAAAATTAATTAAATTCCTTAAAAAAAATTGTTTTTTTTTACGTTCGCTTAGATTGACTGATATTCAAGACACGAACCGAAAATGAATTTAGAAACAGCTTTGCTACGTCTGACGTCATAACTGTTATAACTAGACGTAGAAGTAAACGAAGCAAGGGTATTGGGAAACAACCTAAGTATTTCATTTAGTTTGAAAATATCTATATTTGAAATCTTAACATTTAATTGCAAAATAGCAAAGGTAACATTTATACTAGGAATGCTGGAGTTGTAAGTTCATATTGTCTCTTAACATCCAATTCATTTATATGCAATTATTGAACTGAAGTTCAAACCTGTCCCAATAGTCAGCATTCTCTTCGTGTACGTTTAATTATAACAGTTTATGACTTCGCGTACAGGAAATTCATATCCCTGTTATATTTTGGTTGGTACCTTGGCTAAGAGTAATTACTTTTACGACAGCTGGCGAAGTAAAGAAGAGCGGGTTAATTTTATCATTGTCGATCGTTACAGAAAATGCACAATATTGAAATCGACGTTAGCTGAGTCCCCAACTTTGACACACTTATAGAAAATCGACTTGGTGTAGCTGAGTATACATATATAATTGTCAAGAAAAGGCGCCATTCGTTTGAACTCTCTGTGCTCCTAGAAATTAATCGAAAATTATTTCTTCACCACTCTAAGATAAGCTCTGCGAATCAAATTTTTTGCCAGGACGCCAGGGCCCCATTTGGTAGCCATAGATAATGAACAAAATTTGTGGTGTCTCAAAATCGTTAGTAGCACTAATTTTGTTTCGGTAACATTTCTAAAGGACAACATTAATTTTTGATCGATCATTCATACAACCTCGGATAGAAGACGAAATAAAAAGCTGAAATGGACATAGCTAAGAAAATCAACATTTGAAAAACTCAATCAATTAAGGTCTTTATTTTTCTACACCATTAAAATATGTTAAATATAAATAGTATGACGCAAATTTTGAATCAAATTGAACCATTCAAACGAAGCAATCAGCTAACAGCCTCATATGATTTCAACTCAATCAAATTTATGTCTCCTTAAAATAATCAGCCACAGTGATATTACAAGAAAATCAATGTTAACATTCATCAACATAAATAACAAATTGCCACGAACGGCATTAAACATGATGAGCAAAGTGCCATTTTTGTACAGTGTCTACTATAGAAACAAGCAAAGCATATGTAATTATAGTTACGGTGACCGTATACCACCGTCAAGACTCATTACTTTAGAGTCAACATGAACATAAATATTAAAACAAATTCCGAAACTAACAAACCAACTAAAAACACAAATCATACATCTATGAACTTTTTGCATGCACCAAACTACACTTTTATTAAATAGTAAACAAAACAAATAAGTAATCGAGCCCATTCACCAGATGGAGTTAGTTGTGCAATGATGATGATGGTGCACGGAAATGCTAGATCGAAAGTATTTAAAGAATCGTTCACAATATCACAGTACAATGGGCATTGCACGCAAACGTTCTAGAAAAACGCATGCGGGATGACTTCCATAATAAAGCGGATAGTCGTTGAGGCATCCAGCTCCAACCAAAACTAAGACCCAATATAAAATGTATGCGAGTACGTACTCATATGGTAATTCCCCGGACAAGATTTATGGACAAGGGAAAGCATAGGGCAACTTGTTAACAGAACTCAATTAAAAAATTGTTTGCTAAATAGTTGAGCCTTGCGTTTATACGTGGTACGGAGGAGCCCACATCGTGCCCATCTTAAAGACTTCTGAATCAGTTTTGTCGCATATATCATTCGTTTTATAATCCTAGAATATGTTTAGAGAGGAACTATAGTGAGATACTCGTATGTTCGGAAAATCGTTGGACACTGGTCATCTCACACCACTTAGCGGTAAAGCGTCTTTGATTTCGCATAACATTACGTTACAGAATAGCGAGGATCACACAGAATTTATGCTACCGTTTAAATTAATTTCTTCTGTTTTTTCTGAGACTAGTGTGTAATGGAGTTTTAGGTAAATATTTTATGAAACGGTCTTTGCATGTTCAAATCATGAATTTAGAATAGAATGGTGAGAAAATTTTTTATTGTATAATTTAGATATACGAACGAGAAGGTGAACAATTTGTATCATGTGGTGTTTAGTTCTCAAGATCGTGTAGTCTGTCTGACCTGATTTCGATTCTTCTATTTAACTTTTACTGTATAATGTGAAAAAGTTTTTTTTAGTAGAAGAACACTTTGAGCAAGAAATAGATGAAATCGCCTGAAAACAGAATTTTATTTCTTAGAGTAGAAACAGAAAGCGAGCTCTGATATATTCAATAAAGTTTTTGCTATTACTGATCATGTCGAGATTATTGCTGCGAACTATAATATTGTGAAATTTCTACAAAACTAACCTTTACTCTTCAAAAACATACATCAAGGCCCATCCAATCAAGGAGTATTCTAGGTAGTTTCAGCTCGCAAAAGATCATGAACAGCTTTTTATTGGCTACAGACGGATATTTTTTTGTTGCTTTTTTTGAGATCTTGGTACTAGTCCTAAAACGTGAAGAAAAGAATTTCAGGGTAGCAAATTTTTTGAAATTTCAGGTCGGTAACAATACTTTATTATAAAAAATAATAAAATAAAATTGGCATTGCTATAGAGCTACTATAGTAACATCCCAGAAAAATAACATTCTTGATAGGGGTAGCAAGGTACAGAAGTGGGGGGGATTGTTTTCCATATCTCAAAAACGGCTTATGCTAGAAATTTAAAACTTATGCCTTTATTAAGATGTACTACTGTATAAATTAATGGTAAGATGTGCCGGACCTCCAAGGCTTAAGAACTAGTGAAAACGCAATTTCGATAAAAATGGGACTGGGGACGTTTGTAGACCCATTCATTTGAACCCATTTTTTTTTCTTCAAAGAATTACAAAAAAATGTTATATTACTTGGAATGGCCAGGAAAAATGAAAGTGATCAATTCTCCTAATGCATTCGTAAGATGAAGTGCCCGAAAACTCACACTATTTGTTGAATATAAGCTTTCGACTTTGTGTTATTAATAAGAATATTTCTAGAATTGATAATCAAGTGATCAGATGGACCAGAAACCTTACTTAAATCATTTAATCCTTTGCTAAAACTCATTGTCCTCATTGTTTATGTAGAAAATAGTGGAACTTGTTTAATTTTTTTTTTCTTTACCTTAAGACGTGTTATATTGATCTCAGCAGGAAACGCGATAACGCTGGATTTGCTTAGAAGATAAATTTTAATACCTTTGAACAAAGGCTACGTCAGAGGAAAACTGATTAAGTAGGTGGGCCTTAATATATTTGGTATTTCCAATAACGAACAGAGGGGAAGAATTTAGAGTTCACTCTGCTCAAATCCATATTTCCAGAATGCGTCCATTGTAATAGCACCGTACAACTAAATTAGCAGTAATAACGAAGTTCTTAAAAGCAACATTAAAGGTGATCTTACACCAACGATTAAAATTGCTCAATTTACAGCAATTCCAGACAAGTCACAAAAATATTGAGCAACATTCAGCAACATCAGCAATTGATATATATATAGATCAATTGGTGATCAACTGGTTGCTCAGTAGTGACTAGCGATATGGAGCAATACTTAGCAACTTGGCAATGAGATCATATTCAGTCTCTGAATAACACTAAAGCAAACATGACAAATAAATATGAAAATTCAAATAAAACTTGACAATACTTGGATTCCAAGCCGTTATAACACGAAACTTGAGAAATAAATCCAAAAACCAAAACAAAACTTTGCAACTGAATCAACGAACGAGAACAATTGCTCGGAATTTTCCAAGCTTGTAGAAATAGAGCAACTATAGGGCGAGCAATACCAGCAATCTGTGAAAACATAGCCACAACTCCGAAATATTGCCGCAACTAGCAAGATATTGCCCTGAAGATATTGCTCCATTAATCTCTGCACTAGTTCTGAAAATAGTCGTTCAACCCCCCCCCCCCCCCATTGGTCTATTTTTATTGGGAAGTGAGAACCTTTTTTATGGTAGTATGGTGGGAACTTGATAACTTATTATGAAACCCCCCCCCCCCCCCCCTTCACAAAATCCTGCGCACGGACCTGTCGTCGCGCAATCAATTGCTTGAAAGTTGCTCGTGTAAAAGCATCAGTTGCTTATGAATTGCACGCCACTGTTCGAACTTTTAGGCAGACAAATTTTTTAACGACATTAGTATGGAACAATTCGCAGAAGAGAAGCACATTTAAAGAGATGGATAACCAATTTCTATGACCCCTACATCGTCCTTTTATCACTATTCCCACTAACTTGGAAACTATTTTACAGCACCTACATTGTTGTATGATAGTCGTCAATTAAACGTGCCACTTTTACAATAATAAATTTATGAAGTCGTAGAAAATTTGAATTTGAATGGGGCATTTATCTTGTTCACCTTTGTTAGACACAAGGTGTTATATTACATCGAAAAACTCATTTATTCTAAGCAACCTGGTGGGCAATTAGTGAAATAAACACCAATCATATTATTTTTTTCTTTGCAGCCCCAACTAATCATAAAAGCACTATATTTCAATTAAAATCGAATATCCTAAGAAATATTCTATGCGCAATATTAATAGATTTGGCCTAAAGCGAAATAGTGTAGTTTTCTTTCGATTCGATATAAATTGAATTGTAGATTTCGAGTTACACTCGGCGTATCACTTGTTCGGCAATCGAATAATATTGATTTGTTTTTTAATTTTGCAATAAATTCTTTTAGTAAATTTCATATGTTCGGACCGTAACTTAAAGCGCGCATACACGAGTACGCAACAAAATCGCAACCTGCTGCTAAGTCGATAAAACGACTTTTAATTTATATTGTAATTTTGATCCACTTATTCTGTCAATTTTTTATAAGGAGAGAAAAAAATATTTGTAATATCCTGACAGTGTGGACGAGATTTTTTTTTTTCTTCACTAAAACAAAAAACTTGTTTGGTATTACGTTATAAATGTTAAAATGTATTACAAGAATTTGTTGCAACTTGTTATAAGCAACAAAATAATTCGGTCCTCTGAAACCGGGAGGCTTCAAAAACACGTCATAATAAACTCGTCGTGTACATGTTGAAAACGTGAGAAGAAAATTTCATTAAGATGTTAAAATGATAAATGCACTGCAATGCAAATATCTGGTCGTAAGCGATCATTTCTGATACGGTAGACACCGCAGTCGAACACTTTATTAAGCCTGGCAGCAAGAAAACTTGCTCGTACATAGGTACGAAGAATTCGGTATTACCGTACAAATATACTGGAACAAGATCGGCCAAAGTGATCGGCCAGGTGATCTTGCTCGATCCGTGCCAGAGTCGTATGTGAGTTGTATGTCTATCTACCACCTATGTCGTACCTGTCTATGATTGACTGTAAGCCTAGGCAATCGGCTAATACCGAAAAATTACAAGACGATCGTACGAGGATCATAAAATCGCAGTTGTACTATCGAGACATTGCGTTTGCGAGCAATTTTCCCATGTGTGAATTGCACTGTGACAAATTCAATCGGACATTTTTGATCGCTTATCACCTTTCATAAGTATGTCGCGTTTTATCTCTTCCTGGATGCGTTGCTTACGAAGAAAACAACCGATCGCGGAGGAGAATTCCATGATCCCGCTAATGATCTTGTTAGGGTACTAGACCTAGACTATCCACACTATCGCATGCGTTAATCCAGATTAGAGTATCGATAGTATGGCTTATGCTGGCAAATGTGATTAGCAACTGAGCGTGGCAGACCAGCATAGATCCATAGTGTACACAATGTGTGCACTTTTTGTTTCGTCATATTTTTTCCGTGCGTGGTGATTAACTATGTTTAACCTTCCATGCGCAACATCAACAATGAAAACAATAAAAGCATCGAGTAGGAAAAACATATATATACCTATGAAGAGGTACTAGTACTAGCTGGTAGTTGCTTGTACGGTGTACAGTAAACTAGGTAATTTTCAGTGGCAAAGAATTTTTCTATGCCATGTTACGTAACCCGTCAACCATGAATTTTTAATTTTTTTTTTCGTATTTATTTTTTTTTCCTGCTTGTCGCTATCTTGGTTGTAGATAACAACAAAAAAAAAAATCCAGCAACAACGAAAAATGTATAAAAATTTTTGTGATTTCCCTTTATTGTTCTCGACAAGTGTCCTCCAGCGGGGGTGACTTATCGCACAACTAAATCTTCTCATATAAATATCGAGACTATCATCAGATGAGCTAAAAAAAAATAACACCGACTAACAAATGTACACGTAGCAAGTAAGTTGCCGATCTATTGTTTCTAAATTATCTCGCACATGAACATGATTTTGATTCATCGGCACGGTGGCGTAAACGCGTTTCCTGTTTTTTCCCGGATCAGTGATCTGGCCAATCTGTCGATCACTTAAACACTGATATCAAATGGTAATTAATCCTCGGTTCTTACTGTACTATCATCTCAGGAGCTATAAGTTGGCTTAGCTGCGGCACTCTCAGCTTAGGGCCACCCATACAGTACGATTCGCCAGCACATCGTATGCGAGTCACCATATCGAAGGATTTCGGAGCCAACGAAATCGTCGTTGTTCTTAAAACAAAAAAAATAAATGAGGAAGTAATATGTGACATTAGCCTGGGTTCCAGGACATTCCAAATACAAGGAGGCCGACTTGCTGTCATGAGCAGGGTCGAAAACACCCTTCTGCAGTTCAAAGCCTGCTATTGAAATGTCTTATAGGCGGGAATAGAATCAGACCTGTATGAGTAGATCACCGAAAGGTATAAAGGCCTTTCGAACGATATGTACCACTGCAGAAAAGCAAAAATATTCCTAACTAGGCTAGATTCTAGAAAAACCAAGTTTTTTCTAGAACTTAAGCAAATAAGAGATCTCGCTCACATATGTAGTTGCTATTATAATAGGCCAATATGCGCTGAACAAACAACAAGACCCAATTAGCACAGGAAGCGCCGTTTTGATACTACAACTCGTTTAACCTGGTCGTTGAGGGTTGATGAAGTGGATACATGGTTTAACAGTCACCTGGACTCCAATGATTTATCATATCCATCCGGAGCTGTTCATGAAGGTGATCAGTTCTCAATCTTGTTCTTCGAGATCTCGTCAAGGTTATTAAAGAAAGGTTTGCCTAGTACGCGAAGTCTAGCTCTAGCTAGGGCTGGACACTTGCAAAGAAAGTGTATAATAGTTCCCCTCTTATTTACCTCCCCGCAGCTTCGGTAACCACGCGGCCAGAAGGGTTTACCCAGTTTGGCCGCTTGGTCGCCGATCGTCCAGTAACCCGTGCTGACTGCCATTACTCTGGAGACGTCCACACTTCTTTTGCTCAGGAGTTCAATGGTTCTTCTTCAGTAGCAGGATGGTCATATCTTCCGAGATATGACGCAGTTAGTCAGTCCTCTCCATCTGGAGTTCGCATTTGTAATAAAGTGGCTGGATATTTGGCGCTTAACGGAGTTTAGAGGAAATAATAGCCGAATCTAAGGCCTTGATTGCAGCTTGACTGTCAGTGAAGATTACAACATTACGGCAAAGAGGAGGAGTCCGCACAAAACTTTTTGTGTGAATGCCCAGATATTGCTTGAAAACCTGTGGCAACATTGGACGCAAACTCTGTATGTGGAGCGAGGTTTTATAAATCTTAATCTAGCCACCTTTATCAGTCAATCCATCTTGGGAAACAACCGGCTGGAGAACGAGGAAGCAACCTGTCAACTGGAAAGGTAGGACTTAAGTATCTGGACCCAAAAAAGGTGAGCATTCAAGTAAATGAAACCGGGTTGGGAAAGGAAGAGGCATCCTTTGGAGTTATTTTGAGTTAACTTCATGGAACCGAAGGATCCATAGTTCTAGACTACCTATCCTCGATGTAAACTTTTTTGGTTAAGCCGGCTTGGGAAAGTGAGGAAACCAAAATGCTGATGAAGGAGGACTTCACAATTGGGACCCAGTTGGAGTCATTTGGTAAGAAATCAAACAGGTTAGGCTAGCATGAGCACCGCTAAAATTCTTAGTAGGCTTACGCATTTCAATTCACTATAGTGAGCGAGTGAGTAGTCTGGGTGGCTTAGTGGCTAGAGCACATGCCTTAGGTGCACCTGGTACCAGGTTCGAATCTGCTTGGCGACAAGCAATTTTCGAGAATGGGATTGGGTGCCGGACTACCAGTCCACTCAGCTATAAATGAGTACCTGAGTTAAAATCGGAGTAAAAATCACGGACGGGCGTGTAGTTGACCACTTCACCTCCTAGTGTTCCGTTGGTCTCGTAATGAAGTAACTATAGCAATACTTCAACGCCTAAGGACGATTTGGGCTGTTGCTCCATTGATTATTAATTATTATTATAGTGAGCGAGCATTTCCATTTCCCGATCCGTCGCGAACTAGTTCGTTGTTTTAGTTCACTAGTTCGCGCGAGTACAGTAATGATGAAAAAAGGTCGTCCAGCTAAATGTGAAAACTAAAAAAAAGGTCGTCAGTGAATACAAACGGACTAGGAGCAGGACTTACTGCGAACTAGTTCGTTCTTTTCACTTATGGGAACGCTCTTCCGAACTAGTCCATGCGCGAAGAAGCCTAGTCCTTAGCGAAACAGGATCGTACAGTGTGTCTGTTCCGAGTATGTTCCGTCAATGTTTCGTCTATGTTCCGTCTATGTTCCGATATCTCTGCTATACTAGTATCAGCTTTCGTCATGGTCCGATTGTTCAGTGTATGATGTGATAAGCCACGAATTTGTCGTCTTGTAATTCTTTGGGTTCTTCAAATGTAGGAAGTTTGCTTTGGCTTATCGTGTTATTGTAAAAATCCATCAAAACCGCCAAAATTAGGCTGTCTAAGACGACACCAACCTGATGAAATTGTAATCTTGTGATCGAAAAGTTAATCGATTCTCCCCAGCATAATTTTGGTATGTTACCAAACAAACAAAACCTAGGATTGCCCTTTAATGCTTCAAGAATCACAGAATTTCGTTACATTCGAGCACACTGTAGACCCTAGTCATTTCGCCAAATGACTTTCTATTAAAATGTCCCCTTGTTGCCGAGTGGAAAGCCTTTAGATCTGCCAAATTTGTAAGTGACATTTCCTCTAGTCATTTGTATTGTCCCCCTTCTAAAAAAAATTCGATAAACCGACAAGGCGACAAGGTATGCTAGTGAATTCAATGCCTGATGAGTATATTACGCATTGTTAGAAAACGTATGTTTTGTTTGCTTTTCAGAAAATCAACTTTCTTGTCGACTTATACGGACAATTTTCAGTAGGCAAGGCTTTTCGCTTTTTTCCTAGATGAATATTACGATCATTGTTTTATTATTTCGTCGAGTGTATCTCGTAGATATTCTTCTATGCGTTTTCATAAAAGAAGACCGATCGCGAGAGAGCCGAGCGTACAAAGCGTTACGCAAGAGCTCTCATGCGAAAAATATGCACTATGTCGGCCTAATACTTACCGCGGGAGTACCTGAAAGGTGGATGTGATCAATAAAGTGATCGTGAGCGCGGGTCTCATAAAACTGAAAACGTAATAAACGAATAAATAAATAAAACGATTTAAAGAAGATAAAAAGGCCAACGGATCTGATCCGATGGTTAGAATAAAAAAATGTTGACATTCTCCAGTTGGCTGAATCCGACTGATCTTTTGAAACGATCGTGCCAACAACTTTTGATCGGTCCTCGAATCGATCGTCGGACGCGATCGAGGATCACTGATCAATCGACTCGCTAGGGACAGTCAATCAGTAGCAATGTCAATCGGTGAGGTTCACTTTGTAGTGTTAACTTTTCATTTTCAACAGATCATTTATTAACTCCATCCTATTACAAAGGCGTCTTGTGTTGTTGGCTGGTTTTTGTCCGGACAATCTTTCGATTGTACGCGGTTTTTTGTTCTACGGCGCATTCGAATTGTCTCTCCTGAAATGCCCGTGTGTGTTGTTGCTAGCAACCAGCAGAACTTCGGTAATCAATCATGCAATCAGTCATATGGTATGAGTTCGTTACACACAATGTACAACGGTCAAGCAACCAAAAAAATTAAAAAAAAAAAAAAACACAGCGCACCTATGCTATTCCCCTGCACCTCTTCGGACTCGGTGTGTGCGTTTTTTTTTTTTCTTCTTCGGAAAAAAACAAATTTCTTAGTGAAATCTTGCAAGGTCTCGGCAAGTCATCAATCAAAATGTTGTAAAGTCCGTCTGCAGATTTGTTTTGAGATTTTGTGCTTGACGTGGAATGAAACTAATTTGCTTCGGCTTGTGACGGTCATATTAGGATTTCCGGATGACGAGCTTAGATCGTAGGCTGACAATAGGTCAAAGGGTGATGATAGTAACGAAAAATTGATATGTAATTGATGGACGGTGTGGTGCAGTTTGATGTTTGTTTAGAGGTCAGAACAGGAGGTAGAGCTCTATGGGTTTTCCAGTATACAAATTTCTGAGTGGGTGCATATTGGGTGGTTCTGACAAGACAAAAATTCGACAATCACTTAATTACCTGTGTTTCTTTCCGGAACATCATCGTCTTTTTTTTTCAATCTTTTATATTTCTTGTACATCTCACACATTGGAGTAAAACACTAAAATCGCAATTGCATCTTTTTATTGTTTGTTAGCAAAAATTTGGGGATGCGGTCTACTTTCCAAATTTAAATTTAGCTGTATTTAATAGATGCGTTCTTTTACTCTAAATTGCAAAAGAACTCTACCGAACAGAGCAGCAGGTTTTGCTTTTCACATCTAGATGGCGTTGAAGCTACATACATATATAGGTTCAACTCTTTTAGTAGCGGAATTGAATTGTTTGCTGACACATAATTGAAAAAGATGATCATATTATAACTGCATTCAATATTGCAATCCCGCAACTGATATAATTGAGTTATCCTATGAACTGGATAGAGAGAAAACCCACGGAGAAATTTGTGACAGCGCATTCTATGTGTTAAAGTTTGAACTGTATTGGGAGAAGAGTAGCCACTACACGGGAATTTGTAATGAAGATACTCAACTCATTATTTTCTTGTCCTGTACCAACTACAGTATTGTTGTTGCATAAGCTCCAACCTACTCTCTAAAATATTTACAAACTGTGTCTATATGTATTAAAGTATTATTGAAATAAATGAAGTATGAACTATGAGAATACTCGACTCACAAGATTAGCTGCAGGTGTGTTCTTTTGCGCTCCAGTACAGAGTAGAGCATTGAGAGTGGCTCAAGAACATAGTTGTTGAAAGTTTTTGATTTTACATCTAGATGGCGTTAGTGTAACAAGGCTTAATATATTATGAACGCAATAATAGTCTGACATTTAAACATCACGGTGATGTTAAGACTGTTTCCAACATTATAATCCGCGCAAATAAAAAGATACAGTTATTCAATGGATTATTTATTTTTTTAATACAACCGTGAGCATTTTTTTTAAGTCAAGCTCTACATTTGATTGAAAGGCCACACTAATAGAACCAATGAGGTTGCTACTCTGCACATTTGTTTTCACATATCGCGAAATTGTTCTCTATTGACAAAGGACCCAAGTCTAATCGTCGCTAATCAGCTCTGCAGTGGTTTCGGGCACAAAAAAAATCCCTAATATAAATCTGCCTAATTTCCGTACCAATCAAACTTTGCATTGATTGGTACGTACACACGAAATTGCTGAGAGAATATCAAAGGATATAGAGTTTTGAAAGTTTTGAAAGAGAGATCAAAAAAATACTCGAATCTATGGTATGCGTTCTCCAAATAAGTTCAAACTTAAGTTAATAACTAATTCTGTCAAGTACTATATAAGCCCCACATTGGGTGCCATAAAAACTTAAGAACATGAAAAGTTTTAACTAAGAGATTCAAATATGAGCCACCGAGATGATTCACCTACGGTTTACCAACATGATTCTCTTTCGAATAACAAATTATGACACTCAATGATTCGCCAAATAATCATAAGTGAACACTTGTGTCGATTTATATTTTACCCAATGGTATTATTAGTGATTCACTCGAGGTGCTTTAGGTTTGCTGAGAATCATAATGATTGATCTTTATGAATGGTGAGAAATGATCGATCTGATTTGTTAAACTCCTCATGTCATGAATCCTGGCTTTCCTCTAACTCTGATCTTAGAACTTTGCTCGGTTCTTGACCAGATTGCCAATATTGCCTCTCTAATTATCCAGATAGTATCGCATTGCAATTGAAATTATGATTGCAACATTATTCCATTCCATTTATTCGATCGGTCAAACCCAAATTAAAGCCTTTGCTCTCAATCTGATCCAGTGCTCGATCAGTGCACAAAACATGTTAATACTTATTCATATCGACAAATTTCTCTACATGTCATCGCTAATTTCTAATCGCGTATAAGAAGTGATCTGATTCGCACGATCATTACGATCGAGATCGTCAATTAAGTCGCCATATGTGAGTTTCTATCATCGAAGCACCCCCCTCGTCCATTCCGTACAACACACGGTTATATATGACAAGTAGAGTTATCATATAGAGGCAATAACTTGTCCGGCAAAGAGGAAATCATACAAATTGCCATCCATTTGCAACACGATTTCAGACAGGTGTATCGAACCGATCGTGCACGATCATTAAACAAATCTATGACATGATCTCCAGGTGATCTTATGCGGTTTGGAAAAAAACTGCAACGTGATGATTGAAAGCAAATTATGCACTTCACTAGTATAGGAAAAATCGAAGAGTAAAGTTGTGCTCGTTGAAATGTAGGTGATCGATAGAGGAAAACGAGTTTCGGTTTTTATGTCATTTGTCGAAACGATCACTTGACCGAACTACTTTTTATTTACGAGATAGTCCTAAATTTTCAGGGACTGTTATTTTAATTCAGAAAGGGGAAAACTATTATACAAGTGAAACTGAGTGGGTATTTTTTTTTTCGGATAGTGAGACCCCTTCACGATCACGAAAGAGTGACATGTGATGATCATGCCGCTTTATAAGGTCAGAATTAAAACGGAAAAAAAATGCGTTTGTAATTTATTGCCGTAATTTCAATTAAATTAATTTAGAAGGCAATTGAAAGTTTACCCTTTTAAGCATTTACAACTGAATAACGAATTTTTAACAGTTGATTGACTGTTTGTCGAGAAAATTATTGTTGAGCGAATAACATT
Organism: Beris chalybata; assembly: GCA_949128065.1. NCBI lineage: Eukaryota > Metazoa > Arthropoda > Insecta > Diptera > Stratiomyidae > Beris > Beris chalybata. The sequence goes on along the minus strand of OX421895.1, from coordinate 4,717,900 downwards.
TGGAAAGATGTGTGGCGGCAATAAGCGATCGAATGGTAGTGCACCAGATCAATTTAAATGATCAAATATCAAATTAGGTTTTAATATTGAAATCTTCGGGAAAAAAAATAGTTATTGAGATGATATTTGTCAAATTGTGTTCGGTTCGATCAGACGTACAAGTAGAGATTTATTCTACAACGACAAATTGAAGAACAACAAAGTTGATATATGTAACTATATTTTTGAACTTCGGTACTTAAATGTTGTACGGAATTAATTTTTTCAGTATCGTGCAGTTCCTATTTTCATTTAAGTATCAATTTTTTAAATTGTTGAATTTTTTTCTTGATTCCAACTCACACTTTTTCAGAAGAGGAAGAAAATTAGATAAGTCATTTTTGGACGCAACTCGAACAACTGAAAAATTTGACCCAATGTATGACCGGATTAAATATATGATACTTAACAATATTCTGAAAATCATATTTTCCATTATTTTTTGCTTCCTTTTTTTTTCCTTCTGATTCTGACCCTTTTTCTGTTTGTTCTTGTTTCTCCCCCTTTTTTTCTTTTTGATTTTTTTTTTCCTTTCTTACAGTTTCCTTTCTTTTGGTTTTTTCTTGTTTTTTTTTCTTCTTTTTTTTTGGTTTTTCCTTTTTTTTCTGTTTTCTTTTATTTATTTCTTATTCAATTTTTCCTGCTTATTTTATTTCTGTTTTCTTTAGAAAGAAAGAAACTTTTACATTTACATTTTTTTTATTTCTTTTTCTTTTTCTCAGTTTTCTTTTTCTTTTTTCCAGTTTTCTTTTTCTTTCTTTTCTCTTTTTCCTTTTTTCCCTATTTTCTTCTTAAATTTTTCATTTGTTTAAATATTGTTATAAATATCTGTTTTCGTTAAATTTTTTTTTCTATTGTTTTTAGTTTTCTTTTTTATTTTTTCAGTTTTCTTATTATTTTTGCTATTTATTTGTTTCTGTTTTCCTTTTCCTTATTTCCTTTTTAGTTTCTCCTCTTTTCTGTTTTCTCTTTTAAGTTTTCAGTTTATTTTTCCTTTTTGTTTCTTCTATTTTCTTTTTTCTTTTTTTTCCTCTTTATTATTAATTTTTTTTTCTTTCTCATTATTTTCCTTCTTCCTATCTTTCCACTTAAAAAGAGCAAGACAATGGCGGTCGAGTTTTTGAATATGGCTGGATTTTTTATGATTCGAACTTATGTTAATAATAATTCTACCAAGTACTAAATAAACCCCACATTGGGCGCCATAAAAATCTCATGGTTCGTGCTAAAAAAGCTATCTATAAAATTACGTAGATCAACTACTGCCGTGTTCCTTTTTTGCACAAACTGAATAACTTATTGCTCCAATAAAAAGGGCTTGTTCGTAATGATTTTCTGAGTTTCTTTAAATTAACATATGAAACTACACTTCAGCCTTCTGCAACTAATTATCAGAAAAACTTCAAACATCTTAATAGTGCCGCATGAATTACCATACAATTACCCTGTAAACTCACGTCACGTGGTCTATACTTTTTACATCACGGTGAACATATCCAATTGTGGTAGCCCGATAATTCGTCATTTACATAGTCCTCCTTAAAAGGATCAATCTATCCAAATATGTTTCCATGATCAATTGTTGCAGACACTGTTTAATTTTACTGAAATATTCTCGCTCCAAATAAGATCATGATCTTAATAGGTATGTCTCTTAAGACTAGGTTAATAAAAACTGGTGTTTTTTCAACTGCAATCTGAATTCAATAGAGACCTGAACGTAAATGAACTGATCTTAAATTATTTGCTGGTCGATCGTGGCGACTTGAAAACAAAAACCCTTCGTCTACCCTATTGGGTTATAGTTTTTTATGCAGATTACTCGAACTGCCCATTTGGACTCAATAACTCCACATACTTGTGTGTGATAAGAACCGATCGCGCTGCAAGATCCTTATGGTTTCGAAAGTAGTCTCAACCGCTCACTATTTGATAATACAAAAAAGAACTAACAATAAAGAACTAACAACAACGCTACTCAGCTTAACCTCCACATGACCATATGTCACCTTAAAAATAAGGTCTAAGAATTTAAAGACCGCCAAGATCGCTCTATATACGATCATGCCACAAATAGTCACCTCCTGAAATGATCGATAAAACTTGCATTTCCGTTTTTACCGTTCCCACTGCGGGAAAAAATACAATAAGAACGTTACGGGACGTGATCACATCTTCACCAATACGAAGAAAATCAATAAACTGCGAAATGATCGATCCAAATATCCGACGGACGACGACTATATCACTGTAGGTATTATAGTAGTCACTCTTTGATCAAAAACACATTCGAGCAAAACAACAGAAAAGTAATGCAACTTTTTGAAAGAAGTCGATCGTCAACGTCGGATCACAATTTGGGTACAGCTTGCTTGATATTGGCTTGAGTGATCGTGCCAGACAAGAAGGATTCGCAGAATTCCACTAGGACATAGTTCGGTCGAGATAAAACCAATTCCGATCTCGAATGGAAATATGCGAACCAAAAAGTTCAAAATTGTCGTTTCTAGAAAATAAGAAGCTGACGGTTAGGTTGTATGATCACCGAACTGAAGATCAACTAGAAGTATGTTACGAGAGATGTACGCACCGGGTCCTACCGATCAGTTTTGGAAGGTGCAATTTATGTAAGGAAAAAATCAAACTCTTAAGGAAAAAGAGTGCAAGACAATACGAGACACATATGAAACACACGATCCAACAATGCCGCGCGGCTCAAGATCAAACGGCATAAGCATTGACTCGAAGATTTCATTGCAATTTTCACGCTGGAATCATGTGCATTTTTATGCGTTTATAGTCGACGATCTGAACGACTTTGCTCTGATGATCAGACCTTTTGTTTTTACCTATCCCGCTCTTTCTCCTGAGCTTATTCACAACTGATCTTGTCATACGTTACGATTTAATTTTTTTTTTTATATATTGAGTGAAATTTTTGAAATAATAAAATTCTATTCGATGCAAGGCATAGAGAAAGGTCGATTCGAAACATAGGTGAATAGTACAAAAATATTTTTTTTTTAAGAAAAAATAAAATTAACTAAGATACCTAACCTAAGCTAAGATAAAGTAGCAAGAATTAACCGTATAAAAAAAAACTGTGGTACAATTATTGCAAGTGCACATGCCGCGATCATTCGCATAGTCTTTAAGGAGGCCGGTCGTTTTTCTCACCAATTAAGGCCAGTTAGTTGGTATGCCAAACATATTTCTTATGGACCTAAAGGATTAAGCTGTTAGTTGCGGATTAGATCGGGTAGATTGGTTTGCGAAAAGAATTTCATTCTCAGGCATATTATATCACTCGAAAAGGCATCAGGCATGGGAATCGAGACGGATCAGAAGTCACTGGAAAGACACTTATTTGTCGCATGTTTTGAATGAGAATCTTTATGAATCTATCGGATTCAATATGGTTGTGGGAATCGAGATTGCGGTGGTCTTTTCTTCGAAGCCATGATCTTCCCGGTGATATTGTTCAGATCGGTACACTAGTACGCTACAATGTGATACATTAAGCATCGCTTTTCCTGCCTGTGATGTACTCTTTCATAGGTGTTTAGACTTGAACGCATTCATGGAATAACTTTTTTTCGTATCTGAATAGCCCATGTCTAGAGATGGACATTAAGTAGATTAATAAAATGTTTGAATGATGTTCAGACTAATATACTAGGTATTGACCCAAGAAAGGATAAACATTCGATAAATGCAACCGGTGCATATATCAGTGTTCACATGTTAACATCATGGGAAAACAACAGCAAAGATATCCTTATGTGTGAAATAGTTCAGCAAGGCGATTAAAACTCAATATTTAACGAATAGAAACTATAATGGTCATTTATCCGCGGTATTTTACAATTTTAAAAATATTAAGACATTATTCTCGTAACACCATCTAGATGTCAAAAGGATGTTATACTGTGCATTTTTTGTTAAAACTTATTCTTCAACCGCCTCTATTTAAACCGACTTGGGGATACATGACCCAAGATCGAATTTATCATTATATTCTTGGCGGGTTTTGAAATAAAAGTTTGACAAGGAAAGCAAAATACGGGGTAAGGCGTCCTTTTTGTATCTTAGGAAAGACTTATTCTAGAAAGTTGAAAAATGTTTTAAAAATTACCTTAAAGAGGTCTAAAATTATTGGGTATCTACTCTTCTACGAATTCCGACATATCTCTTAGATTTGTTCAGATATCGAGTTGTTTTATATTTTTAAAGAGGATTCAGAATTTGGAAAATTAATATTACAAAACTTTTAATTTTTAACTTGAAGCATTTTTGGCGTGTGTCATTACTGTGGGGTATCCAAAAAATATCTTTCACTGCTCTACAGATTTGGATCTTAATTTCAAAAATGTTCCGAACATATACATACCTATTTAAAAAATAAAAAATATGAAAAATCAAATTAGTTAACCCTTTCGAACTTTTTAAAATCGAAGTAGATTAGACTGTTTTAATATAATCATTTACTGCAAGATGAATTGTTTGAGTTACTTGTTAGCTCTATCAGTTTGAAAGGATTCCTCGCTTAACTTGTTTTTTGGAGACTGATGAAGTGAATCATTTTGGAGCTCTTCGAACATCCGAAATAGGAGTGAACTATCACATTAATTAACCATATATCATCTGGTCAGAACCATTTTAACCATAGTTCTCCAGGCCGACTAGGTACTATGTACCTATGTCCTCACTAGATTCAGCATCAACAATTCTAGATCACTCCTCACTCAGCCCCGCTATTTTTCAAGTGTGTTAATATCCGCGATTCAGCATCAACAATTCTAGATCACTCCTCACTCAGCCCCGCTATTTTTCAAGTGTGTTAATATCCGCGATCATAACCGCTCCACACATCATTAAAGCCTTTTATCGTTTTTATAGCATTTTATAGCATTTTCCATCAATTCCTTTATAATTATTTTCGACATTTAATCTTTCTTAGTTATGTCACATATCCTCATCGTACGAGTATGTTGTCAATATTATGATACCAAAATTTAATGAATGTGAAACGATCTTGATGCTGTGTCGATCGAAGCGTCCGATGAAACCATAACTAAACCGAAATAAAATTTCTATGGCTTTAAGAACACAGAAACATTGAAAACATATACGAGTAAAACGAGTATGTTACCTTCCTGTCAATGAATTATACTCTTTGCTGCATCCGTACAAAATGATCGCGCGGTTATAAGATCGGCAGCAGAGAAGAAAAAAAAATTATGCCATAAAAATAATCAAACTCACCGTACACTATAACTTCTTGATTGATTGCATAAAAATCCCATTCGACGAGATACTTAACATATTTATGAGACTTCTATCCTATTTACAAACAGGTTGATACAGTTTATGTGATCGGTTTTTATGATCGATATCTGCCAGTTGATAGGTGAACTATGCACATTGCACTGCAGGTAAGCTGTAGGTCAGATACGAGTAGGTAGTTATCTAGCCTGGCGTATGCAATTGTAATTTAAATTCGAAAAAAAAACTGGAACTCTAATCATTACTAAGATCATACGAATGACCTTGGGCTAGTAAGAGTAACTTCAATTCATATCGGTTTGGTACACAGATATACGGAGCAGTAACGATAGACGCAAACGGATGCCATGGTTGCACTAATTTCAAGAATAGCCTTGATTTCAGCTTGATCTTTAGTAACAGCTGCGATGTCATAAGGTCTTAGCATTCAATCATGCTTCAACGTCCTTCAGGGGCTAAAGAAGCCCTGTTTACGATCGAAGCCAAGTCGTAAGGCGGTAGATATCTTCAGGATCAACAAGAACAGCACGGTTAATTCAATATTGTTGCGAGCTAGGGGTTCGCCGGGATTTCAAGTAAAACAATTCGGTTAAAATAAAACAAGTGATTATATATCAATTCGCACTTCAAATTCAATTTGCACAATAAAGGTTTCCACACGCTGACGCGATTTCAGCGAATAAATCGCGTCAGTGTGTGGGAACCTTTAATTGATTCGCACAATTATTCGCACTATATGGCAACACATTCGCTTAACTACGTCTACCGACGTCTAATCGACGTAACCAAAATTACAATTGTCCCTCGCTGAGAGCTTCGCATGCCTTTATCTCGTTTGGTGAAAGTCAAGGATGTACGTGAAGATTCGATCGGGTGAACTTTCTCGAACGCTTCATATCGTTTGATTTTCGATTGGGTGAACTTTCTCGAACGCTTCAAATCGTTCGATATTTTGGTTGATGTCTTCGATGTGTTCTACTCTTAACGAAGCTCTGATTACTTGAGTTTTTCCGCTAGTTCTCTGGTTGTTGTTGCTCCCATTATTCAGTAACAGATCGAGTTGCGGGGTTGCCAGACTTGCACGTAACAATATATTGAAGCTAAACTGGCCATTCTTTTCAATGGTTTTACCGTAGTTGTAAGGATGCGAACAAAAAAGTCAATTTTTGGCTTTTCACACTTGCAAGGTCCTTGCCTTTCTTTGAAAACTTAAAAGAGATATAAAGCAAAAAAATGTTCGAGTTGACACCATCTAAGTTTAAAGCATAGTCCAACAACACCTAACAAGCGGGTGATCCGAATTTGAGTAGGATGGACAAGGATAGAGGTGATGGATAAATCTACATACTCTTTTTGAACTGATATTGGTTTACTCTGAACTATTTGCAAGTTATCGACTAACGAGCATAAGAATGAATGACTTCGGGTAACCATTTTACTCGCTTAATTACGAGTATAGTACTGTATTCGGCGAAACTAAAACGAACGAAAAAGGTACCTTCGAAGTAGAGTGACATATACTACACAGTTCGCTACTAGATGTCAGTGAAATAAAAGCGCGCGAAATGTGAAAAAAATTAAAATATTGGCAAGAAATTAGAATTCCGGTACAAATCACAACAAAATATAACTCATACAAAATTTCCCAAGCACAAACCAACTATTGAAAATTTTTAATTGTCAAATATTTCGCTTGCCATCATGGATGTAATAGTATAACTGGATCGGCAGTAAGCGAAATTTTGCCTAATAGGTTCTGGTTGTGTGAGTTGTCTATTTTCGTTAGTGTAAGTGTATTGGGGGGGGGGGGGGGGGAGGGCTACAAAATAGAGAAATACGTACTGTACCCCGAAAATTTTTTTAGTCCGACGCTGTGGTGAAAATAATTGTCAGAAATGATTGTCATTAACCCGTACAACATTTTTTTGAAAGATGGAAACAACTGTCAGAAATGAATTAGTCTCACATATACTTAGGAATTTTATGCAATACAGCCGATCCGGTTATACTAATACATCCATGTTTGTCATACATGGGCAAAAATAAATTAACTGAACCGAGCGTCATCTAACAGTGACTACGGCAAATGTTCATTCCGTCCATGAACACAGTACTAAAAAACGAACGAAATATTTCGTCGCGAAAAATGAGCGAAATTTTCATGTTTCTTTTCGTTTCGCTCGGAAGACAGTACTAGGCTTTATAATGGACTAAATACTGACGGTCCCATCGATTCCCTTTGAACCGAGATTTAGTAGTAGAGTATTCTAAAATTAAATTTTAAAGCTACATTAAAGTATTAAACTCGTTTTTCTAACTTGGTTGACTTCAAAAATGAGTTTAATGTGTTTTAAACTATTGGTTATATACTGACCGTTCAAATTTGCTAAGTTCTTTCTTCTGGGTTTTTCTTTTCGTATCCACTTAGTACTACTTAAAGAGGACTAAGTCCTTTTGTTTCGGTTGACATCAAATTCAGTAAATTCCAGCTTATTAATTTCTTGCACCACGTTGGTTGGTGTCTTTGGTTGACTATGCTGGCTGGTGCGGTGTGCGTCCTAAATCGAGCGATCATTTTTTCCGTAATTAATGTTATTCCGTGCTGCTGTGGCGTTGTGGTGGTAGTTACTAAAGTTACCGAAATGATATGCAAACTCTCTGAATCGGGTAAATAGGGCTGGATACAGTGCTTACAATGATCAAAAATGGATTCTGTACTATGAAGTCTTGGAACACCCTTAGGTTATCCACGTCCAATCCGTTAAATCAGAATAGATCTTTGTAAATCTCCATCACACCATTCTCAATTTTCCATGACTTGTACCATATCCACGTATCCATTCTCTTTCGCAACCGTTACAATCCGAATACCTTGGGACAGTAGTCCGAAACACCTCATTAAGCCGCTTCTTAATGTTCTCAAATCAAGAACAAAACATTTTCTTGCTTCTGATGCCGGCTGCTGTGTCCGTTCTAGCAATAAACGAGCAAATGGGCTCGTATAGGCCGTGCTCAAATGACTGAAGGCTGCAAAAATATACGGCCAAAGTAGGAACTCTTAGCGGACTGGGTATACGTACCGGTGGACACGCTGGCGGGACGCTGCTGGGGAGCCGGGGACGACAAATAAAACGTCAGTGAAAATTTCGAAATGTTTAATTTATGAATATTTCATGCCACGAGGACGGCCGTCATGTCAGTAAGAAAACGGCCGCGGGCAGACATCCGACGTGAGAGTACGTTTAAAGCAGATCCGACAGAAGGCGGCAATACGACGTACGTACCGAGACCCCGATGTACGGCAATAGTTCAATTGTACACTCGAGTGTACCGCCGAGCCAGCGTGTACCTATTCCACACCGGCGAAAATGAACGAGCGAAGGCCTTGTAACAATTTATCGCCAATGTTTTGTACTTTTATTATGTCTTTTTTTATCGCTCTCTTTTCCTCTTCTAAGGTCTGATTTTGTTGTTTCTAGTACTTTTTAACTATAACTTATTCACGGAATTTCATACCAACGTTTTCGCCAACTCGGAGCCAACTTTACGCCAACCTTGCTTCTGTTTTTCTTCATAAATTTGCAAAAATCAAAAATCCATTTTCCACTCGCTGGCCCCATCCAAACACCTTACACGGTGCAAATCGTATTGAATTTATGAATTAGAAAAATATCTAAAGCGAAATGTTGCCATTGTTCTCTCGTTACAGGTGAAAATCTGGTTCCAAAACCGAAGATCGAAATACAAAAAGATGATGAAAGCTGCACAAGGACCTGGTGTTGGCAGTGGCATGCCATTAGGTGGACCTAATCCGGGCTCACATAGTCCAAGCCAAACAATGCACGCCGGTAAGTTGATCATTTAAATTTTTAATTTTAATTGATTTACCTGTTGTCGGTAAAACAGCTTAGCAATTTTAATTGTATGCACTTAGAACGCACAAAAATATTCCCGCTCTCGGGATATTTATTAATTACAAAATTATTATTATGTTCGCAGCCACTTTTAATAACATTTAATTATCAACTGGTGAGACCTGAGCATATTTATTCTGCTCAATGAAAAATTTAAACTGGCACATTTTTAAATAATAAATTATTTATAACCGCTTAATTGCAATCGGTCACTGCTATTATACCGGATAATAACTTTAATATTTGTTTAGCGATTAACACGCTACTCATTGATAATAAATGTTACAGAAAAATGTTAAGCTGGGGCATACTCGTAAAATATAATGAGAATAGTAGGTAGCATGTGTCCATATGTCGGTAAGAAGAAGATCCGTCTCATACTAATTAACAGGGTCGAAAATTTTACACTCGTAAATCTGTGAACGAAAATTCATTAGAAGTGGCATTTAGTTAGGCGCTGTTTAAAAATTAAACTTTTTTTAAATTTTTATTAGAGAACTGATCTTTGTTGCAATCATAGTATGTACTTGTTTCTAATGGTGCCCTAATTGAAAGACGAGAAAGAGCACTTGCACACACCTGTATTTCACCAATATCTACTCAAAATTATTATAAAGTTCCAACCAAATGTGACTCAACTATTTAGCTCACTTCTTCTGGTATTCGAGGATTATTCAAGTCCGGCTCGACGGACCAACAGATGGTCGATTCTTTTACAAGCAAAAATTTTATTAAAAATTTTTCTTTGAGAATTCAACTATCGCAAGTGCAATTAATATTGTTAGAGAGTCATTTCAAAAGTGAGGCTTTCGTAGCTGGATAGTTACATGATGTCCGCTTCACATTATGAATAGGAAAATTTTATTATGGTATATATAGAAGTATCACCAAAATAGGAGCATCTGATCCCTTAGATGACTAAATTCTTGGTTAATCTTAGTTTGAGGCCTATAAACCGCTCATTTCTTCGATGTTGAAAAGATACTAGGTAATTCATCTTCTAAACCATGATTTTGTCCCTTTCTGGTTTATTTGGATAATGTCGCTAGAAAGTAATCAGAAATTGGAAAAGCTTTGCTCACGCTACTGGAGTGTCAAAAATATGCAAGGTTTTCAATACCGACTCTACGCTGAAAAGTAACTAAAGAAACCCATTTACAGGTGGTTTAAGTTGTTCAGGTCTAAGGTTGATTGTTCGAATAACAACTGACTTTTGTAACCACAAGTATATCAATTTTTGTAATTGTATGTATATGCGTCAACATTATCTACAAAATATATATTTTTTTAAAGAATTAAACACTTTAATTTAAGACCAAAATGTATAGAAAATGTACAGTTTCATGTTTGTTCTCTCTTAACAAAAAGGCACACGTTTATCTAATATTTAATGATATATAGCTCAACAACATAGCACTCCATAGCAGTTCCCGTTAAATTTATTGCTCACTTCTTCTGACTTTCATAAGTCGGTGCTTTAAATCCGGCTCGACGGATTAAAATTTTTTTTTATAGATATTCTTTTTAAAAAAAATATACTGCCTGGTTTGAAGAAGGAAATTTAGTTTAGCTATGAACAGTTCCTAGATTAGTAATAATTCAAGCCCTTTGTGGAGTAAGGGGTTCCAACAAAATGTGAAATTTAATTTTTCTGAAGACTTATTAGATAGCAACTATTTTACTGAATTTTTTTTATGATTTTATTAAAATTATTAAGGACAATATTAAATCATAAGGACTTAATTGTATCAGCAGAAGTTCTTCCGAAAGCAGTCAGAAAAGTCAAGCCCTTTCATATTTTTCAAAACTCCTTATTCCACCAAGAGCTTCATATTATATTTACAAAATTCAGCAAAAGGCTTTCAGAGTTTCTGCAGATATGAAAATTGTTCGAAAAGTGGAATAAAAGTGGAATAAAAGAAGATAAAGTGGGGTTGCCAGTTATAACTAAATATATCTTTAGCTAGAAAGAACATTAAAGCTTCATTTTAATTTAACAACGAAATTATTTTTTCAATTTACAGGTGGCAACGGCGGTGGTTCAAATAGTGGATCGCCATCACATTTCCTACCTCCTGGACATAGTCCGACACCATCAAGTACACCTGTATCAGAATTATCACCTGGTAAGTTGCATCAAATGCCTTTCACCACCCCAATCCATTCCAATTCCACTCCGAATAGTCAGTTCGATATGTTTTTATTTTATTTTATGAAATGAAAGAAACAAATCATTTTTATTAATTGATTTTTTCTATATTTTATTAAATTTTAGAATTTCCATCAACAGGTCTTAGCCCGCCAACGCAAGCTCCATGGGAACAAAAACCCCATTGGATCGATCATAAACCGCCTCAAATGGCACCGCAACCGCCTCATCCACCTCATCATCAACCAACGCATGCGTCGCAAATGGGCAGCTATGTACCGCAGTATTGGTATCAACCTGAAACAAATCCGTCGTTATTAACGTAGGTAATTTTTTTATTGTGATTATTATTATTTTTTATGATTGGGTTTTATCGCAACTTTGGTACTCTTCAGAGAAAAAATTATTAAGCAAAACAAAATTTTAAAATACTAAATTAACTCTTTAATATCCAGAAGCAAACAGTTCACTGTTTTGAGAACTTAATTCTTTGTGGTTTTTACCTCAAAAAATTTATTATTTGTTTTTAATCTAAAATATTATTTATGGCATTGGGGCACAAAAATTATTGATTCTTAACTAGAAACAACTAAGTTACCAAGTATGTGAAATTAACATATAATTAATTAATTTATTAAATATCAGTCAAACAGTACATGATACGAGGGTAAAATAAAATCATTTATTAAAAACAAGAATAGAAATAAAAAAATTAAGCTAAAAAATATATTTTCATTCAAAGGGGCTTAGATCCGAAACAAAAAGTCCACGACGACGAAATCAATCAATGAAAACTCCCCAAAGTTACCAAATTACATGGTTATTACTAAATTTACTTAATCACTTCCATTAAATTTGATGTTATGCTTATTTTAAAGTTATTCAAGTAAACATTTTGGTGAAGGTTTACTGCTGTGAATGAGTGAATTTTCTACGAAAAATTTAGTAATTTGAAAAATTGAATACTCGTATTTAATAAAGTTCAAATTGTTCACTGCTGGTGAAGGAAATAATTTTTGGATTAATAAAATGCCATGCATATATAAAAGGTTTGTTTGAAACAATTGTAAATGATGTGTGCCGAGATAATTCACATAACAGTCAGCTAGATGATTTACTTACAATCCACATATTCACTTACGAATCAAATTATCGTAACAATCGTAAATTCACCTGTGAACTTCACGTAGTTGAATCGTGAGTGATTCACAGTCTTTGCTTTTAATTCCCTGAGACTTTGCAGTTATTTTGAAGATGTACACTTTTGAGGACATTTCACGTATTGGATCTAGGACATACAGTTCGCTCCGACTGATCTCAGCTCTTCTTCCTAAAGCTTTTGAACATATCTTTTTTTGGGAGTAGGATATTCGCCTTTCGTTCAAATTAATTAATAAATTAATAAATAAAATTATTAAAATAATAAAGTAAAATTGAACTTAAATATTCTGATCTCCTCCAAATATTTATAACATAATCATTGTTGTAAAATATAATTCGACCGATAAATGAAATGTATGTATGTGTGTTATTGATTATTATCGCTCATCCTTCCGAGATTGAATTTGTAGTCCTCTGTTCATAAAAGCATTCTCCAGAATTATAAGTAACTCACTTTGCATAGTTCCCAAGCTATTGAAAAATTAAATTGAACCTTGAAATTGATGCTAAGTTTTCGAAAGCCTACAAGAAACAGTTTCCACTCTATGAGAATCTTTTTCTATTAAAATTTCGCTCGAACACTAGAATTTTTCAAAAATTAGCAAACAAGTTTATGGCATACGACTTTAATTTGATTGATGAGATCATTATCTATTTTATTATAAAACTTAGTTAACAGCGACTTATAAATATTTAAAGTTGGCCCATTTTTCTATTTAAGAAATCCTTACTATCTGCAAGTGTAATGTTCTAATATGTTCTATTGTGCATTCTAGTTCACCTTAGTGATCGCGAACGAACTAGTTCCCCAGCACTTGCGAACTAGTTCGTTCTTGTAGTTCGTAGTTGACAGTAAATGTGAGGACCTAAAAAAAAAGGTCTTCACTCACGAAGAAACTAGTTCCTTTCAAGTTCGGATTGAATGTGAGGACCTAAAAAAAAAGGGCCCCACTCACAAAGGAACTACTTCTTTTCCTCACTTCAATCGTGAACTGAACTAATTCCTTTTTCAGTTCCAACTTCCCGAGAGTGGAATGATACGTGGTATGCAAATGTGATCACGAACTACTTCCTACAAACGAACTAAGACCAAAATTCACTGCAAACTAGTTCGTTCATTTCACTTACGGGAACGATCTCCCGAACTAGTTCGTTCACTACACAAGCCTAGCACATGTAACCTTTTCGTTACATATAATGCTTCTACAATTGGAAGAGCAGGGCTGTCCTAAGATATTCGGCGCCCGTGAACTACTAAAAATATTGCGCTCCTCTTCATGAGAAAATACAATTATCTCCAATTAGAAAGAAAGAAATGAAATAATGTGTTGCATAGGGTACGTAAATGTCCTCAATCTTCCAAATTAATATTTAAATAATAGCTTCAAAATACAATCCTCCATTTCGGCATGTATTTTCTAAAAATTATAAAACATAACATCACCAAAAACTGCAGCCCCGAAAAAACTTGCTATTTAGCCTTAAAGATAGGGTGACCCTGTGGAAGACGGTGTTGGGGTGTAAGTTGACCCTAGATGTCATCCATGTTGTCCGAAAAAATACCCATTTAGCCCTGAGGATAGGATAGTTTAATTTTTAAATTACTAGTACGAAAATAACTGTGATTTATGATTTATTAATAAAAAAAATGTACAATCAAAATTCATAATAATAATATATTTTCTTATTTTTATTCTTTCAGGGTATGGCCTGCCGTTTAACATCAAACCGATCCTATAGATAATCTTACATTTAACTTTGTTTAGTGACATTCCTCTTAATTTGTTGTTAGGACCGTGTAATATATAAATAAAAAAATCTAATAATAGTAATGTAATGTAAAATGTAATAATAAATATAAAAAAAAAGATAAAATAAAACAAACAAACACAAAACAAAACGTTTATAAGAAAGCATTTAGGGTTAGGAAAAAAGAAATTCGTAGCCACATTACATCCTATTCCTTCTTAATTTTTTTTATTTCAATTTTTATTTTTTTTTATATCCAACGAAATAATTCTCTTGAGTTTAAAAAAAAAATAGCAATGTGCTGCACATGCGTACTGCACTAAAAATAAAAACGTGTTTTGGTACATTTAAATGGTTTATTCGGGTAGATCTCAATTATTATTATTTTTTTTTTAATAATTTATATAAAGTTTGTAAATTACACTCTTTTTCTTATAATTTTTGTTACATTTATTTTATTTTATTTTTTACTAATACGTGGAAAAAAAATTAGTATGAACTGTACAGTGGGAGTTTTTTCTTTGTAAATTGAAATGAGATGATTCTGTAGATATTACATTTACGTTTGTGTGCAATATTTTCGATTGTAATGTTTATTCGCCATTAGAATTTTCATTTAATTTTTAGCAATTACTTACTCGTCGAAATTCTGTTTCTGTTTTTATCTTTCTATACGCTCAATTCAATAGTTTTTTCATCGTATTTGTTAATATCGATCTTAAGTTTAAAATTGTCGTCAAAAGGCCAATTTAATTGCCGTCAGTGATATTATAATAATGTTATTGTTGTACGCAATCACTTAAGTTTTATGAAATTAACCCTGAGTTAACTTAACTGCCCGTTTCAAAAAAACAAAAAAAATACTACATACCAGTTGTTTTAAATAATTTCGTATTCTATCCAAGAATGAACAGAATTTCCACAAAGTGTGTGAAAATTAAATAAATTTAATGTTTAATTTGGTGAAAAACTCAAAGAAAAATCTCAGATGTCTCAAAATAATATGAAATTTCAAAAATTAGAAATTTAACTAAGGTAAATAGGCAAAAAAAATAATGAAAATAAAAAAAAGCATCACAAAATTAATATAATTAATTTTAGTATATCATTAAAAAAAAACATTATCTATAAATAAAAAACAAATACATTGATTGCGATATTAGTATATGTGTACATTACATAAATTTATTATGCTTAAAGAAAAACAAATTTGAAAATATATGATAAAAGCGACATTAAGTAAAAATTTTATTAAAACGAACAGCAAAAAAATACACTATAAAGAAAAACTCTACGAATTAATTCTATGGATTATAAACGTGTACGCAAGTGAAACTCTCCTTTTTTTGTTTTCTTAATTTTAAATTAAATGAATTTAATTGTATTGTAAGAGTGCGTGAGTGTGCGAGCGAGTACAGAGAAAAGTGAAAATTTTTAAAGAAAATATTCCGAGAAAACCGAAATTAAATTTGGAAAAAGTTTTTTTGTAAAGAATGTTTTTTAGAGTTTTACGAAAGAACGGCAAATGGATATAAGGAAAGAAAATGAGAAAAAAAACCAACACTTTTTATTGTAAATTAATTTAATTTAATTTTTTTTTAAATAAACGAAGCCGAAGAATAATTGAAAATTTTTGGTTTTTATTTTTTTTGTTTCAGGACGTTTCAGGATATTTACTGCCGCATTATGAGAATATTGTGTTTTTTTGAAACCTTTTAGGAAGCATTGGGTTTCCAGTTAGCCCCTGTATTATGTTGTATTTTATTATTTTTTGGAGTAGATATTCACCTTTTTGGACTACGAAGTAAATTCAATTTCAGTATATTATGAACACTAAGAGCCCATAGAAGTTATAACAAATTTTCTACATTATCAGACTTAGGTAATGACGAATTTTTAAAACGTATACAAACCCATTAAGTCCACTTGAAAACGTTAGCAACACTTTTAAACCACATTGGTTTTTGAATTTCGAAAAATTGTTACATCAAATATCGTAATAAACAATTTTACATCAGAACTAAGAGATGGAAATAGAAACCATTGGGGGTTGAGTATCGAAAAATGGGGAAATGAGTTTGTAGGCGATTAAATAAAAAGTCTGTGAAAGTGAAAACCAATTTGCCATCTCATCTAGCCTAAGAAATATGTCAAAGTTGTGAAAGTATACAACCCCTTAACACCTACTTAGGGTTGAAGATTTAAAAATCCTCAAATTAACTTTTTACCGATTATGTAGGAAACCCTAGGAAGTAAGAGTGAACTCGATAACTCACCGTATGCAACCCCCTTACGCACATTTGGGGGTTGAATATCCAAAAATCCTGAAAGGACTTTTAAGACAAATACAAAGACAGCTCCAGAAAGTTAAAACCAATTCAATTTCTTATAACTCCTAAGAGATATGACGGAATTCGAGAAAACGTGTTCAACACTTTTACACCCTCTTAGAGGTTGAACAAATTGTGGGCGGTTATTACGCAATCCCGTGAAAGTCAATAGATATTCGGTGTCTAATAAGACCTCTGGGATATGGCAGAATTCATGAAATTGTATACATCCCCCTTACACCCTCTTAGGGGTCGAATTTTCAAAAATTTTGAAAACACTGTCTAGGTATTGATGTGAGGAATCCGAGGAAAGGAAATAAAATCATAATTTTAGAAGACCTTTGAGATATGACAAAACTCATGAAAATTTATGCATTTTATTTACACTGACCATTTTGTTTTGCCTCCCTTACGTATGCCAAGAGATATTTGAATTTTGTTTTAATATAAATTACTTAATTAGTACATTCTATTCTACAGTAAAATTTGGAGTTTAATTGTTTTTTTGCAGGCTTTCCAAATAATGACATTACTATTCTGGAGTGTGCCACCATCAATTTAGGGGCCCGACACCCTTGGCCCCTACCTACCCCTACCTGTTGGAAGAAAAATACTTGTGGCCTTAAGAAAAGGTTTTATTAATTTTAGCTTAAAATGGGTTAATAAAAAAGTTATTCAACGATCCTTTTTTTAGGGAAATAAATCGTGAACCAATATTTGTTCTCAGAAATGTTATAAAAGCTAAAAATGGATTTTTCAACAGTAGTTGGAGCAGTTTTACTGTCAACAAAAAAAAATTATTTGAAACCCGTTAACGGTTCGATAGGAACGGTAACAACATCTTAAAAACAACATCACTAAAACAATCAAATTTTTATAGGGTCTTTTCTAGTCACCAAAATAGATAGATATCGTGTTGGAGATGGTTTGGACGTCTTACTCGATGAAGCCTCAATTCAGCCTGGATTAGTTATGATTCCTCCGTGATCCCTGCCCTTTCAATGAAGCTAAGTATTTTTCGCAGAGTAATAGTCAGGTATTCCGATGGTCACATGAAACCCTGACCGCAGTGATAAAGTCGTTTGTTAAAAAATTCCTCAAATTTATAGAGGACGTGCTCTGATCTTCCGTATTTTGCACTTAGAGACCCATCCTAAGGAGATGCTTCCTCATGTAACAATGTCTAGTCAGAGCTCCCATCAGGGGTCAGGTTAGATGTCTGCGTAATTTCAGATATTCAGACTTTCAGTTCTCTGAATGCCTGGGCTTAAGTAGCTTTGAGTGTCTCTTGCCCGTTGTCAAGTCCCAGTGAATGGCATTATGCGTTTTTTGGCACGTTCGGCTGTTCATTTTGGCTGTGCTTAACTGTATCCCACAGAGTGGATATGAGATAACAAAGTTAGCTTCTGAACTTTTCTAGGCATTGAGTCGGCCATTTCGTTACCTTTGTAGCCGCTGTGTCCCGGAATCCAAATGAGATTAACTATGTTCTAGTTTCCGAGATTAATAAGGCAGGAGAGTTTGAAGTATTTTAGATTTGAACTAACCGCAGAGCCATTATTGTTACTTTTCTGTCCTTGAGTTCCGCAGAAATAATTGGAAAAGCTGTTACGCGCTCTGACTCGTCCTCCGAGCTCCGCTATAATTGTCTAGATTCCCAGAATAAGGATTTCCTATCCCCATTTTTCAATTCGTTTTTAATGCCGAGCGACTTCACGAGTGTTCCGAAGATGGAGATATAGTGGATTTCACCAAGGTATTCCTTTACGGGATGGATGTACATAATCGCAACAATTGTGAAGCCCAAAGAAATCATATGCTATACTCACGTACAAGCCCTCAGCTTTTATGTGAAGCAAAAATCAATTGCATTCTTATTGTACCAACATGTCGCGGGGACAACTTCTTCCGATAGCTGACCATATGGACTATATAAAGCGGACAACAAAAACTTCCCTAGAGCTTATCGACCTCGCAAGACTTTGTAATATTTCTTTTTGTCCTACGACCAAAAATACTCGATTCCCGCCATAAATCATTCCAGACAGATGCTCCACTTTGATCGTCTTCCTTCTTCGGTCGTATCCTAATGCGATCCTGAACTTTTTGGGCGACAACGAACCAGAACTTCAGTAGCACATACCCGGAATCTTAAGGAATGAATTCGATTGAATCGAAGGCGCATAATAAAAAACCTTACAAAATTCGTTCAGGTATTTTGCCCAGTAGCTGCTCCTCTTGTCTTCAGTCAGCTACACGAGAACTGATCACTTCAGTCTTCCGATCGGTCGGCAAAAGGCCGAAGAAGACCTTAACAAATGTTAACAATTTCGGTGCAGGATTTTTCTGTTCTCCAGAAACGAATCAGCTATGCCCGAAGACGTTCGTGGTGTACGCAGAAGCTAGTAGTGGCAACTATCAAGGCTGGGCTTCATCGAACAGCATTGCGGCCGTATGGGAAGAAAAAGTTTCCATCATCGCAAGTGCACCGGATCGGGTATTGGAAGTACCGGCCAAACTGCAACAGTCAGTAGCGGCGAGATCCCAAGGAATCCGAAAGAATTCCATCAAAAGAATTGCTCCGAGAATTTTTAACTTGTTCCTTGCTCGCAAGTTTGCGGATTCGTAAGGGGTTTCTTTTTCCCCCGTCACCATCCTGTTCCTCTTCCGTCGTCCCTACTCCCCCCCCCCCCTCCGGGAGCCCTTCTTGGGATCATCTTGGGACCGATCTCGTTCACGGCTCGGTCATTGTCACCCTGTCCCCCGAAAGACAAATGTTCCATTGTTGTTGCGACAAAACGGGATGCAAGCGCGCGGCCTCTTTAAGGTCGCATTCCAAATTTGTAGAAATCGATTTGTTGTTGTGTCTCTTCAGCATTATACATACCTGGCAGAAGATCTGCAAAGATCACAAGCTACATAAATATCTCGTGTAGTTGAGAAGTTTCGGAACAGATCGAAGTACAAGACTTCAACCCCGAACAACAGTAGCCAGTTGCGCAGCTTCCCGAGCCAGCAAGCAAGGTACAATTCTTACGTATGCGAATGCAGGCGGTGTACCGCTGCGGTGCGCTATTTGGCCTACGCTCGTTTGTCTTTGTCAACCTCGCGGAATTGTTTCGTCAAATTGGGAGAAGCTGCGAAAGTCGCAGGGCTTCGTATGTTTCTTTTTCTTGGATCGACGTTCTTGTTGTAATTTTGTGAGCCTGTTCACATGGTACGCGATCGCGAAGCACTTCTTTTTCGGATGTTAAGAAGGTGCAGGCGAGTTTCGCGATGAGTCTCCGCTTCTGGACAACGGGATCATTGTGATCATTCAGGTGTTGATTTAATGAGCAAAAACATTTTTACGATAATTTATAGATCGACTCTGGACTGTTTGCATCGCTGTGGCTGAACGTTTTTGCTCGCCGAACAGATATTTTGCTAATTATGGCATCCGAAGGGCCTTAATATGGTCTGAGCTGAGCTGGCACGAGCCATATAAAAGCAATCCACTTTGGTAAACGACCTTACGCTGGACCTCACCACTTATGATTATCACCTGCTCTATTTTGTTATGAGTCTCTGTCTACTTAGTATTTACTTTTCGAAACGTGAGCTAATGAACAGAGCAGAGAGTTTTTTTCTTATGATTTTTAACTTACTGCCATTCCATAACTGAAAACTAAAATAACAATGTTTTATTTGTGTTATTAAAATTCCTGGGTGTCTTAGGTGTCACGTAATCGATAATAATACAAGTACCCTACTACTTCAAATGAAATGAATTCAGTTCTTGCAGGCATAGCTCCCAAGCATTTCTTGTATGCCATAAACCTATGTATATGCTATCAGTTCTTATAGCCACCTAATCAACAAACAAATCACTTAAACATAGTTTATTTTCTTGGCATAATTTCTGCAAGTACGGAATTTTAGTCGTACATTTAATAAAAAAAAAATCTGCCTACAGTCTAGTCTGAGTGCAACTTTATTATTTATGATAACTATAATGCATGTGATTTTACAAAGCCAGATATGTATTTATTACATTTCCGGATTTAATTTTACAGTGGAAATGTAAGTGGTTTTGAAACATGTAAATTTACAATATGTGTTGATATGTTTTGAAAAATAGTGTAATACACAAAAAAATAAAAAACTAAAAGAAATTGTTTTGTTTTGACTTTTTGAGATATTCAAAGATAAAGGACCAAATTATTATCCTTGGAAAGAAAATTTAAGGATAAATTTGATTGGTATTTTTATTATTTTGTGACAACCTTCCTCTTTAAAATAAGTTCTATTTTATTATTCTATTATAAAAATTAACAGAGATATGAATTTTCAAAGAGGACTTGGACACCATTTTTGCGAAATCTTTAACATACTAAAACTAACAAAAAAAACTGAGATAGAAAAAAACTGATATTATATTTTTCTTTCTATTTTCTTCAAGTACACAAATTTTCAAAAAAATCGGCGATAGTAATGTCACAAAATTGCCAACAGTCTGGGTGCAACTTTATTTATGTTATAATCTAATGGTGGTTCTATTACATTTCTTCTCTGCAAGAGGTGTACTGGGCCTAACTTCAGTAACATTTTCAAGCTAATATCTAATACAGTTCTTAATTAAAATTAAAATTGATACAAAAATTGATTGTTAAAAAATTTCTATCCCCCTTCTGCCTCAAAAATTTTACATTAAGTAAAGCCCACGTATAAAAAAAAAATGTATCTTTCTTGTACAAAGTTCCGAAAAGATGATGGGCGCCTTCACTTTGATGGATGTCACATCCACGAAATAAATAAATAATTGTACCAATACTTCAGAAAATATTACAGCCCAAAGTTTTTCATTCAACACTCCACCTCCCCCGTTCCAAACGTTAGTCCTTGTTTAGGCTTCTAGTATCCCTTAAGTTAAGCACAAAGTTTCAATCTTCTGATGTTAACCTTTCCGGAGATATCGATTTTAGAATGTTTCGATCCCATCTATTGAACGTTTTAGACGCGTTGCTTCTCTCTCCTCCAACCTCTTACACATCTTTCCCACTATCACTATTTTTTTTCTAGATAAGTTTCAAGTTTCAGCCTCCCAGTTTCAGCCTCATCGTCTGAAACGCTTCCTTCACCTCCCATCTCACATCCCCACCACCACAAAAATTAATAAATAAATTAATTAATCTATGCGCCTCCAAACATCTTTGTGTACTGCGTTCGGTGTTTACGGCGGACAGACGGACATTTTTTTTCTTTGCTTTTTTGGGGTCCTAAAACTTGAAAATAAAAAAATTCAAAGCAGTAGTTTTTTTTAAATTTCGGGTCGATCACAATCTACATATATAAAATAGGATGTATGTATGTAATAATGTGCGGATGTTCCCTATATATACTCATAAACTGCTCAACCGATTTTGATAAAATTTCCAGGGAACGTGTAGAATAAATAGTCCCGGGATGGTTCCTCTGCAGTTTGGTACCGATCGAATAAAAACAATTGTTTTTTTTACATTTTTCAATTTCGCGATTTTAGTACCCTGGTGCTCTAATTGTTTGTTTGTTTGTCCCGTACGCTTTCCCATGCCAGAGTTATTTCAACATTTGAGAGTATTTCATATAATTTAACTGCAGTTCATTCGTTTTCGGTGTATTAGTTATGCGTTCCTATTACTAAATGGGAAAGTTGGACTATGGATGTTGGATAGTGGATGGATGATGGAAGATGGAAGATGGATGATGGAAGATGGAGGATTGAAGATGAAGGATGGTGGATACAGAATGGAGAATAGAGGATGGGGTAACGGGAGCAACAGAGCAACGAAAGTAACGGGTGAAATGAAAATAATGGGAGCAACGGAAGAGATGGGATGAACGGGAGGAAAGGTAGCAACGGAACCAACGGGAGAAATTAAAGTAACGGGAGAAATGGAAGCAACAGGAGTAACAATAGTATAGCACCAAACAAACGTGAGTGTAACGAGTGTAAACGCGGTAAGCGGCTAGTACCTTATTATTCTTTAAAATGGATAACACAAGCATTATTATCATTGTGTCCTATTTCAATGTTGTATTATTTATATGTATACCTATCTCAATATTTATTTAATTAACTCCAATGGATTGTATTGGGATTACTGGTCTTTTCAACCCTTATGTAGTGCGGATACTATCAGGTGAACAAATCAACGCATGGACTTTCGATGGATATGGTTATACTAAGCAACGTCCATGTTTTGTCCTGTGAAGTAGGAGTATTGATAAAATTTGCCCTCAAATTCCAGTTTATTTACTTTTTACGACAACAACTCCAATCCTAACGTTGCACAACACTTACACTCTCGGTCCTCCCAGCGTTAATAATTGGCTTGTGTCCTAATCCTAATCACACAGCCTCATTGTGCCCATGTTGATCTTTTAGTGTCACTGCTGACTATGTCCAATGAAAAATCCATTAAACATTATGATAATACTAGCATGTGTCTTTCATGACGCAAAAAGGCCCCTATACCTCTTACGGCGGAACAACACACAAGAGGTACCGCCGCGTTATGATACGTGGAGTTTAGCTTCCAACCAAAGGTAAATCCGTGATGGCCTAGGACTACCTGACGAGTAATGGTAGCAATCACATCGCCGAACACGATAGCATTAAAGCGCGAACGTACAACACTGAGGTTTTTTTTTTGATTGTTCAGTAAAAGTACCCGTCGCGCTCGACAATAGGCAGGGGGCACGATGGGATTCGGAATTCTATTTGAAGTGAACGCGGAAAATCTTTGTACCCCTGTCTTGGCGATTCTTTCGGACAAAAACTGTATCGATGTTTCCGATGTTCCCATGGTAAGGAATTAAAAGTACCCCGCTGGCGTACATCAATCTGAACGCTGATGTGTGGGCAAAAAATTGCATCTATGAAAAGTACTTAAAAATTCAGTTGTCTTGCCTGCATGATGTTTGGGCCGATTTATACAGTAGCTCTTTTTCAAATTGCTAACTGAACGAACTACCGAATGGTGGGCAATTTTCGGAAGACTTTTATTTTGGATTTACCGAAATTCGAATTTTTCACCGTTTTGATTTAAGTGCAGATTCATACCGGACGATCTATTCCCAGTGGTATGCAAGAGTGTGAGCAGCTTTAACCCTCCCTGACTATTAAGGCTCCTAAAAACCAAACTAGAAAACAGCCCGCCTTTAAGACCTTATTCTTAAAAAAAATACTTAAAAAACCGTTATCGTTCTATTGAGACCTCAATCCAACGGACGGAGTCCGTCTTAAAAACCAACCCCTCAAATAAACCCCCACAATTCCATATACCAATGAAAATTTTTAATGATCGGTTTCGAATTTCCAGGTCACATGTTCGGCACACTTCGTTCAGATGTCCGATCCGATAATAATTTTGTTATTGTAAATCTATTCCGGCAAATAGTAATTTCAAAATTGAATTAGTAAAAAGAAAACACACACATATACACACACCGCGATACTTTGCACGGCAAATTCTATGAAAAGAAAACCGGCACTAAACGCCCGTTCACATTGACATTGGCAATAATGCAGTCACGAGTTGACAAATTACAGCAATTTAAAATCTTTCCCGCCTACAATTAGTCATAGAATATGTTGACATTATTAAAGTCTTTTGATTTTTAATCTGGACGGGAATCTGAACGAAGCGAGATTTTTTGTTTAAGATCGAGCCAGGTGAGACGATACACTCACACTATGTACCTATGATAGACGTTACTGTTTTTTTCAATACTGGTTCGTAGGTACCTATATTGTTTTCCTTTTGCTGCTTTTCTAAGAGGCCTTAGTGATGTGGCTGCCGCTCTTAATATGTCATTTGTAATTTTGGACTGCAGTCCATGCACAAACAAGAAAAACACATAATGCACATAATGTAAATTTTGATACAGAAACGTAAACTGCACACAATTATTAAGTACATTTTGTAACTAACTTCTAGAACGATAACTGGCAGCACTACTTTTCGCCCATTGTGGTTCTGCTAGCCCAGAAAAATGTCCGAATGATTACAATTAAAGAACACAAACGCGAACAATCCAAAATAAAATAAGAAAAATCCCTTTTTCTTGATGCACATTTCTACCTCATTTCATTCAAATTAATTCGTCAAATTGCAGGAAATATTCCATTTGAAAATTCACTCATCATTAGCCGATTCGCGTGGCATATCCTCGAAAGCGGAGATTTCAAAATCGTTCCGGTATCAAAATGCATTAAAAGAAGTAGCAATTTGTCGAAACTCTTTTCGTTCAAGGTACGAGTAATCGTAGTCACATTACCACTTCGAGGACTACTGGTGGTGGTACATCAAAAAAAAAAGTACTTAGTGTCTCGGAAAATTATACAATAAAAATCCCGGGGAGGATTCGTGCGCGAATAGAAATTCTCGCATGTGGCATAAACATTTCTTATTTTCGAGATTATTTAGAACTTGTACAACTTAAGTCGCTAAGTACTTCGTTTCAATTCAAAATGTACTTCATAATACGGAAAACTTTTCAAGGACCTCTTCTGAATTTCTTAACTCATTTTTTTCTTCTTCTATTCGAGCTCGTTGAGCGAATCCATGCTGGAACGGAACTTTTATGTACGGGCGAGTGATGCACTTGCAAATGATGAAAATCCATTTTGGGTTCCACTTGAGAAAGAATGTTGCATTCAGGATGGAGTGCAGTGACTTACCACACTCTTCCCTTCTTTTGTATAATTGCATCCAGTTTATTACGGGTGATTAGATCTGTACTCTACCACAAATCAGAAAAGAAAGCTATTTTTAAATGTCGCACAAAACCGTATTCTTTTGGACCAAGTCCAGTTTACTAAAGAGGATGAAAAGGAGTTCAATCAATTTTCAACGAATTCTGCCATTTCTTTTAGGTATAATAACACAAAGAATTCGTTACGAAGTCTCCAAACTTTTTGTTTAAGTGCATAAGATTTATAAAAACTTATAATGTATGGATTAATGGATATTCAACCTTCACTGTGGTCAAAGAGTTGAATATGTTTTTACGAGTTCCGCTATTTCTCTAGGATTAACTGAAATATCGAAATGATTTTAACTTTTACTTTTACTCTTAATACAACCAGCACCAAAAAATCAATTTCGCAATTTTTTTCCTTCCTTTTTTTCGAAGAGAGTGAAAGATATTCAATGGTTTTTTACAAATTCTGCCATATATGGTGCGATGACTCCTAATAGGTTTTTACATCCCCCCGCGATCATTTCTACGATAAAATTCTGCAACAACCTCATAAGAGTAGAATTTATATTATAATTTTTTCCCTATTTTTCTTTTGTTGTAATATTTTAAGAGCCTGTAATAGTAGAGAACTTAGTGGTCGTACAGTGTTTACAGGGTTTTATTGAAATTTTTTTTAGTCAACCTCTGAACGCCAATAAAAATGTGAACTAGAGACGATTACCGGCGGGCGTCTACGGATAGACTTTTTTTCGCTTTTTTTGAGTTTAGTAGTCCTAAAACGTCAAAATACAAAATTTCAAGATAGACATTTTTTTTGAAATTTCAGGTCGACAACAATACTTTATTTTTTAAAAATAATTAAGTGAAATTGAAATTTATAAAACTTAACTTTAATCCTATCTCATCTCATCTCATTTTAAACGATAAATTATAAAATTTTTTTATGGAAACTTTTTGTCATACTTACCAATAAGGGGGTAAGGAGGTTTTTGGGAAAAAACATTTTTTTGGCTAAAAGTGATCTTGTGCAAAAATAAATAATTTGAAAAATAAATTTTTAACAACTACCTATTCTTTGTGAAATAATTTGGTAGCGAAAACAGCCAAACATTTGACAAACAAACGCAAAAAATTGTTTGAATATAAATAATAATAATAATAAAGTATGACAGTACATGAATTTTGAAACGCAGTTTGAAACTGTTGCTAGCAAGGGAATTTCAAATAAAACAAAATTATTTTAAATTAAGAAAATTGTAATTTTATTAATTTAATCGTATTCTTTTTTAATTGCTTCATTCAATTATTGTTAGATTTGATAATTCTTTGCACTATACAAAATACTTTACGGTGCTATCAATGAAAATTAGTCCGTCGCTGTCCTGCAAAACAGATCGTCGTCTCGCTGTTGCGCTTATAAAATATAAAGTGTTAATTTGCGATCTTTCCAGAATATTCGGTAGCGTTTGTGTACGTTTGTGTAAAGTATTTAGAACATTCATCGCAATTCTAATTGCACAATGAAAAGTTGTAGATTTCTATGATATCGACTATTTAAATATTCTATTTTATTATAAATTGAAGGCGTCCTATGCGTTCCCTGATTTTAATGCGCAGATGAAAAATTGTGAAACGCGATTAGATTCCAGTTAAAAAAAAATAAGTTCTGTTTTGAATTTCAAAGCTATATTATTTAGATCTGATATTTGAGAATTTAAATTCATATAATGTTTTCTATCCATTATGTTCACGATGGATCGAATTTCGAAAACAACGACTGCATCCAGACTGTTGGCAGATTTCTTTTTGCTTTGATTGCTTCAGTAGCACATCTACTTATGTGTTCTATGTTTCAAATTTCCAGCATAAGCCGTTTCTGAGATATAAAAATCCACCCCAACACACTTGTATCTAGCTAAAATTTTATTTTTCTAGGGTGTCTTTATAGGTATTCAATACTATATAGTCGTAAATTTTTAATTTTCTATTCATTACGGTTTTCGAGAAACATAAATCAAAATGTTTTACTTTGTATCCCCTTTGACCATTATCCTCAGCACCCCCACCCCCAAATTTTGTTTTCTCTACTAGAGGTCTACTCCTGTAAAATTTTGAAGATCATATCTGGTACGGTTTTTGAGATATGAAAATTACATTTTTTGTAAAATTGCTATTCCTCCACCTTTGTGCCCAAACTCCCCCCTTAAAAAGATTACTGTCAGTAGACTCCACTTGTGATCCCATATGCAGAAACCAAACTTTATTTTTCTAGTGTAACTGGTTCGGAAGATATTGTAATATCAAGTTTTTCACTCCCCACCCCCAGACTTTACCCCCCCCCCTTAAAGATTTTGGCTTTTGTCTAATCTCAAAGTACCTTCAAAACATCCATAAATTTTCAACTTTCTGACGGCGCGGCGTATGGCATCTACGGCGGACAGACGGACATTTTTTTTTGTTGCTTTTTTGGAGTTTACCAGTTCTAAAACGCTTAAATACAAAATTTCAGGTTAGCAAAGTTTTTTTTAAAATTTCACAAGGAAAATAGATTCAAAAGTCGTATTTGTGGGAAGACACCAGTTTATGGTTGCATCGATTGAGTATTTCGAAGGAACTTCAGCGAAGTTATCTTTTTTCATCTTTCTTCAAGAAGGAGTGGACATAACTGAGCTCTCTATTTGGAGGATATCCTTAATCACTTGAAGCAATTTTTAATCTTTTGTTTGTCAGTAAGCAAAATCATCAAAAGAAACTTTAGGGTCACACCAACTCACCCTTCAATCACACTATCGGGGAAAATTCAATCACTGCTGATACAATTTCATCTGAGACGTTCTCGTTATTATCCCAATCAAGTAATACGAAATCAACACGAGCGTTATAGTGTCCATTGTTTTGATTAGAGGTCAAACTCGGGGCGACCGGTCAAACAAATTTGTTGGCAACATAATCAAATCAGTTTGCATATACACCCCATTTGCCGAGACGCACCGAACCAGACCAGACAGGGTGCTACGATTCGCGTCGATTGCCATCTAATCGCAATGGGAAAAATTTTATTAATAATCATCACCCTGCTGAAGACATCAGAAAATCAGATCCAATAAATTTTATTGCCGGTCTGTGGGATACGTCTGAAAAATCGTCACAAATAATCCAAAAGAGCCTTGAGTAAAAGCCTCGTCGCTGTATCGTCAACATTTCGACGAGCAAAACTGTCGCACCGTTTCGTTCTTAAGTGGACCGTGAAGAAGCCGAGCATTTAAACTTTAATGGAAGTAATTGATGCAACATATTTATTTTAATTTAGTTAATTTAAGACCTTTTGTTTGGTCAAGTCGCTCGTTTGCTCCTAGCGACATTCTCAACGGTTCCCCTAATACGATTTGATCAGTCGTGGGTTGTTCCGTTTGTTCGACTCGTTCTCCAAAATTCTAGCGTGGCCTTATGCAAATCTTCTTATAGCGCAGGTCTTGTACTACAAGAAAAATTGTGGTCCGAGATGTCGTTCCTGTGGCACTCCATGTGACAAGTGCTTGAAGGTTAAATCATCGATAGGGCTAAAAACTGTCGTACATCTGATGCATTTGTGATTCGTTCCGCTGCTAATACAAGGTAAGGTGAGTCTTCCTATTTTCGCAGTCCACCTGAATGATGTTTTCTATTCAGGTATTTCCCTGTGCAGTGTGTGATGACATTGTATACGGAATACGCGGTAGACACGCGGATCTACGCAAACCCATGAGAAACATGAGGAAATATCCAGCGCGTAATAGTTACAAATTTATTCAATGAATTCTCTTATGGCCGATCTGGGAAAGACGAAACACCGGCTCGCTAGTCATAAATTTCTTCTTTGTTGGCACTGCAAAGGACATGATTGCACAACTAAAGTGCGATATTGATTTATGGATATATTCAGCTGACATTTTATTCATGTCGGTTTTGTTATGCCACTTTTGATCATATTATCAATGGACATAAAGGCAGAGGCAGGGTTGTGCAAGATGCTCGATGGGTTGACGTTGTGCAAGAATCGATAGAAGAACTTGTTTTCAAGCAAGCTGGGAGTTGCATCCGAGCTCACTATCACCTGGATACCTTGTGTTTCCGTCACCTCCATAACGGAAATCCCTTTACCTTTAATACAACACCTATAACTGTAGCTGTTCCGACGCGCAAAAAACATTCTTGTCATCCCGTTCCTCCTGTTCTATTCGGCTGCAAGTTGTGTTGCTGGAAGAGTACATTGGACGCGGACTACACTAGGGTGTCCTCCACACATTGTCCTTGCGATCGAATACAACATAAAAAGAACGGATAAGAACGTTCTGGGCGACGCGAAGGAACACCCTTTGCATAGTCAGACCGGGAACATATAGCCTTACCAACAAAACGTGAATGTGGCGCAACATTTCAATTGACGAGGCGAACGGAAGGCGGAAAGAGCTCTGGGTCGCTGGCTACGTAAAGGCATTACAACGTCGCATAGCGCGTATTTTTCTACAGCACCGAAGCGCACCCATTGTTCTTTGTTCCGCGGAGATGTAACATAAGAAGTCCCGGAAATCTTAAAAAACTGCTACCACACCTCCCGGCTCAACTTGCTCCAAAGAAACCGAATGAAATGCGAGGAAAAAAAAACCAAATCTCGGATGAATTCTACTGTTCCCGAAGCAATGGGACAATAAATACGCAATAAAAAAATGCATGGGTTTATTTAAAAAGGTGGACGAACAATTGCGCGTTTTTTTTCTTTTTTGCACGTGGATCGGACGGATACGTGTGCCAGGGGTTCAAATTCAAACATTGAGATTTAAAGATTTGTCGAGCGCGAATTTGATTACGTCGATTACTTGATATGTCAATTAAGGTGAGAAGCAAAGGTAAGGTTGTAATCTTTTGCGCTCTAAATATGGCCGGATGGCATGAAAAACGAAGTTAATCTTGTGACCACAGTAGGTTCACTTCTGACACCAGTGGGCAATGGCATACATACCTTGCTCTTGATAAAAAGCTGCTCTATTAGTGAAGACAAGTTGTGGGCAAAACCAGGCGCTTGAAACACAAAATAGAAGAAGCAATGCCAACCTGACATAAGGCAGCTATGGTGGTTTTTCTAGACCTGACCTTGTCACAAATCTATGTACATTGAATCGGATGTGAGAAAATCCGAGATGAAAGACCAATTAAACGGCAATCCAGCTAAAGAAACACAATAACCTATCCAGGCTTGGAAGCGGCATCCAAAATCTATAGACACGCCAGTGTATCTCCCCCGAACTAAAGATGGGTCGTTCATGAGTGAACTGTTTCAAAATACCACTTCATTGCAGTGAGTGAGCTAAGTAACTCACTCCTTTTTGTGAACTGCAGTTCCATTGGACACGTGGGAAAAAAAAACCTAGTGGCGAAATGGAGGAACTATTTCACGGAACAGTGCTGATCTTTTTTTATAGGTCCTCATGATCGGAACGAGGGAATGAACAGTTCTAGAATTTTTTCACGCAACTCTGCTGACCTATTTTTTTTTTTACTGAGGACGTACATGTACTGACGGAACGAAGGAAGGAACAAGTCCGGAACTAGTTCAGTTAACACGTTCCTTAAAGTGATTGACTCGGAGTGAAGTACTTCACAGAACGGAACTGCTTTGTCCATCTCTAGTTCGAACCGAATGGCATCGTATGGTCTTTGAAGGATCCAAGACGGCTGACATATGTAGACTTTACTCCAAAATAATGGAATTCCTAGGTAAATTATCTATCGGTTCCAGACGGAGGTCCATGCGAAATGCAAGGGACAACTTAAATGAGAATATGTATAATCATTGTCACAGACAGTCTGCAGCGATAAAGCCTTGATTGAACATACAGTAAACTAAAAACTCATATAGTAATGGCAAAAAAAATTACGTATCCTTAATATGAAAACAGAAACCTGTACACCATGTGCTCTGTCATGAAGGAATATGAAATAGGATATAAACATGCAAGAGAAGAATTCTTTGTTTGTCCGACTGAACCAGAGCATTTTCCTTGAAATTCCAACCTCCTCCAGCAAGGGGGGCATAAGGTTATGGGTGGAAGAAAAGAAGTGCAAATACTGAACTACACTCCCAGACTCAGGCAGGTTAAGAAATTCATACCGAATCAATCAAGTAAAAGAAGCCAGAAGTTCTGTAGTTAGATAACCGGAGTCGGAGATTCGGGCTTGAAGGATTATCTTAAATCGCGATTGAAAGATCGGTTCATATCGCACGTGAAAAATCATCTTAAATAGGAATCATAACTATATATGTACTAACCTGTACAGGTTCTGCCAAATGAACGAGTAAGCCTCTGTGGTGATGTTAGACAACTCCAGTTCAGAGCTAACTTGTATCATTGAAAAAACAGACCTAAACCAACTAGAAAGATTCGTGAGAGAGAGAAATTTAGACGTGGATGTCTAGGTTGGAGCTGGAGAAAGACCTATGGAGTATAATCCGGTGTTTGGAGGAATCCCTCTGCCTCCAATGAAATCTTGTTTTATCTCTGTGGTCACAGGGAATAGCTTGGTAAGTCGAAAAATAGTAAAATAGGATAAATGTACTGTGGTCATCTAACAAGGCTTACACGCACTGTGAAGAAATTATTGTTATATGTTATTTGATCACTGAGATGTCATCAAATTTAATTTTTCCACAAAAACTGGATTTACAGGAATAGTTCAATAGTAAAAATAGCTAGAAAGTGCTGCCCTGAATAGTTTCGTTTTTTGACTTACCTAGTTATTTCCTGTGGCCACAGATTTGATCTACTATGAATTTAATATATTGTTACATGTTCCCACAATGACACGCCGCCCAATATCCAGTCGGAATACGGAGAAACTTCTGTACACTTCTCGAATTCTCTTCTTCTCACACTTTCTCCCGCTCTTCTGAAAATTCCAGATAGAGCAGCGGATACGCAAGAAAGATCTCGACTCAACACATACAGTATACGTATATAAGCACTGGAAAGTTTGCAGCCACACAGTTTTACTACGGTGAAGCAAGATGACGATCAGTTTCTACGCGAAGCTATATTTAAAGCGGTTAGTAGCAGCACTTCAGTAGTGATCAAGTACCGTTGCCACTTATGGAATGTTTATAATAAATCATTGTCGATTTTAAACGAATTGTGTTTTACTTGAAATTCCTGCAAACCCTAAGCTTGCAACAACATTTTTTTCTTTGTCAGTAAAACCATTAAGGAAGTAAACTGTTAAATAACTCTATAGATTGGGCGCCTGAAACTACTCGATCGCGTTGCCTTGAAATTGAAGTTGAAGCGTAAGTATCTCACGCATTTCGCATTATGCTCTAAGCTGTGCCATTAAACGTTGCGTAGTGCAAATGCAAAGTTTTCGTTCGGTTAACGCCGCAGATGATCGTCTAATGAGGATTTAATATGTGCCGTGACCTTGACCGACATGGTCAACGTTAAAATCATACAAAACATCTCGAAAAAAAAAATAATAATACTTTCGCTCATCAGACCCCAGATAGTAGTGGATGGATGTCATTCGGATTTGTACCAAAATTCATAAGCAGCTCAAATCTTTCACATCGTAAATTCGTCACTCTAAAGTACTCCACACGTTGTAGACTATGGCTGACCGTAAACGCGCTCGATAGATAAGTCGATGCGTATGTCGAGCGGTACCAGCGTACAAGTGCGGGTAACTCCGCCATACGCGTCAATACCGTACGTATAGTCGCGTATATCGTACCAAGTGAGTGCAGTGATTGACTCAAATTGAACTTAATTCACTCTTCCTCTTAAACACTTAACTTACTTATCGTTCGAGTCATACGGCAGTAAACCGGCTTGGGTTTATTTTAGTGAATTAAGAGGTTGCGTGCTGCCTTCCTTAACACATTCGACCACATGGGGACACATACGACGACGGTCTTATTCTTACCCCGTAACGCATAAATTCTGATAGTCGAGATACTCATAGGGATGTGGACTGGCATATCTGGAACCCATGGACTTACTTGGTCGTATTCGCGCATAGTCACAAATTAAAACTAATTTTAAGCGTATAGATACATACGTGACGTGTGTCCGTCCTTCCATACATATAATATTCTAAGTCTTGGCTAGGTGGTAAGAATAAGAATTTAGTGCAAGCCATATAGAATCTTATCCAGGCCTCTTCCTCAGTAACAGTTTCAGATCCAGTGGCCGTACTACAGAATGCAATTAGACGACTAATAGTTTGGAGTGTCGTTGCTTATGTAAGAAATCCCGGTTGACCTCATAGGAATGAAGACATCATAAACAACTTACGATTGTGGCTGTTGTATAGTTTACGACTTGTTTTAGATTATCGGTTGGATTATTGCATTCGATGGTGATTAATCAATTTTATGACATTGAATATGTAGAAGAAATCTCTTTCAGAATTCCTTGGTAATGACAAGATTTCCGCAAGTAATCGCAAGTAATAGGCACCTACCTACTCATGCCAACTGGATCATTTAATTAAATGTTAAAATGGACGTATGAAAATCGCAACTATAGCTTTGCTTGGAATTCATGTTTTTTATAGTACAAATGTAGGTACTTTGTATTAATTGAATTCAATTTTTTTACAGCAATTGTTGCATTAAAAGTGTACCTACATATCAATTAAAAACTCTTCACACTGATCGAAGTTCGGAGCCGACTTAAGACTGTTGTACAACTTCTTTTTAACAAATTCGAAGATAAATTTAAAAAAATCACTAGATTTTTTAAGTTCGCATTATTTAATAGTATTTTGTAAAAAGTTCGACAACGTAAAATTTCAAAATTTTAAAATTTCAATATTTGTTTTTATGTTCCTTCCCTAATATTGTTTAATTAATGGGACGTAGCATATTTAAATATATATTTCTGTCTTTTATTTTATTTTATATTTACAAGTTAGAGCAGTACGGTATTGGGATCAACTTAAAAAAAAACTGGAATGAAAATATTGTACTGCACTTTTTTGTCCGTAAACTTTGCAAGAAATTATTTAATGCTGTAGAAACTCAATTTTGTGCTTGCGCAACGACTGCATTAGCTAATTAATTCACTTTTCATTACTGCTATACAAACATGTTTATTTCCAATATTTTAGAAATCATAAATTCGCTAATGATACACTGCTGAATATCTACTTGTTAAAACAAACCGCCTTAAGCCATCATGTATCAAAATAAAACGACTTCCCTAGTCTGAGCACTAATTTTTTAACACGTTTATTTTGCCTTCTTAAACGTGTTTAAAACGCATAGTCTGTACAGGGTTCAAGAAGCCATTCAGGGTGTTTGAGAATGTCTCCTAAGATGAACTTTCGTAGAATGAAAAAAAATAAAGGTACTGCCAGACCATAGATATATGTATAGGTACTGGAGCTGACGAGCAGCGACTATTAAAGCCGGACGATTCCTCGCAAAGGACTGGCAATGAACACTATGCTACTTTTAGCATCTTCCTCATGAAAAACGCGAAACATTTGAATACTAGGCTACTATTTGTATGTATTTGCATTTCACTACCACCTGGCATCAAACGCTTCATACTAAAACGTTCAATTTTGCATCAAAATGTTTCAAAGTACTTCATGTAAAAACGGCGTCTTGTCGTCTCCAGTATATCACTATGTTCCAGACTGATAGCAGCCTTTAGCAAGGAAGTCTTTATAGTTGCATGCACTATTTTGTTCTAATTCTTATTCCAACAGCCTTCAATAACACTTGAAATGTTCGTCAGTGATCCTTGGGATGTAATATTTGTAGCAATAGCTGGTTAGTGAGTAACCGATGAAGTTTAAGATCATGGACTCCTGCACTTTCCCTGAAAGACTTAATTATAGGATTCGTGTGGTGAGAACCTTCGTCTTACCAAAATTCTTATTCGATTCTATTGTTTTGCAAACGTCCGTCCAACACTAACCTAACAAAATGGAAAGAAAGCCGACTGTTAAACCTTTCAATCTTAATATTAGCGTAAAATTTCAATTCTTATCGGTTACAAAACAACTCGCTTCACCGGCTTATCTACCGGCAGAGCGTTCAGCTTAATAACAATAAACTACACCCTGAAAAACAACAGGAGCACCTTACTACCGTGACCAGATGGACAAAACGGAAATCTCGACATTAACAGCGAGACAAATTGAATTATCGTCTCAGAATATGATTAATTGATCGAAATTCGATTACAGAATAACCTGTAGATACGTTCGAAATTTTCAAGTTGGCATTCGATACACAGTTAACACGACAGCCAAAAATCTTTTTCTTCGAGACCACGACCAATAGATCTGACCATCATCGGGATTGTAATGGATTTCTCTTTTTTAAGATTCTTCTACTTCTAATAATTGTAGCGGATTACATGGTCTCAAAGAGTAGACCTGTGTATAGGCTTTATGATGGAAAGTGTTGTTCACAATCTTATGGTATCTGCCATAGACTTCATCTGGCCTCTATGGAAACCTTGTGAAATGTTGAGCGTTCTGTTTTTTTTTCGCCGACCAGGTTTTTGGTGAGACCCTCTGCTACACATCAGGCATTCACCATTAATTATGAACTTTTATTCAAATTGCATAATGGACCACAGACAATGGAGCTTCTCTTTTTCGGTGTTTTTGTATTCTCATCGCACCTAAAAGGTGTCTAGGAACTTCGAACACACTATGGAACAGGTCTACGATCTATCGATCGAAACACCAGTTCGTGGTGAGTGATTAAATTGAAGGAACCAATTTCGAATGGATAAATCGACTTCAGTGCTTCTGGTTAATTACATGTCCGGGTGTGATTTGTTGGTTTCTTGTAGTGTTGCGCGGTAAAAACTGAGCGACTTGGAGCCAAACAAATTCAATTATAAACGCTGTTAGGTGTCGGCCTGTATATGCAACCGCTTTTGTTCAATACAAATACCTGTGGCCTGTGGTAGCGTCTATAGAAGCGTGGAAAAAGTCTTTAAACTCTCAAGCTAATTTTTGCTAAAATCTATGAATCAAATTTTCATCGTATCGGCAGCATACTAACTGGCAAGTACTTCCAGGGTATTATAGCCTTATTTTTAACCAAAATTCCTTATCTAAACTGCTCAAATTAGCCCATTGACAAGATGCCATCAAAATTGGTCCCACATTGATCATGTTGATCTTTTCATGCCTCCGGATTATCCGAGCAAACTACTCAAAATCCTCTTAATGGTTTACATTTTATTTACACTCTTCAGATTCCATTGTTACAAAGTCCTTTTATAGTACACATCAAGAGGACGTAAACCAAAATACAACAAAAGCTGAAGCGGTGAGGCTTGTTGAGGATACATCAAAAAATGAACGAGGCCCTTATAATGTGGCGAATGAATCCGATCGGACACTCCACTCACAATAGGATACAAACAGAAAACCAGCAATGATAATAATGGACTCGACAAGTACTCCAGTTAAGAAAATAAGAATTTTCTCCTATAAAGGGATTAGTAGGGATTGGGATCACAAAAAAAAAATCCAATTCGCAACTCTGAACAAAACACGAATTGGGAAATGATATACTATAGGTTGTATGGTTCGCGTTTACTTACTGGGAGGATACCGATATTTGAGGATTAAATTTTCCTGTTTAGATGAACTTCTCAAAAAATATTCCGAACAATGGAAATATCCTGCAAAGATTTAATCCGGATGTTGAATAGGTGCAAAGTGGCTAATATTTATTGGGTCCAGAAAATAAAATATCGAAAGTCTCGACAATTTCGATTATGCTGTTATTTGAAACTCAGATATCAGGTAGAACTTAATTACGCTGTTGAAAATAGCAGTTTTCTTTCAGCTCAAATTGAGCTCAAGGATCACTTTTCAAATCTAGTTCCTTGTAGTTGTTCTATTACTTACTGGAGAATTTGATTCGCCTATTCGTTTACTCGTTTTTTTAATCTCCATATTTGCCAAATATACGTACGATTTTAAAAATCAAATCCAAATATAAATTGTATTTAATTCGGAAAAAAATCAAAATAAGATTGGGCACAAACTTAATTTTCCCCAAAAAACAATTTTTTTAAAAAGTTTTTTTTATTTGACTGAATTATAATCTTTTTAATGTCCACAACGAAAGGAAAACATTGATGAAATTGCCGTTAATCAGGTATCAATATACCTGAACATTGCAGAAATTTTCAGGAATTCTTAAATTCTTTAAGGAATATTCCTTAAAGCTCAAGGACATTTTGTCATATTTCTCAGAAATTTTCTACAAACCGACAAGTACTTGTAATTAGCCAAATATTTTCACGTGAAAATTGAATGCATACTATACAAGTAATACCTAATATAAAAAAAAAAGCCTGGGCACCGAAAAATGGGCACATGGTGGAAATTAAAGCTTTATTGCAGTTTTAAACCATTTACCCAAGATTCGCTTGGTGGCAAATGTTTGTCAGCTAACTTTTCAAAATAGGTACACATTTCATGTATGAAATTCGGAATCTAACTATTTTTTGTTTGCAGTATAACTAGCTTGATTGAAATTTCTATTAGGTGTGTTTTTTGCGCACATATCCAGATCAGACCAGGATGCTGTTTTTATGACTTTCTTATACCTTTTTTTCATAGATAGCTGCCCCTTTGAGCTCAATGAGGCAGCTATTCTAGTTAAACTCTCTAAGGTAACCTACTATCTACGGAAAAAGTTATAGAAACGTCATATAAACAGCAATGTTATTCTTTTTTTTTATATAAATTTTCTAACCTGCTCTGATCTGGATAAGTGCGCAAAATATACATTTATTACTTCTTCATCATTGGATTTTAAATCTATATAAAGATTGCACTATTCGCAAATGCAAATGTTGTAACAAAATATTTTTATATTTGAATGCAATCAACCTAAAATTGAAAAATGATAAGGTTTCTAATTTTTTATGCGGAATGAGTTTAGCTGTTTATTTTCACCTTATCTTTCAATGGAATAAGTTTATTAAAAGTCCAAAGAAAAAAATATTTAAAAAAAAAAATCGTTTTTCAGTCAACAAAACCACTTTCATCAATTTGAATTTCTCTATTCTTCTACCCTAACTAAATTCATTTTAAGGGAAATAAGATCATGTTGGATTCTCGTAAGAAAAAACATCATTTTCTAATTAATTAGAAAGAAGTTACAATAGAGTGAACGCGATCAATTTCACTTGGAAGTGGACATAATCGTAAATAAAACAACAATTAAAAACTTATAATGAAAATTATGAGAACTTCGTAAATAATATATAATATTTTGATTAATAAAAAATACTTCAAAAATCTAGATATGAAGTAATTACTTGTTGATCATACAAAAAAATAATGAAGTTGCGTTCAGACTATTTGTAGATTTCTTTTTTATTTATTAATGTAGTTTTTATTCAATTTAAATAAAAACATATATGACAAAATATTAAATATTGAATATTCAAAAAATTCTGAAACCGCTTTTTAGACATTATATACATAGAAAACACGAGAAATAAAAAATACAATTCGATATCTCATCAGACATGATATTTCGGAATTCATAAAAACTTACACAATACATTACATTTTCCTCTTAGGAGTTGAATATTGGAAAATTAAGAAATTAACTATTTTTTAGATCATTGTAACCCAAAGAAGTAACGGCAAAATTGGTCATGTTTAACTAAAAAAGATTGGACGCAATTTAAGAAAACTTGAACAATACCATACACCCCTCAAGGGTTTATTTTCAAAAAATGCTGAAATCGGGGTTTCAATGAATAAGTCTTTTGAATTGGAAGTGAATTCGACATTTCATTAAGCCTGAGAAATATATCAAAATTCATGAACAGATACTTTACACCCCCTTTTGATTTAGATACCAAAAAATTTGTAAAACGGTTTCTGGCGCTTATATAAAGATCAAAACCGAAGTAAATTTAATTTGATAACTCGATAGCTCGGCATTGTAGCATAAGCCGTTCCTGAGATATAAAAAT
Source organism: Beris chalybata (assembly GCA_949128065.1). Taxonomy (NCBI): domain Eukaryota; kingdom Metazoa; phylum Arthropoda; class Insecta; order Diptera; family Stratiomyidae; genus Beris; species Beris chalybata. Next base: position 4,678,536 of record OX421895.1, on the reverse strand, counting down.
TCGCACCACATCCCTGAACAACTGTTCGTGAGCTTTCTCTACTTTGCGGTTGTCGAGGAATAAAAATCCTAGTATCCCTTAATTCAACCACCCTTCAGTAGATTTTAAAAATTGTTTAATTTGTTTACCTCCACTCCCATACCCCAACTAATTTTTTGATTGAGTCCATTATCCTAGTTCTATATAAGTTCCATGTTTCAGACTCCTACCCTAAGCAATTGCTGAGGTGTAGAAACCAAAACTGTCAGTCCAAAACGCTCCCTCGAAACCGTAATGGTAGCAGAACATACAACTAGAGATGGGCAAAGCAGTTCATTTCAGTGGAGTACTTCACTCCAAGTCACTCACTTAAGGAACGAGATCAGTGAAGTAAAATAGTTCCGGAAATCTTCGTTCCAGTATATGTATGTAGAAGATGAGGACCGAAAAAAACCGGTCAGTACAGTTCCGGAACTATTCCTTCTATCGTTCCTTCCTTTCGTCAGTAGATGTCGAAGATGAGGACCGAAAAAAACGGTCAGTACAGTTCAGTGAAGTAGTTCCGGAACTCTTCGTTCCATCGTTTCGTCAGTACATTTACAAGATGAACAAAATAAAAGGTCAGTATATCTATCTAAAAGATAATGAATACAAAGAGGTTCGTCATAAGTTTGTTGTCACGTGTCCAATGGTGAGTTACTTCACTCACTCACTCTTTTTTTTTTGGAACAGTTCCCTCATGAACGACCCATCTCTAATTACAACGGATTTCATTATTAAAGATAGTCGGTTAATTTTAAAACAAAATAACGAATTTTTTACCTCACGTTCCCAATCCCATCACATAAGACCTAAATTCGAAAAAGGCACGTATGACCACAAATTCATGTTTCCTGCAAAACCAATCATAGCAAATTAATGTTATTGTTTTTCTTTTATTTTCCATAAAAAGCACAAAGTCCTGATTAGCTTCTAATTATGATAATTTTAGTCAAGACAAGCTCTAACCTTTTCGAATCTTATCCAAAAAATGTTGGACGGCCGAAAGAGAGTTGTCTCAATCAGCTCACATGTTGCTCGAAAGAATCTTGCCCGCCTTAAGCATGTCCTGCTATTATGTTAATTATACAGAGCAAGCTTCTTCTTCCTCTTCTTCACGTTTAAGATACCGGCGATTAGAAGCAGGACGAAATCTCTCTGAATTAAAATTGACGAAAGGAACTTGTGTTCCGTTATTCTTCCATCGCGGGATTAGCAATTAAGCAGGTATTTTGGTGTCTGGCAAGAAAATTACTATGCTATTTGATTATGCTTAACTGTAAATTTTTTAAGGATCCGAACGTTAAAAGTGAACAGGAGAACAACCTGTAACTTGACAGGACACCCATCACCAAACTCTACATACTTTAACGATAAGAAAAGATAAATAAGCTACCGATAACATATCCATACCTTATACACGCCATGTCTTATTGCTATTCCGGGATTATGTCGTAGAAGAGTACAAGCTAATTGACGAACTCGTAACAAAAGTTAAAGTTGTTCAAGTTTACCAGGGGTAAGAACATTGTCAACCGGCTTTCCAAGAACCACGTTTAGCCTTAAATATTCATTCCGCACACCAAAAGTCTTCCATTCCTTATGTATCGCTCCACCACCGACTTACCTGTATCCGGTGCTAGGTAAGTCTTATAGTCGACTATGTACCTGATGTACGAGCATATCGCGTACGAGATGTTACCGCTTTTTTCCCAGTCCTAAAGATGCGCACGACTTTTACTGCTCAAGCGCCTTCACACGGTGTGCTCGTGTACGTTCCGTGGTGGAATAGTTGGGCGAATACATAGGGAGCTGACTGGAGAAACTCCAGTCGAGCAACTTCCAGTCCATCGGATCCAGATAGCGCACACAACGTCACTTGCAATCCGAAGAAGACTGGAAGGACTGGTTCCCGCAGGAGGTGGTTGCTTTAATATCGATGGGCTTCGTCTGCTTCAACTCACCACGGCTTCACTTTCTTTTCGGATCGGTTGTTGCCACGCCCGTCTTCTCGCCCTTATACTGCGCCATTTTGAATTTTAAAGATGTTCACGGGCTGTTCCTTAAGGGTCCACGGGACGATGTTGGTGTTACCGGCTGCACCAATTTTTTTTTTTTTCAAATTTTATATTTTGTATCAGTAACGTGTACGATTCTTTCTATACACATAGCCATATAGTGACAGGTATTTGTGTTTATGCTAAAAGTAAGAATAATCAGGTTAAAGATGCACCAATAAAGCGATATGTAGATAGTTCGTTAAGAAATTTTTCCAACCTTGGGGAAAAAAAAGTTATAATTTCTTTTCCATAGTTTTGTAGGAATAATCTTTTTAAAATTCCAATATGCACTGAGGCAGTATCGAAAATCCAAATTGGATGCATTTCAAAGCGGTTTCATTCAATATATTAAAGATCTTACTAAATTTGGTAGACTTTAATTTTCTAATCACAGCGTTTACAACAATATTAATACTAGAACGATTAGGTATATTCATCACGTACATAACTACCATACAAAATTCCTTGAAATATTTATGCATCAATTTTATGGTTAGTAAAGCAAACCAATTTAAAATATTGCTAAATTCAATATTACATCATTTTAAAGTACGAGAGAAAGAACTGGTAAAATCGAGATATTCCTTTGAATACCTACCATTCCAAAGCCTTTTATAAATGGAAGAATAACTTTTACTGTTGGGTTTATGTAATTTTACAATTAGAACGTAAATTTAAGGAACTAATGTGCTTATTAGCTATGAAATGTGTAAATGTTGCAACTTCTGTAAAAATTGGATAAAAATACGTAGGTTTGAATGGCGTTGTGTATTTTCATACATATTATGTATTAAGTTAAGTTTTGCGTAAAGTTACATAAAAAATTTTCCGCAGTGATGTAGTAAATTGACAAATTATCATTCAATTTAACAAAATTCAGAGTAATTTTTCAAACTGCATATTTTTACGCATTTAATTCATAAATTTATTAATATTGCAACACCGTTTGAAATTTTCCACATTAATTGCGTAATGACTAATTTCATTGTGTATAAAATTACGCATTTTGTATGTAATTTTAATACATTATGCGTAGTAATTTGTTATTTTGCTTATAAAGCATTTATTTTGTGTGATATGTATTAACTTGGCATTAAATTGCCTACTCTAAAGCCGGCTACAGACTTCTCTTGCTTTTCTTGTTTTTCGCATTTCATGAGTTTCTCGTCTTATTCCACAAAACACATGAAACTTGCGAGAAAACGAAAAAGTATTGTACACACAATTCGCAAGTTTCGCGTTTTCGTGGTTTCCATACATTTCTTGAAGTTTCACTTATTTTCAATTAATGAACTCCTGCAAGTTCAAACTTTTGACATTAAGCACGAAAAACCAAAAACTCACGAGAAAATCACGAAAAATTATCTCGCATATTTTTCGTCAATTTCTCGTAAAGCAAAACCCTTTGATGTCGTAAAAAACCACTTCCAGCTGAGAAAACGCACGAATCACGAATCGCGAATAACGAATCGCGAGATACTCACGAGAAACCTCTACTCACTATTCACGAGAAAAACGCGAATGACGCGAAATAGGCGAAACGCGATAAGTCAGTAGCCGGATTAAGAGTAGTACAATTTTTTTACTTTACGGCTAAGGTGTGGACTTGGGTAAAATATTGAACCGGCATAATATGTTCAATTCTAAGAAGGAGATGTATACAAAGTAGAACCCTGTCAGGCTGTGAAAAAAAACTACCGAGGATTGGGGAAAGTATATGAGAGTCGTTAAGTTTCTGTATGAAACAAGAAGGTACAATAAGCAACTTTATTGGTCTATTAGTGGCGGCATCCTTGCCACTCTAGTGATTGCAACTTTCATATCATATACTCGTACCTAAATATTTTCCAAATATCAAACGCATCTAGCAGAGTTATCAGAACAGGCTTCAGTTATATTGTTGTAGTTTAGAGAAAAGTAAATAAAACAATATAATTTTCAATTGGTGTTAAAATATATTATTTTAAATTTTGTAGGCACTCCACGTAACTATCAGCCATTATTTGGGAATTGAAGAAAATTTAAACCGAGTTTAAAGTTGAAATAAAATTCTTTTAAAAATAAATAGAATCTCACTTATTAATTTTGTTTTTTTGCAACCTTAAAAACTTTTATATAAAACGTATCCAGGCCCGTGCGCAGGATTGTATGAAGGGACAATGGGGAGGGGGGTGTTTGATCCCCCCCCCCCCCCCCCCGTGCGCACTGGCCTGAACGTATCCGTATCTTCTTCGTTCTTTCTTCGTTATACGCAATCTTGAAAATGGACTAAATCCGGACTTGAGCCCTTCTTTAAAAGAATGTGTAGTTACTCTGCAAGCAAAATTCGTACTTAGTTATCAAACGTGCACAAAACAGCACACAAAATCGCAAAATACCTACATATGTGATTTTTTTAAACAAACGATTCATTTGCTGCCCCTCAGTTCTTTTTTTCAAATCAGAAACTCGTAGGTCTTATGCTTCAGGCCCTGCAAATTAAAAAACATAACCTACAGCTAAACTTTGCAATAAACAATATTGTGACTAAAATGCAAATTTTATTACATAATTCATTACGCATCCAGTAGTAAAAGAACATTAAATTTTATATATGTAATTTTTATCCGAGTTGATGCATAGGTACCACAAGCCTGATGACCTTTTTCTCCTCTTTCTGTCCTTCTCAAACCACACATCCTTGCAACATATTTACGTCGAGTGAAATCGAATAAAAATCACCGGGACATATAATTTAGATGATGTTTACCGCCGCGTCAACCGTGTCATTAATGGTCATTAAGTGTGATCTGTTGCGTGTCCATCGGAGGAGCATTGTCTTTTCGTTACCGACTCGATGCCATGAGCGCCCAAAAATACAATCCGCTATCGCAAATACCTGAAACTTGACGAATTTCTTTGATGTGCTCCGAATTTCCGACTTGTTTTTAAGGATATGAATGAAGTTATGGATGGTACCTTACCTACCTGTATCCTACCTCTCTACCTATAGTCCATTCGTTCGTGTTTCTTTTCCATTAGGAATACATCTTGTCATAGGTGTTCCATTCAATGTCCATTTCTTGTTGCAATTAACGTTCGGACTGTGTGTCAACCGAGGATATGGTTTTTCAAGTTTTTCGGATATATTAGACCCTGTAATTAGAAATGTGTTTTGATGGATTGGATTATTAGCTTGTGCCGCGTTTATTAGAAGTTGAAGTGTGCAGATGTGTGGACACTAGAAAGGTGACGTTACAGTTTCAGCTGTCTAATCTTGAAAAGCAGTATGTTCGAGAACTAATAACTTACAAGGGTTCAGCAGACATAGTAATTTTTACTGATCGTCCTTTGGGGCAAAGGTAACGAAATCCATCCTTATGTATTTATCCCATTTTTTACGACTGTGTACTTATCACGGAAATCCTTCAAAATACTGTATTAATGAAATAATAAAAGTAAAAGTAAAACAAAGGTAAAAATTCGCACATATATATAATATTATAATAATATTATATAGAATATTATTTGGTACAAATTAAAATGTAGTTAATATCTGAGGAATGTTCACGGTATTTACCCAATAAATCAATAGAATTCATTATTATTTACAGTACAAGCCCTCAAAACACGATGTCCAAATTTGTGTGCCGAACAAGGACGCAGAAATGAACTTATTAGCAGTAACAAAATCAATTTTTGACTAAACTGAATTATTACTATAGAAAAGCCAATTTATTCGGACCTCGTTAGGACTGATAAACTGATATAATGGTAAGTAGATCTTTCAGATCTCTGGGGAACTCTTTGAAAGGACTGGTCCAATAATATAAGAATACTATACACATACGCAGGAATATTGTGAACCGATTATTTTCTTTTCAATAAGTGGACATATTTTCCAGTTTTGCGTAGTAAGACAAGTATATATACTTTCTTATGGAGAGGTAAGATCCACGGTTTCATTTAGAGTTTAAATAATAAGGGAAAAATCGCAGTAAACATTAGGTAAGTGTAAACCAAATTGTAGGTTGCTCCATTAAAGAGTGTCTCGGTTAAACGGTTTTATTGTAGGTATTACATAAGAAATTAGTCCTTATCAACCGATTATCCATCCTCTACAGTTCCGGTCCAAACATTTCGTCAAGAAATTAGAATTTTACTTTATTATTTTAATAATAAAGCATTGTGATCGACTTGAAAATTCAAAAAAATTTGCTACCCTGAAATTTTATATTTTCACGTTTTAGGACTAGTACACCCCAAACAAAAAATAATGTCCGTCTGTACGCCGTACGCCATACGCAAAATAGTTTGCAGGCACGTAGCTCCCAAACGCTTTGAGGTATTATCATGAAAATATTATGGTGGGTAGATTGGGTGAACCTCTACGGCTGATATCTTTGAGACGGGTGGGGGTATGCGGAGGGGGAAAAGAAGGAAGCGTTTTAGATGAAAAGCTTTGGTTTCTAGATCTCAGCAACCGCTTACGTTAAGAGACTGAAACTTGGAATTTCTATAGAGCTTTGATAGTAAACCCATTTGCGAAAAAAATTGCTGATATGGGAGAAGGGGTGTAGGAGTGGGGGAAAAAATAATGAGTCCGAAACGCAAGAAAGCCGAGATCGACACATTCAAAAATTTATATCTCTTAAGCCGTTAATGGCACGCAATTAAAACTTTGACAAATATCTGTAGTTATATTGGGAGAGTAAACTGCAATCGAATTTTTGGGTGGTGGCAGTGACGTACGGGGTTGGGGGTGAAAAAATTTAGATTACAATATCTCACAAACTAATTGCACTAGAAAAATAAAATTTGAAAATCACGTTTCATAGCTCAAGAATAGTGTAAGATAGATGCTCAAATTTTTTACCACAAGAAGGCCCTAGCAGGGTTTTTCGTGACTACAGAACGGCTTATGCTAAAAATTTGAAACTCGGAGCGTATATGTAAATCAACTAGACAAGTAATTTTGATAAAAAAAAAAACTAATTCATATATCCATTGGCATTCGGAAGTGTGACAAACAAATTTTTCAGTGAAAATAGATAAGTGTTACTTTAAACACTTTTTTATGTATTGTATAATTAATGTGGCAATCATGTACTGCAGTGGGAGACACTTCAAAAGGTAAACATTTCCCACCACAACTTGGCCTATACCTCACGAAGTGTCCTTCCCTTACTCATTTTTTAATTTAAACAGCAATCAAATTAGAACCACAAAAACGCAATCAAGACCACATACCGGTAATTTAAAGTAAAGTTTGCTACCTTTCCTATTATCCATCACGAGTTCACGCACCTTCAATTCGACTCCTAATAACCTGGATAGTGTCTTCTGTCTTACATCAGGCATGCACACGTAGGTTAGGCGACTATAAGGTGCAATGAATACAGGTAAAGTGCCAGTGTAACAGCAAATTGATGACGAAATTAATTTCCTGTATGTGCACTTTAATGGACATAGCGCAAATGAAGTACACATGCTGGAAAAGCCGCCAAGCCAATATTATGTTTATTATCGGATCTATCTCACATCTCATTGCAGAAAAAAGATAATGGACGGGAGGGCGAAGGGGGGATGGTGAAAATTGAATTTCTGATCTTAAGATACTCGTAGTTGTCGACAGCGGGGCAAAAGTGCCGAGAATGCAATTAGAGCGCCCCGTTGGCCTAGAGATGGAAAAAGTGCTAGTGCCAGTGCCGGTACACGTTAAGGTGCAATTAACTAGCGTCGATGTGTTCAAAGTTGAAAGTGCAAAAAGGATAAAAGGTGCCAATTAAATGCCGTCCATGAGCCTTCCTTTTTGCTATAGGTGTTCAGGTTCAGGTATCCCATCGGGCAATCATACGTGTACTACGCGAGTACAACGAGCCATCAACGTAAAAATATGGAGCAATGGGATTGGGAGTCAGTTGTCGGTTTTGTTTACCTCAATGGCCTCTTGCCACTCTTCGTTGGTGTTTTTTTCCAGTTGAACTTGTTCTTTTGCACCTCTGCTCGCTATTTTTTTGTATTATCCATTTTTTTTTTTAAGTTGCACGTTCAACTCGATTGGAGGGAAAAACTCAATTAAATCGATGCCGATGATTGGCTCCGGTGAAGTTCAATTAAGTTATGAGCACGGCTGGCGGAATGTTTGAACTTGTTTACCCGAAGGAGCCTCCAACAAGTGGCTGCAACTCGGCGATTTGCGAGCAAGGCTCTATCACGGGGCTTATCATTATGTGTCAAAGTTTTCTAATCAACGTTGCAATTATCCTATCGAAATTATACACCTCCGGTCGGTAAAGTAATTCTCAGTAGTGCACCACCTTGCAGCTTGTGCATGAAACAGTTTTTTACGGGCCGTGATCTAACGATTCCTGGCCATCTACCTATTAGAGCCGTGTGCGAGAAATGACGGTGTTTATCGATAGAAACTAGTTCAGTGCGATGGAACGTATGTACGTACCGGGCTACGGCGAGGCTTTGTATTGGCCGTTTTCTTTCCGATTGATTTTCACATTTTCCGAAGAAAAGCACGTATTCGATGGCGAAGAGGTCGATTGATCAACTGGCTCATTTCATCGCTGTTAATTGGATACCTGATTGACTGGATCGCATAAAATGTAAAATTCATATTTACGATAATAATGGATTTTTTTAAATGGGGCTTCAGTGAAGATCGAACGAAGATGTTCCAACATTTGCGGCATATCAATATTCCTGAACGCATGACTCTGTTTCTAATTGATCGACCATGACTAAAGTTTTAAGCCTAGTACTACAGATATATATGTACTGGAGATGAAGAGCAGAAACTGTTTTGAAGCCGGACGATTCCTCGAAAAGGACCGGCAGTAAACAAATGCTATTACCCAAAAGAACACTTCATTGAACCCAAAAGAACACTTCATTGAAATGAGTGAGAAAAGTAACTCCCTCCTTTTGATGAACTGCAGTTCCGTTGGGTATATTACAGAAAACGTACTGACGGAAGAAAAGAATGATCAGTTCCGGAACTACTTCACAGACCATTTTTATTTTTTTACTTCCTTAGTATATGTACTGAGCACGAAAATCTTTCAATATAAGTTAAAAGTTAATGAAAACATACTACAGAAATGATCCTGTGAAGTATACTCTGAACAGTTCTGGAACTAGTTCAGTGAACTCGTTCCTTCCAGTGAGTGACTCGGAGTGAAGTGCTTCACTGAAACGAACTGCTTTGCCCATCTCTATTCAGAACTGAATCAGTTCATAACAGCTATGAATTATAACTGACCGTTCCATGATTTTATTCACGATATATGTTACACACCCAACCAGTATGAAATATCGGACCAGAAATTAAATCTCTATTCTTGACGTCAATTCAAAATTGTGCACAAGTATGAGAAATTGTATGATTTCGATCGCGTTTTTTTCTTTCTTCGAAAAAAAAATCTTGTATGTTCGGCGCGGTGTCCATGTACTATTAGTTCGTTTCCAATCTGTCAGATCGTAATCCTTTAAGTTTAATGACTACTTCGAGTGTACCATAAGGTTCGATTCTAGGTCCGCTATTTAATTTCATTGTTTTTATTTTCACTTACGATTAGTTATTCCTCCAGCAATGAGTCCAATTCCATTGATACACAGCTTATATACAAACCGTGTTGTTTAAATCGTAGTATTGAAACTACAACAGCATGAGATACTAATTTTGATAGTTTTTATCGAAATTTCATGATTTTGCGAAATCCAATTCGAAACTATTAAAAACAATCATTCAAGTAGAATTAACGGTTGGACTCTCCCAGTAGGAAAACCGAAAACCGTGTAAAAGTCCTGCGCCGCTTATGTACTGCATGTGTTGAGTCGATAGATTTCCAGCGATAGATTTCGGTTGTGTGTATGTGTCACTTGTAAGAAGTATCTATCACATGCGAGAAGTGTCATGAACTTACGCTATTCTAGTTGGCAGGCTGTACTTTTCTCTAGAAACCTAGATGTTATTGATTCGAGTAGTTCATGTTGTCAGGTTGCGCATGTAAGTATGAGGCCTATTCAGGATCAGAGTTACAAGTCCCAAAGTAGGTGGAAAGTCACAATTAATTCAAAATTCACACAAAATTGTGACTGTCGACCTACTTTATGACTTGTGACTCACCAAATGAGAAATGAAAGATTGCCAAATGCGTAGTCAAGTACGGTGCTTTGTCATTTGGTGCAACTGCATTAATTCGTCCTCATTTTGACTTTTTGGTGAGAAATTTCTCACTCATAAGTTACAGAACTGAGCTACTAAATAGGCCTGTGTATTTCTAATTTTGTATTTCTGATTTTAAAGCGTTGGATTCATACAATTCTCTCCAGCTTGTTGCTCTGTTTTACCTGGTTAAACGTCTCGAAATATTTTTGTGACATAATAGACTATATTATATTACAGCCCTTTCAACATCCTTTTCTCGTTTTCATATATAGGAATCTCTCCATTATAGTCGGAGCGTTTTGAAAATTTGTGGCAATCTCACAAAGATGTCTAAATGACCAAAGTCTTTATATTGAAATCCATATTGTAAGATATGAATATTCACATGTCATTTTCCCAAACTACAACTTCTCCCTTAGAAACCATATTGATTTACCTCTCGCTACAAAATTTTTTTTAACTAGTTGGAGGTCCTTCTAATTTCGATTTACTCCGCTTCTTGCCGTCCAGTGGCTATTTCTACAGATATCAAAAGATATGGTTATTGTAACCCAAAGTTTATTTCAAGACTTTTTCTGTGTGTAATTCAAAATATTTTCAATCGCAATTAAAGCTTTCTAGTCTACTAATGCAGGTGTCGTGGGAACGCTATGCACGTTCGCATCAACTACCCATTGTCTATAAGAGCTCAATACTGTGGCATACTGTCCAACCAGGCCCCATTACCATTATCAATCATCGAATTTGAAAAATTACCATTTCACATTTGAATATGAAATTACTTTCACCTTGGTCATTACGATCGCCGATAAAGACATCAATCCATCAGTTGCCGATAAAATTAGCCCCGATTCCGTTGAATATCGACTACGGCCCCACATTTCTTATCCTTTTCTTGTTCCAATCCTGTCCCAATCAATTGCGACGATTCTCCATATCGAGAGGTAAATTAACGATCGAATGATAATCACAAGACGTGAAAATATTTTGTCGCCATGAAATTGATTTCGAATTCTAATTGGTTCGATGGAAACAGAAGCAGGCGACCACGACAGGTAAACTTGTACTTACACGACTTACGAGTACTAGCCAGTTTATCATCTTAGGTATTTCACCTGATAGCTGGAGTTACCTCTCTACCTCTACCTGTCGATGGTGACACTTTTTCACCAGTGGTTCACAATGTGTCGCACCATTGTGTATTGCTTTTTATTTTCCCATTGATTGGAAAATTGACAGTAGACATGTTTTTCATTGGACGACGGCACGAGTACTAACAATAGGTCACAGATCGTTACAGAATGTAATTAATTTGTTTTGTAAATTATGCGCGCGGAAAATTATGTCCCACGTAATTTACTTCGATAACCAGGTGTGTGCATTATTAGTTCTCGGACACTTTCTCGAAGATTAACGTTCCGAATTGATTGGTAGAAATTATGTGGGGGCTGGATGATATTGTGTCAATTAAGTTGAACGACTCTATAATATGGTGGTAGTGTAGAAATAAGGTTTAGTTTAGAACTTTAAAAACGAATTGGAGAAATGTTTGTGGATAATCTGGGTAAATTAAGGTTAAACATAACTGGGATTAGAAGGGTGAGATTTGGAGTGAAGAGTCACGAGGAAGGTAGCCTGAAGAAGCGGGCATAGCTGTAGTCAAAAACCAGTATGGCGTATGTCGAAAACAAGGAAAAAAATATATCAGTCTGTCCGCCGTATGCCGCAAACATCCATGGGATTAGATGGGAGTGAAGAGCCACAAGGAAGGTAGCCTGAAGATGCGGGCATAGCTATAGTTAAAAAACAGTATGGCGTATGTCGAAAACAAGTAAAAAAAAATATATCCGTCTGTCCGCCGTATACCGTACTCCGTATACCGTACGCCGTACGCAGTACGAAGATGAATCGCTCTCAAACCCCTTGAGATATTAAGTTGAAATTCCTATGGTAGGTATTAGGTACTATAAATGAACCCCTACGAGCGGTGCCTTTTGGACGAATGCTGGTGTGAGAGGGAGGATGGGAAAGCGTTTTAAATGAAAAATTTTGGTTTCTAGATCTCAGAAACCGCTTATGCTAGGAGGCTGAAATTTGGAACTTATTATAATGGAGCCACTGGCAAGAAAATTGACGATAGGGGTTGACGGGTGTGCGAGTCGGGTGAAAAACAATGCGTCCAAAACTCATAAAACCTGCGAAACCTTGTGGTTATCTTCAGAGAAATTTGGACAGTCAGTCGCATAGTAACCTACACCGCATCTCAGTATTAAACACGTTTCGGACTTCTACCTATAAAATCCACATCGGAATTAGAATAGACAGTATGGATATGTGGATCCATTCCTGATCGATGAAGAAGAGGGGTCGATAAAAGCAGTTTAAATTGTCCTTATAATTGAGTAGGATTGTGATGCCTTGAAAAGTGATAGTGTATTTTTCTTTAAGAACACTGAAGGCTAAAGAATTCTGTGAACTGACGGTGGTAGTGTATTTCATTGTCGAATTTTCTGAGGGCTATACTTCACCGTTCTTGAAATCTCATCTCAAATTATGAGTTTCTGTACCTTTTTCCGTCTATGTAGTTTAAAAAATATTGCTCTGAACTAGAAACCTAACAAATTATACTACAGTTTCTCGCATTCATCAGCCAAAGTATTGATAAGAGTGGTAAGGTCATGTAATTATGCACTTGGAGCTAATATGCACCTATGAAGATGAGCCTGGAACTATACCATAAGACCGACTTGCCAAAAAGAGCAACCGTGAGACCAAAATTCAATTTCGAAATACTCTACAGTACATTTAACTGGACGATTTGAAATTAGAGTTTCCATATAGCGGTTGGGTGTGCTGTTGAAATTATAATTACCTTGCAGCGTTAAAATATTGTGCAAATAAAAACGGCATATTTTTGTAAGAGCGGCACAAATGTGCTCTTACCCATATAAAATTTCTGATGTTAGGAACTTACGAAACGGCTTAGTCATTGGAATGCTAACAAAACGCTTTACGAATTCGAATCACTTTCTTCCCACGAAAGCAATAAACCCATCCAAGTCCAACTAACTTCATTACAACTTACTACATCTTAGCATTAACGGACGAAGATGATGCACAAACGAAACCGTACCATTGTACTCGTACCGCCAGTATGTTTAGAGCGAAGAAATTTCAAAATGGAAATCTCTTCAAAATCATGAAATTATGGAAATTTTTGGATTTTCTTGCGACTTTGCTCGTAAGGAGAAGCCTTGAAAGTCTTTCTGCGCCCTGTGTATATTTTTACATCAAAGCGATTTCCTAGGTTCTATGCTCTCGATTTGAGGGTTACATGGAGGAAGTTTTTTACCAATTTCCTTTCCGTGTAATAGGGTTTCTTTTTTCTTTGCGCTACTACTGAAATCTACATCGCCTTTCACGATAATATTCACTCAGGTGTATACTATACGTAGGCCAGAGAAGTACCTAAGTACTTCGTAGTACGCCTTATTGTACGTGGTCTTAGAGGTGTACCTACCCAACTATATACCAGTCTTACGGAATTGAAACGAGACCAAGTCATAATATTTCCATAGAAATGTGCGAAGATTATACGTTTTGCGAACGGAATTATCAAATAGGAGAAGTGGCCGTAGTTGTTCGCCTGCAATGTAACCCGACCCGACTAATACCCTAAGATGGAGCATTGGAGACGGGGGTACAAGGTAAGCAAGAAAACCGACTTTTCCAGTACGCCCAGGATGAAGACTTTGTGCAAAGTGTACGTTTTCAGTTTGTTCGGAAAACGCAACGCAACTTCGATAAAGGTGAACGTTGACGCCGATGTCTTGCCGTGATGGAAGCAAGCATAGCTCGAATGATCTTTCGTGTCGGCGATTATTTTCATATGCAAATTTTTCATTTGCTCAAAGATGCAGAATATGAATTTACAAAAAAAAAAACACCTTGATAGCTTATTTTCCCAACAACAACAGAAATAGCAAGAATAACGCTGGTTCCTGTGGTACCGAAGTCGTTTATTGCGAAACAATCCAAACATGTTTTAAGGGATTCTCGTTTAGCTTTAGGCTATCAGTCGTGTCTCTGCCGTAATGCGAATCCGTTCACGATTAACATTGATGTAAGGCCATTAACAAGACATGCAACCACGTTGTAGTATCCATACGAGTATCACCGAAAAATAGCTGCGAGTAGCTTAGATAAGTTACGAGGCTCATTTTAATTAATGAAATTGTTTTAACATTTTTATGTTTACCGATTTGTTGTTGGCCATGTTGTCGAAGACATTAACCACATTTTTTGTCGATTTTTAAACAAATTTGTCGGTACATTTTTGTTGCACTAGCTTTGGGAGCGAGCGTTTATAATTCAGGTGGTCATTTCGGCATTTCGGATGAGCAGAAGCACGGTTCGGTTCTCTCTTCGATGTAGGAATATGAGGACACATATTTACACCCCTTCTAATTGTGTGCCATATCTCAAAAACTAAAATTTTTAACTATTTTCTTGAATATACTTAGACCAAGAATAAAAAATTCAAAATTTTAATAACATAAAGGAGCTTGTACACGAGCAATTTTTCAAGCAATTAATGCCCGGCGACTATTGCCAAAACTAGTGTAGCAATTAATGGAGCAATTAATGGAGCAATACTGTGAAATATCATGCTAATTGCGGCAATATTTCGGCAATTTGGCAATGTTTTCAAATTGCTGGTATTGCTGGCCCTATAGTCGCTGTATTTTCACTAACTTGGAAAATTCCGTACAATTATCAGCAATTTGAGTTTTGGATTTATTTGTTTTGGAATTTAAATATTTCAAGTTTTATTTTAAGTTGTAGATTTATTTTTCAAATTTGCTTTCGTGTTGTACATAAACAGAATTCGCCGTGTATCATGTCATTGTCAAATTGCTGAGTATTGTTCCATATCGCTAGCCACTGTTGATCAACGAGTTGTCTACCAATGATCTATATCGTCAATTGCTAATGTTTCTAAATGTTGCTGTATGTTTTTGTGACGTCAAAATTGCCTGAAATTGCTGCAAATGGAGCAATTTTAATTGCTCGTGTAAAAACACTTTTACACATATTTTAATATCTTTCTATTAAACTATATTTCAAATTATTTAATAAAACTTTGCTATCCTCAAATCTTGTAATTTTGCAAAAATCAAAAATAGTCCGTACACAAACGCATTTCAAGTTCCGTAATTCACAAATCCGTTAAAATATGAAAGGGTTGTCGTTTTTTAATAATAAAGTTTTGCAAAATAGCTGAAATTTATAAAAAAAAATAAAATCTCATACACAACTCGACAACAAATTTTGAACTCTTTGAGGGCTTTTAACTAGGTGATTAGGAGTTTCTTGCACGACCTTGTCTTCCTGGTTTGAATCTGAGATGTTATACAGTAGTATAAGCTTATATTACACTGCAGTGGTGTGGCGTTCATGGAAGCAAGGGAAGCTTTGCTTCCCTTACATTTTATTAAAAAAAATTTCTAAAATGTTTTTTTTTTTAAATCGCGTAGAGTTCAAAATCGTGAAAAGAAATTATGTTTCAAACAACTTCTTTGGCACAGTCTAAATAAATGTTCGCATGAAACTCCTCGCGAAATTCGCACACAGCCGAATTAATAACACCACGAAAAAGGAAGGAAATCAAGAAGAAGACACATGGAAGCAATTTGAAAGTTGCATCTTTAAGCGTTCATTTTATTCCGTAGTAAGCCCACTGTGGCGCCATGAAAACAAGTTTTCGAACACTTCAGGTTGGAAGCAATTAAGAATTTGCTTCCACGGGTAGTAGAAAAAATAATTGGCTGCCTCAGAGAACTTTTCATCCAAAGAAGCGAGATCTGATAATAGTTACCAGAGTAGGATGAAATTGAATTCTGAAAAAGGTTTGGAATTGAATTGATATGTTATGGGTATGTGTGCTAAATAGTTGTTTATATTTAGTTTGGTTTTTAGATTTCAGGAACCACTTACGCTCGGAGGTTGAAACTTGGAAATTATTTAGAATTATGATAGTGGACCCATTTGTAAACATTGGCGAAAAGGGCTGAGGGGCGTGGGAGTGCAGGGGAATGCAATGTGTACGAAGCTCTTAAAAACTGAGGCTGAAACATTCTAAAATACATATCTCCTGAACGATTGATATCAGAAGATGGAAACCCAGCAGTTGACTTAAGGGATAATAGGAAATTTGGCAAAAGCTCTTAGCACAAAATGAATTCTACATTTTTTTAACGAACTGGACTTAGGAAGATAGCCTTTAATACAGTGCAGTATAGTGTAGTGTAATGTATAGTCCAGTCAGCCTAGGGATGGGACGTCCGAAATCGGGCCGGGTATGGCAGTGTACTAGCAGCTAGCAGATGTTAATAATTATAATTTTTCAGTACTATTGACTGTGATATAATCTACCAGAACAGTAAAGTTGCCTATAGCAAATTAAGATTTTCCAATTTCATTCTTGACAAGCGATACTAAATAGACTTCTTTCACTAAATTGAATTGTTTTTCTTAAAATCTCAGCGAACTTTACTAACATAATAATCATATCAAATTTGAATATATCTGGAAATCTATAAAATACATTTCAAGGACTGTTTTTAAATGTAAACCCGTTCAAAGCAACCTATGTATGCCATTTGTAATATGCCTTTCATCTGGCACTGCTTAACCGCATCAAGAAAAATTCGCCATAGTTACGGAAACGGTCTTTCTTAGATCGTTTTTATGCTCATGTTTTCATATTCGCTTACCTACATATGTTTTATATGTTTGAAAGCGGCCAGGTATATGATTAAATATGGCCGATGATAAACTGTATTAAGGGAAAATATGCAGGTATACCTTGTAGTATTTTTATACGACATGAAAAGCGATAACAAAAAAACTACGCTAAAAACTGACCGCAAACAGGGCAATTTAACGCGGAGTTTACACCCATTCGCATAGGTTTAAGTTTTTTTTATGCATTATGGAAATTGTATGTTTACGTACGAAGGCACCTATGAGGAAAACATCAATGAGCACTCCATACATAATTATTATTTTTCCTATGAGTTTAAAAATAGTGCTCTCTCCAAATACAATGTTTTATGAAGGTATGTATTTGTTTTATTTAAAGTTCATGGTTGAAAATAGTGCACATTTTACTGCAGGTTATAAACTGAAAAATTTATTAAGACCCTTTTATAATAAATTGAAAAAGTTATAATATACCTACTTATCTATGAAGTAATAAAGTGGAGCAATTTCTACTGATAATTTGCAAGCATTTGATAAAATGTTAATGAAGAAAAAGGTAAACATCTTTACAGTATTCATTTGTTGCATTTCTGAGTATCATCACTGAACAGATATATTTTGGATACCACACGATTTTTCTTGTATCAAAAGTGCGTTGCATTTCAAAATTCACAATACGCCATTACAAGTTCCTTTGTATCACATTTTGATACAGAATGAAGATCCGTTGCTCTTACACTCCACTTATACGCAACGAGAATACGATACCCAGAAATGCATCAAATGGATACAGGCCTTATCATCGGTTATGATTTATCTGAGACGCAAACCGAATTGGAGCATGGCATTTGTAAGCCGGTATAAGGTGTGTGTAATTTTCAGGTTTCGGAGTTGGATGATATGCTAACAATCTCGATAAAGAAAATTTTGTTAAATTGAGGTAAAGTGGAGGTGTGGAGAAAATAGTCATAATCGGTTCAATTGTACTAAATTATAAAGAGTCTGGCTAAAAAGCTATTACCAAGAAATATGTTACAATGTTCGGTCGAACAAAGTCAAAAATAATAGTTGCTCAACAAATTGCGTGACATAAATGCAATGAACTCGGAAACAATCGCCAAATTTTCGCATTACAACCCCTCATCCCCTCCGTTCTATTCACCTTAATAAATGGCCTGAATTGATCTCTACTTCACACCACACAGGTACGCATTACAAATCAACAAAAAATCCTTTATTTTGTTGTCCGGAAAGAAATTATTCGCACAAAGGTTACGATAACCGGTCGCTAAGAAAAAAATTTATTTCAATTTAACTTTTGTAGATGTCCGATAAGCCCGTAAATAATTCCATGTTTCCAATATTATTTTTCTACCTATGTCGGATGGTCGCGGGCATAGAGACCTACCTGTACAATAAAGAAAAAAGCCCCGCACGATCGACGAATCCAATCAGCACTCACCGTCGTCATCTTGGTACGGGTGAAAAAAAAAATTAAATAAAATAAACCCCTCTAGTATTCAAGTACACACAAAAGCAGGCACGAATATAAAAAAGAACAAAACTTTATTTTCATTTTTTTCCCCATTCTTAACGTCCGCCATACTTTGCCGATAAGAAAAACTGATAGCATGCCTCCCCGAAAAAAAGGAAGAAAATTCACCGAACGTGAGTATGGCGAATAAAGCACTAAACTATACGAGCATAAAGGTAAGTTGAGGTATATAAAAGTATAATAGCCTGTAGCTAGTGTATATAGCTAGTTACCGTGTACCTGTACGCCTCACTCGCCATACCTTCGTCCACCTTATGAATAAAAAAGTTGATGTGCATACTCGTATATGACATTGCGGTTCGGCATTTTACCTGCCCGCGCGATACCTTCCTATAGACGACCCCATAAAACTCCCTGGGCTAAAACGATGGAAAGATGGAGCGCACGAACTCCGTACGTTTTTAGCCGAGTTGCGAGCAAAATGGCAAACTTAGGCGATGTGGAAAAAATGGAATCCAGGATCAAGAAGGACGTTTTTTTGGCTGTCGTTTTATTATGAAAGATTAATTCCCATAGTCTAAAGATAAGGAAGGCTTTGCTTGCCCAGTGCGGCCTGGCCGTCATTGGTCAGGCTTTTGGCTTTTTTATGGTTAGGAACCTGTCCGAGGTGAGGGCATCTAGCTAAAGATTTATTGCTTCTCATCGACCAAGTTTCGTTATAACTCGAGGTGATGATGTTATCAGACTCAGAGGATGGAGGTCGATCGCGAATTTTCATTGGACGCCTTTAGCCAGCTAAGATTTTTGCAAAGTATCAGGTAGATTTAATTGGATTGTCTTACTTTTTTTAATAATGGCTTCAATGCTAGTAATAATTACGTGATTCGCCCAGAAACTTGCCGGTTCTTTGCTCTGGAACAATATTGCTTGGGTCTTTCTCTTCAAAGCCATTTTGGAAATCATTTTTGAGTGCAAGAAAAATGTTGATAATATCCACTAAATTTCGAAATCGAAATTGAAAAATGGGAATTGACCTTGCACACTATCGGATTCGAACCACGGTTCCGTCTCACACTAGTATACTATGCTACCCACTAGGCCAATCTGAATAGGGTTGAAGCTGAATCACTTGGTATTAGACATATCGAGCGAAGTTCGCTTGCAAGCTTCCGCTCGCAAGTCTTACTGTGAAGCTTTATCGAAGTTACAAGTCCACAAACCTCCATAAGATGTTGGTATTTACTTCCATAAGGTCTTATAGAGGTTATTAGCGAAGCTATTGCTTATGAAAGTTCAACCTCCGCTCAAAAGTCTTACCATATCGAAGTTAAAAGTTCACAACCTACGCCTACAGTTTTAAGTCGTTCAAAAAGAGGCCGTGTCAGGACACCAACTGTAGTGTCCACATACATATATTGGTCTCATTATAAGTTTTACTGGACTAGAGTAGTCAGATTCGAAAACAACTTTTCAATTTTAGAGGCCAATCCATTCTTCAAAGTTAATAATAAAGTTTAATTTCCACTTGTGGCGAGGTTTTGAAAACTCGAAAACTATTTACATTGAACTAAAATCCCAAAATGTAAAAAAGTACGGCGCATCGTAAATACCGATAAAAACAACAAAAAATTGAAATAAGAACAAAAAACTATTTCATTTAGCAACTAATGACTTATCTCAATTTATTCTCACTTTGTTTAAACTATTCAAAATATTTCTACACCGAATGGAATTTTGTCAAATATTTGAACAGTGAAATTTGACAACAAAAATTTATCGATTTCGTACTATATGGAGCAATAATAGCCAGCGAAAATGTTTAAACTAATCGTTCAGTTTTGAGAAATATTGTACAATTTCTTTTTGGCGCAATTTTAAAATTGTCAAGCTTTTTGATAAAGACTAATACAAAGTTCTTGTGTTTTCCTCGTGATTGCCCTAAATTTTGAACTGAAGCATTCGTTAATAACAAAATCATATTTGTTTATAAACTTATTATTGCACACGAGTCACACAATTTTGAATTCAAATTTGAAAAATAACGGACAAATAGTCACTTCAGAAAAGACAAGAAAATAAGTGAATAGAGCTATATTAAAGTAGGAACCTATAAATTAATAACATTAAGCACTATTCCAATTGACTATTAAATGGGCAGGACGCGTGGGCACCATTTCCGTTAAATATCACTCACATTCACTTTGCGATATTGGAAATTTTGTCAAGAGCTCCACGTGTGTACTTATGACTTGAAAAATCACTCTCACTCGTAATAATATGCACAATTCCCAAATTCTAATGAATCGAAAGAAAGAAAACTAATCACTCAAAATATATACAAAGTAGATTTTGATTCTTGTCCGAAAGACTTGCAGGACGTCTGGACATGAACTGCCACCAGTTTCACAAATTCTATTATTAAGTCCAGCACACCTAAATCACCTACCAACCTGCTATCCAACTTCCATTATTATAACTCAACACAATCGAAAAGAGACAGGTAAACCCGGCGATCACCTGTATGTGGGTCTCCTAAATTGCATGACAATTTCGAGACAAATTGCACAGGAATTAGCGTCATTATAGCGTTATGCGATGGATTTAGAGCAAACAAACCGCACAGAAAAATGCCCTCGTTTATGTAGTGTTGGGGTCGAGACGCACGGGTCCATTCTTTTCGGTCAGCCAGGGCCCCCTCCGATCACTGGATAAATAAATATAAGTCAACGTGGAAAGGAACAATCGAACGTTGTTGTAACGTAAGGGCCAAGAGTATGAGCTGCACTACACAGGTACTCCCCGAGGAAAATCGAAAGACAATGAACAACTGTTTCCCCTAATTGAACATAATTGCGCGACTTTTTATTGTTTCGATTCGACTCTTGAATGGGAGGCTGCACACGGTGCATTTTACATGGGTAACTTTTACATCAACTCGAGCACAATTTTCAGAAAAAGTCTACCCGATGTTTGAATACACGAAAATAAAGGAGTCGCAGAATTTCCAGGATATGTTGTAGTCCTGGCCATTGTTTCGTACAGAAGACTTTTCTAAAGTAAGGAAGTGTGTCAAGAGTACTTGAAGCGAAAGCTTTTGTTTAAAGGCTTGTACGTAAATGAAAAAAAAGAAAAAACAATAAAATAAAAAAGAAATTCTTAAGAGCTCAAAAGATGGCCATCCACCCGTTGAAGATGGTTTTAAAGCGATTTGGAAATATTTTCAACCTTTTGAAAGGATTTTTGCGGTACAATGAATAATTGAAAATCGGATGTAACTTTAAAGTGCTCTGATATTGACGAAATGAACCTTTCGATTTTGGCCGGAAATGGTTGAAAAGTTGCTTACAGATAGTAAGGAAAATTGGTTTGTACTTGTAAAGAGGAAAAGTCGTAATTGTGCACTATGCAAAATTAAATTAATCTGTATTTTCCACAGGAACAGGACGACTTGCCAAAATAGCCAACCAAAGTTCGAAATCTCTTCTAAACATATCCTCTTTTTTGTCAAAAAAATATTTTATTAAAGTACTTTTTGATTACATTTTTGGAAAGCTCATGGTTTCCATAATTCCTTTTTTATATTTGGATTTAATAATGAGTTGGAGGCAGTAACACCGAATAAAAACACTGAACTCATTTTGAGATATACCTAGACCTGCTTACCTAATTTTTTTCGCTAATATTTTCGATTTTCGCTCAAGAATTATCGCATTAACTTTATTAAAATGCATTTACAGAAAAATTAACAAAATATACTTTTAAACAAATGTTAGGGCCTTTTTCTAAAGATTTTCAAAAAAATACTTTATAGAAAAACAATTATTTTTGTTGTTATTTTGTTTTATTTTTAATTTTATTTTATTATTTTAAATATTAAGAAATAATACAAAAAAATTAAAGACGATAAATTCGGAAACAATTTTTTTTTTTTAAATACCTTAATGTCACCCTTATAAATTGTTTAATAATAAATAAAGTATTTGGATCGACCTGAAATTCAAAAAAAAAAGGATTTTACTCTAATTCTATATTTTTACGCTTAGATACCAAAAATTAAAAAAAAAATGTCCGTTTCTCCGCCGTATGCCAAACGGCTGAAGGCTTATATCTCCTAAACCCTTTGTGCTATTAAGCTCTGACTTTTGCACGGTGGGGGTTTCAGGAGGGCGGTGGTAGGAATTACTAAAAGAAAGAAGTCGACACTGCTTTAGGAAAACTTCTCGCAAGCCTAACGACATGACTGAACGTCTAAACTAATGATGATTGTTTTTATTAATTTCCATTCATGAAAAGGTATAGAAAAGTTACAGCTATTTTTCGCGTATAAAATCTTTTGGTGATATGGCGAACCATATTTAACCTATTAGCGAATCGATACTATAAATACTGAATATTTTTCGATTATTTATCTTTTTTTAGATAGATACATAGATGGATTTATTGAAATTCATTAAGGGGGTATTTACATCTAGTTAACAAAAATAAAAGACAATTTACAGGATTTGTTTTTCAAAGAGGGTTCAAATACAGTAGAATGCTGTGAACTTTTTGCAACATATTTGTTAAGTATTTAAGTACAACAAAAAATTGTTTTTTATTCAAAATATACCTACCTCTAATATTTTATTGAATAAAAAAATTATTGATGTAATTAAATACTTAATAAATATATTGCAAAAAGTCCACAGCATCAGTTTCAAAAAAGAGGTTCACTTGGCGTAACCTGTACACGTCGTAAATTTTATCTAAATTTCTGTAGTTGGAGCTTATAGGTGAAGAAGGGACAAAGTGAGCTCCCCTAAGGTTTGTAACGCCATTCTGTACAATGGGTAATAGTTATAAAATCATTTTCACGCAAAATCGATAGCTTAGAATGTCAGCTTAGTCATATATTCATGAAACTAAGTTATTGCTGCTGATAAAAAAGATATCTACTCCTTTCTATACTTCAAAGCTCCCACTTTACCCCACTTCTGGGGTATTGCATTTTTCATCGCAACTTCAGTCCACGATTGTTTCATTGATTTTTTGTTGTATGTTCTAGCCATGCTAAAATTATTATTTTTAATAATCAAATGAAACTGTATTGGTATGGGGTAAAATACGGCCGGGATTCACTTGGCCCGAATGAACATATTAAACAGCGAGCATAATCTGCTAAAATTAATAAATTTTTTAAATAATCACCCAAAGTTACTTTTCAAGTTTCATAAACCGTACGTCGATCTTAAGGATACAATTCTCACTCGCAAACCATTTTTTATTTAATTCAATTAATAAACACTGATATTTAATGATATCAGATAGTGCCAAAATAATATCGTAATATCAGAAAAATTCAAGAAACTGTAATTAAAGTGTATTTTTGGCTTATAGTGCATTGTGGTCAATTTATGAAGCTTTATCGTATAATTTATTTTGCTAAGAGATTGCGCTATTGCAAACTGGAAATTGTAAGGGGACCCGCACTCCCCTACCTATTAAATCAATAAAACCAAACAAAAAACGGCGGGCATACGAAGTTTAAGTTTCGATTTTTCAGGGTTTTTTTTAACTAAAAGGTGTTAAAAAAAATAAAAAAACAATTTCACTAATTTATTGGTATAAGCCCCAATGAATTTAATTTTTAAAGTAAATGAATTTAATTTTTAAAGTAAATTAAATTCATTGGAAAAAATGTGACAAAAAATTGTTTCTATTTTTCTTAGCACCTTTAAGTTAAAAAAAAACGTGGAAAATCGAAAAAAATTAAGCCGATAGCTTATGGTGTTCAAGCTCTAGAACTTACGCCAGTTCGCAAAACGCAGTTTCGAGAAAAACACGTTTAAAGTTTTTCTTTAGTACATTTTGCCATTGGAAATCCATAAAGTATAGGTGCCTAGATTATACGATAGCTCACGTATATAGTTGATTTCGAAAAATCCGTTTGAGTTCTACACATGTTTACCAAAATAAGAAAAAAAATATTTCGATTTTTGGATTCAGTTTAATATAAATTAAATACCATAAATACCAACTTAAGTTGTATAATAACAATTACGAGTAGTTTTAGGTTTTGTTCAAAAATTATTGTCTGGAATATACATATTCATCCACCTTGAATGTAGTTCGCCCATATTTGCAACGTTGAGGTCCTTGATTACGGGAGCTGGTATGGCCACCCAGGGTAGACGTTAAGACGGCGCTGGTTATAGGGTATTCCTAGTTCGGTCATTTATTTAAGAAACTTTTAAAATTTTTAGGTCTAAGATATTTATTCTTTGTGCTGTTTTCTTGTTGTATTATTGAGTTGTAATATTAGTTTTAAGAGAAGAATTTAAGAAGTTTTGTTTACATATATTGTAAAATAGACTTTAATTGTCTACAAATAAATAAAGAAATAAACTATTATCAAGATAGCAAATTAAAAAAATTGTCGTGCGATTCGTCTAAATTATAAACTTTATAACAATTTACAAATTTTTAAACTTCAAACAGAAAATACAGAAAATATTGTCATGAATTTTAAACTCTCTGTATCTGGATTTCGTCGGATTTCCCAGCAGACGATAGATTCGGTACGTGACTATAATTAAAATAATTTTTCGAATTTTCAGAAAATATTTCCGTCACCACAATAAAACACATCGGCTAACATCCCATTTTCGAACACAATAAACAACCTGTTAATTGAAATTCTTTTCGTCATGCCGCCCCGCCATTTCTGCTAGATCATGGCAACTAATTGCAATAAGCGATGTGATCATTAAAGGTGAGAGCACATTGGTTTTACCGCAGTTCGGCACGATCAAATTACAATCTGGTTGAAGTGATTTGTAACCGTTTTGCAAAAAAAAAACGAGCCCAACTAAAACGAAAAACTTGTTAAGCAATGCGGTGCATAAAATGCAAAAAAAAAATGCCCAACAAGCTAGTCGCAAATGCATTTGTGCCTAACTTACCGAGTACATTTTATTATTCGACGTACTTACGTTGACAAATTTATGCCGGCATTGTGCGGCTGCACGATCTCGCCATTATCGAGCCCCGGCCAAGGCAAAAAAATCCCGATCCTATTCTCCTAAAAATGTTCGATTCGGAAAACGAGAGAATAAATTTTCTGAAAATTATGACCAGAATTTTTTTCGGAAAATCGCATTTTATACTACTTCCACAAACGGATGGGTGTGGTGCCCGTACAATGTACGTAAGTATACAAAGTACCTACGGGTATATCTACGCTGGGAAATTCTGGATGGGTCACGTCTCAAGAATACATACTTGTCTGTAAGTTGGCACTGGCGACAATCGTTACGCTTTGTTGATTTTCTTTCGATTTTATGCATCTTGTCACAATAGCGAGATTTAACTTTAATTTTATGGTTGTCATACCCTACAAGTATATGGAATAGTTTCTTTTTTAAACTGTTTACTAAGGATGTGAAAAATCGAACACTTGATCAGGTTAGATCAAAGATATTTCAAACGATATCATCCTGCAATGCCGTTCAGCTTAACCTGGAAGCGATGCTTGAATCGTGGAATTGGGACGATATCGGCGCAACATAAAATTGGATAAGGCAATCACGAAACTATTAAGAGTTCAAGCTTTCTGAGTAAGCTTCTAGTGCGTAGACGAAATTTCCTGTCAAATCACATACAAAATCCATTAACAATTTTCACTAGAACGAAAAATTTGTATGGGAAAATTTCGTTTCGTTTCGCTTCTAGTTTAGTGCTAGTTCTTATTCTCCAAGATATTTTGCAGCGAAAAGGCGATTGCGGGTTGATTTCAACCAATATGAGCCATAACCACATTTACAGTGGCGTAGCTGAGAAAGGGCTACTCATTTCACAAGTTTCACTATGAGTTTACTAAATTTCAGCCTTTGCAAACACTTTTTTAAAAAAAAAGAATTTTCAATCCAATTTTTACTTCAGATTTCCAGTATATTTCCTTTCTTCAAGTAAGAGTACACATTTCAATCACTTCTAAACGAAATTACTAGTATTAGTAAAATATTCATGTACCTACTTCTTAACTGAACCATACAATTTACATGAACAGGCTCATAAAATTACACAACATTTCGTGTAAAATTAGCTATATATATTTATGAATTGAAAACTACGTTCTTTTTCGTGTAATTCTGCTTATCTATTTGAATTTTACGACGAAAAACATGTAATATATGAACGTTTTGTTCGATTTTCTTTTCTACTGAAATTATGGAGTATTGGCTACGCGTGCCAAACCTACGCGGCAAAAACTAAAATAGATTGGGTTCAATTCCGACCAACCAAAAATAAAATTAAAAGTAGAAATAAGTGTATCTTAAAGATTGCTAATTATACACTTGTTTTAGAGTTTGAATTCAAGAAAATATGCTGTGAATTTACTATTTGCTTTTAAGATCAAAATTTACTGATTGCAAATTGAAATTTACTGCCCAAAAATTGAAAATTACATTCAAATTGACTATTACATCCTAATGTAAATTTAGTTAAAAAGTGTGGCATATTCACATATTCCTACTATTCACAAAATGTAAAATTCAATAGATTATTTTTACTGAGTAGGAGATAAAATTGTCCTATTTATTGATTTTAGAAGTAATTTTCTGAGAATAGGAATCCATTACTTCGGAATCACCCTGCATGGAGTCTCCCACATCCAGGGTTCCCATTCATCGTAGTATGTAGTACGCTGTCTAAGAGGTCGTAGCGGTTGCATAACACCTATATCCGCATTTTGCAATACTCGATGAATTCAACAAAGTGAATCTAGCGAGTAAAGTACAAAATTAAAAGTAATTTTTATCCTATTAACGAACTTTTTTCCTTAAGCCACGAACTTTTCAAACGTTTCGCATAGTGCTTAAGCGCTTGAAGATATACGACTAAACACCTTTAAGTATACAGCAAAATTAAAAAAAAAATAAACCTTTCACGACTAACTCCACACCTTCGAACAAGGAAAATAGTAACGCGTGCACCATTCATTGCACGCAAAATTTCCGCGGTAAATAATTAAAGGTATCGTGAATTCATAGTGCGATCATGTCATCTTAAAAACGCTCTCAGCTCTAATTACAGACAAATTTAATTGTAGGTTTAAGGCGTACATGTTGCAAGCTACCGAACAAAAGGCGTCTTTAGAATTGCACTTCTGAGCGAAAATATATCTATACTTGCAGCAGGGGAATATTTCCGGAGTTAGATAGACACTAATTTGTGGTTGCTGCAATACCGGATAATATTAACGAAAATAGCGGATTTTATTTACATCGATGTACCATATACATACGTAAATTTTTACAGAACTAACCAGAGTTAAATTCAAGAAATCACTGATTGAATTGAAAATGAAGATTCAAGAAGTCTTATTTTATGGTGTTATGACACTGGCTATTTTCGCGGCTTAAAAGCTGCTAGAAAATCCAAATAAACCATGTACAAACTGTGGAAAATGCGAAGAGAATGAGGACTGCAAGAAAAGGAAGTTTCTGCAATCTCGGCAAATGTTTTCGATTTTGGCAAAACCTTGTGCATTGGAAAAGTTTATTATTCCTTTCGTTAATTTGCCTTTCGTTAATTTTCCTTTCGTTAATTTTTCTTATATATGATTTATTGATTGAATATTAGCATTAACCCGAACCACTCACTTATAAATGAGTAAATGCTTCCCATATCCAATCAGATCGTTGTCGAAGGCTCTATACTCTTCTCGTATATTCCAGACACTTCTCGCATGTTATAGATACTTCTAGTATGTTCAATACACACAACCGAATATGCTGAAAATCTCTCGACATAACACATGCGGTATATAAGCGCTGGAAAGAGGTAGTACACGGGATAAGCTTTTCTCCTGCGAGAGATAGACGACGATCAGCTCTTGGAGTAAGTGTATTTGTAAAGTGAGATTCATTGATAACAACGAGCGAGTAATAAGTGAAATCGATTCCAAATAGTGTGATAACTGAATGCGATTGAATAAAGCAATTTGGTTTTTTAATGGTTTAAAATCGAAACGTGGTTTATTAAAAATTCCTGCGAACTTCTAGCCTACAATAATATTTTTTAAAAAAAAGTAAAAGTGTATTTTTTAGAAGAAGGACCTCTCTTAATATTTATTCTTAGAAGAAGGTAACTGAACTGCATTTAGGTTCTAGCCAATTTTTTGTCACAATTGAAAGGGTGAAAAAAAATTTCCAACATTCTGAACAACTGGTGCATTGAAATAAATCTGCATAGCTTTGAGTCTATTCTAATTTTTACACTAAACAATAGTAAGAGCTACAAGAAAATTAAAAAAGATTTTTTTTTAAAAGAAAAATGAAATTTTCAAATTTTAGATTTAATTTTTTTGATAGAAAAGAACAGATAATTGAACTGAAGTTTTATATCATTCCGTGCAAAAGGAGAGTAGTGAGAGCTTACTAGTTCGGAAGGAGAATCGGCATATATTGAAGTGTACTTTATACATCCCCTACAACTCTACTTCTTTTTCGAACTCTTATTTACAATTTTAAAAATCAAGTCCTTGTGCCAATACTAATGTAGTTTTTAGTTCCCACACCTCTTTTTAATGTCATATACAATAAACCAATTTCAATTCACTTTTCACTTTTCTTTCAAAGATGATGCGATACAACCCCTAATTGTTTGCATTAAAGATATTTGGCTTACTTAAAACCGAGGGCAAAGCTAAATCTTAACGTTAATCCTTTAAAAGGAACTCTACAAAGTCATTTGATATTGACACGTGCTCGAATTACACGTTTCAGTAAACTTCGGCTTTGTTATCTAATTAGGTCTAGTCAGCTCGGGTCACCCACTGTGCTAGCTTTTTGCTTTCCTACCCGATTAACCACCCCACTTGTAGCAGTTTCGGTTGCTATTCGAGCAGATTAAGCTCCTATTCATCGACGAGTCGTCTTGTCTACACACCACAAGGAGACTACAACGCAACATCGTGATCAAAGTTCCTTCTTAGATTACTCGAAACTCGACTGCCCTTCGTTAGACTAATTAAAGGTATTGTCGGGCCGGGAGTATAGGCACAGCCTTGTGTTCAGTATCCTTTAAACTTATCGAAGAAGATCACCGAAAGTATGACTTCCTTGTTCAGTCCCAAAAATCAGCACACTTCTGTATTCTATGCAAGGGTAATTTTCCTATTTTTTTATTACGGCCTACATGGCAACTATTTACTTGAATATCGGGGATAGACGATAGACGACACTCCCTTGATGGCGGTAAATAGACCATACCAGGGAGTCTTGTCTGCATGTAAATGGCTTACAAAAAGAGGCGGAAAGAAAAGCGAGGAAAGCACTTTCCTGGAATAAGGGTGACTTTCCATATACGAAACACTCATACCGAAATAAAGGGAGGAAAATTGTTTACTGTGCCGGTAAAGTTCTCGTTCGGAGAAACATTTTTTTTCCCCGATTTTCATAGGACACCTAGCACCCGGCGAGTACGAAACACGAACAAACGTTACTGCAATTAGAAACCATTGGTGGTCATTCAAGAGGAAAATCTTTAATCTGAGGTCGGTTGAGTACGTTGACAATAGGTGGGTGGGGGTGACTCCCTTAATTGTATTCACTTTTCCCATTTATATACACTCGTTCATCTCGACGAGTAGTCGATATACGAATGTATGATGTCTGGCAAGGATGCTTTTCACTCGGATGCTTTGCGCCAACTTTTAAAGTGCCGGAAGACTCAGGCTTTTTGATTCGAAGCAATTTCTGCATCCGGCTGCGAGTTTTAACGCATTTTGCTCATCTGTTCTGTTCATTCATTCACCACTTTCGGTTGCGATAATAACATTTGAAGCCATGCAGCTTCAGCTTTTCGACATAAGGAAGGATGCTACAGGAAAGGGAGTTTTTTTTCACTGTTAAATGGCCGTTTTTTTGTTTGTGCTATTAACATCATTAACTCTCAACTTTTTTTGATGCATGGTGGTAAATCTTCACTTCAGTTACCATTACCATTGTCCGAACTGTGAACCGCATCAACATAGGTTTTAGAAAAATATCTTGTGTTGTTATGGTGCCACTGCTTAATGCTTTGCTATGATCAAAAATCTTCGAAGGTCTTCCTCCAATCATTCAAATGCCATTAAAAAAAAGAGTTCATACTTGCCTCAGCACAAACGATGACTACAATATGCGTTCATGTAAACTTTTCTCCACCACCGAAAAATACACAGCCTAGAGGGTATTTTATTAAACTCTCCTTTTTGTTAGTTTTATTTCCTGTTTGAAAAATGCTGAAAGGAAAATACAATAAAAAATAACCAAGTTTTTCACCTCGTTATAAATTCAATTGCACCATAATCTACTGTGTGCTAGTCTCTGGTTCTAGATATGTGAAGTTCGGGTCACACTCATAAGGTCTTTTCCTTTCTTTTCAGTAAAATCGTTCACAAAAATCTCATTATTAAGTAGCCTACAGCGGGGGAGATGTTATGAATGTATATATTTTTATATATATTTTATATATAATATATGAGAAAACAAAATTTAGGGGGGGGGGCCAATGCCCTTCCTGCCCCCCACAAATGACGTCCCTGCCTACACTCTCCTTCACACTTCATTTCATTCTCATTGAGTGTTCAATATCAAAAAATATTCAAAATGACTTTTTTTTATATATCAAAAACTGGCACAAGTAAAAACCCTCTAGAACCCTTTAGGGGTTGAAACTATAAAAATATGAAAGAAATATTTTGTGGCACTTATATAGAAATCCCCTGAAATTAAAATGAATTAAATACCTCACCAGACTCAGAGATATCACGAAATTCGTAATATAACACCCTTAAACCCTCTTAGCTGTTGAGTTTCGAAATCCATCAAGAATCGCTAAAAATTACGAAATGTGTGACCTTACTATATCAGATTCTTAAACAAAAAAATTCTGAAAATTTTTGTACTTGATTAGTGAAGAAAAAAATTGGTATTCAATTCTTTGGTTTTATTTCCAAGGATAACGATTTTGTCCTTTATCCTTGAATATCTCAAAACTTGGGATCTCAAGAAGATCAGGGTTAACAAAATCGAAGAACTTCAGTAGTTCTCAATTATTTTATAGAAAAAGGGTCATTCCATCAAGAATCTTCAAAAATTTTACCTTACCATTGCCGATTCACTTCAAAATTTGTGTACTTTAAGACATATCAAGAAATTAACTTGTGATCTCAAAAGGGGATCGGAGTCAAAAAAATAGAATTAAATTATTAAAGAGCTAAACTAGCTTCAATTGAGAAGGTCGCACCTTGGACGATTCTTGATTCAATGAGCCAAATAATAAACTTTGTTCGAATTTCAGCACTTTCACACCAACCAATTCAAAAACCAAAGCGAAAATGAAAAGTGCAAAAAAATTCAGGACGCGTTCATTAGTTTTCCTGCTTTGAACTATTTTTCCACGTTCGTACTTAGTTACAGATATGGTATCGCAAGAAAAATGGTAAAACTTTTCTTAGCAACAATATTGCAACTTTATAGAATGAATAATGAGTAGTAAGCTACCATATGGATAAAAAAAAATAAACAAATAAAATTTGTGAATGAAGCAGACCATAACTCATTGTTCGAATCGTTGCTATGTCCATAGGTAAAAGCGATGTCACTTTTTAACGTGGCCGGTTTGTTGCTGTAAAACGCAAGAAAACAAACAACAATTCGTACAAAAGTAAGTCATGAGCCAACCATCCAGCGAATGTCTTTGAATTGAAAATGCCACGCCTCAAAGGGAATTAGCGTGGGAAACGCTTCTCCCAAGATTAGAGCGTTCGCAGTCAAGTGGAATATGTGGTGCAACGACTTCGTGTACCAAAGGAGAACGCGAAATGAACAAGGCAAAGACATTCTTGGTGAATGGGTGACATGCGAATGTCAAGGCATTCATCCATAGACGAGTGGATAAAAGTACATATCGGGGTTGCGGTTCCCGAAAAAACCCAGGCAACCGTAAGAAATTACTTCAATTGCCGTCGAAAGGATACAATAAGGTCTAATCATGTGTAATGCGGTGCTCGTGTCACAGCTCCAGGCAATGTCCTGCTGGGCTCCGAACCTTGCGACAATCCAAAATTACGTCCTAAGCCCACACTCTACAGCCTAATCACCACGAATCGATGGACATGAATGGGATCATCGCCTATAAATTTCCATCCAGAGCACACGCTACGCTACAACGATTCACTTGTCGCTCGTCATGGCGACCGATTGAACGACCCTGTTCAGTTTGCGTCGGACCAACTTCAGAATGTCGAACAGCATTAAAAGGAATAATACACACACGCCTGATATCTTTTATTGTGTAGTGAACGGGACAATGTTTTGATGGACTTAATCAGATAGAGATAATCGGGTGGGAACTGAATCGATTCAAACGGATAGGACATAGGAGTTAGGAACTATCGGAAGTTACACGCATGCCTGGGAACAATATCGGGTTAGGTGTAAATTTTAACAAGTGTACTTCTAGCCATCTCAATCCCGTAATTACTTTTTAAATTTTTCAATTTTTCAGTTATGGCTCAACTTTTGGCTTAATGGAGCTGAGTCCTCCGAAGCTCTTTTTCTAATTTTAGTTTATTATTTTTAAATAATAAAGTATTCTGGTTCACTTGAAATTTCAAAAAAATGTGCTACTCTGGAATTTTGTATTTTCACGTTTTAGGATTAGTAAACCCCAAAAAAGAAAAAAAAAAAATGTCCGTCTGTCCGCCGTAATTTCAACGCAAAACTATTTGAAGGTACGTACCTCTCAAACGCCTTTCAGTATTAAGTTGAAATTCTTATGGTAGGTAGAATGATGATGATGGTGCGGTAGTAAAGGGGGAGGAGATATAAAACAGAGATTCGTTTTAAATGAAACATTTTTGTTTCTAGATCTCAAGAACCGCTTACTCTACGCTAACACAGAAGCCTAGGAGATTGGAAGTTAATAATAAATCGCTTTCAATAATCACAACTATTTAAGTAGGTACAACTCGATCGCTGCTACCAATCAAAATCGCTTTACAAATCCTTTCTTGTACTTTCATGTGCTTTGACCGTAGTAAAACCGATCCCCGGTAAAAGCTCTACTGTGCTCTACTGCATGTGTTGAGACAAAAGATTTTCCTAATATTCAATGGTGTGTCAAGAAGGTGAAAAGTGTAGAGTATTCTACGCTTCTCTTATTGGGTATTTCGTTATGATGATGTCAACTAATGATCTAATGTCATAAAAAATGAGTTGTGCGCGATGTCAGGGTACGAATATAGCAGTATGTAGTGCCGGTGTCCTGACATTTCGTGTCCGAAACTTAGTACTTGTTTGGAATAGAATTGTGTTCACGCGGAATTGGGGTTTTCAATTTTCAAAATTTCCATACATCTTTAATTATTAGCTTTGCTGTGCAAAGTAAATCATTTAGAATCTCTATAGAGCAACATCCCATAAACATTAAGGAACTTAAATTTAATTTAAATTAACTGCTTTACAACCTGATGATATTTATCTGCCTAACTCTACCTAGAGTGTGTTTGGGTATGAGTACGTGTACTGTACCTGTACCCTATCTACTGTACTGTATCTCTCAGCAGTAAAGAGCCGCTGTATTCTGCAAACAATCGAACAATAATTGCAAAATTAGGTATTTACACATTGTACGATTTATTCCACATTGCATGCATTTGATTTGTCATTCAAAAATCGTGCAAATGATTTTCAACAAACCTTCACGATATTGCTATTAATCTGTCGATAATCGGAGGTGCCACCTTGACTTGTTCACTCTTAGGTAGGTACATCTCTTGGGCAATCCTAAGAAAATTATAGGAGTTTTGCCCGAATTGGTTGTTGTCTTGCCGAAATTAGGCGTGTTCGTTGGCAGTTATGATCGCCACTTTAAGACGCCTGATCCGATCACCGCGATCCTCGACTATGCATTTCCCCATCTTATACATTGTATTCGCTTGAGACCTAGTAAGGCAGCGAATGGAAAAATAGTCACGATCCGAGTCGAAGATAATTGGCCCATAGACAGTTCGGACAGATCGGATCGCGGCGGATAGAGTCGAAACGATCGGACCTATTTTCTATAGGCTTCCCAACTATCGGTAACCGTGTTCTATTGCATTGGCCACCGTAATTATGGCGAGCAACCCAGACCCGAGAGTGACCCCTGGCCCGGCAATCATATCGTCGAAGGGATTATTAAATTGAAGGTTAGGGGTTGGTTTTGCTGTCCTTTTTTCCACTCTCTCTCGACCTTCTTGAGTCGTCAATCTTTACCTTTTGTTTTAAACATTGAAAAAAAAAATTATAGGGTTGTCCGGTACTCATACGTCGGATCTGTTGGCATTTTTACCAATTTTCGGGTCATTTCAACGGTCCCCTTTCGCAACAGATGGCTAAGTATGTAACCACAACTTCCGGTTCAGGGGAAAGTAGTTTTTACGGAATTTTCACTAATGGGAAATTCAATGCCCTTGCAAGACGTGCAGAAAGGGGGTGGAATCTGACGAGTTTTCGTCCGCAATTAAATCGAATGCACCATACGCTTTGCGACGAAACAATTGTGGGAGAGTTTCGCATTCACGAAGGCCACGCTATGCAACTCCGTCACTTTATCGCGGACTATGGTTAAAGGAAAAGCGTCGAGCTGACAAAGCGCTTGACTGCATTATTGCAGTAGCGTGGAGTACGGGGCTGAAGCTGTGGCCAACTCTGAAACTGAAACGTACGGAATCTCACTGGCCGACTGCATGTGCATCATAAAGCGATATGCGCTGCATATTTTATCGTATGCAAGGGCGAAGACATGGCGAATGTGTTCCCGGAGCAACATATCTAAAACGCTGCACAAGTGCACACACACCGGCTACATTCTTATCATAGTGCGGATGGTTGACGGTTTCTTTTAAGTTTTGCCGCGTTTGCTGAAACACTGAACCGATCTGGCGGTACCTATCCGCCGCGTTCGATAAAAACTCGAAACGTGTGTGCAGGTACGTCTTGAGGCTTCCAGCTCAACTTCTTGTAGGCAATCCGCCCGAATATGCCAACTCTTCGGATTAACAAGAAAATTCCCAGCAACTGAAAGCAGCACGGTGAAGCGAAGGAGCCCCCTCATTGGGGCCGATTGGCTACTTAAGACCTACAAACTTCGCCTGATGGATTACGTACGGCATTACGAAACAATTTATTGGAGTTGTGCGATTTTTTCGCATCGCTCGATTCCCGGTCGGTCACTTCGATAAGAGCCACCGCCGCTGTCAGGCCGGAATTGTATACTGGTGGAACGCGGCGGCCCTAAGGAAGGCCACTCTGAATTGTTGGACCAACGGATGACGCGATTGATGATACGCGCCCAACTATGCTAACTATTTTTTAACTAGAAGTAATGACTTTGTTAACTAAAAACCATAAAACTGATCGACTGGCCAACAATTGACTGATGGAAGTGTTTAAGACGCGTTCGTTTCTTTGGCGGATAGATTGGAACCTTCAGTGCTGATAATTGCGTTTGCACGTTTGCTTGATCAAAATATTCCGATGTTTTCGCAAGTACCCCATGCAGCTCGTATCGCCGCGATATATATAATAAATTTCAATGATGTTAGGAATTTGTGAAATATCGCGCAAATCCCTTAGCAACTTTTTATCGCTAAGCCGAGAAGGATAAGCACACCGTAATCCACTTAAACACGTGAACATGTTGGTTTTATAGAGTAAAAGTCTATACAGGAGAAAAAATCTGCCAACAATCTGGGCGTAACTTTATTATTTTTCCGGCAGAAGTAAGGAACGCGTTCAATTCTGAAATGCGGTGTAGGCTACTACGTGAGTGAAAACCTATCAAAAAGAACAAGATCATGGAAGTGAAAATCTGATTGGATCTGAGAGATATGGAATAGTTTATGAAAAAGTACACAATCACTTTACACCCCCTTAGGGGTCAATTTTCAGAAAATCTTGAAAACACTGTCTTGGTATTCATATGGAGAATACATAGAATAAAATTATATTCATTATTTGGGACGAGGTAGTAGATATGTCAAAAATCGTGGGAAAATATGCATTCTATTTTCACAGATCATTTTTTTTGCCCCCCTTCTGAACGCCAATAGATATTCTTTTTTTTTATTCAAAATTATTTTTTTAGTTGATTTAGATATACACACCGAGTTTCAACATTGAAGCTTAAGCCGTTCTATATATAGGAAAAACACCTACCACTTGTACCACACTATCCTTAGGGGTCGAATTTCAAAAAACCTTGAAAACGCTTTCTAGGTATTCATACGAAGAGTCCGTAGAATAAAAATGAATTCAATATTTGGAAAGACCTAGTAGATATGACGAAAATCGTGAAAATATATGCATTTTATATTTATTATATTTCCAAATATTTTTTTTTGCCCCCCCCCCCCTTCTGAACGCCAATGAATATTCAAATTTTTGTTTATCACTATTACTTTTCTAGTTGATTTATATATACACACCGAGTTTCAACATTGTAGCTTAAGCCGTTCCATACATAGGAAAAACACCCCCACTTGTACCACACTACCCTTAGGGGTCGAATTTCAAAAAACCTTGAAAACACTTTCTAGGTATTCATACGAAGAATCCGTAGAATAAAAATGAATTCAATATTTGGAAAGACCTAGTAGATATGACGAAAATCGTGAAAATATATGCATTTTATATTTATTATTTTTACAAATTTTTTTTTGCCCCCCCCCCTTCTGAACGCCAATGAAAATTCAAATTTTTTTTTATCACAATTACTTTTCTAGTTGATTTACACATACACACCGAGTTTCAACATTGTAGCTTAAGCCGTTCCATATATAAGAAAAACACCCCCACTTGTACCACACTACCCTTAGGGGTCGAATTTCAAAAAACCTTGAAAACACTTTCTAGGTATTCATACGAAGAATCCGTAGAATAAAAATAAATTCAATATTTGGAAAGACCTAGTAGATATGACGAAAATCGTGAAAATATATGGATTTTATATCTATTATATTAACAAATAATTTTTTTTGCCCCCCTTTCTAAACGCCAATGAATATTCAAATTTTTTTTTATCACAATTACTTTTCTAGTTGATTTACATATACACACCGAGTTTCAACTTTCTAGCATGAACCGTTTAATAGTTAGGAAAAACACCCCCTACCCCCGTAGCATACTACCCCTAAAAAAAAAATTATTTTTCCAACATTCCGCTACTATAGCTCTATCTAAATACCAAGTTTAAAGCTTATATCCTTACAGGTTCTCAAGATATAAGCATCGGAACTTTTTCCTTTTCACCCTCCCCCACCCTCCCCCTCTTCACCCACAACCCCAAAACTTTTTTCCCTACTAGGGTTTAATTAGCGCTACTTCTGGTAAAAATTCTAAGAATCTATCTTAAACTGTTCTTGAGATATGAAATGTGTTTGATTTGAAAAATTCTCATCCCCTCCACTTCTATGCTCCACCTCCCACTTAAAAAATTTTACTTTGATCAATCTTTTTTTGTCAACCTTTACACCCAAACCAAATTTTATTTTTCTAGAGCAATTGGTTCATGAGATATCGTAATCTTAAGTTTTTCACCCCCCACCCCCATACACAACTTCCCCCACCCAAAATTTTTCTTCATTCTGTTCTCCTAGTATAACTACAAATATTTGTTAAGTTTGAATAGTGTGCCATTACCGGTTTAGGAGATATGGATTTTAGAATGTGTCTATCTCACCTTTTTTGGGTTTCGGACGCATTACATTTCCCCCCACTCCCACACCCCTTGATCAATATTGACAATTTTTCTGCAAATGGGTCTACTATCAGAGCTCTATAGAAATTCCAAGTTTCAGCTTCCTAACATAAGGGGTTACTGAGATCTGGAAACCAAAATTTTCGGTCTAAAACACTTCCCCCTCCTTCCCCCTCACACCTCCACCCCCAAAAATTTTATCACTTCAAGGCGCCTACCCCATCTATTTGTTAAAAAAATTTCAATATAATATCTCAAAGCGTTTGGCAGCTACGAGCCTCCAAACGATCTTGCGTACGGCGGACGCCGTACGGCGTACGGCGGACAGACGGACTGAAAATTTTTATTGCTTTTTTCGCGTTTACTAGTTATGAAACGTGAAAATAAAAATTTTGAGGGTAGCAAATTTTTTTTTTTAAAAAATCAATGAGAATACTTAATTATTAAAATAATAAAGTAAAACAAGGAACTTGTCTAGAATATTTTCAAGGCGCCTTTCACTCAGATTTTTGTTTATAGGTGTATAAAGCGAAGGATTTGAAAATCAGTAGAAATTTTGGTAAACTTTCACCAGTTGAAGAAAAATGGAATATTGTGGAAAAAGTCGAAATCATTTTTGAATGGGTTCATCAAAGATTCATCAAATATGAAGAAAATCGAATAAATTAAAATAAGGAGTGATAGGAAGGAAGGAAAAGGAACTATGGGAGAATATACGGTAGGTATACCTACTTATTTAATTCTAATTAAAAAAAATTTCATAGGCATACGAAAGAGGAGTACCGAAAAGAATGGCAAAGAAATATTTTCACGAATTCCGTCATATCTCTTAGGTTCAATAAACTATCAGGCCTATTCAGGATCAGAGTCACAAGTCACAAAGTAGGTGGAAAGTCACAATTAATTCAAAATTAATACAAAATTGTGACTCTCGACCTACTTTGTGACTTGTGACTCAGTCCTGAATAAGCCTGTATATATATATTGTTTTATAAATCTACGAGTTCTTTATACAAAACCTTTGTAGGGTACAGGATAGTTGCTCCACTGTGATAGATGCCCCAGTTCTAATAGATCCAACTTCCATAATCAAAATCTTATCCACTTTGTAATATATTGTGACCTCTCGTATATGTATATTCTATCTGATGACGGCGTTTACGCGAAGCCAATGTATTATTATTATTTCAGGACATGAATATTCTTAGTCTAAAAATTCCTCAAATAATTATTTTGGTAGTCTGGATGGCTTAGTGGCTAGTGGCCTTCGGTGCACCTGGTTCGAATCTGCTTGGCGACAAGTAATTTTCGAGAATGGGATTGGGTGCCGGACTACCAGTTCACTCAGCTGTAAATGAGTACCTGAGCTAAAATCGGGGTAATAATCACGGACGAGCGTGTGGCTGACCACTTCACCTCCTAGTGTTTCGTTGGTCTACACTGAAAGAAAAACTATGTTTATTCCAAGGTTGCAGTGACCATATTAAGGTTCTTCTAACTATTGTAAAACTGACATGTTTTCATTGATCATGGCTATGATGGTACGAGCCATAGCATATAATTCGTAAAAGCATAGTATGGTTGCATTAAACATAAATCAATACTGAAATTTAATATGGTTGTACCAATCATTCTCTCTGTATTACAATCACGACAACAATAATCTATGATCAGTGGAACCATATAATTTGATAAAATAATTCCCACAACCATACCTCTCACAGTACGAAAAGGGTCGTTCACGGTGTAAGTTCGCTTCTTACAATTTCATGTGTGCTTTGTTCGAGCGTGTTTAATTGATTGACCTAACCATCATATTATAAAAGTAGGTTACGTGAATCATACACCAAGGTTCTGAAATCAGAACTATGATTCAAGCAACCATGTCACATAAATTTTATGATTGACCCAACCATTATATTATTAAAGAAGGTTGCGTGAATCACACCAAGGTTTCCACAATCATAATTATGTTTGAGCCAAACATAAAATGTTTTCTGAAATCAGAGCTATGATTCAAGCAACCATGTCATATGTATCCTATGATTGACCTAACCATTCTATGGAAAAAGAAGGTTGCGTGAATCACACACCTAGGTTTCCACAACCATAGTTTTGTTTGAGCTAAACATGTTACATGTTGTAACATAGTTGTGGCAACTATAACCTCAATCATAGTAAAGTTCTTCCAAAATATGGTTGCCACAACCATATTTTTTCTTTGAGTGTAGTAATGAAGTAACTCTAGCATTACTTCTAGGCTTAGGCCCGATATGGGCTGTTGCGCCATTGATTATTATTATTATTTATTATTAATTATTTTGGAGCTCTGAATACTAGTAAGTGCAGTAAATTTTTTTTTAGGTAAAATTTTTATGTATTTAGTTTTGTCACTCATAATATAATATGCGAAGTAGTAGAGCGAATTTTATGTTAAATGTGTTGTTTTATACTTGTAAAATCGAGGAGTCATCTATCCTCCACGAAAAGGATACTTGCCTCGTATTCCGAGAGGATAGTTGCCCTTTAGTGCAGAACACTTAAATGCGGCCGTCTTAGGTACATTAGTTTTAAGCTGAAAAAATAATATAGTGCCTACGCTATTACAAATTTTCCTTACTTTTAATTTTTCACACCATATTGAATTGCGGTGAAAGAGGATATGGATGTGGATATGTAACTCTTGGATCTGTTAAAATTTTTTGATTTTTAATTAATTTTTAAATTGAAACGTGAAACTTTGTTCCTGTGGTAGCTGGGATTTTCAACCGCATCTCAAATCTTGTGACAAAAATTATAATTGTGAGTTTTTCATTTTTATTATTTTTTAACAATATGGCGTTATTATTTTTTAAAAATAAAGTATTGTGATCGATCTGAAATATTCCAAAACATTTGCTACCCTGAAATTTTATACTTTCACGTTTTAGGACTAGATCCTAAAAAAGCAAAGGCAGTACGCTGTCCGCCGTACAAGAAAGCGTTTGAAGGTTCATAGTTTATAAAATATTAATTTGAATTTAGAGACTGGTAGACTGGCAAACCTCTAACATAGTGGTACTCTTTGTCGGTTGTGGCATGGCGTTTGAGGGAATAAGTGGGGAGAACGTTTTAGTGGACAAATTTTGATTTCTTGGCCTCAGTAACAGTTTATGCTAGAAGAAAGAATCTAGGAACTTATGTGGAACTATGGTAGTAGAGCCATTTACTAAAAAATGTCGACAGGGGTTGAGAGGTGTGATAGTAGAGGAAAAAGAATAGAAACATTCTAAAATCCATATTTCTTGAGCGGTTGACCCCCGAAGGTTGAAACAGTGTGCTTGTCTTGAGATACTAGAAGCCTAGAAAAGGTCTAAAATTTTGAAGGGGCAAGATTAGGTGAAGGGGTGCAAAAATCCAAAAAATGTTGGTGCTGTGGCCCTAGAAGTAGATGATACGACGGGTTAGAAAAGGAAAAACGCTTATTTTTATTTGCCACAAACCGCAAAAGATAGAAAGCTAAAAATTGATGACTGTTTACCATCACTGGAAAAAATACTAAAAAGTAATAATAAAATTTTTGATAGTGGATGACGGCGATGGGGGGTTATTTTTGTATCTCAGGAATGGTTAATGATAGAAGTTCAAAGTTAGTAGGTATATGTATGTAATTGTAGGAAAAAACTAGTTCCGATTTACATTGGCATACGAAGTTGAGTAAAAGAAATATACGTAAAATAGTTTGAAGAGTTACCAAATAATTCTTTTAATATAAACGCCTTGAAATATTTTTTAAATGTTTTTTATGTCCAACCCGTATAAGAGAGTATAAAACGATTGTATACATCTTCACGAATTCTGAAATATTTTTTGGGTCTAATAAGGTATTAAATTCGCTTTCATTTCTTAAGGCTTTAAATATAACCGAAAAAAAACCATATAAGAATTTTTCCACATTAAACTTCAAAGCCATGTTCAAATTTTCACGAATTCAGCCAAATCTTATAGGTTTAATGAGATCGGATTCGGTTTCTCTTCTATCGCCTTTAAAGGTGGATTTTCTTTGTTGTCGCATTTATGCGTCTGAGCGTCGGACGCAACAATCAACCTATCAGATTTTAGTTCAAGCGACAGGTTACGTTTGCGTCACACGTCGAACATTCTTCAGCTTTTTATGCCTTGATTTTTTTTTTCATTTCGAGCTACATACGTTCACTTTTTACTGCTTATTATGAAAATGCTGGCAATATTAGTGTTCCTAAAATTACTGTGTGATTTTTTATTGACCGTGTCCCTCCAGATTATGAAACAATTATAACATTCAAAAATTATAAATTTTTTTATCAGTATATATTTAACAGCACTGTGCGTTGGCAAATGTAAACTCGGAACTGAAAAGCGTGGCAGAAAAATGCGCTTCCGACGCTTAGACAC
Source organism: Beris chalybata (assembly GCA_949128065.1). NCBI lineage: Eukaryota > Metazoa > Arthropoda > Insecta > Diptera > Stratiomyidae > Beris > Beris chalybata. The sequence goes on along the minus strand of OX421895.1, from coordinate 4,635,851 downwards.
ATAAATGCGACGACAATGAAAATCCACCTTAATAGTCTAAAAATTGATTTCAGGATTTTACGATATTCAACCCCTAAAAGGGTAAAAATTATTGTGTACGTTTTTACGAATTGCCAGATATCTCTTATGGTGCTCTTACACGAGCAATTCATTGCTCGACGACTATTGCCAAAACTGTCTGGATGGCTTAGTGGCTAAATCACTTGCCTTCGGTGCATCTGGTACCAGGTTTGAATAAGCTTGGCAACAAGTAATTTTCGAGAATGGGATTGGGTGCTGAACTACCAGTTCACTCAGCTGTAAATGAGTACCTGAGTTAAAATCGGAGTAATAATCACGGACGAGCATGTGGCTGACCACTTCACCTCCTAGTATCCCGTTGAGCTCGTAATGAAGGATTATTCTAGCATTACTTCAAGGCCTAGTCTCGATTTGGGCTGTTGCGCCATTGATTATTATTGCCAAAACTAGTGGAGCGATTAATGGAGCAATATTGGGCTATATCACACTTGTTGCGGCAACATTTCGGCAATGTTTCACAGATTGCTGGTATTGCTCGTCCTATAGTGTTGTCCACCAAAGCACAATTTGGTTTGTAGCGCCATTGACAAAAGGATTTATGCTATCCTACCGGACGTAAATTTAACCAATAACCTAACTCATCGACAATTACTAAAACTTATAGCTACTATCATTCTTGTACCAAATTGGATAAATTAGCTACTTACAGCAGACTGTCCATCACGAGCACATACAAAAAGCGAAAAACTTTTACTTTCAGACAACATAATAATAAATAGGAAGAACAATAACGACTTTCTCCTGTCGCAACGTTTCGGTCAATAGCCGCTTGATACGCCCATTAACTCGACGCTGATCGATTAACCCCAAACAAATCCATTACTCGGAAATAAAGTCACTTAAATCTAAGTGTTTGCCCTCTCCTTCCGCCAGGGCTCCTTGTTTTCCCAACCAAACAGCTAGAGGTACCACATGATGATACTTCATTTGCTCGTATCTTTATGTTGTTGCTGCTAACTTATTCGCTTCGTTCTTCTTTTTAATTCACAATAAATTACAGAAATTATTCAATCAAATATTGATACGATGCCAGTAAATGGGGCAATTCACTGAATGAATGACCAGCCGCACTTATCGCCATCCACGGGATGGCACAAACTATAAACAACATCAATATACTCGTACGTAGATAGGTGCCCTTTAGTTGGAATGGGCTTCTTGTTGTACCTATAGTCTGCGATGAGCGCTTCTTGCTCCACATATGGCCTCGAAGGGCAACCCATTGTCCTCGACCGCCATCGTCGTGTCTGGATTAATAATGAAAATGAATGTAATTGACACATAAAATAATAATTTACATCGAGTCAACGAAAACACTTGACTGGATTTCAAATTATCTTAATTACTCAAGCTGGTTACTTACCCCTTGTTCCATGCGACGTGCTTCCGTTTTCGGTACAACTATGGCCATCTTGTGGGAACTAGTATTGTTCAGTCGATAATGTAGTTCGCTGGTTTGGATATGCGGTATGTATCAACTAATGATGGAAAACAATATTTCTCCATGTTTTATTTTTTTAAATTGTAATTGAAATAAGATTTTAAATTATTAAAACAACATTTTAAATTAGATATATCATATACTACATTCAACTGCTCCTGCTACGAAAGTGACAAAACTCAAAAATAAATTAATTTACTAACTTTGCGTTAAAAACAGGTATTCTGCTGTACGCTTCTTAATGGCGTGTCTTTGAATTTTGGACGAGATTAAGGGTGGTTGATACTTTTATGTGAGGAGGAGAAAATAGTTTGGAATTACTATGCGTATTACACACGAATTCAAAAGTTTTTGAGTTGTTTGTTGCGTGGGTATAATATCATAGAGAGTGGTGGCTAAGATTCTTACTGGACAAGTTTCTTGCAGGTTTTCTTAGTTTATGGACAACTACTTCACTTCAGCTCGAGGTCTGGTATCCAATTGAGATAAAGGACTCATTTTTAGTTTTTCCTTTTGCTTGGAATTTGAAAGCATTGAAGAATGAATAATCACGGCACGGACTTAACGGTTATAAAAGGATCGATAATCCGATTAACATAATAATCCGCCGTTTATTCGACTAATTGTAAATGCAATACATTTCTGGAATCCGCCGGATCCCTGTATCTCGAGTTCAATTGTTAGCTTTGTTTTATCATTTAAATATACATACTTTAGTCTGCCACTTTCATTAATCCGCCGGGTGCTTTGTTTTTATGTTATCGGATAGCCGCGATAACAGACCAGTAGGCAAAGTTCGCAAGCGATGGGAGAAGACTCGGTTGATGAAGGTAGCAAAGCCATCTTAAAAATTAACAGCGATTGATGTCGACGACTTTAGGAGGCCAGGGCCAATTTGGGCTGCCGCGCCATTGATGATGATTAGGATAGTCGTGATAGCACTGTATAGTGAAAAGTAATTCTAAATTTGGGCGATATTTCATTTCAGAGGAAGATTTTGATAATAATGGAGAACTATTAAATTGGAGCTATATGTGTATATAAATCCGTAAGTAAATTATTTCTTATTAGAGGTTCAAGCCCTAATGTATTGCATACAAAATATTTATAACAATCAAATTGAATGATCCTACAATATATTCTAATAATGATCATTAAGAAAATTAATTAAAATCATTTTCAGAATTTCACATCTTTAAGATTCCCAGAAAAAAAAACTTCGAAGAAAATCTTTGCTCCAATGCGAAAAGCATGTGCAATTTTCGTTTTGAAGTCAACCGCCAACACATAATTCAAGCCGTTGCAAATCACGAACTGGCCGGGGCAAAGGCTTTTCCATATCTCGTTTCGAGATAACGTGAAAACTGCTCCAGCCGGAAGAGAAGAAAAAAAACTAAGAAAATATAAAAATCTGCACAGCCCACCATACGACGTCTTGGCAGCAACGAAGAAAAGGAGTCTGAAAAGTCCGTGAGGATGATGTTCCCGGGCAGATAATGCAAAAAGATCTGACCAACATCTTATACACAAAACGAATAAAATTCTTAAACCATTCGTTTCGGCTTTCCGAAGCCTGTAATTTGCTGTTAGTCTGAACATGATGGTCTGCCCTGGCTTGCCCTGGCATTGCATCTTTACCTTCCTTTTTCAAAGATGTCAGTTTCTTAGCGTGCACCACCATCGCACTATACATAATCCACCCTAAAGCAGCCATCTTCAATTCTAAGAAAAAAAAACAAACAATTATTTCGAATATAAGAGAAACAAATCGAAAACAATACTTGTGATGTTATGAAACGAAATACTGAATTATCACATGAGCAGTGTACCATATTTTTACTTTTAATTGAATACCTAATTCAACTTTGGAAAGGAATCACAATACTTCTAGCTGATTACAAAAAAAATACTTTTAAATAAAATCAAAATGTATACTTGTTTTTGAACTACATTAAAAATGAAAACCCTAGAGTTTCTGGAATTCAAAATATCGACGATTCACTTTTGTTCACCAACTTTTTAACAAAAGTATACTAGAAAAATATTTGACATGTAGATGGCAGACATTTAGAACATTTTATAACCACATTCTCTCTACTTTCAATTCGTCTCAAGTAGTGGCTATAAACTGTAATGGATGCATAAAGTGACGGGCTTCCTATTCCCTTTTATGACCAGACTGAGTAACTTAAAACTACAGTGCTCAAGGATAGAAGATTGATATTTTTGAGGCGGCCAAACAAATATTTTCAATTTTTTTAGGGAAAAATCATAAAAAAAGAACTGAAAAAATAATTTAAGAAATAAATATATTTAAGAAATGAACGAAAAACAATAACTTTTAAACTTTCTGATTCTACTTCTAAATAAATCTGTAGTATTATTTCTAGCATAAACTTTTAGTCTAATATTTCGGTGCATCTTTGCATAGATTATAAATTTGTATAATCAGTTAAATTTAAACTGAATAGAAATATTTATTAATTATTTTTATTTAATTATATATTTATTATATTAATATTAATTATAAATATTTATATAGAACTATTCATTAATTATTAACTATGAAATAACTATAAAATAAGAATCACGTAATAAAAATAATATTTAATAATTCACAAAGTAAGTAAGTTATAACTTTCAGAAAAAATTCTTTTAAATTAATTTTCATAATTTAGATTTGTAGATAACGTTTTTGAATTGAAATTCAACTAACACTATACTCGTATAAAAAGGGGTGATGTTTTTTCCAATCTCTGGAATGGCTTATGCTAGAAACTTGTAATGTACATATACATTAGGGTACAAAGAGAAAAAAGGGCCACAAAACTGTTCAAAATCTATAAAGCATTTGTTGCATTTTCACGAATTTCGTCTTATCTCTTAGGTCTTTTAAAATATTAGGTGCGTTTTTTTCAACTGGATCAGATCATAAATGAAAAAAAACGCCGTGGATGATCCAAAAAAATCAATTTAAACGGTTGGCACTCCTGCTATGAAATGTGATGTATTTGTGTCAGCTGTAGACTGCCATGGTCAGCTGTCGTCTGTCAAATATTTATTAATATTTTCTTGGCAGATACAATAGTGAACATAATGGATATTAACGAAATAGAAGCAGTAAGTACTTAAAATTACTATGTATTGATCTATGTATATTTGCGAATATTCTTTTATAAATACGGAAAATATTTATTGACGTTTGACAAATGTCAATTATCAGCTGCCATTGCAGTTGAGTTGCAGGGCGACAACTGTGAAAATGCGAATTCAGAAGCAGCTTTAATGATCCAACTATGATCCCATTTTGATTTTGGATCATCTCAATTTTTGTTGTTTTCAATGTAAAACGAATGATCTTGATCGTGGTCCAGTTGAAAAAAACACACCTATTGAATTCATTTTACTTCTTCCTCTTCTTTAGATGCTTAGAAATCTATTCAAACATTTTTTTAAAATTCAACGAGTTCCTTAAGATGATTTGTGCCATATACATTAGGACTGATAAGATATCAAATCGACTTTTAAGTTCAGGGTTTTTGGGCATAATCAATAAATATATTCAGCACTCAAGAGAGCATATATGTTTTCACAATTTTTGCCATGTCTGAGAACTGGTTCATACTTCCACGGACCTATCATATAAATGCCTAAATAAGAATTTCACGATGTTTTAAAATTCAACCCCCAAGTGGATGTAATGGGGTTATATGTTTTCACAAATTTCATCATACCTCGTAATTCTGATGAAGTCGCAAATTCGTTTTTACAGTGCTTTGAATGTAATCGCTTAATAACTAATTTCACGATTTTTTGATATTCAACCCACAAGGGAGTGTAAAGCGGTTTTATACGTTTTAGGTCTGAATAATCGGCTAAAAATCGATATTTTCGATAATTGGCCTTTAAGGAGGAGTTTATTCAATTTAATATTTGTATAAAGGATCACTGATAAATGTTGAAGGTTGGTTTTAGAAGGAGCTATTTTAGTGACAAAATTAACTTTCAAATAATGTGTATCACATTTTGAGTTTGATCGGACTATGACCAAAAATGTAGATAATAAGTGTATCTTTGATCTAAAAAAAAATAATGATTCGCCCAGACTGTTGGCAGATTTTTTTCGTTAATGTTAGAAAATGCCCAATAATGCACAAATGAAGTATTTCATCTTCACAAATAAAATTTTTTCCAACATTAAATATTGGCAACTAATTAGTTGCCAATATTTAATTGACAATTGTCAACAACAGATATTGTAAGTTTACATGTCTCAAAATCACTTTCCACTGTAAAATTAAAATTCGGAAATGTAATAAATACATACATGGCTTTGTAAAACCATATGCCTGATAGTAATCATAAATCACATGGCATATGTAATTTATTACAATATGGAGGTTGAAATTACCCTCATTGAAGTAATTTATAATATGTTATTTTAACACTAAAAGGGTATGTTGTGCAAGTAGGCACATTAAAAACTACATTACAATTTGTAAATTAATTGCCATGATACTTAATTTAAATTGATAGTTCTAGAATTATAATCTAATACTAAGATTTATCGTAACGAAAAATTCCCTGAACTATGTTTTTTAATATGGTTTTTTATAAACACTTAAACGACAAAATGGTAACACACTTATTTGTAATAAATAAAAGAGTTAATTTAATTCTAATATACAAGTACGAGGATTAAGATCCAAGAAAGTTATTTTATTTATCAAAAATATAAAAAACAATCAAATTATAAAAATAAACAATTTAATTATAAATAAGATAATGTATAATTTAGCATTTATCCAAATCAGGCAGTTATCACCTAATTATTATAAGAAAAACTAACAGCAATGTTTACTTAGCAATATGTTACTCGTACAAGAACTAAAATATCGACGTACGATTCGCTACCTTTACTTACACCATGTCTAAATATGAAATTCCATTGAAGTAAGTACTGACTGCAATTCCGGACATTAATTTTATGTTTTACATGGAATAATGTTATTTATCCATATTTGGAAATGTAGTTTTCCGTACGAGTTATTGTAATTTTTACCTTTATGTAATTTTACATAGTATTTCATGTAAAAAACTTAATTACATGATTGTAATAGCGTTTATACAAGAACAAGCCTATGCCTATGATATGGGAAGAATTTTATTATATTAAATGTTGTAAAATTACAAATAATTTTTACTGTGTTGATAATGTTATTTAGGAAAACAGTTTTTTTAATTTTATTGTGTGATATTTTTGAGCCGCCATGCCATATACTATAAAAATTAATCTGTTTAGCATGTGTAGATTCCATGTGATAGACCATGTGTAGATTCTGACCCCATCTCACAAGATTGAGACCTTAAATACCTGAATACCAAAATATACGATTATGTACCAAGTTCGAATTCATACAGTGCACATTACGTTCCATGGCGCATTGCATTAGCCAGTAATTCCCTAGAATCTCGCCAATCATTCATCCGATAGTCTGACATTAAAAAATCACTTTAGAGCCCTCAACTCGGTACTGTCCGCGTAGTAAAAAAAAAACACCAACCATAAGATCACAACAAATCGGACGTTTGTAATTTTCAAACTTACAGCTTCAGGTCCAGGCCGATAAGTCATGAGATGTGATGTGAGTAATTGGCAGTTGTTGGCGCGGAAAAATCGTGATCGTGCTGTTATTTATGGATCGTGCAAACAATGTCCTTGCCCAAGTGAAGCGAGCGGTGGACCAACTTAACAATAAAAACGCGCAATCGTTTGAGTCCCGAGACGATATATCGTCTCGTGTATAGTTAGCAACTCTGCTGCACTTAGAGCCGGCTATTTTGTTTTTTGTTTTTTTAGCATTGCAGTATGCAGTGTCCTAACGCCATTTTGACGGATCACTAAATCCGATAATTCACACATGGAACACGGAACAACGCCATGAATGCAGCTTGATTCGGTCTTCGGTATGCCACCACACCAATCCGCTATACTCAGCCCAATCGAACGATTCGACTTCTTTGAATTGCGCGCGCAGCCTTTCCACCATATTGAAATACAATGGTTAAGCTAAGCTTAAGGTCTCTATCTGCCTGCGCTTGCGCACTCCATGTTTCTTCTTGTATCGCTTCGCTCGGGCTTCTTTAGGGAACAATATGGTGCCCGTTCGCCTACCTTTCAAGTTATTTTCCCGAACGTAAGGCGTGGGAGCGGCCACCATTTTTATTCGCTCGCTTAAATCGTCCGATAAGAAGGTGCAGATATGCACAGGCCTGGCTTACCTTTGGGTCCGATAAAAGGTGGAAAAAAATACAAGTCTCGAAGCATTTCACATGATTGCATTACTCATCCATAGCTTCGGGTATATTTCGAGCAACAATGGCGGATTATAGCGTGGCTAGAAGGTGTATACTCCAACGAGCAAACAGTTCGGCTTTAGGTGCTCATGAAATTCTTTCTGTTTTTAGGGGGTGACGAGCACATTTTTCTGTCGACCTCACATGCAATGGGGTTGTGCTTCTTCCAGCCCTCAGCTCGGTTTCGTTACCTTCTGGTGACGTCGTATGCCGCACCGCACCATTAACTATAGATGCTCCCTTGCATGACATGTGGTTCACGTAATGCGTTATTCCGACAGGCACACACCACGTTTCACGTTCTATCGTTATTTATTTACCCACCACGAGTATTAATTATTTATTTATTTATATATTTTTGGACATCTTTCTCTCGGGCAGGGTTGGGTCAAAGCACTTAACGACATTATGTAGAACGATTCGAATAGTTCTGTCCGCCACAAGTAGAGTGGAATCTCAATTAGGGAAAACGATGTTTGTGTTATCAATCTTTAATAGCATTCGTATAAGGCGTAGTAAACAAGGTGGTTGCTTTTCTTTGAAAATTTAGTAGTTCTTGACAAATTAGGTTGAGAGTTATGCCCAGTGTATTGCTTTATGATGAATTAGCTTTCTGTTTAATTTATGGACAGCATATAGAGCTAGTACTTTGTTGTTCGATCTAAAACTACAAGAATTGCGTTTTGTAAAATGCCAAATTTAAACTATGAATTAAGGTATGTGTGGGAACTAGACAGTCTGGGCTAATGAAAAAAGTCATCAATTTGACACAAAAATTCATTATTGTAGTGAACAATTGGTTTTAAATTCGGTGCTACCCTTCAATGTTCATACATTCAAAGTAATAATGAAAAATTGCATTGAAGTTTCATTGTATTTGAGATTAAGGTCACTTTACCGATGCTCATTCCTGTTCATAGCTGCAATATACAAACCTATGGATAAATAAACGTAATCCTTATTATAGGCCTGTGTTTATTGTATTTAAGAATGTATTCACAGTAGCAGTATTTTTTAATAAGTAAATTAATTTGAAATACTTATGGAAGTAAGATGAATATATTCATTGTTTTTATGAACGTATTTATAGTATTCATAAATCCAGAAATTGATAGTGCTGTTAGACTGACGACATAATTCTATAAATTTCTATCGCTCCTATCCATTTAATTTTAAAATGTGGCCTTATCCAACAATATAGCTTTCAACATTTTAGCATAAGCTATTAAGACATAAAATTCAAATATAGATCTTCACATTGTCATACCTCCGCCTCCAAGAAGAGGAGATAGACATAAGTTGGGTATGTTATAAAATCACAAAAAATTCATCTCTCGTAATTCGTTTTTAACAATTTCGTTGCGCGTACAAATTTTAGACTTTATGCATTTTCGCTTTCTTACACAATTTGGGAACTCCTGAAAAATAATATGTGGTAATTTTGGTGCTCATAATTGTTGAGATGTAACAAATCGATCAAAATGTGTTGGTATAAAAATTTTACAATTAATTTTGATGAGATAAAGACTTAAAACTTTAAACTTGACTCAGAACGACCTGGATGAAGGCGAAGGTGTAGACGGTTGGTTTCTATATCTTAGAACCGCTTACGTTGAAAATGGATCCCTTTGAAAAAAGAATTTACAGACTAATTATATAAATTATTCATGTATAATTTTTAATCAAAAAAAAAACTTTTTCAAACGGACTAAAATTATAAAATAATTTTCTCTTAGCTCCATACAGGCAGTGATGAAATAGTGAGGAGCAAGATAATAGTAAAGGATGTAGAGAGGAAAAATAGAAAGCTTTTTACGATTACATAAATTGTATTTAATTTTGTAATATTTTTCTATACCTGGGTTGACTTTCAGACTTTCATTCGTCTTCATCAAAAATTTAACACGATATAAAAATGATGTAGTCTAACAAAATTTCTTCCACTTCCTTGAAAAATGTTTGTATCTGTTGAATCCTATAGATAAACACATTGTAATGGAAATGACTGATAAAGAAATTATGAAACTAGATACTGTTAATAATTAAATTAAAATTCAGTCTTTGTCCGCAGAGGTTTTTTTTTATAATTCTATTGTAATGACATTTAATGTTCAAGCCGTTCTTGCTATAAATAAAATTTTTTGAAAAAGCCGAACAAATTTTGATCCGTCGAGCCAAATTTGAACCATCCTTGGGTGTACATGTGGAAGCCACGAGAAGTACAAAAGATATGCGTAGTGAACTTGAATTGCCAAATTACTGGGCCACATTCGAAAGCAAGTTTCAAAGTTTCGAATTTTTTTCGTCTTGATGGAATAGAGGGGAGGCAAGAGCTGCTCTTCTCAAATTGCGATGTTGAAGACATGCAAAATCAAGAAATGATTTGTGAAATCCAGAAAATGGTTTGCAATTGCATGCGTGAAAGAGCAAAAAACTAATTCTGGTCAAAACGGTTAATGAACGATATTTTTGAAGGCAAATCTAATGTATGTGAGTATAAAAGCCAAGTACCTACTCATGACGATTCTTTGAACAATTGTTAAAAGTGGTTAAAGGCTTTAGAGCTCTATTGCGATAGGAATGATAATTATACCTATTATATAGGTATAATTATAATAATATTATCATTATTACGTTTTGAATACCTGAAAATCAAAAAAAAGGATGTAAAAATTCAAATTTTCATTGATATAAAATATTAAATTAAATTTGGTCATCTTCGCGCTTAAATTTATCTGACTTTTAGCTTGTCACAGAACGTTTGGCAACCTTGCCCTCCTAAACATCCACCGATACTATTATAACTTAGAGTGCACACTTGAGGCAATTAAGAACAATTAACAGCTCTAGATATTAATTAATTTTAGCTTTTAGAAATTAAGAGAAAACTGTTAGATTTAAGAAACTAATTTTCGCCTGAACATTCCGCTCCTCACCTCAACACGCCAGAAAGTTGAAACTTAACAAGTATATTAAGAAAGTCGGCTAGAAAAGTTTTACATAAATTGAATTGTTGGTTGGGGGCAGAAATATTGAGACGAAAAAATTAATTATTAATCTCTCCACTTTTTCACTTTCACTTGACAGTAGTTATATCTGTTTTCCAGTATTTGGACGTGCTAGCAGCACTGCTAAAGGGAGAGTCTAGGATGGCTTTACCACCTCTCTTAATTTTAAGAGACTTTGCAAATTTATACTTAATTTTTTTAAATTACGCGCTCTTTTAGGAACCTTCAAACATAAGTCGATCGAAATTAGCTCCATTTGCCCAAAAACTCCATTTTCATAGCAACAAAATCGGTATTCTGGATACGATGATTTCAGTATTTTAATTGCGACCAATTAAACTGTTGCATCAAATTCTCCACAAAGAGTTCCCATGCTTTGGTTGAACCATGTCCGCGATTTTGATGCCAATCTGCATACGGTTCATATACATACAAACATCAATACATATAGTGGTATAAGTATTATGGAAACATTGAAAATTGTTAAGTATTCTTGGCGATCTTCAAGTGATCGCGACTTGTATAAAAGTCTTAGCTTTACGAATTGGACATTACAATACCAGACCGGGGAGCCGATGTATTCAATGTCTTAACGGTTTAGCACGGACAGCCAAAGCGGCCCGATAATGATAGGTTTCTGAACAGAAGATGGATGTGCCAAAATGTGCATACAGCCATAGTGGACACGTATCCTTTCCTCTACCAAACGATCCAGCACAATTCTTAAGACACGATAGAGATTACATGATTGCTGACACACTGGTGCATAAGATTTAATGGTACTGTCTAGCCTATTGCACATATTCCACTCGAGACTTCCCTCTATAGTAAATCGTGGACCATGGCTCCTACAGACTGGGCAACTACTTTCAAAGGTTTTCAGTTTCCTTTTTATAACGAAATTGTGGCTTTTACAGATTCTTTTTAAGTTTCCACTGCAATTTGAAACGCGATCATTTGTTACAAAAATGATGAACAGCTTGATTTACCTGGTGTTCGTATATAAACGAAGCTGTTTTAAGGTTGACTATATGCCGTATCTGTAGGACTTGAAAAAAAACTTATCTTTTATAGAGTTTGCGAATTTATTTATTAATGTCTGCTGATTCTAAACGTTAGGCTCTGTCCAATGGATGTGATTAATTGACCATGTTTGGTATACGAACTATGGACAATTCTCAAATACCATATTTTACTTTCGAAATTTATCGTTGCTGCAAATTACATGGCATGAGTTTAATATCGGGGTTAAAATTTTCGAGAAAATACCAAGTTTTATTAATAGTTTTTCAATTTTGCACAAAATCAACTTTGGGGAGCCAAGCCATTTTTTGGAAGCCGATCAAAATTTTATTCGAGCAGGATCAAACCTTAGCCCAGTGATCTCTCTGTTACTGAAAGTTATTTTGAGAGTCCTATTCTTAAACGGATATGAATTTTAAAACATCTTATACCTAGGGCTCTTCACTATTGATCGCACTGGTATAGTCCTTAGAAGTTTGGTGACTCTAACTAGGCATTAGGAAATTAGTATCACCCTTGGCCCATTCTAATTAATACAAACGATTGCTCTAATCTGTATAATTAATTCCAAACAAAAAAGTTTTTCACTGAAATTCGTAAAGTTTATTTCGTCCATTAGCCAAAAAGGAGCGATGGTTTGAAGCGCCTTACCTCACTGTTTACATCATGAATTTAGTTAGAAGTTGCGTGCTCGTATGGATAAAATGCCGTGCCTATCACACTATAATAATACGTTAGGCATCCGTAGACAGAGGAATTGTTTGTTCTGTCTACTAAATGAAATTTGTGAATGAAAAGTTTCTTATTTTCCAACAATTCGCGAGCAACGGAAGGAAGAATACCGAAACCACAAAACGGATCTAATGAATCAGTTTAATGAGACAAGTTATTTGTTGAACAATAAAATTTCCAAGTTTTAAGTTATTTATGTTTTTTTAGTTTCTGTATGTATGACCACTGTGGCACAAAGGGTTTTTCCCTTTTTAGGTAAACCTTAATTGCAGTACTCTCTTTTCCGGTATTTGACTTTCAGGACATGTTTATAGTAGATATTTCATTTTCAGAGGAAAATGCAGCTAGCTTTTATATAATCTTTTAACTGCCATCTTTAATCGTTAATACAAAGCGAAAGCCAATACTTAGATGTAATGCTATCAAAACATTTTTATTTTTAAATAAATATTCGAAAATTATTCAGCCACCTTCTATCAAGCTCTATCTCTAATGGAGAGAAAAAAAGTCTAAAGACGTTTTTATCTTCATACGTGTGATCCAAAAGTACCATGTATGAAAGAAAGCATGCGTAGAACGTAATTTCACGAGAACCCACAAACAAAGATATTTTTGTGATATACATTTTACAGTATAAATATACTGCGTACTATGTATGTAGATATTTTGCCTAAAATTTTGACAATAGTGTCAAAAGCCGTTTGTCATGTATACGAGTGCACAATACGAGAGTGTTAAATAATGGATGTTTACTGGAACAAGTTTCATTTTTAAACTAACTTATTCAATTAATTAAAATATTCAAATTGTTAGCTATACAAATGCAGTTTTTGCAATGCACACCATACATTTTTTCGAACTTTTGCTTTCCATTCCTTTGTTTAAAAAATATAATACCGGGTTCAGTTGACAAAAATCAATTCCCCATTCTTCTTATAAATACATTCCCCACTAAAGAACCTCCCGCCATTGGATACACTTTAAAATTTAATATCAATCGGCACTTAGTAATATTAGTAGTAGCTAGTTTATATCTTAGCACATCTTAGAACACCTTAGCATATCCCAGCATATTTAGCACATTTTAGCACATCTTGGAACATCTTAGCACATCCCAGCATATTTAGCACATTTTAGCACATCTTAGTATCTTTTAGTACATTTCACTGTGATAAGTATTGAAAAAAATTTAATGTATTGTTGTGCCATCCATCCATCCGTTCAAATGCACTTTAAATGTAGAACACGTTAAGATAAGAAGTTGAAATATAGTGACCAGAATTTTAATGTACCTACATAAGTAATTCGTAAGGGTATATATGTTCCCGAATGAACGAAATTGGGTAGTTTCGCATTGTAAAGTTTTCTTTAAAAACCTCTAAACATATCTACTGAAAAAATATATTCGAGCTACCTGCATTAGAGATGGACAAAGCAATTCCTTTCAGTGAAGTACTTCCCTCCGAGTCACTTACTTGAAGGAACGAGTTCATTGAACTACTGCCGGAAGTATTCATTACCTCGTTCCGTCAGTACATGTACTGAGGACTGAAAAAAAAAAGATCAGCACAGTTCCGTGAAGTAGTTTTGGAAGTATTGATTCCCTCGTTCCGATCTAGAACATGAGAACCTAGAAAAAAGTTCTGCATAGTTTCGTGAAGTATAACTGATCGTTCCTTCGTTTAGCCAGTGCGTTTTTTGTCACGTGTCTAATGGAACTACAGTTCGCAAAAATGAGGTACTTCACTCACTCACTTCAATGAAGTGTTCTTTTGGAACAGTTCACTCCTGAATGACCTATCTCTAACCTGCATTGTTAGTTTAACTTATAAAAAATCTGGTAATTCATCAAATTTATCAAGTTTCAAATTTTCCAAGTTTCAAATTTTGCATATTACGAAGAAAGGGTTTTTTAGTTGCACTTATCTCAGGTACTGGCATAATAAATAATACTTACCTACATTTTATTTATTCCACAAAATAGGGTCGGTAATCATTTCTGATTTAAATTTTCACACTCGATTCGAACGTCGCACGTAGTGCATTGCTTTATCACCACCTACCACATCAAGAAGTCTTAAGTATCCATCACGTGTAGAACTAAATTAGCATAGGTACTTCTTGCACAGAGCGAAGGCTTCATAAAATTGCAAGACATTAAGATCCCTGGATTGCGATAATGTCCGCCGGTATATGCAGTTTGTGTATTTGTTGGCATCGGGACCCTATTTCCATATCGGCGTGCACATATACGTTATGAAAAATTCGTTTATTTTAGCGAACAAAACTCATGAATTCCCGAGAGTTATGAGTTTTTCTTATCAATTCGTATACATCGCATGGAAAATGGAAATTTTGCGATTCTCCGAAAATATTAATAATGAATAGGGGCGCTTTGTTTTTATTTCTTCTCAATCTTCAATCTTATTTTCACATTAGCTTGAATCCCCACGCTCCTCCTTAATAGTTTCACGTATATCGCGAATGGGAGGTGTGGAAGCCCTAAACTTGACGGCTTAGAGACGATGGTAAATTGCATTTCTTAAATATTTCCATGATCAACAAATTAGGAAACTGTCACACGACTGATTTATGGGTCCAATCAAACGCTAAAGCGATTCGATCAAACCTCGCCTGGCTTGACCACAATGGGCTTTGGGCCTCGATCGCTTGCTCTCAATCAGCAACAGTTCGGCGTTGCGATCACAATATGTGATCTGTCCAGAGGACGAACACTAGCAATCAATCAAACCGATCAAACTAGGCGGAGGGTACATAAATAATCAGACCGAATCGATGATTTATTGCAAATTAGAGATTTTTATCGAAACCTGATCAGGACGATCTGCACTGTGCACACCGGAGCACAGTTGACTTTTTCGTAGGATTTTCGACGAGATCGATTTTAATAGAGTTTTCCCAGGTAATTTTCTTTTCTTCGTCTTTTTGGTTTTGTTTTTGTTATTTTGAATAAAATTAACGTTTATACCTGAATCTGATGGATGAATCAATGGTTCGGGGGACTCACAAAGTTCTCTCATCACCCAAACGACCCGGCCCAGGTGGAAAGTAAAGTGATCTTGGTCGAGAATTATAACGAAATTACAGTCATTTACTCAATTTGATAATTGTTTAATAGATTATTGATTGTTAATGATGATCGCATATGTGCAGAAGGGCATACTAAAGTGTTGCGTATGATTGGTGAAAATTGAGATCAGAGACTCGCTGACTCGATAAAAAAGGCAAACAAGTAAATAAAGCAAAAAAAACGTATCATCGAGCACGTGTCTGGATACGATCGTTACAATGGCATGCAATAATAATAGCCATGCATTATGGGTATTAAATAATTTTCCGTCCTTTTTTGCTATTTGGCACTTTTTTTGCACCGGGTAATTTTATTTACGTGCGAAAATGTATTAAATGACAGGAAAATTGCAATGCGATTTGTGTAAGTACCTGTCTACTTATTTTAAACTTTAAGAAGGCTGTACATAGATAGAAGATACAGATACCATGTGTAGGCATCGATCGACAAATATAATTTTATGATTTTATTGAGCATCCATGTAATATGACCAGCTGTAAACAAATTGGTCTAATTTTATTTCACACATTATTTTGCATATATAGAAAAACACCTGCAACTATTACTGTCTTTAATTATGTTTCACCTGCATGGGCTTAGTAAAAATCTGTGAGAGTACAATTGCTGGTGGCCGACTTTCTACTAAGCCGTGAACAAATTTTTAGAAAAATGCTCATGTGAAAAAGTTCGTTTCTAGATGCAATTCGATTATTGAAATGACCATTAAAAAAATTCAAAATCAACGCAAGGCGCCAATTTTATAGGGAGTTGAAAAACTATGGCTCAAAAGATAAAGTCATGAACATTCTTTGGTCGGTCGGACTGGATTTCAAAAATAGTTCAGCCATATATTATAATGCATATCACATATTTATCGGATTGATGCACATACAGTGCACCTTTTATCTATCTGTAAGGGCGGGCCTTGAACACATCAGCTGTTTTTGATATTTTGATTCAAATGTTGTGTTTTGTAATCGAAATAGAGCTAAAGCGGAAAGTTCTTAATTTAATACCCCATGAATGGCTATCAGTAGTTGAAGACAGAAGTTGGAATTTAAAGTTATAAGCAGCTATGCTTGCAGATAAAGATTCAACTCGGGTATTAATCTTAAAAATTTTATTCTAGTTGGGGCACCCTTCCAAATTGTTTATTTAAATGAATAACATGAAAAAATCATTTCAATATTTTCAATAAACATATATTTTGAAATTTTTGTAAAATGTTTTCCACTTTCCCTAAAAATAGTACGTAAATACAACAAGAATATATTCCAAAATTCAGCTTTATCCAACTATTTAGACTAGCTCTCTTGACTTTGTCAGCTGTCGTAAAACATGTTAAGTTAAGCTTAGACACTAACCAAAATATAATTGAAACAGAAGTTTTCTGTGCTTGATGTCATAAACTGTTATAACAAGGCATAGATGTACTAGATGTAGAAAACTCTATTGGAGCAGATTCTTGAGCTACAAACAACAATTTGTGATAGAAATAATTTTAATAATTATTTTATAATTTTTTTATAAAAATACTTTATTATTAAAATAATAAAGTAATATAAAAATTTTTTTTACGTAAAGGAAAAAAATATGTGAGTAATATTTGGCTAAAAAAAATTTATGTTTTTCATTTTATATTACTATCTTTCGTATTGGTAAAATACAGGTGGGTGCAGTTGCCTCTTTTGGGCACCTCTAGGTGCACTCATAGCCCGGACTAGAACCCAAAAATGTATTATTTTTTTTTGTATGCTAGTAATGCAAAAGAGGTTGAATATATTTTCACGAATTCCGTGATATCTCTTTGGTCAATGCAATAGCGCCCATGAAATATTTTATAAGAATGTACAAAACTATAACTTGAAACTAGAAGTTGAGCAACGCAGCATTTCTTATGAGTGGGGTTTTTGTTCAATCAAGAAGCAGCCACTGTTTTTAGCACCTATGATTATGAAGTCACCATAATTAAAGTTTAAAAAAACGAGAAACTTTCAGTGGACATAGACGAAAAATAACTACAGCTCTCATAAAAAGATGAAAGAACTTTTGAGTCCAAAAAGAAAAAGGAACACAAATTTATCTGAACTACTTACTTCCTTTCAATTCATTAGATTTTTTCAACATTTCCTGGCTTTCGGGGGAATGAATATTTAACTGATAGTATGCAGAGGAATATGAGCAAAAACTTTACAGTAAAGCTGATGGTAAAAATTGTTTATAGACAAATTTAGTTTAAAAAAATTGAAAAATTATGATTTTGTCATTTTATACTATAATTTTCTTGTTTGTTGGAATAAAGAGAAATGCAGGTTTCTCTCTTGACCTGAAGTCAAGAGATGCTCTTACACGAGCAATTTTTCAAGTAATTGATTGTCCAACAACTATTGTCAAAACTAGGTATAGTGGAGCGAAGGCAATATCGTGCCAGTTTCGGCAATATTTCGGCAATGTGGCAATGTTTTCACAGATTGCTGATATTGCTCGGACAATAATTGCTGTATTTCCACTAGCTTGGAAAATTCTGAGCAATTATCCTCGTTCGGTGTTGTTTTCGTGACGTCAAAATTGTCTGGAATTGCTACAAATTGAACAATTTATGGTTCGTGTAAGAGTACCTTAAGCTGATCAATAAATTGTTGTCGAGTTGTTTGTATCGCAATATGTAGATGTATTTAAATCAAATTATTTTGTGATTGAGTAAATAAAATTAACTTTAAAAATACGGAAAATAATTACTCGTACGATGTACTTTTCTACCATCAAAATATTGAACTTGTTAAAACAATCGAGTTTTATTAAAATAAAAACTATTTTTTATCTTTCTAAAAAAAATACATCCTACCAATTTTATACGCTATAATCATAAAAATGAGAGATCAAAATCAAAATTCTATTTAAACATTATTATAAATATTTACATAATCAAACTTTTTAAATTTTCTTTCCAAATTGAATAGGCTTGAATTCTATTATTTCACTTCAACCATGCAATTTGTTGTTATTGATTTTTTTTTTGGAACTAATAGAAAAGATAGATCATAAGATTTCATAATCTTTCACAAATCATACAGCTTTGATTTTATGAATGAAGTCGCGTCTACCATTCAAAACTCCCTACACTCCACTAATTGTCGGTAATTAATTTCAATAATTCAACCCTGGCAATTAGGGCCTATAGACGGAAGGCGGACTGTTCGCAATATAGCTGACAGCCGGTGAACAGGTAACACAGCGCCCAACCAAACCTCAAATTAAAGACTCGAAAATATTGATACCAATTTTTTGTTTTGGTCGATTTCATTCATGAAACTTCTATTTGTCCTCTGTAGCGATGCGAGTGTCTCCGATGGAAGTCACGAATCTTTAGGTGGTTTTTCGACTTTCTGGAGCTATCTAACTAGAGTCTGTTGTACCTGGAAAAGATAATTACAGAGCGCTTTGCCGTCTTTTCGTGTACATTTTTTTTTTTTTTGTCTTTCCTGTTTGTCTTAAGTACGACATCCGAGGGAGACGGACTTTGTAAAAAACCGCTATAGTGGCATATCACAAATCTACGACTGCCAGTGACATAGAGCCACTCTAAGATACTTCCAACATCGCATCGTCGAGTCCGAGTATCTATTCCGGCTCCATAGGATAACATATTTGTGGTAGATACCTATGGCATCTTCTACTAGGCGAGCACAGGTAATACCAACGGCCAGGTATAGAAAATGAAAAAAGGAAACGCTGCTCACCGTTGAGATGACGAGAAAACTCCAAATTGCGGATGTCGAATGTCGTACGTATCGTTTGCGTGCATTTGAAGATATAAAAATGACGGTGACTTGAACGGAAGATGCTGGCTTTGATCTTACCATATTACCTGTACGTAGCTGTAGTGGATTAAGTCCGGACTGGACTGACAACAGTGTCCGATTTATACGACTACGTTTCGAGTTTCGTCTCTAGGTAGGAGTTACCGACGAGCATTGCAAAAGGTGAGCATAATTTTTATAGGTACAACTTTAAGAGTGCTTTGATCCAGTCCAAGGCTCCTGGAAGGTGGCCAAATGACCCGTAATTACGGGCATCACATCATATCTGCAGAATTTCATGATTGCGTGTCGGTCGACAGATGTCGATGCCATAGTCGATCGTCGTGTGTGGTATTGGTTCGGAACTTTTCTTGTCAGACCCTTATCATGGCGCTATTTTCGAATAGATAAAGAAGCTGGAAAATGTTTAGAACGATTGTTCACAAAGTTGTTGACACGGTAAATGTGTCGTAAAACAACAGATATGTTAAGAAAGTCTTAGAAAATCTGAAATTTTATTAAGAAAAAAAAAACATATTAAAAATTGTATATCATTCAATTAAAACCTTTTAAGATAACACATTTTATGTACCCCTACATGTAAATTAAATTATTTCACCCCAGCAGTAGTTGTTTCATCCCCTAACACGGCTACCTTCGAGCCTCGATAATCTAGTTATGAGAAATTCACTAGTCTATCAATCCTTTAATTTTTTTGTGCGAGAAATTTTATTCAGCGTCATATGTTTGAGACTGGGTTAAATTTGATCATCCTACATAAAAAACATTATACACACCAAAAAACATCGTTTTTTAACTATCTGCTATTTTTTTGAAGTGAAACTTCTCTAGCGGCTAGTGAAATTTTAAGGACGAGTCACGTTTAAAAACATTTCGTTACACGATAGAGAAGAAAGATATTATGTAGAGACAAAAGGATGAAGCGAAACTCGATGAAACGATGAGACGAAAAAGCGGCACTGCGAGAGAGTGGTATTCCTTTCTGACTACACTCATCGAATTTGAAATACTACTCCTATCTCTTCCCCCTCTTCACCTATCCCCTTTTAAACAACTGATTTCCCTCACCACTCTCTCACCCCTTACTTTTCTTCTTACACTACTTTTTCCTAACTTCAACCCTTCACCCTCCCACTGTCCCCCCTCATCTACTTTCTCTATCCACCCCACCCCCCTCTCTAGCCCCTACCCCCTCCTAAAACACATTGAAAAACTCAGAAAATGCCAATTTTGTATTATTGTATTTATTTTGAACTGCTCTCTCTCTCTGTCTCTCACATTAAATCTCTCTTATTCTTTTTCTTTATTTTTCAAGAAGTTTCACTTTTATCATGTGCACGGTGATGCACACGCTGTTTTTTTTTTATTTAATTAATTATTTCCTGAGCTTCTATACTGCATGTGTAGAGTAGAGAGCTTTCACGAACTTAAGTTTGAATAGATGTCCATAAAATTGACACCAAGACGGCATTTTTTATTGGAAATGCACAAAATTTAATCAGAAGGTACATTAAGGAACTAATAGTAGCTCGATAGTTGCCGTTGGGATCAACGATTTTTATAACGACATTGATCAGATTGCATTTGGAAGTAAAATAAAGTTGATATTCGGGGCATGGAACAACCGAGATAAATAAAAACACCGTAAAAAAAAAATTTTCTTACAATAAGTGGTAAAATTTCTTGAGTGAATCGATTGACTCTAATCCTAAAATCTCGACAGAAAAATAGGAAAATTCCAAACACCGGCGGCATATTTAACCCATCTCTTAAGCTTCAACTATAATTTAGCTGAAACTTTCCGGAAATTAATACAACTCGAGGCGAAAACCCTTTTATTCGCCCGAAATCTATTTTTACAGTCCTTTTCACTCACCGTAGTAAAGTGTTAAAACATTAATAAATCAACTAAGAAATATCGTCCGCCCCGATGGCTCTAATGTCCTTTTTTCGATTTCGTACTTCTTGTCCTTGGGCTACCCAGTCACAATTTTTTTTCCTCCATATTCGTGGCAAACCATATTCATAATGTTTCTGATGGTCTAATGATTACATAGGTGGCGTAGTTCTTCCATTTCGATTGGAACTTCCATTAGGAGGGCCAAAATGCAATAGGCAGAACCCCGAATGACTGAAATCCGAAAATGTAGAAACTCGGCGCTGGATAATTATATGTTTTTGGTGGTAATGTTTGTCTGGGTGGTTTTTTTTCAATAGGGTCTTACTGCATGTGTAGGAACGGATCCACTCGAGTTTATCGAAACTTTTTGGGAATTAGTGTCTTCGATGTAAATACATAGGGAGCTAATGTTTTTGGCGGATTGGGTTAATGTGCTTCCTCCAGGTTTAGGTCTCTTAGGCATTATGAATGGCCTCTACTCTGACGAAAAACACTCGCACATATTTCAAACGTGTGTATGGTTAATTAGACCTACTCTAGATTTAGAAATTGAAAATAATTGTAATTAGATTAAGTATGTAGCTATGCAAATTTCGATGACTTAAAGGTTATGGAAAATTTAACTGGATATGGTTAGATACTTTTATCTTTCATTTCTTCTATGTCTTTATCTTCATTGTCCCGTCGCTTTAATGATTTCCTCCACTTCAATCATTTAATTAGATATTTGGCCTATTCTGCAAAGTGGTTTCTTCTGTATGACACGGAATTGCACTTAGGGTGCAACCGTCAACACGATAACATATCCATAGTAGTAAAATGATGAGATGTACAGGTTGTTTGTTAGGAAACCTGGTCTCAACATGGTTGTACCTTTAGAGCAAAAGGGCATAAGAAATCTATTTAATGTAACTACTAATGCTTCCAAGGGTAGGTTTAAGCCTCAGAAACACTACTGCTCGATCCTTGAAAGGGGCCCATATACATATATTCATCTGTGGTGACCTTCGGGTGAACAATTTGATTTGATTAAATTTAAGGGCCGATTTTAATCAAGTTCGTCCTTAGCTGCGTGTAGTCTGTGTAGTTTTGACAATATTATGAACATTTTCCCTTGGCCATTTGAATATTGTTATCAAAAGAATTGGACAATAAACAGAGATTTATTGACATTTTTCTCATTTTGAAACAGAATATTTGAAGGTCGCTAGCTCAAGTGAAAATTTATATTGTCTACAGGCTTTTTTCTCTAACTAGAAAAGGTAACCTATAGGGAGGGAATCAATAAAAAAAAATTTAATTAAACTTTTTATTTATAGTTCAGATCGCGGTAAAAATTGAAATGTAGCACAGTGTGTTTCGCGACTGTTGACCAATTATTCTAAAAATCAAATCTTTCTTATTCAAAGCACAAGAAATAAATGAAGTATTTCATTTTCAGATTTCCAACTGTATTATTGGGATGAAGTACTGAAATGAAATTAAAAGTTAGAAGTTAAAAAACAATTCAATATCTCATCAGACCTAATAGATATGTCGGAATTCGTAATAACGTACAAAATCATTTTACACCCCCTTACAGTTGAATATCGCAAAATCTTAAAATTTGCTTTTAAACGGTTATACAAAAGGCCTATCAAAGTAAAAGCGAATACTATAACTCATTAAAGCTAAATTATTTGTCGGAATTCGTGAAAACTTGCACGAGTTGGGAGTTGAATACAGAAAAATCTTTTGACGATATTTGAATACCTTAGAAATTAAAGCGAATTCGATATGTTATTAGTCCTAAGAAATATGCCGGAATTCTTGAAAAGCACACAATCGCTTCATATCCCCGTAAGGGAAAATATAAAATGGCTTCTAGCCAATTGAAAGAAAATCCCAAGAAGTATAATTAGTTCGATACCAGACCAGACCAGACCTAAAAGATATAACATAATTCATGAAAATGTAAAGGGAAAAAATTTCGCAGAGATTTGTTTTTGCCCTCCTCCGTACGGCATTGAAAATCTGATATTTTTCGTCTTAAATTACATCTGTAGCATACTAAATTTCAACTTTCTAGCGTAGGCCGTTCCTGAGATACAGAGAACCGGGCGCGGACCTTGTGCATTTAGACGAAAATTCAAATCGTGTCGATGAAAAATGAACTTTAAGGGATTATTGCCCCTAAATATGGTCGACATGCATCCTTTACTTTCATGTAGATATGTACATACGTATGTTGAATTCAACTTATGAGATTTCAAGTAAAAATTAAAACATCTAAAAGTGTCGCTGACTATTGTTTAATTAAAGAAACAACTCCCTTGGGATCATAATAAAAAAAATTCTAAGAAATTTTGGTTTTTTTTCGGAATAAGCTAGCTGACGCTCTGTAGTATTTTCGAATATGATTTTTTAAACCATAGGTTAGGCACGTGATATGATATGATGGGATGGAACTAGATTTGAGCACTACTGTGATTAACTCTTTAATATACAGAGACCGCGAACTTATTGCAATGAAGCTGACACATGTTATAGCTTGAAGGTCATCGCTAATCTTCAAAAAAAATAGGATGCTTTAAAATATCAGATACACGATACAATATAAAACACGCGATGGTAGTATGGCTCCAATTAGGGCGCCGTTAGCCATCAATTATAAGGTTTTGCCCTAAAGGCCACCGAATTTACTAACTTCTTCCATCACCGCCAAAAGATTAAGATTTTTTCTTATTCCAATTTTTATACACGTAGAGAACGGAAAAAAATCGAAAAATATGTTCTATAAGATCGGGGGGCCGAAACATATCCAACCCGAGGGCATATTTTAGTTTTCGTTTCAGATACAAATTCAGGTAAGTTTTTGGTGGCCTCAAGTTTAGCGCGAGTCTGGAGTGACGGCATAAGGGAGGATCAATTAGAGGAGTTTCAGTTGCCACGAAAATAATAGATTTGTAATACAAAATATATATATGTATATATATATATATATATATATATATTCTCCGAATAAGGAACCAAATATACAATTGAAAGTAATCAATCAAAATATCGGTTAAAGATTGGCAGGTTTAGTACGAGGTCGGAGTGTTAGAGGTCGATGGGGTACAATGCAACAATATGTAACGAATGAAAAATAATGATATCACGTTTTATTTATTATATTTATTTCTGCAATTATAAAATCACCAAGTCAGAATATTCACATAAACAATAAAAACAAACAATTATTATAGCCGAGATGCACTCATAGACCTTGGGGACTCCCCTAAAAAAACGGTCTCGCTCCTTGAGTTAAGAGTTAATTATGATATTGTCGGAAAAAATTCCAGTTAGGTGTGAATGCATGATATCCGTGAGCGCTGGTCATATTTACAGGTGTAAGGTCCCCAATCATTCGCATTCACCTCCTGTCGTTACCTTACAAGTGCTTCTTGAACAACTAGTTTGATTTTATAACCGAACAAAAATTCACAACTAGCATAAAATATTGTGAATAATGTTAACAAGAAAAATGTAGAAGTAGATATGTTATGCAAGAACTAGATTTTCTTTCTAGATAAAAACAACAAATAATTCAGGTTCTGCGTATTGTGTATGGTAGCCCGGTTACTTGGGATATTTTACTCGTTATCTGGGAATGCAAATGAAGTTTAAAGGTTCTACGGTGCCCCTAGCGGAATAGCTCACTTTGAAGTAGATTTTATGTAACTACAAGCTTGATTTTCTGCTTTCTTCAGAATATTAAAATTTTTTCATGTCATGCTTTATGTCTGGCTTATCTTAATTTCATATCGTTTTTACACTATTAATTGCTTCATAAAATATTCTAGTAGATTCAAACCTTTTTGGTGACCTTAATTTTTTCTCCGATTTGAAAACGAAAATTATATACGCTAAGCAACATATCCCTGGATAAATGTATGCTGTTGTAGAGCCTCTATAGAAAACAACTCAAAATTTGTAAAATTTTTCAGGGACTCAGGGTGTTACATTTCGACATTGGCAACGTTCCCGACTATTACCCAAAAAAAAAGAAGATATTTTGGTAGTAAACAATTCAGTCGCACAAAATAATAGTAAAATAACATATTTAACACTTTGCGTGCCACACTTTTTGTCAAAAATTTTGACAATGCTATTTAAAGGGTCAAAATTTCTGTGCCGGTCACCTAATGGCATTCAACGTGTTAAAGTACTCCAATTTTCAACTTTCTAGCATAAACTCTTCCTAAGATGTTCAGACTCATAGCTATCTACTTCTAGCGGTTCTCAAGAAATCCAAATAAGAAATCAGTTTCTTGTCCTTTCTAATCTTTCTTCATCCTCTACACACAACTAAAAATTTGTTTTTCTCTTCTATTGTCCAATAACATTTAAAAAATACTTTACTATTAAAAAAGAATAAAGTAATTGTTGCAGCGTCTTAAACAGCTCTGCAGTATGCCGACTGGAACGACCTACCGGCTCTTGTTCTATTTAATTCACGTATGTTCTACGCGTCCTGCTTGTTTCACACATACAACCGAATACATTGGCAATTTCTCGACTCAGCACATGCAGTGTATTAGCGAAGCATCGCTTGTACACGTGCTTTCTTCTGCGCAGTCGACGGTCAGTTTTACAGTGAAGAGCAGCCAATAGTGTAAAAACTGAATGCGATTGAATTAAGCAATTTGTCTCTTTGTTCATTTCAATCAAATCGAGCCCTTACTTGAAATACCGACAAGATGGACACCCCTAGCCAAATACAGGCTACCACACTGAATTAAATACTATACAATATATACATAATATATAATAATATATAAATGAAATGGAAAATGTACAAATAAAATTAAAATTACGAGTTACAACTGTTTTTTATCGCTAAATTTCATCAATTTAAATTTGAGATTTTAAAATTGAAATTTGTCCAGTTTGGTATTCATACATTTATAAATGGTTCCAAATATCTGAATTTGTGTAGTGAATTAGTGTATTTTAAAGAAAATGGTTTAGTAGATGAAATCATAGTTTAAAGTTTTCGGATTTCTTAAGAGTTAAAAATTAAAAGTTAAAGCTATGAAGAGTCTGTTGACGTTGTTTTTGAATAGTTGAAGATATACTACATATACAAAAATATATTTCAATAAATTAACTACGTATTTTTTCTCCAATCCATCCTTTAATAGTTACACCGAAAATATGATTTGAGGTTCTGCGTGTTCTACGTTCGCAAGTAAACCTTTTAATATCACCATTTTTTCTCTCACTATTTCCTTAGCAACATTTAAAATCTTTTCAGACAACAAAATCTTCAAAGTTCCCTTAACGATATTTACTAAAAACGTATGCATGTTTCACATGTTTTGATTTGGAAAAAATTTTGTTTTTTTTTCAATAATTTTTTTTTGTTATTGTTCACATAAAAATATATCAAAAACAAAACTACATGCAATATATTTTCAGGAAAATGATCATTAAGCGAGATTATAATGACGATGATGAGGCTCTTTCCTGCCAGTTAGTCTCCAGAATCGTATAATAATATATAACCGAAAATATTTTTACCAGACATGAAAGACGTGATGTGGTGTTGTTTGTAGTGGCGTTTTGTTAGTGAAAAATTTAACATCTTGAGTCACGTCTTGATGTCTGATGAACTAGCACTTATTATAATTATATTTCTTAAAAAGAAAACTGAAAGAGAGAGACAGAGTAAAAACTGAAATGAATTCATTTAAGTGGTATACGTAAAAAGAAATTTTATGAAAAAATTAGCCCTATCCTTGTTGAGTTTTGAATGATTTTTTTTTTCAATAAAATTTTAATGTAGTTTGATGGTTTAGAAAGAAGTGGGGCAGTAAACCATTAATTTCGATTAAATTGCTTGAACTTAAGGTTGAATCATAAGACTTTTCATTTCGTTATCATTTTATACGAGATAATGAATATTTTGTTGTTCAGATGAAATTGAAAGTATGTTGATATAGTAGTTCATAATTGTATACTGAGTGGGTTTTACCATACCATAATATTCGGGTATCTACCAATGAAATGGTTAAAAATCCTTAACAACATTAACAACAAGGTCGACACTACAACTTAGGGATTAGCAAAACATGGACAATAGCTTATAAAGGAGACTTATGAAGTTTTGGAAAATTGAACATTAGAACATATAATAATTTATTAATTACTTGGCATCGCCACAATTTTATAAAATTCATAATATTCATAGGATTTTCTCTTTATCTGAATTCACATACAAATAAAAGTTATATTTTGCGACGGCGATATTACTTTACTGACACAAATTACAGTAGGGACCATTATGATACAGTGAATCGAAGCAGTTACTATAGAATAGGCTAACAACATTTATTTGAATTATTTATTTCTAGTTTTAATATACAATTTTTTCAGATAGAAGTAATGCTGATAGGGGTTAACACCACCTCTTGGCCGTAGAGTACCCATAATTAATAATATACATACATCTAGCCTAAAAAATAGCTTGAAGTATGATGGAGGACACATTGCTTTTTCTAAAAATAACATTTTTGTTTAATAATAAAGAATTCTGGTTCATTTAAAAATTAATTGATATCTACTCAATAATTTCGAAGTGTCTCGAAGTATTAGTAGCAGATAGTAGCCAAAACCAATTTTAGCTTCTTTTTGTAGCTGAAGAACCCTTCTGTAAATTTGAAATACGATATTCTAATTTCCACAGTTAGGAGACTATATATATATTGTGATTGACCGGAAAATTTAAAAAGTTTGGTAGCTTGAAGTTTTGTAGGTCTATGGCCCGTTATTTCAATATAGAGTTAACTTGTAAGTTGTCAGTTAATCAAAACCTCTCGAGTAAACTTTATATGGATATACCAGACCTACAAGTTAACTCTATATTGAAATACTGGACCTATTAGACTTAAAGAAGCAAAAACAAATGCTTGTTTCGATTTATCTCTTTGTAGGGACTATAATATTTTTCGAACCAATTATGGCAGTAAGACAAAATTTGGTTTGTAAGTAAGTAAGTTTGCAAGTGCATTCTATTAAATGAAAAAATTTTGTGAGGAAGGAGAGTGAAAGTAAAAAAAAAATAAAAGAAATACATTTTTATATCGGAAGAATTAAATGACATGGTTTAAAACTCTACCAGAAAAAAATTCTTAGTGTTGAATTATGTGGTTATAAATAGGTACAATACTATACTAATTTCTAAATAATAGGAAGAAGGCGTTAACTACAAATTCATCTCTCCAAAAGATTCAAAAGAATCGATGGTGTTGAATGAAATGATTTTCCGACGGATAAAAATGTTGAACAATTGTGACCAATTGCCGACGGTAGTAATCAATGAGCGTTAATATGTTTCACATAAGATTTCAAACTTGCAAGAATTGTTGTAGCTTAGTTCGGCAAAAAGTGCATGATGAATTTAACGTTCAAACTTTGAAACTAAATTTTCGACTTTCTTCTTGAAGAAATATTTAAGATCTAGAAGAAATTGGTATAAAAAACCATGATGACATAAAAACAGTATTTTTGTCTTCAGTGGAATTTATGAGACTATTTGTAAAAACATATTTAAAAAAAAGTCAGGATATTTGACCAAAACGAGTACATTAGTCATTAGTGTGGTGAGCGGTGATTGAAATTGAAAGAAAGATTACGTTGAAAATGCAAGGTCTTCCGGTGAATACTGTTAAATCTATTTTGTGTAACAAAGAAAATAACACAAAATAAATTTAACAGTATTCACCGGAAAACCTTGTATTTTCAATTCGAAATGTACTGTGAAGACATTCATCAAAACCTAAATATTAGGACTTAAGGAATTAGTGGGAAAACATTCAAGCAATTACTTCATATTGGTTCCATACAGAAGACCTTGAAAAATGTGTACACTCGTCTTCCGAGCCCCAGTAAACTCAGATAAATATTAAAAAAAACTATGTGTAACTATATATCACTAAATAAATACACATATTCCTCGGTCTATTTGTTGTAGACAACAAAATAACAATAAAAATAGGAGTTCAGTATTTCGTGTAGGTGTTTTTAATGTTCGCTGCTAATTATTTAATTTTTAATTTCGCATATTAGGTAGAACCGCGAAAATTAACTTCAAGTAGTTACCAATATTTGCAGTATTTATTGAGGTTTACAAGGAGAGTAACGCGAGATTCCGAGCCAACGCTATGATCATGCATGTCAGACATAGTTCGCCCCACGTTGGACGCCATTTTGTATAGTGCGGTTATGGCGGTTTTTTCGAATTGACTAATATGTACTAGATCCCATGTAACATTTCAAAAATTAAATTTTTTTATTTTTTTAGCTGTATCTACAACAATTTAGTAAATTTGAGAGGAAAAGAAATCAAATTTTAATAAATTGTTAAATTTTAAAATGGCAGAATGTATCAACCACTTCATGACGGAGACAGGTTGCTGTATGGTAGTTCTAGCGGGAATCGAAAAGAATTAGGTTCCTGTGTAATATAATACGGAGCTCAAGTTGGCCTGTAACGATGCTGGAACAGAAAAACCGAGGCTGGTACACATCAATCAATGCGTACAGTAAGGGAAAGTAAATGTGACCTATTTCCTTATTGCGAATTATCACAAGTTACCTTTTCTTTGAGAAGACAAGTTCCTTTTAACCACTTCGAAGCAGACAACTTTTAGTGCTCGAAAAAAAAAATCCTGCACAGAAACTAACATGATATTATATTTCATTTTCATCGCTCTTTATATTACATCAAATTACTACTATCCTCCTCTTTATGGATTTAGCCCATTAAGCTTCTCTTTCGCAACCAAAAATTATTTGGTAGCCACAATATATCTTAAATCTTAAGCAATATAAGGGCAATTTCAACCAGATTCATTCCATCTGAAAAAAGCCAAGATCCACATAAAACCGTCTACGCCCAAGAATTAAACCATTGAAACTTATAACACTTCCGCAGGGTAAATGTTCATATCCTAATGAATATTCAAAGGGCGGACTATCTTAGACGGTACACGGTATGGTGGCAAAAGGTAACAAATTTACAAAGTCCAAAAAAAAAGATAAATAAAAAATACCCATTGAAATCTTCTGTCCGTTGGAGTTGGGAGTATAAAACATTTTCACCTTTGAGATCTTGTTACAAAGATCCGAACAAGGACTCAACGGGGGGGAAACTACCGGACTTACACGCCAAACTGGAGACGAATATTCCCGTCGGCGAAACAACAACTCATAAATGTTTTGCAGAAATGTTATAATGGTCAAGAACCGAACAAACTGACCCACTATACAACAACGCGTAATATTTGTCTTGTTCAAAATACCGAAAGTTGTTCGCCACAAGCTAGAAGGTGGTAGAAATTAACCAAAATATTAAAAAACGCATCTTGCCGACGATAGTCCGGATTATGCCTACATTTTAAAATCAGCATTTTTAATTATAGGATAGCGACACCAAAAATTTGAATTAAGTAGCTCAATCTGTAATAAAGTGTGGATCTTTTGTAGGTTTCGTAATATATTTTCAGTGCTTAGAAATATTATCGACTGTTTGATGATCTTCCGGAGGATAATTATAACAGACGGAAATGAACAAAAACCCATCAGTAGCATAGAAAAAAATATTTTTTTTTATCAAATTGCTATCTTCGTTGATCTAAGCCATGATCGTAATGATCTCGGGATCATACAAAATAGGGCTAAATTGTTCATTATTACTCTAATATTCCTCATTAGTTAGTTGTTAACTTTGTGGGTACTCTCTGTATTTATGTGTAATGTATTATTTTATATTATATTTTCCAGCACTAAATCTTCTTCGGAGTGCCATTTCCAAGAAAAATTTCTTAAAAAAAATTATGAAAGGACTTCTGTACACGATTTTAAAGATTTTCGAATTTAAATTTGGCTTGAATTTAAAATTAACTTGAATTTAATATTTCCACTTTAACTATTAATGAATTTGCGTATGATTTTTATGTACCTATACTTATTGTATTCTTATTTTATTTTAGTGATGGTAAGTATTGGGCAGTCGAAGGATTTCCGAACTTTTTCTTATCCAGAATGAGTAAAGTCGATATCTGTTTCATGAAAATCTATTCATTTGATGTTGAGATATTAATAAGGAATATTTCGCAAGAAAGATTCTTTTAAGCCTCACCCCACTCAAAATTTTTTTTTTATATAACTCTAATATTACCATAAAGAGGTACCCACTCCCAAACGCTGGTATGAAACAAAATTTAAAAAAAATTTATATTTCAACTTTTTAGGTTCAGTTGTTACTGAGATAAAAGAATTTATTTTATTGGCTTAGGACAGTTCCTAAGATCGTTAGTTAAATTCTAACCGGCACTTTAACTTGAAGTTTTGTATGAAAATCGCTCAGATAAAGTTCCAGTTAAAACGTAACTGACATCGTAGGAACGGGCTTTAATCGTTCCGGACACCTGTTTGAGTACCCATATTTTATTTTCCTTCATTGTTTTAATTTATGTTGTAGTTAAGTAATAAAATTTAGATCATTATGTTAATATATTGATGTACCTAGAAAAAAAACTCAGACAGGCTCCAGTCGTCAAAATAACATATCATTATTACTTGCAACTTTTAGATTCACCTACATAATAGAACAAATGCATACCAATGCAAAATAATTCCCTTAATAGTTTGTGACACCTAACTCTCTCGCAAACCAAAAGCGAAGCAAACGAAACACTGACGATTCATTAAGAGTAAACACATGCTCCCAAGTGCTTCACGTATGATTCTTAAAGGAATCATTGAGTGTTATGCTACGTTACTCGTAAGTGAATCATATAGATGGCTCGTATATGAAGCATCTCGATAATATTTTTATAGGCGTTGCATATGTTTTTAGATGAAGATAAAATTTAATTTTCTGCTGCTTGCAAGCAGAATATATTTCTGATATAATCGATTTATGGATATGGGAGATATCTCCCTATCTCCATGTCTCTTCTACAGCTTATGCAATTTTTTTTAGTACTTGCTTATGTTTTTGAAACATTGTGTGCTTAAAGAATTATTGAAAAAAAAATTGAGTAAAATTTTTGTTTCCTTCGTCAAATCTTTTCTTAAATAGTTTAGTATTTTAAAGATTCCATCAAAATGGTGTCCGAGTTGTCTTTAAAAAGCCATATACATACATATGTATCAGTTTATTCTTATCATGGAATAATAAAATTATTTTATTCTTAGGAAGATTACTGAAAATTTTCCTTCTACATTTGTTTCAAGGATAACTATTTTAAGTTTTTTCTTCTATATCTCGGAAATCATATCATTAATTTTTGTTTATTTTACATTGTATTATTTTCTAAACCATATCATAAAATTAGTACGGGATCTTAAAGGGAAAGAGGTCCAAAAATCGACGAACCTCGGTGGTTCTCAATTATCATCTTCAATTTATGCACTTTTAATTTTATATATATCAAATGAATCTATCAGATTTAAGCATGCGATCCTGGTGCCGAATCGATTTTTAAATAAGAAAGGTAAAAAGAAATCTTGTTCAATTGCAATTCCTTCTTGGACATTGAGCCATGGGATTCCTGTTGAAAGAACCTACCTATAATATCTTTCAATTCAAGTACCTACACTATTAGGAACTCACGCAAAACGCAATTCATACCAATTCCGATAGAAACGACGGTAACAGTGTTATAGCTATAGTCCACTTTATAAAAAAAAATTCCGATAACAATTTCACTGTAAATACAGCACCATGTAGGAAGCCAAATTGCTGCTAATTAAATTAATCGAATAGTGCAGTCCTCTTTGTCCATTTTAACCCCAGCCAGAGGTGAAAATCCGACTTGTTGCACATGATAGTCTTTAAATTAAAATCATAAATCGAATTATTGAGGTTAATTCGAGTATGTTGTTTATTAAAATAACGAAGGATTATGGTATCTTAAATTGCTAGTAGACGACCTCGGTTGACACGAACTACTTTTCCTTTATTATTTTTTTCTATAAGAATAAAATGTAGGTAAGCAGAATTTTCGGAAAAGAATCGAATAGTTTTTGGTCCGTCGAGCTGGATTTAATAAAAAAAATCTCGCTAATTGAAATATGTTGAGCCACATTTGTTTTGAAAACTATACCTTTTTTTATTTTATATTATGGACTATTTTTCGAGTTGGTGGAATGCGGGTGGAATCATGTGTTCTTCTCGACGCCTGTAAGGCTTCCTGCAATATGTCCCTATCCAAGAAAGTAACTTATTCTACAATATGTAAACTTGTATGCGTGTAACACATTATTTATTCCATGCACAGAGTTAAGGATTATGTTTCATTAATGAAATACCTACAGCAATTATATCTCACCGCAATTATACATATCAGTCCAATCATTCAAAAGTTTTCTAAGTCAATTCAACTGAATGGAACGAACCGCAAAACTCAACAATAATAAGTAATAACTAAATAAGAAATTAATAAGAAATGATTCGGACATTTAAGCAACTTTAACGAAGAGATATTTTCTATAGTAATTTGTTAAACCACTTCCAATTGCAACAAATTATATACGTTAAAAAAAACCTAAGCGCCACCTAATCAAACGGTAGCCGAGCCATCAAACTACCTATTTGATGATTTCTTGATTGGCCTATTGAGCTAGGCATTTCGCATATTACTTCAAATTTATTATTATCGCGATGATGATGCCTATTAAGACACTTCGTAAATCACGGAATCGTTTAAATATTTATTAAATAAAATTTATAATTAAATGAATCTCATACAAAAGAGTCGAGTCTTTGCCGTAACGAGTCAACGAGCAAGAAGTGCGGGGGAGTGTACGACATACAACATAAAATTTAATTATAACAAACTTGCATGTTAATAAACTGGCAAATTAAATTCATAATGGTCGTCATTTGATAATGGGCTCGGTGATTTATTGCAATAGTAGGTACTCGGTATGTTTTGGATTTCACGAGTACACTATGCTATGGATTAGGCTTTTCGCTATTTTGTACCCTCGTATCTTCACATTAAGCCATGCATGAGATATGGGTACGTTTCAAACTACACTATGCTGGTTAATCTATGGGCTTTGTAGGTCACACCATATAAACAAAAATTATTAAATTTGTTTACTTGGATAGTGAATATTTGTTGGTATGTTCCCAGCCTTAGTTTTTTTTGAATACAGGTAATACATACATACATTTTTGATTACCTGTGCGGAATGAATGACGAATTATTTTGTTGAAGGAAATACAAAAAAATGCTGGCAGAACTAATTACTGGGACGTCTTTTTATAATAAAGTCGGAATTGTTGTAATGGAGACTTTTGTCGAATTGTCAGCGGTCTTCCAGCGTTGTAGTTGTAACTACTTGTGTGTCTTGCCGTTTTTTTTTTTGCCTTTTCAAAAATTGTTCATGTTCGGCATTCAAATATAGCAATAATTTTTGATTGTTTTGAGAATTATTGTTATTTTTTTAAGTAAAGAAAGAAGTCTCGGAAATTAAAAGATTTCTAACCATATAATGTGGATATGCGATAAAAACACTGAGCACAAAATTCTGTAACCTTCGAAGTCAAGGTGTTAAACAATGGGAGTACGTAACCGCCAAAGTTATTTAAAGGTGATAATAACAACAAAATGTAAAATATGGATGTTGAAGCGCACAACTGTTGGAAGCCTAAAATGAAACTTAACCACTATTATTCAATAGCAAACATAGTTCAAAAGATATTTACCTAATTTTACTTGATAAGTATTTTAATCGACTTTTAAAAAGCATTGCCACTATGAAAAAAAATTTGTTAAACTAAAAAAAAAAATTCAGTCCGCTTGTCCGACCTGCGCCGTACTCAAACGCACTCGTACCTCCTAAACTCTATGAGCTGTTAAATTTATTTAAAAATAATAAATAAATTTTTTGTTGATGGACTGGGTGAACTTTTTTGAGTGGTAAAAGGAGGCGTAAAAGGAAAGTGAGGAAAAGTTTTAGACGAAAAGGGAAAAAATTATATATGTATATCACAAGAACTACTTGTGATCCGCAGTTGAAACTTGGAATTTTCGTAGAGCTAGAATAGAGCAATTGGTGCCTGAAACTTGGTACTTAGTAGCCATATGTAGGATAGCTAAAAAAGCACATTGGTACACGGAGGTAGACAAAGCAAATGAAGTGTGAATGCTTATATTTTTACGAATTTTATCATATTTCTTAGTGTTTCAGAAATAGTGAGTTAATTTTGTTTTTAAAGGTTCTTCAAATAACTGCAGAGAAAGTGTTTTATGAAGAAATTGCTTACATGATTTTTTTTGGTTTTCCACCCGGAGAAAGGGTTGTACAAATTTTTACGAATTCCTTCATATCTCGTTGGTTTGATAAGATTTCTCCGGCTTTTGATTTTTTTTTTATATTCAAACACTAAGGAGAGTAAAAGATATAATAGGTATACGTCCTCACGAATTCCGCCATATCTCTTTGGTGTGATTAGACTTCGATTTGATTTGTACTTTCTTGGGCTTTTTATATAATCCAACCTGGCGTTTTTGTTCCTTTATTCAACCCCTAAGGTTAACTCCACGTTAAGTTTAGGTTTTCAGTCGCGTAGTCCAGTTCGCCTAGACTGTTGGCAGATTTTTAAATTACATTTGTAATTCAATTAGTACCGACTCCAATATCTAATTACGGCAGACTTTTACATGATAAACTTAGATATACAAAAGAATATCTACCGCCTTATAAATCGAACTAATGCGTGAAAAGGAAATTATTCAAAACTTTGTTTGAAATAAAAATGGCGACTTAGGAACCAATTGAAAAATATCAAAAGATATAAATTCACCCACATAACCCTGGCAATATGTTTCCTGTAAGGCCTATCTGGCTGCATAAATCGCCGACAAGATACACAGACCCTTCATAAATAAAACGGACATACCGACGAGTATCAAGGAAAAAAAATAAACCAAACCCACTACTTCACCCTACATATCCTATACGAATTGTATCCATAGCTGTATCTTCCCATATGCAAGATACATGGAAAAATGTTCGACCAAAGTCAGAAAGTTCCCTTCGAGCAATTGCCTATCGAAGGGAAGACAAAACTCTGTAGAGAACCAGACATGTGTACCTTCCTTTCCTCCTTTACATGCCACTCCCAACTCAACCTGTCGCAGGTAAAAAACAAAACCTATAAATAAAACCTGGCGAAGATAGGGCTTAGTGCTAGGGATAGTATGGCTTATGGTGTACTATAGTTCAATATATAGAGAAACTGTACAGAGTTTCCTACATAATACCTGGAAAGTAAACAGAGAGGGAAAGGTTGTGGTAACAAGTGAGGCCACATTGCGTGTTTGTGGTTTCAAGCCTCGAGAAAATAGTCTAAGCCGACCATAAGTCGTATAAAAGTCTGTTGCATTTTCAACGCCGGTTTTCGTGGTTCGAATATCCACATGCAATCAATTGCCAGAAAAAATTCTAAAAAGAAAAAGGTAGCCATAAAATAATTGTGACTGTTACGGCAGCTATCGATGATAAGTCCAATAGTTGAAGAGTACTTTCCAATCACTGATTATTTTATACATGGATACATTAAAGTCAAGCGAACTATGAAGGAGCCTTGAAAAAAATTTCCTATTTAGACAAAATCTAGTTAAACACTTTTTTAAAATCTTCGAAAAAAATACCTAAAACTCTGATTTTGTAATCAAATCCAAATTATAGTTCTTCTTACAAATTCATCCATCTTTCCCGATACAAAAAGAAACATTCCCCGAAGGTATCACCAATTTAATTTCGATCAATAAAAATTCCAAGAATTATACATCGATCGCGCCAAAATCAAAGGTAGGTCGATCGAATTTGAATCATACCAAAGAACCTACTATGGGGCTGAAACTTTGCTCCAAACCACAAAAAATACCATCACGTATCAATCTGAGAATGCATAAATCAATAATTTAAAAAAAAAAAAAAAAAATTCTGCGAAACGAATCATAGCCTGAAGAAAGGATCAGACCAAGATCGAAAGGGCTTTGTAGCACAATAAATCAGCTGATTAAAACCGATCGCCATTTTAAAACAAATCGCAAAAGAAAATGCAAACCAATAAGCAGAAAATAAAGAAATAACTTCGGATCACCTGTATCTGTAGCTTTACAGGTATGAAAGAGTTTTAGACGTTACCTGACTTGGTCAAGCGATCAATCCAATAAATCCATCGATACGAATAGACCTTATTTTTATTCTTTGTGAGAATATTCCACAAACCTAACATAAAGGATGTCAAAGTTTAAGTCGAGTTCGTATAAGCATAGGAAAAAATATTGCAAAATCTAGGGACGATCGAAACTTTTCCATCAGGCGATCTTAGCCGATCTTGACTTACAAAGCTCGAGCTCGTGAATTGCTGTAATTTATTGCGGATTTGATTACAACGAGTAATTGTACTAACAAATCATCGTACAGTACGATTGATCTCCGGTAAATTCACGTACAAATGTGATAATTGCAATTATTATTGTTCGTCGTCATTGACGTGTTTCATACGAGTATATCGCATGTAAGTACAGCTCGAGCTGTGAATCCTATATTGTAATTATTACGTTTTGCGGCAATGGGATTTACCACAATGTTGATTGCCTTCACAGCATTATTATTGAATGATCGTGTCTAATATGAAATTTAAATAAATTATTGTTGGAGTACTTCTGCGATTGCACAGAACAAACTTGAACCAACTTGTACAAGTGTAATATCTTTACAAAAAAGTAACTTCAATCTTTTTGTTGTTAGAAAATTTAAATGGTCGTGTACAGGATGTAGCTGTATTTTTTTGTTTTTATCAGAACACGAAAACATAATTTTTGGTACATTTAAATAACAAAGTATTGTAAAAAGTTTACGAAGTGGTATCTGGCTACGGAAAATGAACCATGTTTTTTGTTTGTTCAATGATGTTCAAATTAGGGTTCTTATCAACAGTTCCCAACTCCTCTTAAACAAAAACCAGTTCAAAGTGGAAGTCCCGCATGTGCTTGCAAAAATGGAATGAAAATTTGCACTGCAATAAAATTTGTCTGTAGAAAAATACAAAGTTTTCAAGCATTCTAAAATCGACAAAAAAATTATTACCAGTAGAGAACGCACCCAAAAGATTTGTCTCAGTTTCTCTCGACTAGTTATAACACCATGTCTTTTTAAAAAAGTATAATAAAAAATTATTTCATTTCAATTATTCACATTTTTTCAAAATTTAACAATAGCTGTAGCATCATAGAATCCATCACAAGCCGTTGAATGTCGTTGCGATAAATGAATATCGCTTACAACTTGCGATCCAAACGAATATTTTCCGAATTTATCCAGAATCGATCGTGCATCGAATGCTATACGACGTTGTTGAAATTCACTATTTTCATTGACATCGTCCCGAAACCGCGAATTAATAAGCGTAACGTGTAATTTCACACTATCAGTTTTTTTACGCGTTAGTCCCTTCTCCGAAAAATAATCGGCCATTCGATCGGCAATTATTTGCAATGGTTCCGATTCGATTTTCCCGTACAAGACATCAACGGAGCTCGGATCATCGTTCATGCATTCAAGCCCGTTAAGTTGCAAATGGAGCGAACCGTATTCTTTCAAGATGGGGCTGTTTTGGGAAGAAGAAAATATTCGGAAAAATGTTTGAATTGTAATTTAGTGTGTTTACCTGATAATCGTATCCTGGCATTCCTGCAATAGTTGTGCAGCATATGCTCGATCTTCGTTGTCCATTAATGAAAGCATTACAAGAGTCAAATGGAGTTTGCATGGATTTTGAAATAATGAAGCATCGATCATGTCCCGTCCAGACAAGATCTCTTTCTGAGGAAAACATTTTCATTTAAACGATTTACAGAGTGATCGATTCTTACCTTAAATTGCACAAAAGATTGAACTATTTCTGGAGTTGTAAACGGTATACATAGAAAATGGGTAAATTGTTGTTTATTGCGAGCTGCTAACACGACCAAATTAACTTTACGACGTGCAGCAGCAACTGTCTTTCGCGTGGGTCCAACTATTACAATATCGCCCTCGACACCTTGTTTTGGTATTCGAATTTGCGTTTTGGTTTCGGCTTCGATACGTTTCTTGGTTGCACCCTTTGAACCAATAATTTGCGAGAAGAAAAACCTGAAGAAATTTAAATTTTAAACAAAATCAAGGATTAAAACGTTTGATCTCTGGATTGATAGACTAGTGTATATAAACATTAAACACTCTCGTGGTCTTAATTAAATTTTTGGAGTCTAGTGACAATTGTTTAGAGGTCTATTAATTAATTATATTTCAATCAGAAAACAGTGTTACTGACCAATCCACTAGAAGCCTATAATAACTGAAAATTAAACTTACGTGGGAACATGGTAAGAAGTTTTATAGCAATTATTATCAGTCAGTTCGATTACAAAGTCATCTGTATCATCCTCGCTGTATAAGTCTGAATTAAGAAAGTATTCTTACATTCGGATTTTTCTATATTTAATTAATTACCTTCTTCTACGTAGCCGGACTCGGTAGGAGCATTTTGATTCTCAATGTTCTGCGTTCCATTCACGCGATAACATCGACTTCCAATCCATACCAATTGCGGCGCAAGAACGTCCATCGTGAAAATTGGTTGGTAATTGGTTTAGAAACGAATCTACGATTTAAAGAAAATGTTTATAAGATCTACTACGAATTTTCGACCTTTTTAATAATCTCAAAACGAATGTCTAGCTATGAAATCGAACTGCTTCTTTAATGGTAAGCATTCACTAGTCAAAAAATACTGTTTTGACCAGATGGGGAAACATTTCAAGGTCCGCGAAAAGAACTGTCACGTTGGTAGATTTTAGGGGGGCGATATTTCAAAATGTAAATGAAATATTTCGGACTCTTCTAGGCATAGATTTATCATCAGAAGTCTAAGTAAAAAAGTCATATTTGAACCTGTAACTTGGCCGCATAATAGCGGTGTTACTACATCATCAATGGTTTTTTTTAAACTGTATAGTGTGTCAAATAATAATAATAGTTGCTATCGCAGAGAAACCCCCAAGGACTTAAGGACGGGGTAAGGTTTTTAAATTTTTTTTTGGTATTTTTTTTTAATTTTTTTAAATGAATGTATAACATTGCAAGAATGTTGTGTCAAAATTTCAAGTCGATTGGAGCAAAATAACGGAGTTATGAGCAGTTTAGATGTGTATGCAGTCGTATGTGGCGCCTAATGTGCAAAACTTTAAAGCGTTTTTCTGAAACTTGTCATTTTTGCAGTCAGTGTACGTTGTAACTCAAAATTTTTTGCACCGATTCTTTTGAAATTTTTTTTGCTATTTCTACACATAAATCAACAGGTGGTGACGTTGAGTTTTTTTTTATTTCACAGTTATTTTTTATTTTACAATAAAAAACTTAACAAATTTTTTAGCTAAAATCGCATTTTTGACTTCCAAGTGCTACCAAAAATGAAAAAATCGGTTAAAAAAGAAAACTCGACGTCAATACCTCGAGAAACATCTCACCTAATAAACGCAATTAAATTTTTTTGTTTCGCATGATCTAGTCACGAGTTGTAGCGTACACCGCAAAACAACTTTTTTTCGATACGCCTGCGGAGATTTGGTGCGAACGCCTTATTTATAAATATTGTGAAATGAAAATTTTGGAAGATGTAGTTCAGATGTAGTATTATTATATAATAATGAAATAAAAAAATCCAGCGTTACTGGTATCGTCTAAAAAAATTCTTGAAAATAAGCCTTATTTTCACCGAATTAACCTTACCCCGCCCTTGAGGCACCGTACGTTAGAAAGTTGTAAACTATTTATTCAATGATTTGGATATTCAGGTAAAGAATGCGAATTTAAGAATCACTGGTATTTTAAAGGTAATACAAAGAAGTTAGGACGTTAGGCCGCCGATTCGTTCAATTATTACTTTCTCATTTGCAAACAACTCGAGAAAATTCCCGCATTTACTGAAGAGTTCATCGACAGCATGTTCAACCCCTATATGTATCTCAGTTGCGTTTGTAGTATGTACTTTTATGCATTTAAATTTTATTTATTCAGATAAAAACTACACGGTCAAATTTGTACGTTTGAATGCATTACTTTTCCTTGGCAAACAAATTATAATACATAATTCAACTATTTCTTTTCCTCATTGCCTAAGTGCTATAAGTTTTACAACTTTTAGATATTCTATTGCAAAAAATTTTTTATCTAACACGGTAATATGTTCAAGGAAAATTTTTGTTAACAATAAAACCTTGCTTGAATGAACCTTAAACACTAAAAAAATACTTAAACCTAAACAAAAACTAAAAATTTATTAAAATAATAAGATAAACACCGCCAGTTATAGGAGTAACTAGCCAGGGAAGAGACTACA
Source organism: Beris chalybata (assembly GCA_949128065.1). Taxonomy (NCBI): domain Eukaryota; kingdom Metazoa; phylum Arthropoda; class Insecta; order Diptera; family Stratiomyidae; genus Beris; species Beris chalybata. The sequence continues at coordinate 4,593,957 of OX421895.1, read as the reverse complement.
GTATTGTCTATCGTTTGGGACATCCTTAGAAGTTTTGTGAACCTGGTTGCAGCAAGTTCCTGGACGTTAGGCGCTCCACAATCCAAGTTTCATGTTTCCGTCTAAGTTGTAAATAGATGAGAGCCTCTACTCTCTTTACACTTATATCTACATCATGTTTTGTCTGATTGGCGATTGTTGTCTTGTCTGTATCATGAGCTTGTTTCTTTGTCCATTTTACACCAGATAATACCAATAAGGGCATCAATCTCCAGATTTACAAGATCATTTCTGTCTTTACTAACGTTCAAATTAAATTGAAAGATTTTGCTATTGCCGGAGGCTACAAATTGTCCACAATCCACTAATCCATGGAATGACCGCATGTAGTTTGTTTGTCCACAAATCTACGTCAGGTCGGTAATGGTTTCAAAGTGTTCCAACGGTGTAGTTTAAATTCATACCGATTTATACAAAAAAAAGTTTATTATTAAAAACTTTCAAAACTCACCCAGTAAACAAATGAAATGACATTAGACTTTCCGTCTTCTTCTTTATAGAAACTAACATATCTATCTCCGCGTAATATTGGATAGAATCATGCATGCAAAACATTGTTCCTGAAAAATATTTGATTAAGGAGTCGGACTCCTTGGTAACTTAGTCCCACTCTTATTCCTTCAAATTGATAATGGTCTTGCTCAATGAATCAAAGAAAAATAGATTGCGACAGTTAGCGAAGAAAATGGTTAAGGTTCTGCGCATCACGTCATCTAGAGCGTTCATTTTCATATAAATTAATAAATAACAGACGGTTGCTAAAACGATACATCTAGTAGAGGCATATAGTGAAGAATGCAACCATAGTCGAACGCTCTTAGTGACGTTACAAAAGGTGCGTGTGTAGCAATCTATTATTCTTTGATTTGTGGGTCTTGCTCCGATGCTTCCACTACCGTCGTCCTCGAAGTTGGGCGTATTTCGCCCAGCACCACAGCTGCATCTCTATTCATTTGGGTTTCCTTTCGTTCACCATTTATTATTAGGTCGGCTGGTAATTTACAAATAAACAATACATAGAAACATAAGCAATTGATCAAATAAAATTTCTAATTTCTGTTCTCTTTTGAGACTTACAAAAAATCATCTAAAAGGTCTTGTGTTTTGCTAGCGGACCCTATCAAATTACTTTCAGTCAATTATTCATGGTAAAGAAGTCTACGACGGATCTAAGGAAACTACATTAGTGAAATTTACCGAGATAGAAAAAAATATCAATTTTGACCTCATTTATTTAAACCTGCTCGGCAACTGTAACGTATTCTCGTCCTATGTACAATTTTACGAGTTTATCAGAATTTCCAACTCGCGGTTAATTTTCTTTAGTTTCATTTATCATATACCTTAAAAATTAATTCTCTAAATACGCAACTACTTAACACGGTATCATATAAAATTGCCTTAACGATTAGCATGAAATATCTTTGAGTGGTATCCATGGTATTTTCGATTTGAAAACAAAATCCTGGCGATCGAGTGCATCTAAAATTTTCACTTGTTGCCGAACGTAACAAACCAGTCGTTCCAATTGCTCGTAGTTATCGCATTTCTTCTCGAAAAATCGCCGCCATAACGAACCGGCCAGAACTTTATCATCGGACATGATACCTTCGTCGTAGGTCATTAGGGCGGCTTGAAACTGTTCGGAAAGAACTTCGATTTGTGCTCGTGTACCCGATGGATTGTTAGCCTGGTTTAATCGTTTTTGAATTAAGATTTTCTTCTAAATAGTCGGAAATACTTACACCCAATTTTTTCGCTCTTGTATTTACATCCGCCCACATTGCTTCGACAATAGAGTTACGAATGAAACGACCATCTTCACCGGACTCGGCACCTTCGGACATCGCTCGTAGCATTAGCATCCAGACGTGAAGTTCGGTCACTAGAAACCACGAATTGAACGTGTTCGGCATGTTGAATTTAGCGAAAAAGTCGAGATAATTGATTTTATCCGCGACACTTTCGTACAGAACAAAGCTGTACATTTTTAAGCGCTGTAAAAACAAAACGGGGGGAAATAAATTTTTAAACGATTAGAGCACAGAGCGAAGAACGTAAGTAGCGGTAGATTTCTTGGACCACCATAGGAAAAAAGAAAAAAAAAATAAAGTAAACAAAACAAAAAAAAAAAGAAAAAAATAAAGAAAAAAATTAAATTAAAAATTAAATTAAAAAAGAAAGGAAAAATAAAAGAAAAAACAGGAGAAAATAAAAATAAAACAAAACAAAACAAAATTAAATAAAAGAAAAAAATAAAACAAATAAAAGAAAAAAGAAAATAAAACAAATAGCGAAAATATAAAATAAAACAGATAATGAAAAATAAAAGAAAAAAAATAATAAAAGAAAGAAAAAAATAATAAAAGAAAGAAAAATAAAAGAAAGAAAATTATATAAAAGAAAAAAAAAATAACAGAAAGAAAGAAAAAAAAAAAAAAAGAAAAAAAAAAAAAAAAAAAAAAAAAAAAATAAAAGAAAGAAAAAAATAAAAGAAAGAAAAAAATAAAAGAAAGAAAAAAGATAAAAGAAAGAAAAAAAATAAAAGAAAGAAAAAAAATATCTAAATAAAAGAAAAAATAAATAAATAAATAAAAAATAAATAAATAAAAAAAAAAGAAATAAAAGAAATAAAAAAAATAAATAAAAGAAAGAAAAAATAAAATAAAACAAAACAAATAAAGAAAAAAACAAAGAAGAAAGAAAAGAAAAAAACACAAAAGAAAAACAAAGAAAAGGAAAAGGAAATATAATAAAAAAAAGAAAAACAAAGAAAAGGAAAGAGAAATATAATAAAAAAAAGAAAAACATAAAAGAATAAAATAAATTTAAAATAAAAATAATAGAAAAAGGAAAAAAAATAAAAAAGTAGAAAAAATGAAAAATATAAAAAAATTAAAAGGACAGAAAACAAAAAAAGAAAAGAGAAAGGAAATAACAAAAAGGAAAAAATGAAAAAACAGAATAAAAAAAAAAAAAATAAGGAAAGACAAAAAAAAATAGAAATGAAAATTAAAAGAAAACAGCCATCCTTATTTTGATAGCTTTCACCAGGTGTTCGGCGTTAAAGTCTCCAATTTACTCAATTGTTTCTTAATTTTGAGCAAGGAACACTCGAAAACAGAACACTCTACTGTATTCGCCTTTGTTGTGTTCGCCGTTTCTATCCGCGTCTGAACGCTCTCTTCAATTGTGTATTTTATTTTTAAATTTAACTTGATTTTAGCTCTTATCAAATTTTTGAGTCACTTCAATTAACAGTAACGAGAGATGGGCAAAGAAATTCCTATTAGTGAGTGAGTTAACGCCGACTCACTCACTTGAAGGAACTAGTTCTGTGAACTACAGTGCAACCCGCTTATAAAGTACGCTTTTATAACGTACTTTCGGTTATAGCGCACCTTTTTTAATCCCCACACACAAATGTGAAAGGTCCTTATGTTGGTTAAAACGTACTCTCGGTTATAACGTTCTACTTTCGTGGTCCCCTCAAGGTACGTTATAACCGGGTTGCAATGTAGTAGTTTTGAAGCTCAGAGTGAATGTGATGACCCAAAAAAAAATTCATCACTTCCCCAGCGAAGAACTAGTTCCTTTTCAAGTTTGGAGTGAATGTGAGGACCTAAAAAAAAGGGCCTCACTCACGAAGGAACTACTTTTCACATCGCAAAGGTACTAGTCCTTTTGGAGCTGTGTCACGTGGCGAAAGGAACTGCAGTTCACCACAAGGAGCGAGTCACTTCACTCACTCACTTCAATGAACTGTTCTTTTGGAACAGTTCACTCATGAACGACCCATCTCTAAACGAGAGCCAAGAACCAGTAGATTTCAAGAAACTCAAATTTACTCTCCTTCGTTTGATTGTTTACGACAGAAGACGTTATACTTTGCGAAATACGAAAGTGATTCTAGTGAAAAAAACAAGAAAAGAAATTGGAGAAAATATTTACGAGGGGACTCGGTTTAATCGTTTCTTCAAATCAATAACCGTCTTACCGACTTCGCATTCCCGATGAATCCAATCCGTTTCAGAGCCTTTCGAAACAGACCAACATCCTCAGATTCTACGACTTCCGTCGACAGCATCCTACAGAAAACCAGGCTACGATTCCTTCGTCTAAAATCAGCGGCACTTGCCGCTGTACCGGTCCAGGTCGTTGCACATGTCGTTTGCAGTCCCCGCTGAAGCTAAAAAACGAAATGTTTACATAATTTGCAGGTTAGTTTCGCGGCGGAATGCAGTAAATTCCGCCTCGTTTCTTGACACATACCGAAGGACAATAGTTTAGTAAATTCACACTTCTACCGACAAGACGACTACAATTTAGCATTGTTCGGAAAAGAACCAAAAACACTCGGCTCGAAATTCACTCGGATCGACGAAAATTAAAATTTGACATTTACAGCATTTCTTCACGTTCGGTGTCTTCTTCTTGATCAAATTTGCGTTTTTTATCGCAAAACCGAGGGAAATTCTCGGTCAATTCGATCGAGTCTGGTAACATCATGCCAATAATTCAAAATTTTGACGTCTCGCCATCAAAAGTTGTTTTGGTAAATAAAATTGCTTTTCGTTGAAATTTCCAAAATTGTTTGTTTCCAATTTTCTAATTTATTTCACGCAAAGAATCTTCAACGCGACAACACCAGAACGCACCAATGAGAGACGACATGTCGGACAAGAACCGCGAACATGGCGATAGCGAGAGTGGTAGCTCGTATCTTCGACTGCAACAGTCGCAGATGATTCGTTCGAATATTCAAAATATCTCGCAACTTCTTAATACCGGACTCAGTACAGAAACGTTGGACATTTGTATTAAGTTGATTGAGGCCGGTGTTCATCCGCAAACGCTTGCCGAAGTTATCAGTCAAATTCGAAATGGAATTGCCGAGCTTGAGAAGGACGAGTAGTTTTTTTTTTTAAAAGATTAAACAAATAAAATAAATATTTTAAGTGGAGAGATTGCAGTTTGTCGAATTTTTAAGATAATGGCGCTACACTGGGAGCAATGTTAACTAGTGGGAGCAGTCAGCAAAATTTTGCTTTCAGGTTTTTCGAAGATTTCGCACTATCAATCTGTAGGGTGCCGAGGACTCAGTTGACGCAGATTGCAAATCGCTTCTAAGGCCCGGTATTTCAATGTACAGTTAACTTGTAACTTTATATGGAAATACCAGACCTACAAGTTAACTCTATATTGAAATACCGGGCCTTAGATGCACAAATTGGAGGACGCGGGCGCTGAACCAAGATGACTTCAGACAGTGTATCCTGCAGGCCCTGGCCCGATTTTGGCTGTTCGCGCCATTGATGATGAATCTGTGGGATGGTTTGTTGAGCTCGGAATCGACCCTTTCGCACTATCAAACTGTGGGGGCCTCCAAAAGGTTTGTTGAGTTTACTGTCGACCCTTTCAGCTTTATAAGTTGAGACAGTAGTTCGATCTTGTTATTTGATGAGTTCAGCAAAGCAGCGGTTAAGCGTTCGAGATTGCATGGGTCCCGAAACGCCCACTCTTTCGATTTCTTTACATGGTCCAAAAGCTTAGATCTGAAAAACAAAACTCTTTCCTTTTCTTTTGTGGAAATGGAAAAAAATTTGCTTTAATTTCGTAACTTGGGAACACTTCCCAGCGCGAAGAGCTGGAGACGGTGCCAGTCTCTTAGCCCAACGAGCTGGAACAATTTTTAACCCAGTATCATATAGAAAAAGGATTCAGAACAATCCAATCTTGTTTCTTATTCACGTCCGTCTCCTAGATCTTGCCGCCACTACACCATTTCACCTTGAAATGCTTTACTTTCGCTTATCATGCGGCTGCTTTTCGGCGCGTGTTTCCAAGTTCATATCAAAACAAAAACCGAACTGCTCATGTGCGAAGATTTTTTTATAGCACACGACATCTCTGAACATCTCCACGCAATCAACACATATCCCATAAATGTCATGGACCACGTCCAATTCACGTGAACGAAGAAGTGTCCTTGTAAGCCGACATTTGTGAAAATACCCTCAAGTGTTCCGAACTAAACTCCGGGCATCAACACGCTACAGTGTACCTTTAAATGAACGTTGCTCCCGCCCGAGGAATGTTCCATTACGTAAAATGACCAAGTTTATCTTCTATGCAATTTTCCTGTTAATTCCGGCAGGTACAGTTGAAACCAGAGTGGAAAATCGATACGCGCGGCTAACCCGTTTTCATCCTTTCAGTATTTACCCAATCGCTGACCAATACGGTCCATAAAACGCAGGCCGCTGCCGAAAAAATCAACGACTTGTTTTGCTATTCGTGCGAAACAGTCGAAGACGGCGAAGGATGCGTCGATTTCATTTCGAATCACACGACGCTGGCGAAAAAGTGCAAATCCGATGAATTTTTGTGCATGGTAAGAAGAAGGACGAACGGATTGGATCACACACTTATTTATCATTTCGCAGGTAAAACGTTTCTCCTACACGACAAGCAACGAAAATTCGACAAGCAGCCCGAAAATGTGGTCGTTGGAGCGAAAGTGTGCAGTTAATTGCGAATCCGGATGCATTGTGATTGGCGAACGAACGAAACTGTACGCGTGCACGTCTTGTTGTAATAAGTCTCTCTGCAATGTCGGAACTGGTGCTGCGAACTCTCGATTCGAATCAATTGGCGGTTACATCCCGAAACTGTTTGGTGTTGTGCCAATTCTTCTGTACCTCCTGTAATAAAATTCAGCTCTTCCTGCCAATCGCAACTGTTACTTCCAAACTGCCAAACTAAAATCACTCTGAGAGTAAATCTAAAGATGTATACTGTGTATAAGTTATCAAAGATATAAATTAATTAATTAAAAAAAACGTTGTTCCCGATCAGTAGAATGTAAATAACGCCCAAAGTTAACTTCAATAAACCTTACAAAAAAGAATTCTGTGTTGTAAAATCAAAGAATTTATATTCAAACCGTTTTCCCCTAGTCGAAGCGGGACAGATCGCTTACAACTTTCGTATTGGCGTTTATCTGTTCGTACTGTTTCAATCCCGTGTCCTCGCTCTGTGGAATGTACTCCTGCAAGTTGAATTCGGGTGGTTGCACCTTCGGATTGAACTTGTCCTGGAGCGCCGAAAGCGAAATGATAATCGCCTCTTCGGTTCGTATCGTCCGTGAGCCTTGTTTCGGTAGCACATTTATGTACTGATCGAAAAGGAGTTTTGGATCTTCTACTGTCAGTTTTTCATCCGTTTCGATTGCCGTTTCGAGTCCCTGCAATCCGCCGTAAACAATAAGCGCATGATTGTAGGCGAGGCTTCGTGGTTCGATGTCGTGAATACTCGATCCTTTATCCGATGTTCCTATCGTAAGGTCGTAACCTTTATCGTATGGCGATTGTGTGAAAATTTGCGAAATTGAACTTGCTATGCGCACCGTGTAGCCCCAGTAGACGCCAGTCTCGAGACGCGGTTCACTCGGTGAAACGATTTTGCCACGCATTTTTTTCGATTTTTGATCTGTAAATGAGAGGAAAACAAATGCTGTTCGACCGTAGTTCAACTGTTATTGCGAATATTCTCACCTTGACCGGATTGTTTCAATCGCACCGTCACTCGAAGGCCTTCCGTTAGGCACTTATCGGCGAGAACATCGTTCAGTAGTCCGACATTCACGTAGCTTCCCTTCTGCTCTTTGACTTTCTTGTCCGTTACAATGCCTTCGCGATACATGAAAATATTCTGTTGTCGGAGATGATGTGGCGCATCGAGTGGATTTAACAGTCCCGAATATTTCAAATCGTTGTGAAGCGGGAAGAAAAATTTACGCAAGTATTGCGGACATTCGAGGTATTGGAGAATTCGGGCCAGTTGCAGGCAACTGTTGCGAACTAAGGAGTTTTCGTTGTCGGGATCGTTTCCTGAAAAATGGAAATTGATTTGAAATTAAGAAGAGGTTTTACCATGGTTCAAAAAGTCCCGGGAATTTTGGTGGGATGGCGCCACCACTGTGAAATCTCATTTTTCAGAAGTGCCAACTGTTTAATGAGAAATGTCAAATTTTCATGACATTTCATCTAGTAGTTTGAAAGCTATCGCTGTATGAGTGACGCTACTTTTGGGATTTCGTAAGCAATGGAAAAAAGCGAATTTCGCATTTTGATAAAACATTGCTTTGTGATCGGAAAAACCGAGGAGCAAGCATTGGAATGGCTCCAAAAACATCACAGCACATCTGCTCCGTCGAAAACAACTGTTTACCGATGGTTTGCTGAATTTAAAATGGGTCGTACGAGCACCAGCGATGCACCACGTTCGGGCCGGCCAAATGAAAGGCGATTTCCATTGTCGTCGCATTTATGCGTCTGACAGAAAAGTTAAGCAATTTAATTTTGCGGCACAGAAAAAAGCTGAAGAATGTTCGACGTGTGACGCAGACGCAGAATTGCGACGACAATGGAAATCCCCCTTAAGGCTACCACTTCAGAAAACATCAAGAAAATCCACCTGATCGTTTTGAAAGACCGCAAAGTGACTGCCGGTCCACTAGAAGCGTTCTTCAAAAACAAAGTAAGAAGGGCTTCCGTTAATTCAAGTCAATCACACACCAGCTGGGACGCTTTGTAGCCAGCCACAGTGACTGTTAATGGTGCCCCAAAGTGCTGCCGGTTCTAGGCCCCCTACACCCAACCCATTGAACAACTAAACAATAAAACTGCGTCCACAATCTTTGAATCTTACAAATACTAAAGTAATCAACAGAAAGAAAAAACTACCCACCAATTGTGCACCTTTTTCCGTCCTTCACGTTCCTCACGCCGAGATCGTCAAAAACGATGACTTCGTCCACTTGAAATATGCAAACCGCCCGCGCTATTTGCCCCGCCAAATAAGTCCTAAGCTCGGCGGACTGGGCATTCTCAAGAATCGAACCGGGCACGGCAATACTTACGGTCGAAACCGACTCCTTTGGACCCTTGCTTCCACTTTCCTTTGACATTTCTTTTGTAAGCTCGTCTAGTTTTCGCATCTTTTCCAACTTTTTCAGCATGTTCTCTTGCTTGTACTTCTTTTTTAGAACCTTCCGTTCCTCGTTGACTTTTTTCCATGATTTATGCTCGGTGGACGATTGTTTTTGCGGCGCAACGGCCGCCGGAACACTTTCCTCGTCCGACATGTTAGGTATTTTCGGTATTTTCTCTTCCTTGTTGTGACTTATGACAGTGACAACGGAATTGAACACGTGCGATTCTTCTTATGCACACCATCGCAAAAATTTTATTCCCACGATTGTTCTGCCATCTTGTAGCCAATTCTCAGATGTTTAAAAAAGTGAATTTTGTTAATAATGTTTAATAATAATAGATTTAGTTCCTTCATGCAAAAAGGGCTATTCCTTCCCAACTCAAGAGTTATAGAAGAAATCCGCATTTGGGCGCACTTTCTCAGCTTAGAGAACTGATGAAAATGAACTGGAAATATTTTCACAGTATCGACTTGCTTGTAAAACTCCCAGAAAAACTTTGGTTCTTCGATTTAATTACTTTCAAGTCCATTATGCTGTTTACAACGGTCTCGCACCGGATTCAGTTAGTCACAAAATTCATTTCTGGAGCCGCAGTCACAAATCGGAATAAAACCTTTCCTAAAACGACACAGTTGCATTAACTCGTAATTAAATATTTTTTCGTACGACAAATCCAATCAATAATAAAAAAATCGCATTAAACTCGAACGATCCGTTTGAGCGGAACCGCCACTGCAATTGGTCGAAATTTTCAAAAAACTGGTCGAAAAACAATTTGAAATGCGTCCAAACTACACTTCCATGGTCAAAACGCCAACGGAATTTTATGTCAAACAATTGAAAAGAAGCGTCAGATTTTTTTTTGTTGTGAGTAAAACGTATTGTTTTCGAGTGATGATTGAAAGTGTTCCATAATAAACATAAATTAAACTAATTTTCAAGAAGTGAGTGTATGAGCTCGTACAGGGGACATTCATGTAAGAATTGTGCAAAATCTTTGCCTAAAGGAAAAGTAACTGTTTACCTTTGAGCACGCATTTCAGTTCGAGCCTTTCGTTAGGAACTAAACTGGATATTCGGGATTTTCCGTTATTTAAATAAAATGCGGCTCGTTCCGAGCATTAGGTTGCTTAATTTATTTGCTGCTCGAGGCTTGGGGCTCTGTGTGTCTTTTAGTTTGCTTGTTTTAAGCGGGATCTTTGATTGCTCCTGTTTGCCTTGTTTTTAACTCCTGCGAAACGTTTCCCAAATACGCGCATCGGTTAAAGGGTTTCAGCTTAATTCATTTGAGGGGGATTTGTTCTGCTTATTTTGCTACTTGTTTATCCACAGAGCATCAAAATCAAGTGCGGTTGATCCCCGATTGCTTTGTGTATCTTCTCTGAACTCTGACCTACTTAACGGTTGCGGGTGGGCGCTGCAAGGGGGTTAGACCCAAGTTGTGTCTTGACATTGTTCCGTCCTTCGGTCCAACTGCGCATAGTACAGGGTACGTTTTTGTTCCTGTAAATTGCACCTACAGGTGGTCGAATCTACTCCGAAAATTGCTTTCCTGACTAGTTTCCGCCGAGTGACCTTCCTTTGGGTGTTTGATGCTAAAGCACAAGTCACTTATTCGCCTTTTTACAGAGATCTAAAACAAAAAAAACAGAATGCCGCGAAAACGAAAAATTGTAACCGTAGTTCCCGAAGAATCGGAAGACTCCGATGCGGCCAGCGAGAAGGAAACAAGTACGAACAAATCGAAACTCCAACACGGTCCAATGTACACGATAATGTCGAACGCTCAACTGAACGAAGTATTTCACAACAAGTACATTAAAGAAATGCAACAGCTCTACGAAAAGGTAAGCACGATCGCAGCTTCTCTTCCGCTTGTTTATTGTTCCTAAAAAAATCATTTAGATGGATCATGACGCTTTCATGTTTACATTCATTAAAATGCTGCAATCGACAATGGCAGTCGATGAGACGAACGATTACGCAAACACAACTTTAGTTTTTGCCGCAAAATACGTTAGCTCGTACGACGACGAGGATACGCATCGCGTCCTCTCGTCCACTTTTAAGTGGTTGCTATCGGTAAGGGACCCGGACTTTTATTGATTTAAACGAGCCTCCGTTGACCGTTTTGTTTTCCACACAGACAATCAGCAACAGTCCTCACATACGATATCGTCTTTGTCAATTTGTCAACATGATTCTAACCGCTTTGGGTTTGGAGGCTGCATTGGACGATTTGCTTTGCGATAATATCCTAAACTACATGGTTAATCGTCTGCGCGACTTAAATCCTAATGTTCGCGTACAGGCTATTTTGGCATTGCAACGCCTTCAAGTTCCGGACAATCCGGACGATATTATCGTTAAGACCTATCAGTTCCATTTGAGCTCGGATCCTTCGCCGAGAGTACGGCAGGCTGTAATTACGTCAATGGGTCGAAATTACAACACGATTCCGTACATTTTGGAACGACTGTGGGACACTGATGAGAAAGTTCGCCGTCACACGTACCTTCATATGAGCAGCTATCCCGTTAAAGCGTATAAAGTTTCGCAGCGACTCACACTTCTCGAACAAGGGCTAAATGATCATTCGGACATGGTTCGGAAAGTTGTCACGACGGTTATGCTGCCGCAATGGTTAGAGTCGTACAATAAAGATATAATTTCGCTGATAACGGCGTTAATGTTGAATTCAACGGAAGCGGAAATTCATCGCTTTCGTAAGATCACAAAAATGGCACTTATAGAGATTTTTAAGTAAGTAGTTGACAGGGCTTCCTCTGGGAGACGAGAAATTAACACGTTTCAAATTTCAGGCGACAGAAGAAGGAAGCACTGGTAGAAATGTTGCCGTTAGAGGAAGACGTAGAGGCCGACTTTGCAAAGTGTGTACCATTCGAGAAGTTGACGCTCCAAGTCTCCTTACTATGGCTGAACCTCATTGAGTATTTGCAGGCAGACAACTCCGATGAGTTGGACGCAATTATTCCCGAACTGACTACCATCTGCAAGTACACACTCAAGTAAGTCGTTTGTGCGAAGTATTCAACTGCGGATTGGGCGTGCTATCTTCACTTTGTTTCTAGATACTGCGAGTCGTCTATAACCGACACGGGCAAGTGGGTAACAACGGATAACCAGTACATTTTACTCACTCTCATGGAAATCGTGAGCACTTTCGATTTGGGCGATGAAATTGGTCGCGAGAATCTAAAGCAATTAATCGAGAAACTTCTAAAGAATTATGAAATTGAAGAGCACACAATTAAGGTCATTATTCAGTGCAGCGAAAACTTAATAACAAAACAAGAAGATCGTCTACAGGTTTGGACGTAAATCTTTTGCAATTTTCACCTTCCATTCTACCGGTTTTCTCTGTTTCACAGTTTTTCGTTGATATAGTTCGGGATTTGTCCGAATCGAGGAGCTGGACAAATGAACTATCACACGATCGAATTCTAATCGAAGAACTTCTTGAAAAGCATCCGGATCAAAGTCTCAAGTTCTCGTATTCTGCGTTGAAAGTGAAAATATTAGATTTGGAAGAGCAGGAAACGAATTTGATTCGCATGCAGGAATTCAAGCAGGCGCAACTAATCACCGAAGAGAAGAATTTGTGCAGCGAAGAGTATGCCGAGCTGTTACAACCGTTGCTCCGTGATGCATCGAAGTCGGGCAGCGAAGAGTCGCGAAAATATGTAAGATGTGAAGTTGTAGTGGAAAATTTTTTGAAAAACAACATTTTTATTTTACAGTTGTCGATTTCGTTGCCACAACCGAAGAAAGTTACAACCGAAATTCTTATCAAGTCGCTGCAAATCTCATTCTACATGGTCGTGTCGAAAAAAGTGAAATCTTTGACGCCGAACGTCTGTAGTTTGTACAAGGTAAGCAAGTCATTGAATTGGTTTTCGACTTTTGTCGTTAATTTGATATATTTAATTCGGCTGTAGAGACGTCTGTCTGATCTCCGTTATTTTAAGTATAGCATAAGCTTGTTTCATTATACTAAGGGTAGCTCAATAAAGAATTATAATTATTATTATGAATACGTTTCAGGATTTTATTCGTCGTCACATCGAATCGAATCAAAGCGCCGTTCGCGACTGGGCAATTAAGTGCGGTACAGCGTACAGTATGCTATACGAGCCGCTCTCAAAAGATGTCTACAACGAACTGTATTCGCAGTTTTACAAGAATCATAACATCCGGTTGTGGACGACCTCAATCGAGTGCATTTTTGAATTGCTTGACAGGTACGGGTTGTGTAATATGTAAAAAAATTAAATTGTTTAATTGTTTTTCTTAGATATGGCTGTTCTCATTTTGAAATTGAAGACAAGCACAGTAAGAGTCGTAAGCCCGGACGACAATTGTATAATACGATGGAATCGATTGATGCCGATGAAGAAACTTCATCGAGTGGGATGCAAGGTAAGATTTTTAGGAAAGCTTGTTAGTAGCAGGGTTAGGTGCTAATCTTGGGCAAGAAACCGTGGTCTCGGTATCACCGTCTCTTAACGTCATTTACAACTCACTAGAAAAAAAGATAGTAAGCCTGTCCGAGGCCAGGTGGCGGGCTTCATCAACTTCCAGAACCACGAAACAAATGTGGAGCACTCTCAGTAAAGAAAGAACTAAACTGTTGTTAGCGCTACCAAGGGCGCAATGCGCAACTTTAGTCGGTATAATTACCGGCCATTGTCTAATAGGGGCGCATGCGTATAGATTGGGGCTGATTACAAACGATATCTGCAGGAACTGTAAACTTTCCGGGGAACGGGAAATGCTAGAACACCTCCTGTGCAACTGACCAGCTTTCGCTAGGAGACGGGTGAAAGCTCTGGGTGCACCAACCTTCGCAAACCTCAAAGAAGTCTCTTTTAATAGCATGCAGTCTTGGGCTGTTGCGCCATTGATGATGATGATGAAAAAACTCGTAATCCGAACAGGCAGTCATAGTAGTTAAGGCGCTCGACTCATACTTAATCAAGGCCCGGTCTTATGAGACTGTGTAGAGATAAAATTAGTGCGTTGTTTACGCGATTTAGAGTAACAAAATGTTGGGTTGTAGGAAACAGCGAGATTCCGATAAACTGTGGCAATTCCTCTGGACATCATTCAAAGCGTTCGTCCCTCTCAATAACTTTTGAGGGACGCACAATTTCCACCGTCAACATTTTTCCGAGATTTTGAAATAAATTTTATATATTTTCAGGTCCATCCCGTCCGATCAAACCAATGCAAATATTTCAAGTAGTATTTATTTATTTTCAGGTGTTGATTTAATTTTTATGATGTCACATTTTCTGGATACTTGCGATGAAACGTGCATTTTAAATGCCTTAGTAAATGGTTTCTGCCGTCTTGTACTTCATGGGCACATTAAGAACGACGATATTATCGAAAAATTGCTCTTGAAATATTTTAATCCAGTTACAGGTAATTAGAAAGCAATTGAATCGGAAGCCTGAACCTTGCACAGCAAAAAGAAAAGCTAGTTTTGTTCGCTTACAGAGTTCCTATCCTGCAGCAAATTTTCTGCTTGCAGAGTTCTACTAAGTTCGCTCAAAACCAGCAGCCTTTTTCTGTTTTGCAAATCGAAATTCTAGTTCTAGTTTCCAAGCGGTTTTTATAATTGTTTTTTTTTTTTCTATTCGTCTGCATAGAGCCCGAAACCAATCAACTTTTGGGTGTTTTCTTTGAAAACTTAATAAAAAGAAAAAAACAAGAATACATGCAACCGTGCCTTTTGCCTACTATATCGACAATAATGAGCGCGCCGTACGATAGCCCGTTACATGAGATTAAGCCTGAAATAGTATTGCGATTCGTAATCGGTTCGACGCGGCCGATTTACTGCACTTCTGGCCAGAACATTCACAGCACAATAGCATTGTCGTTTATGAATGAAATGCTTAATAATATTTCCAACAAGGAGTTGATACGAATTTTGTCGAAGGAACTTGTCACGCTGGAGGTTTCTATTGCCGATGACGGGCCGTTGCGGAACGATTTGAAAACTTGTTGTGATAAACTTATGAAGGTAGGTCGAGTTTGAAGGTTTTTGAGCGGTAAATGAATTCATCGAAATTTTCTTTAGTGTGAAATCGATCCGAAAAGTATGAAATATATCGGCACTTTCAACGATATTCTCGATGGAACGTGCAATCCGAGTGCAGTAAGCGTGAGAACATCGACTAACCTTGGAAGTGATGGGGTAAAATGTGTAGAGTGGTGGCTACATTGAGTGCGATTCTAATCGTTCAATTTACAGGAAAATGCTGAAGACGCATCGGACGAGGAAGATGAGAATAAAAATAGAATCGAAAATGAACCGGAAAAGGAGAAAACTAACGATGCCATCGACGTAATTGAAGAAGTCGTCGAGGATTCCGAAGTCGTCGAGGAATCCGTAGTCGTCGGGGAGTCCGAAGTCGTCGGGGAATCCGAAGTCGTCGTAGAACCCGCAGCACCCGCAACACCAAGTGCAACTGCAACAGCAATTCAGGAAATTGCTGTTGAAGCATCGAACCTGCAACCAGAAACTCAATCTACGAACGAAACGTCAACGACGAATTTGGAGAAGGAGAATACTATCGAACATCAAACACTATCGCCAGCAACACCAGTACTAACCGAAACACCAACAACTTTCGGTAAAGACAACACTACAAATTTGCGATATCTACGCAAATCGATGAACATGCCGTCGAGAATCAGCGGCGAAGATTCACCGAAAAAACCCAAAATACCAGCATCGAGCGAGAAAAGAAAAAGGGGTCGACCGCGAAAGGTACAGAACGAAAATACAGAGACGACTCCAACCGCGAATCGAAACGTATCTATCGAGTACTCATTACGTAGCGAAGAAAAAAACGATTCCGAAAGCGATTTACCTCCTTTACTTTTATCCGAAGATGACGATGAAGTCGTGCCGCCAACACAAGAAAGTGAGCAGGTCGTGTCCGATTCGGCGAACGAAACAGATGCGGAAATACCATTGTCACCGAGTGCAACTGTGGTAAATATCTGCTCAAAACAGAATAGTTTTTTTTTTCTTGAACAAAATCTTTGTACTTGCAGTCTATTATATCGAGAACGCGATTCAACTCAGCCAATCAGCGAACGAATATTGACTTACAGGTGAGGCCGTTTAAATTTTGATTTCAGATTATTTTTTAAGTTTGTTATATTTTTTTTGAATTTTATACTACCTTGAAAAATAGTCGACTCAATGAATAAATAGAGTTGTTTACATGATTTTGCTACCATTTATCTCGTGAGGTGTTTCAAAGTGGGTGGGGCTACCTTAACTGATGCCCAAATGCGTCAGTACAGACGACCTGTTATTTTGTTTCGAAATTCGTCGGCTGACCGGTGCTCGGGTTTTTATGGGATCAGGATGATGCCATGTTCATACATTTTTTGAACTTCTGTAGAAACAAGATTTCCAGGGATGGATTTTGTGACTCCATACGAAATCGTGTATAGTGTGGACTGGGAGAATAATATGGTATACTACGTGAAGGGGAAATCTCCGTATATACGGATGGATCGAAAATGCAATGCGGCACTGGCTCAGGCGTCTTCTCTGAGCAGCTGAGTGTAGGGAAGTTGTTTAAGTTGCCAGATGTATGCAGCGTATGTCTGTCGAGAAGTGCTTAAGTTTGTAGTTAGAGTACAGATTTGCTAGGTGCCAGGGCATAGTAATATAGCTTGCGAGATCGGAATCGTCATCGATCTTACGTGATTGTAACGCCACTCATGAATTCTTTAGGTTATTTGATCGAAATCAATAAATATTTGTTTACGGATGTTTTTCTTGTGACCGGTTTATCCTGTTTAACAACAACCGAACATTTTTCTTTGCATTAATATTTTTGATTTTTATTTAAGGCAAAAGGAAATTCGCGTAGTACGAAAAGTGTGATTGCGAAGAGTGTTGATAAACCGGTAGAATAATTTTCAAGTAGCTCTTAACCATCGTTTTAACATTGAAAACATTTTCCTTTTTAGACCGAACAAACAAGTGGTATACGAGACGGACCAGCGAAGCGCCGTTTACAATTATTTTCGTCTCCACGTCCTGGAAAAGGTGACAACGATTTTTCAAATAGCCCATTGCGCAAACATTCGAGAAAAAATGTTCCAATTTCAGGCAATAAATCAAACGAAGCTCCACAAAAATCGTCAAACTTTAGCAAACGGGACGAATCAAAAGAATCGAATAAAAACTCTACGCCAGTACAGAAAACGAAGTGGAAACCGCCAATCGGTGTAACGAAAAGCCACGAAAAACGTATTACGACCAGTAAAAATCCTATACTGAAAATAAATCATTCTGCTGCCGCAAGCGAAGGCCGTTACACTACAAGGAACACTTCGAAAAGGAATTTTCTCTTCAACACGGTTGTTACGAGAGGAACACTTTCGATGGAGAAATCAGGACTATCAGTCGATTTGGCAATAGCCAATTCATCAAAAAATCGTTTATCATCGAATAAGGAAAACTCTAGTCAAACGCCGACTAAGAAGAAGACTACGACGAAAACAAAGGAAACAACAACAACAACTAAAGCAAAAGAGACCGCAAATACACCAAAAAGTGCTACTAAACAACAACCACCATTTAAAACACCATCTGCTACGAGTAGCAATAAAAAATCAAATGAAAGCATTGAAAATCCGTCGCGTACCCGAACATCGTCAAAGACACAATCTGCTCGAAAAGCGAGTCCGCCTGAAAAATCGATTATCGTCACTAGGTCGTTGCGAAAGAAAAAATAATTTATACTTTGCATGTTGATACATTTTAAATTAGTTAAAAATTATGCAATAATAATAAGCATGGAATAAAAAATAAAAGAAAGAGTACAAATTTCATAAAATGTTTTTTCTTTTATATGAAAGATCAAATGCGCGGAGATTAAGGGCCCGTGAGACCGAGAATTTCGAAACTATCGAATTTACGGTGATTTTAAATAGAGAAGATATTTTCTTTCTTAACTAACAATCCTGCAACTTGAATTTTGCATACTTTACTCGTTGTTTTGTCGAATACGACTGTCCACCAATCACGTGTCTTTTGTTTGCACTGTTGATCTGTAGTGGTAAATGTCGATATTTCAGAAAAACCGTTAGAGAATTTGTATAACTTTTAAGTTATGTTGGTCATAATGAAACTACCAAAAAAAGCAATCATTGCGATCAAGTGGGTTGCAAGTGCATACAAAGCCAACGCATCACCGGAGAAGCCCAAAGGAAAAGTTTGTGGAACACGCTTTTTTCTGATCGGAACGCCTGAAAGACGATATCAATACCAATGTAGTTATTTTTACTTTATTATTTTAATAATGTAGTTTATATAATCGATTTCAAACGCATTTCCGATTTCACATAATGTTCCTAAACTTAATCACGAAAAAACTCCTAATCACGTAACAACGCAGCAAACAAAAAGTATCGTAATTAATTCATAAAAGAGTCGTAATTTACGAGCCTTTCACTCGTTTACGAGTTCGCAAATGAATTAAAAACGACTCATTGGGCATACCAAAATGACAATCCGAGAAGTGCCATTTTTTACTACTCAATGATGAATTACAAAAAATGTGGTTTAGCGAGTACAAGTACATACACACTATATACCTACTCGTTAAAAATGATTGTCTTACGAAGAGACGACTGAGAGTGTCGATGAAGAGACGACTGAGAGTCTCAACTCAACTAGATTCAAGTGAATTTTGGTGTTTACGATACCGCACATCACTTTCATGTGAATCGGAACTCCTGCGGACTTCGTGGGTGTTTAAACGGTAATTATATATCTGTACCTTAGAGGTAAACTGTCGTAACTAGCAAATTTTCGATTTTGGGATTATTAATGTAATTGCATTGTGGGAATGTATATTTTTAAGCGGTAAATCTTCGCATCCGCAGAGCTAAAGGAAGCGAAAATAATCAATCTGCCTTGTATTGATAGAGGAAATGTATAGTTATAAAATGGTCTACTGAACATTTTACGAAATGTTACTTACGACAGTTTCCCTCTGAGGTACATATATTAAGATTGTAATGAAATAAGCAGACTCTGATCCCCCCAAAACATCCCTCCGATAACATTTATATCTTAGAGTGCCCATTGAGGCCATTAAGAAGAGATAGCAGCCTAGATATAGATTAATTTTAGCTTTAGGATTAAGATATAAAACTGTTAGTATTAAGTATATAAGGCAAATAAAGCACATTTAAAATCTGAAAATCCCTTTCATGTGCCATTGTACGCGCTTATCGCTGTATGCTGATCGTTCGTTTATTATTTTACGGGCTGCTCCTGTCCTAAATGTGCGGTATAAATATCGCGAAACGATCGTTCAAAGTAATCGCTCGTGAAATTGTTTGCTGGGAACTTATACTACTTATACTACGACTTAGATCTCGTCCCGGAGTATGACCAAATTATGTAATTAATAGTTATATGTAAGTATTCTATCGCGACCCCATTCTAACCGCTTCCCGAACTGTTTAACAACTGTTTAACATGTTCCGAACTTCTACCCGAAAAATAATAAAGTTGCACCCAGACAAGTGGCAGATTTGTTGCTATTAAAAAAAAAATGTTTTCATTCGTTTTCAATATTTCATTTAATTTTTTCATCTTTTACATCGTTTTCAAATGAATTGTAGTTTTCTTTTTTATTTTAATTAATATCAGCGAACTTAAATCTATTTTTTTTTTTTTCGTTATCTAAGTAATTCATTATGACCGTTGCGGTGTAGTGTAATAAAAAAATAAATTATAAGATTATAATAATAAAAAAAAATCTTTTGTATAAAATCTACTTCCAAAAAGTTGGTTTAAATTTCATTAATAAATTTTTTTTTTATGTTGAACGTACAAATATAAAACTTTTATTTTTAATAATCGTTCAGAATTTTTTTGTATTTCGGCCCTTTGATTAATATTTATTTATTTTATTTAAGTTTCTTACTTGATAAATTTTCACAATAAAATTTTTTGAACGAAGATATTTTTTCGATTTTTGTGCATTTGCTTGTTGCTAGGCCAAAGGATTAGTTACTCGGGTAAGTATTCGTCGATCCGGTTTACACTCAGCACTTAAGGCCCAAACAGAACACGGACTTCGACTTCGAGCGCGCAGTCCCTGTCTTTTAGAATACACACAATTATATGGTGATGCCCACAACACCGACTTCGACTGCGGTAAAGTAGGCAAATGGCCTGCAACTGCCGCAAGGTAGGCAAAATCGAAGTCGAAGGCCGTGTCCTGTTTTGTACTTTAGGCCGCGGCCTATACCTCAAATTCGGCCGAAATTATTTAGGACGCCTGCTGTAAACCCTTCTTAGGGGATCTGACCTGGCTTGACCTGTACGAGGTCGTTTGCTTTTAGGGTGTACAAGTGTATCACCCTAAATATTTGTTTTGTGGATTTTAATACATCAGTGATATGCCGAAGATAAAACAATTTGTCAAGGCTTGTGGGGACTGCGTTCTGGCATACCGATACCACTGCAGATATTTAGTAATAGTCCCTGAACTTACTGCTAAAATATTTTGATTGACTAAATAGGACCCAGCCCAATTTTAGGCCTCTCTCGGTGTAAACAGTTGGTAATTGGTACCATTTTTCGGTCACGATATAGGTTACGTCGCTGGGTGTAAACTAGATCGTTGTAAAAATCGAATGCCTCGATTACATGTTGAGCCAAACAACGTAAATGCGTACCAGCGCCAATATGTAGGCAGTCCACTTATGTGGGTTGGCTACTTCGTCGCTGTGTCGGTGGCGTTGTCCTGTATTTGTCCGGCTTCGCGTGCGCCTACGTTGGCTCAACATGTAATTGAGGTATAAGAATAATGAAAACTATACAAAAATCCTCAGTAGACCGAATTGTAGTCTGTTCTGTTTTTTTTTGTCTCTATCGAATTATTTACACTGTACGAGATAGTTTAGTACAAGCCGAACGTGATTCATTTTCAGTTCAAATCTCATCAAAAATTTTTGAATTGTTACGTTATCGAACTTTGTATGTCTCGCGTTACGAAATCGTAAGCAACAAGTTGTGATCAAAAACGTAATAGACACGTTTGACCGAACTCAAACGAGCTTATAGGGAACAGGCTGTATCAAGGACGTTCGCTCACGAATAGTTGGAATCCCGAAAGACTGACCTACAATATTCTAACAGTCATAACGGAACAGCTACTTTTCAGTTGAGGATTTTTCGCATAGTTAAATAAAATTCAAGTTCCGACTTTTATCAAAAAAAAAAATCTCGAAATTTCCATCTCAAATAAAATTAAAATTTAAATGCATTATTATTTATTGATTTTCTGTTAAGTATGTGCTTCTATGTGACCTTAAAATCTACTGTACAAAATTGTTACGATTAGAGTTTGTTTTTTTTGTTTTTTATTTAAATAATGGCACTAAGATTGCGTGGTGTGTTTTCATCTTCACAAACATTTTTAAGTGAATGTCGGCGGTGAACAGACCATACAACCTGAATAATGAGATGAAAGGAATCGATTAGTACTTTTATTTTATTTGTTAATGCAATATTTGCTATTTATCTATGTTTTTTTTTTAGAAAAGATCAATATTTTCAATTTTGTTTTTTTATGTTTTATGATAAAAAGTAGAATTACAGCTAAAAGTATAATCGTAATCTTAAAGAGTAGAATTTAAAATTAAAATGTATTTTTCGTTTTTTTATTTCATAGTCGTTTGTAAGAGAGTTTTATAAAAAAAAATGGCATTATCATTATCTTAAAAATACTTTTAGTTTATGTATAGTTTGTATAAATGTTCATAGATTTGTTAATGTTGTGTTTTTCTTGTTAACTATTTACAGGGTTGAGTTTTTTCGTTATAAATAATCGTCTATTTGTATAGGCTTTGTGTTGGCTTCTTCTTCACTTGAATGTTATAATTTTAAATAAATCACAAAATATTTCAAATATTTAAATCAAAATTTGTAATTAGTGTAATTTTTGTTGGAATTGGTCTTTTATGGCAGGATCATTGTTTAAAAGTAAGTTTTTAAAACGATTTCTAATGTTTAAGTTTTTTAAGGGATTTATTTAACTGGGATGAGGTCAGGGAATTGAAACTTTTTTGACGAAATCGAAAGTCAATTAACCGACATGTTAAGCTCGACCTTAACTCAGTTGAGAAAGGAAATGGATGAGGCGCCGGTGTAAAAGGTTTGCCAGGGGTTGACTTTGAGCTTGTAGATTATTTCATCGCGCTGTTCATTTGTGTTGAAGGACCCGTGAGTCATATTTATTTTTAGCTCGTTCATCAACAGGGCATTTGGAACTGACGCGGTAAACAAACGTACCACACAGCGATGGTTTGAAAAATTCCGATCAGGAGATATGACCCTTGAAAATGAGCCACGTGGTCACCAAGGACTTTCGATCGATAAGGATAGCCGAATTTATTAGTAGAATCGGACTCACGTCAAACTTTAATAGACATTGCAGAGAAATTGGGCGTACACTATTCGATCGTTTCGCGGAACTTGCAAGAGCTTGGAAAAATTAAAAAGCTTGATAAGTGGATTCCGCATGAGCTTACTGAGTAAAACATGAAGCATCGACTGGAAATTTACCAGTTTCCTGACCTCCCGGAAGAGAAACAATCCATTTTTGAACAGAATAGTTACATGTGATGTAAAGTGGATACTATGTATTATTTTTTGGCGAGCAAACAATTCGACAATGAAGCAGCCATCAAAAGTGCCTTCGAGGACTTTCTTGGCTCTAGAAAATCGGACTTCTGCGAAACTGGCATAAATCCACTTGTATCTCGTTGGGAGAAGTGTATTGCATTTTCTGGTGCCTATTTTATTTAATAAAATTAACTTGCGTACGATAGGATTGACATGCAAATGAACACGGACAGAGACACGGTTGACTTCGGCTAAACCACGAAGATATAATGCAAATAAAGGCTGGTTTACATGACAAATGCAATTATTTTTTATTGAAATTGTGAGAGAGCTAGCATATCGAATTTTCAATGGAGTAAGAAACCACTGCAAAAAAACAAAATTCACAGAAATATTGTCAATATTATTTGCTAAACATGATATCTGTTCGTTTCACTCCTGATCAGTTTCTCATAAGAGATTTTCCTTCTCCCTCACAATATCAGTAAAAAATATTTGCATTCGTCATGTAAACCAGCCTTAACGTGGATTAAAATAAAATTACTTACACTAATAAATTACAGACCAATTCCAATTAATATTTCACGTATAAAAATAATAGCAACTAATATTATTAATTTCGTTTTTCTTCCCAAGCACATTTCAAACTTACGAGAAAAGTATACTTTTAAAAAATCACACAATTCTGCATTGCCAATAATAATTACCGTTTTTTTTTTTACATCCTTTCAACTTAAAAAAAATTTTAACAAAATAATAAATAACATAGGATAGATAAGTAATCATAGGTGCTTACCCCATTCACACGGCATTCAAACGCACACGCTCATTTTACACATACGCAAAAACAACTAAATGTTAACATTCAAATTCATTGGCAGTAATTGCACTCAAGTCCTTCATGAGACCTTCTAAATTGGCCATTTCCTGATTCAGTTCTTCGGTTGAGGTGCTCGGTGCCAGTCTTTGTATTTCGTCGGTCGAATGTGCCACCGATGGACCACTTTGTTGTAGTCGATTCGTTGGTGTAACATTTGAAAATGTTGCTTTTTTATAGGGCGATGCGTTTTGCGGACGTATCGTAACGGCGGGTACTGTAGAAGGAGAAAAAGCGTTTTCATAAAAAAAATTCCATCGATAGTATTTCGAGGATTTTTCCTTACCACTGTGCTTTGATGGATTAGTTATGATTGGTGTTGATACATTCGGTGGTGGTGGTCCTGGTACACTAAAACTTTTTAACGGATGACCTTGACCGCGCTTTGGAACTTCGACTGGCATGCCCGGTGCATAGGTAACCGATGGATTACTGGAAAGAAAAATTGATTTTATTAGGGATACAGGTGTTGAAAAATGTATAACGTGAACTGAACAGTCTAGCCATAAATACTGTACGACGTTGAAAACGAAGGATTTTTCGTTTCCCTGCGTAGTGGGTTTGTTTACATGAAGATATTATCATTTTCGCAGTAGCGTCCCAGATAAGCAATGCAGTGGTCGGATTATCATATGCACGTTAAAGTAATCGGGTTGCATAAGGCGGAAAAGAATGGTAAATAAATCTGGTCTCTCCCTGAATCGCTTAACATCAGTGTATCGTACAATTCAACGTTTCAATGACACTGGCGACATGATAGACCGATCTTGGACCGGTCGTCCGCGCACCGCACAGAGAACAAAAGCAGTGGAATGATATAAAAAGTATTCATTGATTTCAGTGGTGTTCTTATTTTTTTTTTTCCTACCTCTTTTCGTTCTAAAGATATTTGAGTTGAGCTGGTGGACAGTATGTATACTGTGAAGATATTATCGCTCGGCTTTACAGGCGGACAAAATTAACAAAATTTATTTTTCTTTATTCCGTCCGACTAAGGCCCGGACTACATGGTCCGTTTTTTTTCGACTCCGGAGAAAATAGGCTCCGCCTTCCGGAAAGAATAAAAACCATGTCTCATAGATTTTAGCTTGTCGACTTTATGACTCCGGAAAACCGCGTGTGCGGAAAAAAAACCTGAGCACGCACAGGTTTCTCTGGACGGTTGATCAGGAACTTTTCGGCCGATCCGGAATTAAATATCAAGAGCATATAGAGTTGTATAAGCTCGACTACAAGTGGAATTTTTCCGTGTTGTTTTGTCACTCGAGTAGCAGTGCTTAATCGACATGGCCGGTTCAGAGTCGTGTAGTCGAAGCTGTCCGGAGTCGAAAAAAATGGACCATGTAGACCGGGCCTTAAGAAGATCGATAACAATGTTAAAAAATCGTCAATGTAATTAAAGTTAGATGCATGTATCAGGTATGCATGGAATTATCCTAAGCATTCAGAAGTAATTACTTCGGCCAAGTTCAGACGGCACAAACTATTAAAAACAATTCCTTCTTCCATTTTTTTAAATTTTTATACCTTTAGCAGTCTGCTAAATATTTATTCTGTATATTATTATGATTAAAAAATTAAAAAACATTGCACACAATCATCTTTCTCTTACAAAAATTTTCAATTTAGATACGACATTTTTCTCTTTTTGTTTTTATTTTTTCTCATAGCCCGCGGTTTACGATTTTTCTTCTTTCTCGGAATCGGACCCGTCTGTAGTCTTTTGAGTCGTTGATCGCGAATTTTACGTGCCATTACAATATACGGAAATTTATCTTCTTGTGACATTTCTCGCCAATATTCACCACCTTTTTGAGCGGTAAATTTGTTATGATATCGATGCCTCATTTCCCGAAGATAATTGAAAAATGGATTTACCGTCAACGAACCGGGCGAATTGCCTTCATGTTCGGATTTGATCGGACGATTCCGGTACAAAGCTTCAGCTGTATCGACTTTCCGTAAGGCATATGGTGATTTATACGGCATGTATGACGAAGAGCGAGTATAAATCGGTATTGAATCGAGCAGTGAGTTTTTGCCCCGATTACGGCTCGGTCGAGTTCGTTTCATTTTCATTTTAGGTCTGGCATTGTTTTCTTGCCTGGTGGTGTCTTCCGGATCCTCCGTGGCGTCCGGGTCCTCCATGACTTCCGGTTTCTTATCAGTCTTATCCTTTTCTATTTTAATCCAACGTATATTTATATCAGGATCAATATTACTTTCGCAACAAGGTGCTTGAGAATTATTTGGATCTTCCATGAGATTTGTGCGCCGTATGGTCTTCGGGTAACAAAATAATTTATCAATTAAATTAATTGGTATTTGAATACTTGAAATAAAGGCTTCGAAAAGTTGACGGGGCTTGAATAAAAATACGCGTGAAGATTTTGACATGATAGAAACATTTTTTTTATTCATAGCGCCTCCTTTGCAATTGATGTGATTATAAAAATGGAATGAGTTTAAATAAACGGTGGCTACAGTAAATTTCATTCATCGGAGCTAAAACGCACCAACTATTCCAAAACCCAGCTAGGTGTAGAATGATCAGCTAGTCAGAAGAATCAACTCATATTATATTCAGATTAGGTCTTTTAGCACAACTAGTTTTAGACAAGATATGGCATTAAGAAACTCAATTTTTTCAATTGATAAAATTTAATTCAGCCAATTCCAAAGTGAAATTTTGTATTAACTTAGTAATCAAGTTTAGCTTCTTGACTAAAATGGAAAGATTAAAGAGTTTACGCAAAGGATAAAACCAAACAGCTTTAGAATTAAGACTAGAATTTAAATAAAAACAAACAGCTCACCTATAATTCGATGGCATCGAGTCGTAAGCGTATGGATTTTCGGGTGTTTGTGCTAACGAATTGGCTTGTGGTTGCGTTAGACTTTGCTGCGAAAGTGCTGTATCAACATTGACATGCGGCCTACTCGCCATGTTGTATTGCGTTCGTGGATACTGAGGTCGTTCCATTGTTGAATTCATGGATGTCGCTAAATGAGTGAACAAGTGAGCAAGATGTACGAATTGTTAGCACTTTCTTAAATCAACTTACTCATATATCCCGGAACGTATGATCTTTTATCTAGAGAGTTTGTAACGTGCGGTATCGATGGATCACTGTCGTATTCATGCACAACAGATCGTGGTAGAGTCATTGCTCCGCTGCTCGATGCTCCATCACTGCATCCTGAAACTGAAATTTTGCGCAAAAGTTAGTTTAAAATCAATGAGGGACAAGATAAACAGTTTTACTACCATGCGTGCTATTGGTATGATGATGACCCTTTTCAACATTCTTCAATTCCATTTGATCGTGATGTATCCACAAGTCCGGCGGCTTCGGTACTCCCACAATATTCTTTTGATAGCTGAAATCAAATTGTATTAATTACATTTTTTTTAAACAAATCAAGTCTCACCTCTTCTTAGTGTGGTCGGGAGTACTTGGCGGTTTCCTTCGGCATAAAAGAACAATCACAATAATGGCAATAATCAATGTAACCGCAACCACCCCAGTGATTACGTAGACGATCATTTGATTACTGATTCCATTCCCGATAATACTTGACTCTTGCATAAGTACAGCCGGTCCTGTGGTGTGCGAGATCATCGCTGAAAACGGTGAATTTCCTTTCGGATTTTTCGTCTGCACTTTGAAATAGTACGTCGTGTACGGTCGTAAATTTTGAATAATTTTCATATGAGTTTCTTCGCTGACAGTCTCATCAGTCCAATCGCGATCACGTTTCATTAAGTCCGTTGTGTAGAAGATCGAATATCCGGTCATCATACCGTTGTTGTGTTTCGGCGCTTGCCACTGTAGTACGACATTTTGGGGATTTGTATCGTCCGTGCGGACGGTTAAATTTCGTGGTGGCGACAAAGGAATATTTTGCAGGGTTGAATTGGACACGGACATTGACCAGGCCGATTCGCGTCTCCCTTTAACAACTTTCACGGCAAAATCATACTGGGTGTTTGGCTTCAGATCGCCGATCATCGTGTTCAAATCGGTCGTATTGTGACTGCGATATCGACTCGATCCGGACGTTCCGTAGCGTACGGTGTAATGACGATTGTCGGTGACTTGTTGGCTCTTGCTTAGCGTCATATCGGTCCAATAGACTACAATCGAATTTGGCGACATTGTAATTGCACGTAAGCCGACCGGAACTTGAAGCGGAGCCGGTACGTCCATGGGTTCATCTTCTCGTGTTTTTACATTATCGTAGATTGGTGGACCGTCACCTTTGATATTTCTTGCTCGCAGCGAGAGGACGTATTCGCTGTTGGGTTCGAGATTTTTCAATTCGAAATATCGCGAATTTTCGTTCAACTCTTGGGTATTGTCGTCGGGAACTCCCTTTCCCCAGCCAAGAATATAGCTACGGATTTTGATTTCTTGTTGATTCGGTGGAGCCCAATGAAGACCGATACTTTGTGCTCCGGCCCGAACTGAAAAGCAAAATGATCTATGAATTGGGAAAAAATCAAAAAAATTACCCAATTTACCTGTTATCCATCGCGGCTTTCCCGGTACTTGAGTTTCGTCCAAATCATTTTCGTACGTAACTACTCGATGCCACTCGGTGAACGGACCCGATCCGTTCACAGTCATTGCCGCTAGTTTAACTTGATACTCGGACATTCGATCCAAGTCGTTTAGTTCGAAGTGGCGTACATTTGCCGGAGTAGTTTTGACTTGTGGCGATTCACGCAATTTCCGGTAGCGTATTTTGTAGCCTGTGATTTGTCCGTTACGATCTTCTTCTGGTGGCGGTTCCCAGTGGACTGTGATTGACTGTTTTTTTTTTTTTTAAATAAAATAATATTAGTTCCAAGCGCGTCAGCATTATTTAAAATTAAACAACTTACAGTTGAACTGGTCACCTCTAACGTAACATTATTTGGTGGTTCGGATGGTATAGACGAGAATGTCTTTATTTTGATTTCGTTCGATGGATCGCCCATTCCGTTCTCATTGAACGGAACCACGGTTATCGTGTATTCGGTGAATGGACGAAGTTCGGTTAGAGTTACCTCGAGGCTTGTACTGTCTGTGTACATTTCGGCACCACTTTCATCCTACGAAAATGCATGAATTAAATAAAGCACAAATGGCTGGGGTTTCATTTTATTTTACCTCAGCATAGTAGATACGATATTTCGAGATCACTCCATTTGCAACATCCGGTGGTGACCATTTTAGCAAGATATCCTTATGGCTCAAAGGCACACCTTCCACACCATTTGGTGGTCCTGCAATATTATCTTCCGAGTTAGTGCTAGCTTCTAATACCTCAGATGATTCTCCTGCGCCGTGGTTACTATTTCCCACTACTCGGAATTGATAGGTCTTTCCCGGCTTTAAGTTCTGTACGGTCACTTGTTGAACGTCGCGAGACTTTGTTGTAATTTTTCGCTCTCTATTTATCGGGGAGAAATTATGTTAATCCTGACATAAAATTGGTTTACGAATGTTCAGCAACGTAATATTTTCTGCAAACACCTACAGAGCTCCGTATCCTTTACCCGTTCAGTCGAGTTGATATAAACTTAATGTATTTAGAAAGAAAATCTACTCTATATGCATAACATGATTTTAACACACTTGGCATCTTTTTTTTCGTGAATCTTTACTTCTCTGTCGATATTCCTTGATCCAAGAATTGTCTAAAGACATTTTGTGCGACAATGAAAAAAAAATGTCCTTCGTTTCGTTTGGTTTTAAAGAAAATTATCACGTGCCAAGTTCGCTACGGAATGTCTCCAGAGATTTCCAGTTCAAATTTAATCGTAGATGGTGTGCTGGGATCTTTACAATTGGTTTTATCCCGACCGGAACGTACTTTTCCAGAAAATTAAAGATACATGAACTTTGGTTTTAATTTTGATTGAGACAGAACCCGTTTTCATTAGACTTTGTAGAGATTTGAGCAGATTGATTCTGTAAAGATTAAGCACAATTAATGCATTCAGGTGGCACAGAACGCATCTGTACCTGTATTATCAACGAAAGCTTCATCGCCTAGTAGAACACATTGAATTAGGTGCGAGACGAAGGGGTTAGGAGATACTGACAATAGAGTGCTAAATTATAGCCTAAAGGGTTCGGTCATTCGTAAATAAATTTTTAACAACAGCACAGCCCCTCTTACCTACCTTTTTGATACAAATAAAACAACTCTAATCCTCAATCAATGTTCCAATTTGTTCAATCAAACCTTCATAATAAAAACACCGTCTTACACAAGTATGATCTGCACTCAACCACAGTATTTGTTTAGATTAAACTTTAATTAGCAAAGCAAAGGTCATCACAACTTAACAACAAAATTGAATGCTGCTTTCCCATCATCTCTACTCTGCACCAATTCATATCGCATAAAAAAAAAACAATAAAAATTGTCCTTCTCGTTATATAAAACCACAAAATAAACAGAACATCACACACAATTCAATCGAAATCCAATTAAAAATTTGCCCACTCTGTTCCATCATCAAAATTTTAAACTTTTCCAATTAAAATCACGAATGTCGTTGTCTCTGTAAATGTTGGCAGAACTTATCCGAGCGATACAATTGGATAGAGGGACGAGGACTATGCAATTTGATATACAAACCTTTCGCTAGTGTGCATTTTATAGTAGACCGAATATGAAATGACTTCGTCGGGATTCTTTAACGGTTCCATCCAGCTAAGTGCAACGAAACGTGGCTTGATGACTTGCGCCTCGAGATCTTTTGGCGGTCCCGGTAATGGAACGATTGCCAAGCTGTTGTCATCTACGTTAAGGAGTTTATCTGAATTTGTGGGATACGGTAAGAATGATGATTCTTGGATATTTGTCTCGTCGTTATGTTTATTATTCGATAATGAACCGAATTCGGGTAAGAGATCGTCTTCATCGTAATGTTCGTAATGTTCGTCTGGGTAGTCCTGATCGTCCTCGTAGTCGGGATCCTCCGAACCAAATTCTTTGTTTTTATCGTCCGACAAGAGGCTATCAAGTGCACTTTTCGATATTTTTCGCGAGTCGGGCGATTTGGTTCGAACAGTCTCGTCAGATTTTGTTTGTGGTTGTTGTTTGCGAGTCGAAAGTGATTTAGTCGTTTTGGATTGTTTTGTCTCTTTGCCTGTTCGGGATTAGAGGATGGGATTTCGGATGGAGAAAGAACAGAAAAAACAAAGAAATAAATAAAAACAAACATAAGAGAAACTTAAACTTAAAAAATACAAAAGCAATGTTCGACAATTTCGAGTCGAGTACACAAAATAAACTTAAAAGCATAAAGTGTTCAAAGCAACTTAAAAGTAATGCGGACATTAGGACAGACATGAAAAGTATTTCCAACCTTACCCGGTTCAATTATCTTGAGTCGAGCCGACGCCTGTACACTGCCAGCCGCATTGGTTCCCTCGCACTGAAACATACCGGCGTCCGAATTCAACAAACCGAGTATCCTTAAGTTGTGCCTATAGGAAATAGAGACAACATTTTAATAGACTAAAACATTTTTGCGAATTCCAACTCGTACCCTCCAACGATTTGCATGTAATCATTAGGCTTAATTACATCGCCATTTTTCAGCCATTTGATAACAGGTTTCGGTTTGCTGCGAATCGAACAGCTCAATTCAAGTTCTTCCTTTTCGTATGCGACCTTATCGACAGGACTCTGAATGAACTTCGGCGGAACTTGAACTTGAAGAGTGGCCTGAGCATCAAGTGAATCTACGGTATTGCTTGCTCGGCACTGATAGTTGTCCGAATCGATATCTTCGGCTGCTGCAATTTGTAACGATCCGGTACCGATAATTGAAAATCTTGAATCTAAATCGCTGTAATGAGGGAGAAAAGATTTGATATACCGACGCAAACAGATAGTAAACGAAAATACTTACTTCATATCAATTTCTTCTCCATTCCGCAACCATCGAATCTGTGGCTTCGGATTTCCGTTTGCCACGCATTCAAACGTTACCATATCGCCTTCCTTAACGGTTTGTGGCGACGGACCGATTTGAAATGCCGGTGCAGCCGGACTATCTCCCGGTCCGTGATTCTTATTAATATTTAAATTCTTTTTACTACTTAATCTAGAAATATTTCCGGACGTTACGTTGCACTGATACGTTCCACGATCCGAATTCGATATATCGTCGATTTCTAAAGCACCTGACGGCAGAGCAACCATACGCATCGTATCGAAATGTAACGGTGCATCGTCCTTAAGCCAATGAACGTGATGTTTGATACCGGGCTGTATTGAGCCGATCATGCATCGAAAATAGGCCGTCTGACCCGGCAGTAAATACAATTCCATAACATCTTGATCGATTTCGGGTAGTCGAGCTATCGAAACGGTCGCCGAACGACTCACTATGGTTCCGATTCCGTCGACATTCAGGAGACATTGATATGATCCGGTCAGGCCGCGATTCTCTTCAACGGAACTAATGTATAGCGAACCGTTTTTTAATTGGGTTCTGGGAAAGTAAACAAAAAATATGGTTTAAAAAGAATTTAAAAATGTATTTTAAATTTACCTAAAGGTATCTCCTACAATTCCTAAGTCTTGACCGTCCGGCCCTCGCCATCGAATATTTGGTGCTGTTTTCCCTTCTTTAAGCGCACCTGGTTGAGCTGATCCTGCACATTGGAGAAGAACAGAATGACCTTCTGGAACAACTACGTCTACTGGTTCAATGGTAAATTCAAGTGCTGCAATAGAATACAAAATAAATTAAAGATAATATTTATCCACAATCCAATTAGTGCGAATTAGACAAGCACTACTGATAACAGTTCTAATACTTGTAGTGTTGCCTGACTTAGGCTTAAGCATAAAATTCATCCTCGACTAGTTCTGAATCTGGTAAAGTTTTTAATTTCATCAGGGTGGGATTCAACTAGTTTTGTGTAGTTCGCGAATGAACTAGTTCGGCAGAGCGTTCTCGTAAGTGAAATGAACGAACTAGTTCGCAGTGTGTTCCGCTCTTAGTTCGTTAGTATTCATGCATTGGCGTATAGTTCCAGGTGAGTGAAGGAAGTAGTTCGCAGTGAGACCCGCTCGTAGTTCGTTCGTCACCATCTTTGACTGCACTCTTGCGAAGTCAAACAACGAACTAGTAAACGACGGATCGGTAACCGCAATTGGTCTTCACATTTTCCTAAACGATCTTTCATTGAACTCTCGCGAACAAGTGAACAAAAAGAATGAACTAGTTCGCGACGGATCACGAACTGGAAATGATCGATCAACATAGTGAACTAGGATGGAGTTGGTGGAGAGGAAGAAGAGGATTGAGAGGATAGAGGATGGAGGATAGAGAATGAGGAGGATGGAAGATGGATGATGGAGAGGATGGATGATGGAGAGGATGGAGGATGAAGAGGATCGAGAGGATGCGCATGTCTAGTTTTAATCGAAACCATTATTGTAATTTATTAATTCTTTTTTTTAATAAGGTGAAATTATGAAGGAAAAATCACGATCAGCAAAGTGTTCCATATGGTCCCTCGACCTTAAAACAAAAATTTGAATCGTAATTGAGATTTCTGTAAGTTCAAGGATTAGAGGAAAGGATTGATTATATATCTCGAGAACAATTAATCCTAGAAATTTGAAACTTGGAACATATAACAGACTCATTGGAATTTACAAATACAATTTTGGAAACATACGACATACGGGAATATTGGCCATAAAACCATTATTTGTAGGGTGTATCTTACAACTATACATTTTTTAATCGCTCATCATAAAAATAGAATAGTCAACAACTATTTTCTCAGCTATGGATTCACTTTCTCAAACGACAAAACATATCAGAGCTGATTAAACACGTCTTCTATACGATATTTGTGACTAAGTTAATTTTGTAATAGCTCAAGGCAGGAAATTGTGAATCACACGAAATAAAAGCTGATAAATTCGACATGATAATAAAAATTAAATCTTACGATCATGAAATTAGTTACGGCTAAGACGGTGGATTTGCGCGGCATCATCACAATAGAAGCGGTAATTGCTCGTTTTCTAATTGTCTGAATTTATCTTGTACTCATCATAAGTGGACAATGAACAACTAACATAAATTTGATTGAAGGCATCGTTTAAGATAATTTACATCCCCTTGCCCAAATAAACCCGTCTCGTTGTATGTTCAATTAGCATACTAAAGAAATTATAAATTTGAAGAATGCGGTTCAGACGGATTTAAACGGGTGGATAAAGTTGGTCTGATTGAATCCTGGAGTCTGGACAATCAAAAGTGGTATTTTGTTTCGGGAATTTTTTCATCAAAGCAAACCAAAGGGCTGCACTATGGTTTCCTTCTGAAATAAATCGGCAATGCTTTCTTTATTCGTTTCATTTGATTGTCTGCTTTGTATCCATAGAATGTGCTGTATTGGTTGGTATTCAGGAGAAGGAGTTCTCGCTCCGTTTAGGTAAAAATCAATGCTTTCCCAGAACCCATAAGTATTCTACAGATGGACCCCGTCGTTCGTACATTGTTGAGCCCAGACTTGGTGATTCTACAAAAAACGTCCAGCCCAATGTAGAAGCAATTGAAAATTGGCAATTGAAAGTACCCACCCAGGACGTGTACAAAGCTGTATTAGATTTTATTTACTATTTGACTTAGTTTGGCAAGTTTTCCTCTATTAGGAACTGCGATTTCTGCCCCCTACGCTGGTTCCATCACATCCACCATAAATACTACCTCTCTGATGTGATGTGTATTTTGAATGATAGACCAGCAAATATTTACAGATCGGATCGGATTGCTTGACTGGCAGAGTCAGTCTTCTGTAAATATTCCCGTGCTATACAAGTGGCATAACGATATTGCTCAAGAGCTTACTCGGCGTATAGACACGGCACACAGTTGCTTATGGACATATTACGGACTGCAAAAAAAAAATATTCGCTCTTCTAAAGTCAAAGACGGAACGTTTTTTTTCCGCCTTTGAAGGAAAACTTCAAAGCGAATGTGCCATATGTTCTCATATCGAATCAAGCATATCCGCAGCTAAACTATAGGAAGGGTTTTCGTGTGTGACATTTTCTAGCGAAATCAAATTATTGTTTTTGAAAAATGATCAAGGGTAAAAATACGGTGGAGGAACTCTGGGTTGTAGACCTCTTGTAAGCGTAAATCAGTAAAGCCTTTTTACTATTATAGGTACTTCTGTCCGCACGATGTATTGGTAGCCGCAACGAAATTGTCATTTTACTTCCACAAGTTCCCATACAAAGGTCCTTGAGACAAGTGTTCATGGATACTGGTCGATAGCTTCAGAACGCTTCCATCTACAGGAATCTCAAATTCCAAATATAACGTATGTGACCTCTTCACACCCTCTTCGGGATTGAATATCAAAAAGCCAGAAAATTGTTTGTGGGTGATTATATAAAAAGTACACAGAAGTAAAAACCAATTTCCTACTTCTGCAGACCGAATAGATATGACGAAATTTGTGAAACCATAAACCACCTTATTACATTTACTTGGGGATTGAATGTCGAAAAATCGAGATAAAAGTTTTTAGGCGATTGCATAAAAAGTGTGGAAAAGATTAAACCAAATTAACATCTTAACAGACCTACGTGATATTGTGAAAATTGTAACAAGTGTAACGCCTTTACACCACCTTGGGAGTTGAATTGAGAAAAGTAGTGAAATGGGCTTTGAGAAAATTGCATGAAATGCTCGTAGAAGTAAAATCCAATCTTATATCTTATCAAACCTAAGAGATATGGTGGAAATTGTAAAAAAGTATGCATCACTAAACATTTTGAAAAAAACATGAAACTAAAAATCAATTTAATGTCTCATCAAACCTAATTTTTTAAAACGTACCTAAACTCCTATACCCTCTTCTGGGTACAAAATCAATAAAATCCGATATTAATTTCTAGGCAATTATATAAAAAGTCCATGAAAATAAGAACCACTTTAATCATTTTATCATTAGGCCTAAGAGATATGGAAAAAATTGTGAAATAATATCAAAACATTTTGATATTAATTCTTAGGCGATTATACATAAATAAATGCCGAAGAAGTAAAAACCTAAGAGATAAGACGAAATTCGTGAAAAAATGTGCAACCCCTTTAGGCGTTGAAAACCGAAAAATCCTAAAAACGGGTTTTAGGCGATTATAGATATTAAAAGCCCGAAGAAATAAAACCAATTTGATACCATATCAGATCTAAGAGATAAGACGAAATTCGTGAAAAAGTGTAAGTTACACACTTTTAGGCATTGAAAAGCAAAAAATCCTAAAAAGGTTTTTAGGCGATTATATTAAAAGCCCGAAGAAATAAAACCAATTTGATACCTTATCAGACCTAAGAGATTAGACGAAATTCGTGAAAAAGTGTACAAGGCGTTGACAACAAGCAAATCCCAAACACGGTTTTTAGGCGATTATTATTGAAGAGATAAAGCGGAATTCGAGGAAATGTGCTAATAAACACAACCAAAAATGGTATGGTAGAAGGGAAGTAACGATGGTCATTTCGATGAAAATTTGCCTCAAGACAAGGACATAAATGAGAAAAAATCAAGAATAAGTAAAATTGGCAATCGATCGGTCCTACATTGATGAAACCATAG
Source organism: Beris chalybata (assembly GCA_949128065.1). Lineage (NCBI taxonomy): Eukaryota > Metazoa > Arthropoda > Insecta > Diptera > Stratiomyidae > Beris > Beris chalybata. Next base: position 4,557,691 of record OX421895.1, on the reverse strand, counting down.
AATAAAACGACTCAAAAAAGATTCTGGACTGAATTCAAAAGGAGGACAGTTGGTGAATCGAATCTATAGATGGAACGACAAGGAGTTGCATTTAGTGGAGGAGTTATACCCTGTAGGCGTCACACCGACGGCATCTAAATCACAGATTTGAAGTCTGATGCTAATTGATTGTCACTAATTAATTTTCAGAGATTTGAACTGTCGCTCTATGCAAGTCTTTCGTAAGCCTCTTAAGGCGCGCCCTTCATTCCTCAATTCATTCGCATTCTTTTCCCAAGTTGATTTTAAGATTTCATTGAATTTAAAATTGAACTGGAACTGAAGACTGTCGCATTTTATTTGAAGATTTGTTCGTTTTTGGTTCTTAAAAGAACAAAAAAAAAACCAAAAATTAATAAGATTCACTAATTGGTTCGATATGATGGAAAAATTAAGAAGCGGGATTTATGAAAGAAATCTTGTAAGGAGCGGAGCTCAATCAAGCGTAGCAAGGCTATGCCATTAAGGTAAATCAGCATGTTGCATTTGAAATTTGTGCGCAGGTGCCCTGTGCTGTTTTCGGTACCGCTTTGAATTTTATTATGTCACACGCATGGTGGGTGCGGAACCTGATGATTTACGACTCGATTGTACGCGAACTACACACCGTCCGAGACTTAGAAGTTTTCTTAAAGATATCTCGACGACTTTAAGAGCTATTACTCTACTTTCAGTTTCGAGATAAATAAGTAGTTCGTTAATTTATTAATCTTTTTTGATAGGTCAATGATATGAGCAATGATGGATAACGTTCGCTTTGTCTTGTAGTGTTTTTTTCTAGATTTAGGGATTCAGATTTAAATGATTGGGCTGTGATCGATTAGCATCATCTTGACACATAAACTAATTGCTGAACAGATAGTAGAGCAAAATTGGGCTTTCTGTTCTCAATTCTTTCACACAATCGAATTATAATTCGATGCGATGCGAGCAATTTCACTATCGCACCGCGCGCCATAGCTCGAAACTATGGTAGTTAAAGTAAGCGCGTTGAATCGCTTGCCGCAACCGTCAAATTATTATTTGACAAGTGACCCCTTAAATTAATAGTACTGGCGCCCACTTTTCAAATCCGTAAACAGGTTTAAAAAAAATTTAAATTTTGGCGCCAGGAGAGGCAAAAGAAGAGTCGCAAATTTTGAATTTTTTTTTCCACGTTTTTGGCCACCGTTTCTTCATTTTTTATCCGGTTTTAATTTCATTTACATTTTTGAGCAGCTGTTGAGCTGTCCTTTCGCTGGCGGTACTTATCACTTGCGAAAATCGGAAAAATTGAGTTTACAAACAAATGCCATGGTAAATTTTGGGACAATTTTTCAAAATTATTAAATTAAAGGTGCTGGCGGCCTCTTTAAAAATCCGCAAACAGATTTAAAAAAATTTAAAATTTGCGACCAGGAGAAGCGAAAGAAAAATTGCAAATTTTGAATTTTTTTTCCTCGCTTTTGTCCACCATTTTCCTATTTTTAATCCGATTTTAATTTTGCCATGATTTTTGAGTAGCTGTCGATCTCTCCGGTGTTACTTGCGAAAATCGGAAAATTGGCTTTAACACGTTGAATGCCATGGGGGTCACCGGTGACCGGCACAGAAATTTTGACACTTTAAATAGCATTGTCAAAATTTTTGACAAAAAGTGTGGCACGCAAAGTGTTAAAGAAAAATGCCATGGTCCCCCTTGGCAAACTTTAGGGCAATTTTTCACAATTAATTCAGAATTCTCCAATTTTGACAAGTATCTCCTTAAAATAAAGGCCCTGGCACCTCTTTTTGAAATATTTAAAAATTCTAAAAAATTTAACATTTTCTTTGCAAGCTGAGAAGGTTGTTTTTATTATAATAATAACAATAATCAATGGCGCAACAGTCCAAACCGGGCCTAGGCCTTGAAGTAATGCTAGAGTTACTTCATTACGAGACCAACGGAACACTAGGAGGTGAACTGGCCGGCCACACGCTCGTCCGTGATTATTACCAGTGCTCTGGCTTTTCCTTTTAGATTTTGTCAAAGAAAAATTGATTTTGACGTTTCCAAAACATGTCAAAAGGTTCAAAAACGCTTTGATTCCTTGTAATAATAATAATTCAGAGTTGCTTTGGAGAAATCGATTATAGCCGACATATTTTACAAAGAAACTACAAAAGATTCGACTGCATCATACCATCAGAGAGATCTACTATACGAGCAGTTTGAATTGGTGTCAAAAGTAGGACAAACATACGGCTACAAATTGAAATGACGAAATATAATTGCATTGCTTATCGCTCGTCTAAGGAGAAACCGTCCACATAGCCATCAGCTTTAAATACCGTATTTTATTCAAAAGCCTGTTGCCTACATTATTTGATCGAAATTGAAATAAAATCGATAAAAAAAAACTTTCTATCTCTCCTTCGATTTTAAAATACTGTTACGATCAGCCAGCTTCAGCTTCCAAACATCCTGAAGGTATAAGGCAATTCCGAAGTCAATTGAAGTTCAATATACAAATCGTGGATCTTGAGACATAAAAACACAATGAACCCTACATAAGAAGCACCATAAGAAATAGACGACTACTCCGCATAGTATCAACGTTCTTCTTGTTGTCTGGGGAATTCAATTGATATGCAACATGCACATAAGCCTGGTTGGTTGGTACCTTCGATCGATAGAAGTTGGGTTAAGCTACGAGATCCGATTAAAAAGAAGCCTGCGGTGGAGCAAGGTATGAACAGTACAGAGTTAGCTCCATCTTAAAAAAAAAAAAAAACCAAGGAAGGAACCCAGACTTCTCCTGTACTGGCAATAGATCGTCCAGAGCTCCGTTTGTGTGTACCACTCAAATGGAAATTGGTGGAAAAATTAGCGTGAAAAGTCTCACGTGAAATTCGAAAACTGATTTCCGATCATCGTCACGACTTTTTATTGTTCCAATCAAGGCAAGATCAATTGGGCCTCAAGTTGAGTCTCCAAAGTAGAAAGCGGCGCAGTTGGTTGATCTTTTCTTTTCTTTCTTCATATAGGTATACGAAGTAATCTTGCACCGCACTCTGTGTACCTTAAAACTTACCTCCTTACCTTTTTGCCCAACTATGAATTATCTTATGTCGCACACTTATTAGAATTGACTTTGGTTCGATCGGTTTTCTTAACTCTTCGTCGTCTTGTGAAACAATTTGATCGCATGGATTGCGCGCACAATACTTTGTGTTTTTTTTTAGATGTTTCAATTCATGTGCAATGCAGCCCTCCCCCCAAACGATCATTTGTGGGGATTATCGAAGACATATCAAGTTCTTGATAATCCCAATTAGGGTTTTGATGAGGTGGACGTGTTGAATGTGTTTGCGCTTAAGGGCAAATTTTCGGATCACGAATATATCATCGATGAAATTTTTTAAGTATATTTTCATTACATAGTTTTAATGATGATTGGAATGTGATTTGAAGAATGCACGTATCATGTTTATTTATTTCGAGATTTAATTTAGTAATTTTTTTTTGACTTGGAAGAGAAATTTCCACTTGATCGTGCAAAGTTTAAAATTTATAGAAATTTGTCGAATAGCACACTCATAGAAGGAAACATGGAGTATGTGAAGTGCAGTGTAGAAAAATGTATCAAGTCCGAATTAAGTGCTACATTTAGACTGTAAAATTCCAGCGTGAATATTTGATATCCCACGATGTTATTTTAGATATTCCCAGAATGTATCGCAGATTATATCCAAATCAAAAATTTTCTGCCGCCTTCCATTGACACTTTTTTTGTCCGAAGCTAAACTCCTACGCTGTACTAATTAGAGTGAAAACAGCAAAAACGTAAAGTAAAATTCAGAGTCAATAAGCTTGTATAAATACTACTGAGAAATATTTCTTTCAATTCCGAGAAAATCCGACTTTTACCTACTTTCAGGATATTATCATCCTCGTTTCCAACCCAGGCACAACTCATGATTCTATTGTAGGAAGCACTCCAGAAAAAATATACACATTAATTCAAAATAACAGAAGAATTATTTCTTTAAAAAATGTTTCGAGTATAATTTCTTTTTGGCAAAATAGTACACTAGCTATGGCAATTAGAGCGAACAGCTTTGTTTGATAGCCTTTCTAAGGATATTTCTCTCGTGAAATAAGCCGGTACTCGTAACATATTAAATGTGAAGTAGGTTAGTCGTGGTAATGGAGTGTAATAAGCATTCCACGAATATATTGTGTACATGCTTTTTTTTTTTGTGCTCTTGAGTTCGTGTGTGACACTCGCTAGGGTATACATGGGGAAGAAACAGGGATCTTGCTCTAAATAACAAACTACAACCACAGAACAATAAAGTAAAAGAAATGCCTTCAGCGGGTAAAAAATGTGTTCTTTAGTTCGCTTCCATGGGTTCTGATCTAGGTATAAAAAAAAACCTACTTGAGCTACCACTTAAAATATATTGAATTTGGTGATTGTCTTCAATATTAAATTTAATTCAATTTAGCTTTTAGTTTATTATCTTTTTTAAAGGTTATAAAATATATACAACAACAAAAAAAATTACTAACCCCAACTCCCCTCAAGTAATAAAGTATGAACTAAAAGAACGAACTATGGAGTTCGCGAGCGAACGATGCAACGCGAACGATGCAACGCGAACGATAACGAAGAAACGATGAACAATGAATGAACAGTTCAAGGGATGTACTTCATTGAACTCGTTCCTTAAAGTGAGTGACTTGGAGTGAAGTCTTTCACTGAAAGGAACTGCTTCGCCCATCTCTAGTTACATGGATTTAAATTTGGAAAAATTAAAAACACAAAGAAAAATAATAGAATAAAAGAAAAAACAAAAAACAAAAATAAAAAATAGACAAAAAACAAAAAAAAAAAAACAGAACAAAAAAAAAAAAACAAAACAAAAAAACAAAACAAAAAAAAAAAAAAAAAATAAGAAAAACAAGACAATAAAATATATAAGAAAAAGCTAATAAAAAAAGAAGAGAAAAACAAAAATATGAAAAGAAAAAATAAGAAGAGAGAAAATAGAGAAGAAAAAACCTTTAAAAAGGAAAGAAAATAAAATATAAGAAAATAAAATTAAATATAAGAAAATTTAAGAAAGTAAAATAAAATATAAGAAAATAAAATAAAATATAAAAAAATAAAATAAAATATAAGAAAATAAAATAAAATATAAGAAAATAAAATAAAATATACGAAAATAAAATAAAATATAAGAAAATAAAATAAAATATAAGAAAATAAAATAAAATATAAGAAAATAAAATAAAATATAAGAAAATAAAAAGAATAAATAGGAAAAAAAACAGAAACGATAAAAAAAAATTATTACAAATTAATAAAAAATCACAAATAATAAATAAAGAAAAAACCTTTAACAAAAATAAAGGGTTTCATCAAAAAATTTAACAAACAATAAAAAAATAAGCAAACAAAAATTAATTATATAAAATTACAAAAAAAATAACACCTTTCCGTTTTTCGTTACTATTTCCTTTTTTATTATTTTATCACTTTTTTATTATTTGTCACAGTTTTTATTTTTTGTCACATTTTTTGTATTTTAAAGATTTTTAATTAGAAAAAATGTTACTTAGAAAAAAAATACAGCATAAATTAAAAAAAAAATATATATGTATATAAACAAGTGACAAGTGACAGAAGACCCTATTAGATATATAAAATTTCGACAAAGTCTCCTATACAAACTAGAAGTTAGTTCATATACCTTCTGATGGTTACAATGTTCTATTACTGCTGGAAAAAAAAATTTGGGTCAATTCTAGATCATTAAAAGAGAATTTTTGTTTGAACTAGGTAGGTATAATGATTGCTTCTTTCTCTATGGTAACTATCTCCGGAATAATAAATTAAATAAATAAAAATAAATACTAAAAAATTTCTGGATAATTGTCATCGTTTCGAACACAACCTAGTTATGGACTGCGCTTAATAAAAAAAAATGATTCATAAGAGAAGCAGCAACAATATTTGGACAAAAGCAGTTGAATATTTCTGCTTAAAATTAACACTTTATTTTTGAGCTCATTAATTTTTTCTTATCTAAAGATATTCATTGATCAATATATTGAAATTTATAATTTCAGTCGTGAACAAAAAACGCCTAATTGGGGAACTCTTAGGCCCGTTCCTACGATCGTCAGTTAAATTTTAACCGGAACTTTAACTGGAAGTTTTGAATGAAAATATGTCAGTTAGTAACTGACGATCTTAGGAACGGGCCTTAAAGTCCTCACTAGAGAAATTTGATAGATTACTTATTTAGATGTGCGATTGCTTCAATTGAGTGCATATCATCTTTTGATTTCGCTGGCTTATCAAAATTTTGACAAAATGTTTAGCTATCAAAGTGTTTCTGTTAAAAATAATTAAAGACTAACAATAAAAACTAGTGAGGTAATCAAGAGTGTCAAAACCTCCTTAGTGAATAAATATGAGCTTATTATTTACGAGAATTTAAAATGTTTGTATCGAAAAAAATTGGGAATATAATAATACAAATCTTAGCTCGATTTGGTAAAATCACAACTAAATTTGTATGCCAATCCCCTAGAAAAAATTATTTCATCATAGCAAAAATATCAATTTTTTTCCTTTTTAGTTAGTCCGAAAAAAAATTCATATTTTCAAGAATTGTTTTTTCAATACAAACGTAATGCTGGATTATTTCAATTCATTTCTATATCTTAATACAACATCTGAACTATAACCAAAAAAAATCATCATTTCAAAATATTTATAAATAAGCCGTTGGCAGCAAATCCCCGCAGGCGCCTCACAACATTCTTGCAATGTATTTAAAAAATTTAAAAAAAAAAAATATGCCAAAAAAAATTTAAATACCGTACCCCTCCCTAAAATGCAAATTGTTAACTCTACTCTTTCTTTGACTTTGTCAGCTGTTTTAAAAAAATCAAGCAAAGTTAAGATACATACAAAAATTTAATTGGGACATGAATCTTCTATGTTTGACGTCACAAACTGCTATAACTAGACGTAGACGAAGCAACATTATCTTATACTTGTATATACGTACGTTCCAAGGAACGCTCTGTCGGACTTACAGCATTCGTACATTTTAAAATATTTCATTTACCTGGTTTTTCAGAATTGATATCACGTTCAAACTTACATTTGTTCAATATTCACAATATGATAGATGTGCAGTATTTACCTGTAACAGAATAAAAATATATTTTAATATTTTTTAAATAGTTCTTTTGTAAGTAAGTAAATTCTTGATATTTGAGTTTTTGATTGAATTTATGAATTATAGATCCGAAATTTTTTTTAAGAGTAGTAAAGAAAAATAAATAGTTTTTTTAAATTTCTTGGGGTAGATATGTAGTCTAACAATCCAGCGGTCGTGTGTTCAAATTTGATAAAATGAGTGAACTATTCGATAAGAGCAGTTTATTGAAGCGAGTGAGTAAACTAACTCACTCCTTTTGGTGAACTGTAGTTCGTTTCGCGACGTGACACACCTTGGAAAGGAAGTAGTTCCTTTGCGATGTGAAGCTTGAAAAGGAATGAGTGTCTTTCGTGGGAAGTGAGGACTTTTTTTTACGTTCTCACATTCACTACGAATTTGAAACGAACTAGGTCCTTCGTGAGTGAGAACCTTTTTCTTTTTTTAGGCCCTCACATTCACTACGAACTTGAAAAGAACTAGTTCTTTCATGAGTGAGGACCTTTCTTTTTCACATTCACTCCGTACTTTAAAAGAACTAGTACCTTCGCCTGGGAAGTGATCTTTAAAAGGAACTCGAACTAGTTCACTGAACTCCTTTCAGTGAGTGAGTCGGAGTTCACTTACTCACTAAAAGGAACTGCTTTGACCATCTCTAGTTCATCTGTTACGCTATATGCGGCCGGCCTTACACACTTACACAAACAGAAGGATATAAATTATTAAAATTAAAATTATAATTGCCTATAACTAAAACGAAAAAATCAATTTTTGTGTAAGGATAATAAGCATAATTATGTACATGAAAAACCTGTAATATGCCAAATTTTCTATCCTTCGCTATAGATCTGATGACACTCCCACACTAAAATCGATTTTCATATTGCGTGCAAGCGTTATTTCGTCCCATATCAAGTCTTTCTAATGTTCTTAATTATTCGGACATCAATTCGTAATTATCATTTCCCCTGGTGCTCATCTAAAGCAACATTATTTTATGTACGGTAATTAAAATAGATTGTAATGCCCATTACACGTGCTGTGTTACATTTGGCCGGCAGTGAAATTATTTACTACAATTATTGTCTCTATTTTTGTAGGGCAATTGCAAAGCTTTATTCGAAAATTCAAATATTAAAACAACTTAATTTGCCTGGATAAATGTATAAAACCCTCGAGTGCATGTATAAATTCTTATCATAATTTAAAGAAAAAAATATTAATTTGAATACACCCATAATTAAATATGCATGGAAAAAATCTTAAGCAATTTCCTACCGCAATCTTAACAAAAACTACATTTGAAACAATTTTGGCGCCATGCAAAATAATTTATTGGCAGTTCGAATGAAACTTTTTTTTCTTCAAAAAACAACAACTGGTGAATTGGATTTCAAAATGCCTAAGGCTATTAAAGTTTGCAGGTATGTACCCGATATTATTTTTTATAGTTCATAACATGATTCACTGAATTTGTCTTTCTTTTTTTTTTTTTTTGGTAATGGTCAAACATTTTTTTAAGCAGGTAATTTTGCATAAACTTTAGCGAAACGATTGAGCGGAAATACCGGCTTTTATCGTTCGTTACGAGTAATTTACGGCGTGATTTTGTTCACCTGTGCGACACGGCTCTTGTACTTTCTAAACGGATACGGTTTACGAGTTGCAAATTAACTCAATTTTAGAGTATGGAAGGTTATGTTTAGCGAGAGAGAAACAGAGGTAGACAGGTACATCACATAATTTTGATTATTTTAAAACAGGACCTATGAATTATAAGTTAAGTAGATTAGATACTCGAAAAGAAGGTTTAATATCGAATTAGTTAATTATTTCCAGTTTTTTTATGTCATTTTGTCAAATATTTGATTGCTTTAACTAATAACTGTCGTCAAATACAATACAATCGTCAAATTTATATGTGTCAAATTTGACAGGTTTTGGAAAATTTTGATTTGTCAGCATATCATAGATGAAACATGGTTATAAAATAGAATAATTGGAGATACATAATATTGAAATTGGGATGTCAGCTTCATGGATGATGACTCGAGTGGTTTGAACCTAAACTTTATAATATTTTGCATCCTTGATAAACACTAGATTGCCGTGTTGGTTGTATGCCGAAGTTAAATCAACCTATTGTCTGGCGACTCTGAACAAAATTTTTAAGTATGAGTAAAAGTAGACTATGAATAATACGTTTTGGCTATCTTATCTGAACTACATAAAACATTGCATTTAGTTCTACACTAACATAATCTAACCACCTAAATTATTTTCTATCAATTTCTATATAAATAAAATTCTCGTCATAAAATCGATAACCTTTCCGCATTACATGGCTATCACATTTCAACGTATTCTTGTCTACTTCATAAATCTAATCAACCAAAAATACGGAAGCTGATTATTGGATTTTTCGAACAATGTTCAACCAACATATTCGTATTGTACGTAGAAGAAAGGCGGGTGACGGTGGCGGTTAATATTTTTACTATCGGCTTATGATTAATAGAACGGCACATGACTTATGTGGCGACAATAGCCGGAAAAGCTTCTCGATCAGCCAGAGATCAACACATTATCGGATAAATCAAATTGAAGAGAAAAAAAATTCGATTAGTAAGTGCCGCTTCCTAAGATTTATTAAGCCTATGGTCAATTTAAAAATACGGGCCCTATCAATACGCGCCGGCACCATACATCAATCGATTATTAATAAATAATTCTTGTGCGGTATTCCAGCTACAGACAGTCAGTCCATAATAATATAGCGACAGATTCTAAATTATTATTGTTTTATACAATGTTGGGGTCTCTGGAACGATTAACATAAACGATGACTAAAACGACATAACTTTTTGGGAGGTCATTACAAGAATTCAAAAATAGTGTCCGAGTCGTCGATATTTTAAATAGTCAACACTTAGGTTGGCTTTCTTTAAGTCTGTCCAGTCCGGCAACTAAGAGGCCAAGCCCATTTCTCTATGTTTTTTCCTGGAGGTGTTATTTGAACATTTCGGAAGATAAACAACAACAAACATCTCTCCTCTTGTCATATTAGATTTCTTCTTTCTCTAAACACATAACACAATTAGAAGATGAATGGGACATGTCCGGAACATGTTTCGAAAAGGTGCTGGCAAACATGTTGTTCTTCGTGCATTTTTCGACCACATTCACATGTATGTTTTCCGATCAGAAACGTAATAAATATCATCAGGATGTGATGAGTTAACCATTTCCATTTCTTATACTTGGTCTATCGGTTTTCCTAATTTTGTGTAGGCTTCATATGTGATATGTGATGTAAATGCCCTGATGTATGACGTTGTTCTTTTCTATAATCCATCAAAATATGTTTCGAGTGTTTACATGTTTTGATCGGAATCTATTTCAGAAGCCAATCGTATATTGTTGGAATTTCAAATCGGATTATTCAGGCCGATAAATTTCACTCATCCGGAGGAAGCATATGACCGATTAAGTTCGAAAAAAGCAAGAAAATAAATCATAACTTTTATGAAATCATCTTTGGGAAAAGAACTTTTCAGAGGACTTATAAATTTGGAATTCGTGTAGGCGTATTTTATATTGCAAACAACTCCTGCTGCCAGTTACCTTACAGGACATTAAACATTAATAATCAGTTCGATATAATTTTCTTAACAATCAGCAGCACAGGACACGAATGTAACAATAACAGAAATCTTAAGAGTTTCTTTTTTATCCACTCTTCGCAGTAAACTAATTTGTATGGGACCTACCTATTTTATACGCTTATATTAATTAGACTGTATGATACTCTGTCAAATATGTAACTGTAAGAATTTGACGCAGAAATCTGTAAGATTTGATCAAAAATACCAGTAAAATTTTGTAAAAAAAAACCCCTCAAATTTGACAAACAAAGAGAAATCATCAAATTTGAAAAAAAATCAGTCAAATTTGACAAAAAAAATCAATCAAGTTTGACAAAAAAAAAATCAGTCAAATTTGACAAAAAAAAAACAGATTTGACAAAAAAAATCAGGTTTGACAGACAGAAATCAAATTTGACAAAAATAGATCAGTCAAATTAGACAAAAAAAAAATCAGTCAAATAAGATTTTGTGATTTTGGCTTCCCATATTGAGTTGAGTTTTAGAATTTTTATTTTTATGTTTGAGTTTATTCATTCTAATTCTAAAACTCAGAACATTAAAATACAGACTCACGCCATATTCAGTTGAAAAATTGGCAAAAATGGCTTATGCTGTAAAGTTAAAATATAGTTCTGCTTCTAGCCATTCTTGTAGAAAATGCAAAAAAAAAATCTGTTAGGTTATGAAGTTCAATGGCATAGGGAAAACATAATACCATATGTAGGTAGAACATACAGTTGTGCGGAGATTCGAAACTACTTGATTTAGATTTTACGAGTATATATACATAACACAATGAAGATGGCAAATTATTTCCACCTGAAATTTGGTACTATCAATGTCCAAACTGAGGTCGTTGCTATTCACTAAAAACTGCAACATCATTGCTTCATCAGTTCTTCCCGTAACAACCAAAAACTCTTTTCATTATCAATTAATCATGGCTCAAAGTTTCGTTAAATTAAAGGTTTTTTATATTTTTAAGAAGAAAAAACTGGAAATGGCCGACTATCAGACATCAAGAAGACAATCAATTTTATTACGTTCATGGTGGTTGCATCGTAAAACCCCCAAGACAAAATGTTCACCGTATAGTTCTATGACCCTATCATTACAAGTCCATAAATGACACCTAATTATCACCATCAGCAAATCATCCAATAATTTTAACAAACGAAAAGAAAAATTGGATTAAACCACTCCGAGGTCATTTAGGGAAAGACAATAAAACCAGCAGCATATTCCGGCACAGAATTCTTAGCTCGATTCTAGCATCGCTAGGTCTTAAAGGTCTAACCATATAGTCTGAAATAGGGCTCCTTCGCCATACTTTTCCAACATAGTGAAAAAACCCCAAAGAAAGCCGAATGCCTTACCATACGAAAAAGCTATCAATTGGCCATTAAAGTTTATTGGTGTCGTTATTGTTTTTATTAGACCCCGGTAATAAATTATCGTGAAAGTGGAAGGGATTGGGCCTACGAATAGGATACACTACATAATTCACTCTGATCTGGAAGGCTGAATCATTCCTTGGAGTTCAATGAACGAAATGTGAGCACTTTTATGAATTTATGTAACGTGTTCCTTATAATTTTTTTTTTTTCACTCCTTTTCAGTCCAGAATTATCGTCTTCAACTGCTGATGGTTTTCTCTAGCCTATAAGTGAACCAATTCTAGAGGTACAAAGTATAAAATTCTCGATACACTTGAATTGAAGAAATGAACACTAAATGGATGCAGAGGGATATTTCTCGAGTTTTATGTGCCTATAAAAATTTTTACTAATTGTTGTATGGCTACTTTTCGAGTACATTGTAAAGATTTTAGTCGCAATTACTTGTAAGATTTTATTACATAGACAGCTGTTTGTGTTTCGAAAGATTTCTTTACAAAAAAAAAGCCATGAATACTCTAAAAAATGCATCGCAAGTGAATTTTTTCGCATCTGATTCTAGTTCGCATTTGATTCTCATTCGCACGTGAATTAACTCACGATTCATAGATGAATCATTGATTGCAGTGCTGTGAATAATAGGTGATTCGAAGTGACACTGTTCGCCTAACAAATAACGTTCAAATATTCTCCTGCTTCTTCTTTAGTCAGTCATATTGTAACTTACACCACATTTCAGCATTAAGCGCCTTCCGGACTTTTACCCAAAAGTTAATAAAGGCTGTTGTATCAAGAAATGCTTAAATCGTTTACCCTGAATACATTTAAACTCTTTAGAAGTGCAAGTGAATTTTATATCTCATTAGACCTAAGAAATATATCGGAATTCGTGAATATATGAACAAACACTTTCCTCCTCCTTACGGGTGGGATGAAAAATAAATATTGAAACATGTTTTTAGGTGCTTATATAAAGAGCTCACAGAAGTAAAATTAATTCGATAACGCGACATGCCTGAAAGATATAACGAAATCCGTGAAAATGGGGAAAACATCCTGAACTTTTTTTTTTTTCTATAATTTCTTCTGTAAATATTGAGTTGACAACGAAGAAATTGCCGATTTCACACATAGATTACTTTGGCCATATTTTATAATGGCTTCTGTCAATGACATATTTTTTTTTTCCTTTTGACGTTTTATTTTGCTTTAGAAGAAGATTGCGCGTGTTTTTTTTAAAAGGTATGAGTTTGGCGTCAGTTTTAAAATGGAGTGATATAAAAAAAAAAAAAATAATAAAAAAAAAAAAAAAAAAAAAAAATAAAAAATAAAAAAAAAAAAAAAAAAATTAATAAATAGATAAATCATATAGTTAGATAATAAAGGATTGATAAATAAATAATTAATAGATAAATAAAAAAAATAATAATAATAATAATAAATAAAGAAATACTTAATAAATAAAGAAAAGATATGTAATTAATAAATAAATAAATAAAAATAGGTAATCAATAAATAAATACAAAAAAAAAAATAATAAAAAAAAATAGAGCGATCAACAAAAAACAGCCAGAATTGGTTTATCGAAAAGGTGTAATTTTTCAACAGGCCACATACAACGGCAATTACTTAGTTGTCAACCCAATACATTTATTTTTATTTATGTTATAAGTTTCAACTTTCTAACATAAACCCTTCCAAAGAAACAAAAAGACCTAACCTCCAGAATGTGCTACAATGGCTCTACATAGTCGTCACTTTTTTAGCTTTCTATTTTTCACAGTTTCTACAATTTTTTCCTTTCCAAATACCTAATAGCATTTTTTTTTAATTCCAGGTCGACCACAATACTTTTGATGTCATTCCCAGCCATCCCAGTCCTTATAACGATATAATGTGGCATTAGATCAGATAAATATCCTATGGAAACATTGCTGTTTACCTTTCATAAGTTCTAGTGATTCATTACCTTTAGGCCTGATTCACTGCCTTTCTTTAAGACTGATCCTGACCAATGCCAGGAACAATCAGATCAACTTGCTTGCATTTACAGCACTTTCCTGGTTAGTCAAAGCACCTATGATCATGGCTTAATTTTATAAAATTTGAATGACCATAGAAAGCGATCGATCCGTACAAAACTGCTAGATCCAGGCTATCAGGTGTTCGATCGGTAACTTCTGACATCGATATTAAATACATACATTACCAATGTTTCATGCAAAATAAGCAACCAGAACTCTTAGCAAAACTATCAATCAATTTCCAAAACAATTTCGAAATCGATTTTCTTCTCAGGCTGACACAAACTCTAGAATTTTCAATATCTCTGCTAATTAAGCACATTACAACTCATTAGACTATTAATGGTTCACCAGCTATCAGTAAAATTGCATTAATTACACAGCTGCGATAATTGCATCTTGTGTATATTACGAAATCTTTTAATCCAATTAGAGTTTTAGTCGAAGCGGAGCTATCGTGCAGTTGTCGAGTAGTATTAACTATTAAGTGTTTTTTGTATACGCCATCATTACGCAAAAAGTTGCCCGGATAGAAAATATATGGTGGGTTTGTGCGGCGCTAAAACTGGGGCAAAACAATAATCGGATCGCGCTATCGGTAAAACATTTTCTCATAAACATTTTACCAAGATCTTTATATGGTCAAAACGGGAAGCGATTAACCTATCAATTTAATGTTCGAGTGCGTCGCGGGGCTATTAAACGAAGCCTATGGGTGCTTAGCGCCTAACCAGCAAAGAAATCAGAAATCAGCCAACCGACAACGATACCGACGTTCAAAAACATCGTGTCGAGAAAAACCGGGAAGAAAATCTACCGACAGATTCAACAGATGAATTTTCTCGAGATTTCCTTAAGAAAATTTTCTCGAAATGTCTTTTCATAATCAGTGCGAGGCGATCGTTCAAGGAGAGACGCAATCTGATGCACTTAGTGACCATCGTTTTTGACTTTGATGGATTGTCTTGGTGCATTGTTGGGCACCTCTTCGAACTTTTGTTGTCCGCTTTATTGACATCACACACAACATGCTTAAATATCGAGAAAATTGCAGATAGTATTTCAAAAGGAAGCAAAATACAAGATAATTGCACGTCATGTTGCTGGCCGGCTCAAAATAGGCACCCTGTGAAAATGCCGGGATTTTAACTTTAGTACTATGTGCCGAGTATGTGTAGTAAGCATAAATCATTTTGGCAGGGTAAAAATGGATAAAAGAAAGTTTGCGTTTTGAGATGTGCTGGAAAAGTGGCTGCCCTTTTTTGTATTTATGAGCGTTTATCATTATTAAACGCTAAGAAAATCACTTGCTGACACTCTACTATATTTCAACCAATGATTGATGAAGCTACTACTCATTGCCATTACAATTTGGATTTGCTATAGACACTACTTTTGCTTTATAGTTCAAATAATGAAGTACATACTTATAAAATTCAACATAATGAGAAAAAGTGTACGAATAGAAAAAGAGGGTAAAATAATATAATAAAAAAAAATTTATGGAAAAATTAAAAAAAAAATTATTTAAAAATACAAAAGTAAGAAAATATTATTAAAAATACTAATAAATGAAGTACGCAGTAATAAAAATTCATTAAATCTTACATGTTTTAGATAGTAGGCAAATATGCCGCTCCTTTTGAAGTAAAAGTCAATTTGAATGTAATTTTCAATTTTCGGTCAGTAAATTTCAATTTGCAATCAATAAATTTCAACTTCAAAAGCATCAAATTTGCTGTATATTCTCTAAAAAAATAATTTATGCTTAGCACTTTATATTTTCTAAGAAAGTGTATAATTAGCACTATCTTAAAGAGTTATTTCTACTTGTAATTATTTCTTACTTACTCTAAATAACTCTACTTAGCTGTAGGTAAAAATCGAACCTTCGATCATTTTACTGCGTAGGAGCGTAGCAGCTGCGCCACCGAAGGCGTTTCATTCTCATTTTAGTAGAACACCACTTCGTGGTTTCATATATTACATGTTTTTCGTTGTAAAATTCAAATAGGTGCGCAACTTAATTTTTATTTCATATGTAAATATAATTAATTTTACACGAAATGTGGCGTAATTTTGTGTGCCTTTCAATGTAAATTGTACGGTTCAGTTGAAAATTACATGAATGATTTACTAGCAGCAGTAATTTCGTGTAAAAGGTTTTTGAAATTAGTACTTTTACTACAAATGAAATATACTAAAAAATTTCAAGTAAAAATTGTGTTGAAAATTAAATTTAAAACAGTGTATGAACAAAATACACAAAAAATTAAAACGTAAGATAACAGGTTTTAAATTTTTCAATTTGACATAATGCAAGTCCGCATGACGTTATTTTAAAAATCATAGAGGTGCAGAATATCACGAGAATAGCTAAAAGTTAAGTTTTGGTCATTCAGTGACCAATATTTATTTGTGACAAGCTCAAGGTTTCTGTCATGACAAAAAACAATTACAGACAAAGTTGAAATTTGAATTTTGATCTACAGGGTAGATTAACTGGGGATAAATATGGAAAAATGACTCGAGAGAGTTGTCCGGAAATTCATCGAAATCCTAATATGGTCCGTTGAACATTTTCTTCACGGAAGCATCTAAATACTGAAATTTTCCGCAATACTCAATACTCTACGTTTTTAGTTTAACTCAAAGATTTTGAATTCCTTTTTTTCAATGGTGTGTCATGACTACATATCTTTCATTTTGAACCATAACTCTTTCTGCAATTTTTGAATTTTTTATTGCAGTGACTTGCTTAGGCGACAGCTGTAATCGGCTGCCGATATAAGGCCTCCAAGAACACCTTTCCATTTCTTTTATATAGTTTCGATTACCATATTTTGTTCCAAATTATAATCTCTTTATAGAAGCCATTTATTCGCCAACGGCATGAAGTTGAATTTCCGAAAATTGATCCATGAATCACGAGGACTTGTTGTTTGCCAATACATTGGCAACTACAAAAACACAGGGTGGACGGATACACAACTGTTTTAGCTCTGTTTACTCATTTGGTTTCTGCTGAAATTTTATCCAACTCGACGCAATGTAAACATTTCAATTGAATGCCATTATTTGGCCCCATCCGTCGTATTCACCGGTAGTAAGAATAATCGATCCGATTGTTTTTGTTTTCTTCGAGTTGTCTTTGAAATGAATTCCCATTACAATGTTTATAATGCTATGGCATAGAGCGTTTAAAAATATTTTTAGCGTCATACATTTATCAATAAAGGATTTTGCGAAGAGAAGGCGAACTGCTTCCCTTCGCGTTATTTCACAACTGTCGGGGGTAGACTCGGCGAGTGAAAGCAATTTCCTTTACGCTTCGTAACTTAAACAAATCGATTTGTAAAATCTCCACAGGAACGCTAGAAAGCAAGTTATTTTTCTTCATTTATTCGAGCAAGTGAGACATTTAACATCGGTGCGATATAACCGCCGTCTCAACCCCGATATAATAGTCGTGTCTCGTGTAGACCGAATGAAAGATTTCAGGGCGAAAAGCTGAAAAACATGTCTCAATTTTTATTTCCGTTGAACAAATACAATTATCGTGTGTGTGTATATTTACGTCTGGTTTGATAGCCTAGCCCGACAGCTCCTCGAATGTTTATCCAAGTCCTTTGTGGCACAATGTTGATACAGCCTTCTGCACCCAGAATAAACTTTGTATAGTCTCCCAGGATACCTTCGATTCAAATCCTTTTTCCGATTTTTATTATTGGCGACGACCAGCTTGCCCTAGTGCTAGGCATTGGCCCTATCGAACCTCGGAACGTCATTAATCAAAAGAAAGCAGTGACGAAAATTTCGACAACGAACTGAACTTCTTCCCGTGGGCATCCTTACACAGCGAAGTACAGCTGCGGGACCTTAGTCTATGGAGGAGTATCGGGAATCGTTTCAATTATGTGTGACTTTAACTCAGACTAATAGGAACACGAAAAAACTTGGAAAACGATCCCAATCCATCTATCAATTGAATCCCGGCGTGAAGATGTCTACCCAAATTGGATGAGTTCCCACTTGAACTCAATTTCCTTCAATGCCAAGTTAAATTGGAGAAGAAAAAAATCCTCGTCTCACATTTGGGATCATCCATCATATGATTGGATTGGATCCTGGAACACTGTCACGACCAATTTTCCATGTTTTTTTATGACGAGCTAACTGGCGAAGAGTTCTTTTTTTTTTCTTTGGAGCCAAGAACTAGATCTGTTTTAAGATTCATAATATTTCATTAGGCATGTCAAGACGTCTTGTTGTTTTCTAAATGAGAGTGTGAGAACCTTTTTCGTAAACGTGTCAGACAAAGTCACAAATGATTGATCGCATTAAGCTAAATTTGCTTAAGATACAATAGTAAGTTGGGGATTCACACGAAGCACCTTCTAAAATCTTTTCTTCTAGCTGAACTCGCAACATATGGCCTCTGCTAACTTCAAGAACTAATAATTGATTAGTTGAGCATGGTCCAAACTAGCGCAAACAAAAGAAGCTAACAAAAACTTCAACGAAAATAGAAAAAACAGAAAGACTTTAAACAGTGATAGATCAAAAATAAACCAAAAACCTAAACGGAATAAATTTAAAGAAAACATATTTATAAAAGAAGAAAAGTATAAGCCAAAAACCAAAAAATGAAGGATATAACAAATAAATGTAATAAAAGAAATTAAAAAAATTATGTTCGTTGCCTTGGAAAGCAACCAGACGAAAATAAGATATTTAAAAAAATCCGGAGAAGTTAAAAGGTTTAAGAATATAATAAGGTAAGTTATAAAAATAAAAAACAGTAAAAAAGAAAACAAAAAAACAGTTTTACAAATAACTAAAAAAATCTCTTCGGTTCAAAGTAAAAGCAAAAACACAAACCACAAAAATTAAAATAATATATAAATAAATACCAAACAAAAAATAAGTTTAAACGACCATACAAAGCAAAAGTAAAAAAATAGTTTAAACAACAAATGATAAAAAAATAATGAAAAAGCCATAAAAATTAAAAACAAAATAAAAAGGTATAAAAATTAAAAAAAAGAAAAATCATACAAACTGAAAAAATCTTAAAAATTAAAGAGCCATAAAAAAAATCTATAGCAATAAAAAAAAACAAAAAATAAAAAGCCATAAAAATTAAAAAGAAAATCTATAAAAAAAAACAAATAAAGAAAGGCATAAAAATTAAATAAAAAACAAAATTTAAAGCCATAAAAATATGAAAAATAGAATTAGAAGCCATAAAAATTGAAACGAAATAAAAGGCAATACAAAGTAAAAAAAACTTAAAAAGTTTGTAAAAAGCCATGAAAAAACCCAAAAAAAAATTAAAAACAAATGCCATAAAAATTAAAAAATCCATAAAAATTAAATTAAAAAAGGCATAAATATATATTAAATTAAAAATAAGCAATAAAAATTAAATTGAAAAAAGCCATAATTAATTAAATTCAAAGAAGCCATAAAAATTAAATTAAAAAAGCCATAAAAATAAAAAAAAAAAGTTGATACAACCATACAAATTAATAATTAACCCTTCGTGGTCACACATCTGTATTCAATCTCGGTGCTCGCACTGGGTCCATTCTACCCAGTCAAA
Organism: Beris chalybata; assembly: GCA_949128065.1. NCBI lineage: Eukaryota > Metazoa > Arthropoda > Insecta > Diptera > Stratiomyidae > Beris > Beris chalybata. The sequence goes on along the minus strand of OX421895.1, from coordinate 4,537,779 downwards.
AAGTTCAAAACGGTTTGAGACCTAACTATCCATCCGAAGTGGTTAAACAACGGAACATGCTCTGAACGTACGATGAAGTACGACAATTTATAGGAAATAAAACGGTGACATGTTAGAAGAAATTCATAAAGCGGTGATAACGTAAAGAAGACAATTTGTCGCTTCGTCAATATTTTTTCAGAAAATATTGGCGTTTCAATATTTTTTCAGAAAATATTGGCGTTTCACTTCTTAGATATACTGATTCTCGAAAAAATTAAATAATAGCATAGTGCGCGTTCCAAAAAAGGTATTTATTACGACATATAAAGAGCGTACATTTTACGCTCAAAGTTTGTCGTCGGGCATTTAGTCAATTTTATGCTGTTTTATTTTTTTATATATTTTGTTCGGTTTCTTTTTAATTTTTATGGTTATTTAAACCTTTTTCCATTTTTTTTAATATTTAGGTTTATTTAAACTTATGTATTTTATTTTGTTTAATTTTTAGTTATTTTCATTTTTGGTATTTTTTGTTCGTTTTTACCATTGTTGTCTTGTCAAAAATTTTCCAAAAAAAAGGAAAGAATAATCATATAGGATATAGACACCTGTTCATCCCTACAAATGCAGTAATTAATTGGCAACTATTGAATTTCCTAGAATTTTTTTTAATATTATGGTTATAATTTTAATTTATATTTCACATTTTAAAAGAGGTATGTACATTGGTCCAGCCTAAATACCAAAATAACCAGTTCTGATTTTTGAGATTTTGCTAGCCCATATATGGGCTCGAGAAATCTTTGTCGTAGTTCATACATTATCCACAATAACTGGAATAATACCCAAGTCTTTCAACTCTTCTGGAAAATTCAAAATCTTCTATTCATCTGGGATGAAGGCGTTGATACAGTAGGACGTGAATAGCATGGACATCGATTTTCTCTTATACCTATTTTAAACACGTATTAAATTTTAGTCCGTTGGCGTCAGTACACTAAAATACCAGTTCCTCTTTACACAACCTCAAAAAATTTCCTTGAAATAAAAAATTAATAAGAAATAAAATCTCGGCCGGACAAAGTTTTGGATGATGGCAAAAACCACTTCAGTTACCGGTTAATCAACCATCTGTCGTCACGATAATACCGAAATGAGTTGAGAAAGGTGAAATTTAATACACATTACACGTTCTCGTTAAGATTGTTTGTAACTTCGAAAATTATGCAGACAACGGTCTTGATTCAAAGGTAGGTTTGTCAGTTAAATTTCGAAAATATTAACTCCCTCGAGAAGTGAAATTTCCGAACAACTTTTAATTTGATCCATTCTTTTCTACCTTTTACAACTCTATTCACACCCAAAATATCAGCCCAAAGCATCACCTTAAGAACGTTACTCTAACCTTCAATAGGATGGCATGAAATGGTGCTTAAAATACAATAGAATAATCATTTTTTCATCGCCAATCCGCTTGTAACCAACCGTTGACAAAATAGTCGAAATAGGCGAATCTATTAGGTGATTGGCATTCGTTTGGAGCAAAATACGAATTTATTTTTGAATTCCAAAAATTTAAGGATTTCAAAATTTTTATTTTTTTCGGGAATTTGTTTTGTGTCTTCCAAGAATATTTTTTTTAATAGGTTTTAAGGCAGAAAACGAGGTAGAATTTAGAAACAATTGTCCCTCCACTCCAAAGTGGACCATCTCGTCTGATACCCATTTTTTTATATGGAACTCCAATTCAAATGAGAGTTCAGTATTTCATATGGTGTGTCCTAATATAAGAAGCTTTAAAGATTATTCATTGTCTCCCAATGAGACGTGACATTTAATTCTTCAGTACGCCACATTATCCTACTAGAGCCTAAGGAGGGCGAAATTCAATCAATCTCAAATGCAGTCGTGATTGAATACAAACGAGAAAAATAAGCTGAAAATTCTTTACATGATATTTTTAGAACCCCATCCTACCTCAACCTAATTAGATTCTATTCTTGAAATTTCAACAATAAATCAGGAGATACTTGTTCTGAAACGAGTACTTGTTAAAACTGTAGCAAAAAGAAGCTTGACAGGGTCCCGAGAGAGGAAGAATGACAGAGGAGGGGAGGGGGATGCGTAAAAAAATAAGATGCAACAAAAACCACGACGACAAGCCTCACACTCGCTTAAAAAAGAATGGATTAAGCAGGAAGGCTTATGATTCGAATCAAGTAGGTAGCAATGATGTCTCGACTACGTGAAGAAATGATTTCCCTTCAAATTGCAAATACCAACGAGGATTGGTTGCGGATCGAAGAAGGTGATGAAAGAAAGGTGTAACAGATCCGAGCTTAGGTGATGAAGCTCTCTCACGGGTACAATCCAATTAATCAGAAACACCTTGGGAGTAGTGAAAGCATCACCACTGTCTGCAAATCAGCCATCACCTACATGCCTGGATCCGCGGCGACATCGATAAACTTTGTTACTCAAGCGATGCAACGAAAAACTGCAAAAACCTGGTAATTAACGTAACCGTCAGACTCAAACTCCAACTACAGATTGCTATGATACAAAGTGTATCTTAAAGCAAATTTGCCATACCTTTGCCATATATTTCTCGTTTGATTGCATATTGACTGCCTTCTGCTGCCTACTCATTGATATCGCGGTCTACCGGAATTATTTGCCGTACGTTGATATGCTGTTTCTTTGAACCTCGCAACATAGCATCATCATCTTCTTCGACTTGGTGATTTCTCAAAAAAATTTATCGCCTCAGAGCATCTTTTTAGTTCAAGTCGAAGTACGGCGCGTCTTTGGAAATAGAAACCGGTTCGCTTATTCTTGCGATACCCCGGCGCAGTAGCCCCTGATTGCAACATTTCACATCTCTCATATGTCGCTTTGTTGCCTCTTGCTCCTAACTCGCATTGGATGATGATGATGATGATGGGATCGTTCTTTGGCTGTATCCTTTTAAGCAGAGCTCGTAGTGTTCCATGAGCGCGAGTTGCGTTCAAATATGGAGCGCGCCAGTTTAACACATAACAAGTTGTGATGTCTTGTGTGAAACCTCGAAACAACGGAAAAAAAATAAGATACAGAAAGAACGCGGGCCCACTATACGATCCCAGAGGTATCCCATCTCCAGTACCTACACAGTACCGACTACAAAATCTCAGCATGAACTGTAGGCTGTTGTAGGAAGAACTGGAAGACAGACGAAAAAAAAAACGGTTACTCGGCCTCTTCAGTCTTCCTCGTCGTCGTCTTAATGGCATATCCCAAGCTAAGCCCAAGAAACAAACGCACCGTGAAACTAATCTTGCGATGCTGGTCGCGTTTTTTTTTTCGAAAATATATCTCGTATGTCAATTCGGTTATGGACTTTTATGTGGTTAGTATGCGGAATTGACGGTTTTGTCTTTCTTCTATTACTGGTCTCGCGCACGGTCTACTATTCCAAGTACCTACATGGGTCCCATTATCACCTCATTTGAATATGCGATATGGAATCACCATATACGAGATTCAGACTCGTACCTCGAACAAAACTCGGCATTTATCCGTAGCCGTAAACCACAATCGATTCGCGCTCATTAACACTTTTCCTTGTTTCCCATGCTGATGCATTGTAGGCTCTAGCCTTCGGTTTCTTCTATTTATGCACAAGAAAATGAAGTGTTTTGGGAAGCCCCTTTCGAATTTCAATAGTGTGAGAAACTCGTCGAATTCACTTATGGTCGCTCAACGAGATTCAAATATCACTTTTTTCTTTAGATTTCTTATATAGGTTTTTATCGTCTTTTTGTATAGATTCGCATGGCGAATTGAATTCATTCGCAGGTCTCCATCCTTGTCAAGTTCTTTTACATGTTAACAGACGTGCGCGAGTGGAATGGGAAGGACTTGCGTGCTCGACCAAAAACCACATACAATATTTTCTGCCTTATTTGTATAGGCGTGTATAGCGAACATTTAACAATAATGAGGGCTTGAGAATACATCGGGCTTTTTTTTCTTCGTTTTATGAAAGTCTCGTCGGATTACCGCGTTGAAATGCGGATCAAGGATTATGTTACAGAGTATGGCATAAGACTAAATGATTTCCAGTCGCAGAGATTCCAACAAATCATATTTTTGTTTTCAGTTCTTTTTTTTAGCTTTTCACTCATTGTCAAAGAAATTTCATCAGGGGCTTTCATATGTTTGATGACAGCTTATAATTCCCGTGCGGTTTATATGACAATGCACAGCAAATGAAATGAAAACGGGTCGACCGAGATAAGATTGATCAAAAACCATCTTGTCGAAAATTTAAAAGACTTGTATTGCAGTGAAGACTATGTGAAATATTTAAACACACAAATTTGAGAAATTCGTCAAATTTTTTAGGTAAACCCAGCTTAGTCTTGTTTGTATAGAACAAAAATTGACAAACTAAAATTGACAAACTAAAATTGACACACTAAAATTGACAAACTAAAATTGACACACTAAAATTGACAAACTAAAATTGACACACTAAAATTGACAAACTAAAATTGGCAAACAAACATTTGACAATTCTACTATATATATGACTGAATTTGACAACGAGAATGATCAAATAGTTGAAAAAGAGCCGGAGGCAGTCCAATAACCTGTACAAATTATTTTTAGGCGATTACACTGTGAAATAAAAAACAATTTACTGCCTTATCGTGAAGTTGGTTCTTTTTCGATTACATAAAATGCTCGTAGAAGTATTAGCCAATTTTATGTCGCATTAAACCTAAAAAAATGTCGAAAACTGTGAAAACGAATGAAACCACCTCCTTACATCCCCTTATGCTATGTTCAGACTATGCGGTTTAAACACATTTAAGTAGACAAAATTAACGTCTCAAAAAAGTAGTGTTCACACTAGGCAACTGGTTTTATTTTGATACCTGACAGCTTGACGTAAGTTTTTCTGACAAGTAGATATTCAGCTGAGTTTCTTTACTAAATTTATGGTGTAAAATTTGTTTAAAACAAATGTGTTTGAATATCAGTAATAAAAAGAGAATTTATTAGCTAATGCAGTCGTTGCACAAGCTCAAAATTGAATTTCTATCGCATTACAAAGTTTCTTCCAAAGTTTACTTCGATTTCCGCGAGAGTCGCAGTGCATATTTTCGGTTAAACACGTCGTAGCTACGTGTTTTCGTAAACGCCTTCGGGAAGTGATTTCAGCGCATTTAACTCGATTTAAACGCGTCGATCTCGTAGTCTGTACATAGCATTAGGGTTGAATATTCAATAATCCCGAAAGTAACTTTTAGGCGATTTTATAGGAAGACTTTGGAAGTAAAAATCATTCCGAAATCTCAACAGATCTTACAAATATGCTGGAATTCGTGAAAACGTAGTTTCCACCTCTTGGGGGTTGAATATCAGAAATAGTAAAATTAGTTTGTAGGCAGTATAGAAAAATTCTGTAGAAGTTAAAGTCATTTTAATATTTCATAAAACCTACAAGATATGACGAAAATTGTGAAAACAGATACAGCTCTTACACCCACTTGAGGGTTCAATATCCAAAACCCGGAGATTAATTTTTATATGATTACAAAGAAATTTTAATGTCTATTCAATGTCGTATCACTTCTAAAAGATATGACGAAATTCGTGAAAACGTTTTATACCCTCTGAGGGGATGAAAGGAAAAAATCATGTGTCTCACTAGTACCTTGGTCTTTCAAATTTTGTGTGTCCAGGCGACAACAATTCGAGTACAAGAAAATAATTGTCCTCCTTCCTAGTATCGATCGGGACTGTTTCCAATTACTTTCATATTAAGAAAGAGTTCTGTAAAAAAACTAAGATTCGACAAAGTAGCTTTACAGATGAGATGTCCAGAAAGTAAAATTGCTTCATAACTAACTTCATGTTGCGAACAACATACTATATTACAGATTAATAGTGAAAGTGATCAAAAATGTTCGTCAGTCAATGTATCTAGCAATTGACCAAGGTTAACAATAATAATTACAGTCGGCATTCACAAAGCACAAAATGCATTATTAATAGTCTCATAACTATTATAAAAAAGTTGCATCATGGTACTTGCGAACAACAGGCAATGGTTTCAATCAAGATATGCACACCGTATACTTTCAAGCTTAAGAATATATTAAGAAAAAATAAACGTCTTCACAAAAACGGAAAATTGTTAAAAATTCATTTATTATTTATTTACTGATCTCACGACTGAGCCGGACACGGATTTTAAAGTAATTTTTGCGATAAAGTCATGGTTCATAATATTTGTTGTTGGAATTATGTAAATTTAATTATTTACTTACTATTGTTAAATAAACACGTTCGTGTCACTTTTTGTTCTAGCGAAATATAAACACAATTTTAATGAGCTGGCTGGCTGGAGTATTTGGAATGTTAAAATTTCACATGTTAGTGATATAAAAACATGTCAAAAAAGAGCAAATTTCTGTGAATTTATCGCAAAATTTATGACTTTTAAATTCAAAATCAAAAAATTTTTTATTTCTAAAGAATAAATTCTAAAATTTAAATTCAAAACTGCATATAATTAATAGTTGTAAATTTTCAATCTATTGTGATGGAATATTTTTAATAAATAGATATTTTTCAGGATATGACTCACTACTACTAATAGTCCACACAAGTTCGAAATGATATTATATTTGAATGAGGTAAATTTATAATGAATACAAGCGTAATGAAAAACGCTGTTAACGCCTAATCCAACTTGGCTATTGTTTAATAAATGTGAATTATAGTTTTGAAGAAAAATCGAAAAAATGCGAGAATAAAAACCATAAACAAAAGTTTTAACAAAGGAGACGTGAAAATACAAATGTTTTATTTTAGATTTTCAGTTGTTGATTTTAAAAACGTACTTTTAATATCGTGAACATATTAAAGCGAAATAGCGTTAAAAAAGATTAAAAAAAAACGGATAAACTAACAACAAGAACGAAATGCTAAATTAAAAAAGAAACGGAAAAAAATTAGAAAATAAATGGAAAAAAAATAAATAAAAAAAGAAAGAAGAAGAAAAAACTAAGATTAAAAAACAAAAGATGAATTTACACATAACAAGAAAAAAACGGCAAAGCTCCTTTTACTTTAAAAATTATAAAATTGTACTTTAAAAATTATTAAAACAAAAATAATGAAAATTCCAAAAGGGGTCAATAAATTTTGCAATATTTAACTATAAATAATACAAAAATGGACAAATCACATGTAAAAATGTAAGTAAGAATGAATGTAAGTAACAAAATAAATGAAATAATTGCGAAAAAAGGTACAAAATAAATAAATTGACCAAAAAAAAAAAACACAGATAAGGATTTTAAACAAAACAGAAATCAAGAAAAAATCTAAAAAGAAATAATTAATAATAAATACACAAATAAAAAAAAAAGAAATAATTAATAAGCAAAAAAGAGAAATACTAAAAATAAGGAAAAAACTAAAACATAATAAACAAAAAAAATAGAATAAGAGAAACAGAAGAAGTATAAAAAGAGCAAAAGAATGAAACAAATTCAAACCCGTATAAAAAAAATATAAACAAATTAAGAAATAATAAAAATAGTAGATAAAATAAGAAAAAAAAGTAAAAGAAAACAAAGAAAAAAATAGAAACGAAAAAAAAGAGAAAAGAAAAAAAAAGAAAAGAAGAAAAAGAAACAAAGAAAAAAAGAAAAATAAAGAAAAAAAAAAGAAAATAAACAAAAAGAATATATATATCTCACATCTGTACCGATAAAAATATAAAACCTATCAGTCAGTACAGTTGGAAGATCATGTCTCGAACATTTTTGAACTATAGGACGCCAAATCAATGTAAAAAATGTCAACATTTTAAAATCATTACAAATCTTTATGAAATGAAAAATAATACAGTAAATAAGCGTGGAATCGACATCAATATTTGAATATTCCAATTATTTTCACGGTTGCGCTTTTCACCCGTAGGTACTATGATCGAATTCTGAAAAGGCAGTACGCATTAAATTCGAATAAATTCAACCGTCATAAAGTAGCTCAGCAATTAACACCGATAAAACCCACCGGGAGATCAAAAAGTTGTCGAATTTTTAGAATAAATAATCAGAAAAAAATCGAGAAGATTGTTTACTTCTTTAACTCGAAAAAGTAATTTAAGTTTTTTTTTTCCTGTCGGTATTTGAACCGGAAGGTGTGTCATTTGAATTGAATTTTAAATTTCTAAAACAGTTCTAATCGACAAAAAACTGATGACTTTAAACGATGAAAAAAATGTCTAGCCAGCAGGGATTTTCGAAATTAATCGATATAGTGAGGTTTCGGTGTGACGAATCATCCATTTTTGGTCATATTTTTTAAATTTTTATGGACATGTAGAAAGACAGAAGACACTTTGCATTTTGATCGACTAGAAATCAAGGAAATGGAATAGTATAGAAAAAAACGGCATTCCTTGCATGTCGCTTCGATTTCAATTTATGACAATTTGAACATGTTTCGTGATTAGATTGTGACAATTCGGGTCAATAAGATACAACAGAAATTTTACATTACATTTAATTTATGAAGCCAAAGTCATAAAGTTGTCCAAACTCAAGTGGCGTAGAGAACCGCAGTTTAAAATTTATTCACATAAATGTAAATTTGCATCACAAATTTCCGAGTTATAGCGCACATATTTTTACTCTAGTCGTTATAATTTAGAAGTTAAGATACGAAATTATTTTTGAAGATTTATTAGCTTCAGTTGAACTGGTATCCTTCGGGAACAATCATATAAGGACGAGGGTATTCAATTCGTAGGCGCTGTTATAAAATTATATATCCCGTGGAAATCCATTTATAGCCTCATATGATTGTTATTAATAATTATAATTCAGGCGGTATAAGTATGAGAATATATAGTATATAAATATTCAGTTCAAACTAAATTTAAAAATTAATTTAAGTTTTTGTTTTCACTTTAACTTCGAAATGAGCAAAGTAGTTCCTTTCAATGGAGCACTTCTCTTTAAGGAACGAGTTCAGTGAAGTTGTTCCGGAACTCTTCGTTTGCTTGCGAACTAGTTCGTTCTTTTAGTTCAATTTGAGGGGAGAAGATGATGAGAAAAAAAACAGGTCAGTAGATCTAGAAGATGATGAGAAAAAAACAAGTCAGTACATCTAGAAGATGATGACCAAAAAAAAAAAGGTTGGTAGGTACCTACAGTTTTTAGTCACGTGTCCAATGCAACTGCAGTTTATCAAAAGGAGTGTTTTACTTCACTCACTCACTTCTATGAAGTGTTCTTTTGGAACAGTTCACTCGTGACTGACCCCTCTCTACTTCAACTACAATACTAGGATATAGAACCAACAATTTATTTAACTTAAACGGGAATACTGTATTCCTAACGAATTCATTTTTACTACCGAACTCATATGCAATATCAATTACAGGAATTAAAATTTTAGGAAATTGCAGTACTGCATCGGGACTGGGATCCAGAGCATAGTCACTGACGGAGTTCCGAATGAATTAATGTTTCATGAGCTTATGAGTCTGTTTTTGGAACTCAATGGAGAACAGCTTCGGTTGGAACTTCGTATGAGTTTCGATTTGTTATACAGTTGAAAATTATTATAAATTCACATATTTCATATCGAAATAACTTGAAAACTAAACGTAGTAGAGAAATTGTAATTTAACATAGAAATAATAGCTTTTGTTATCGACTGAAAAAGGACACTAAAATTTTCGTCAAAAATTTTGAATATTCAAAACATGTTTTTGTTTTTAACTCTTTTAAAGTTAAAGATATGCTAAAACTTGATGCACCATTCTCAAACATATCAATAAAAAGAGATATTCAATATCTTCAAATAAGCCAAAAAACGCATCAATCGGATTTTGATCTGAACAAAAACCCCAGAAAATAAATTTCTAATACTTCATTCATCTTAGCTTTATGGAGCTGAGCTTAATCTGCAAATGCTCGTGGATATTAACCGGAAATATTAATCACAGCATTAAGAAGGTCAAATATTTTCTTTGCTTAAATGTTTTTCTAACAATTATAAATGTTTAAATTTTCCCTCTTATGATAAATTACTGCAAATTTTGATGTTTTTTTATAAACAGTAGGTGGTACACTAGAAGCAGTCCGTCTTTAATTCGATAGAAACAAGCTTCTTTCTCGCCGGTGAAATTAATTCCATTTCCGGAATACATTAAATTAATAATTCTTGAAGTCGGCGGACGGTTCTGGGCATGCATAGACGAAACTTAAGAATTCATTAAATGTGGGAATCATCTTGAATGCTAATTTATTGAAATTACGAACAACGTTCTTGTCTAGCGTGGCAAATTTTATCATAAATTTAAATCGTAACATTCAACGATTTATGCAATGCCGACATGGAGTTTATCTTAAATAACCTCATTTGTAGATAATGGACCTATGATGCCAATTATTTTTATTGTAAAATAACTGCAATGATGGTTTGCGTAGTTGTTGCATTGTCGTATTCCGGAGAGTTTGAAGCAATGATGGCGCGACGTACATAGTGTCAAAGATTAATCGAATATTATGCAAATTTAAATTTGCCAGAGTTCGCCATCTGTCAGCAGCGCAGGTGATAAAATATTATTAAATCCTGGAGCATAGCGAATAGAATTCACGGTTCGAAACCATCAAAGGTTAGTAAAGCGAATTAGAGATAGACGTTTAATTACCTTTGTCACTTCAAAGTGCATTTCGCGCGTGTAAAGCGTTTTAACCCCTAATCAATGGGATGGTGAATACCGACCGCAGAAATTTATGATGAATTGTTTTTATTGTACTTAGTATGAATAGAACGGGATTTTATGGGCTTTGTGCGGTTGTAGAAATATTTAGAGAAACTTCATATTAACCACAACGAGGTGTAGATAGATTTTACCAGAAGCATTACTCTAATGAAGTATCTATTTTATTGAATTATACACAACTATTCTGCAGTGTCCCTGAAAAGCGCGAAACAGTAATCAGAGGTCCAACCGAATTCGCTTACTGAAAGTTTTACAAATTAAATTCAAATCCAATTTAGACACCTTCAAAAGATTCTAAATTATGACATTTTTATACTAAACTAGCTACGCTCACATTCTTTCATCGCCCCTGTTACTCCCGTCTCTCCCGTTGAGCGGAGGAGCTACTTACGCCAATGCTAATCTTATAGAAAATTAAACTGTTTATAACAAATATTCGATCCAAATTTCGGGAATATAATTGTGTTCTCGACCTGTCCGGTAGTGTCGAGAATTTACATGCAAAATTTGGGAGGGAACGGTTCACAGGTGAAGATTTCCATTCGACCCAACCAAAAAATTGTTATATTTTTAAATATTAGATAAGTTTTTTGTTATCCAAAAAACTATAGGTACTAATTAATTTGTAATTAACCTGTAATCTGAACTCACCAATAAGGTTCCCCATTGGAATACAATATCTAATCAATAACATTTTCTATTTTCTTAGCTAGTTTTCACTGACTACAAATCAAATTTTTCAAATTTTGTACTTTTAATTTGAAACAATTTTGTGCTTGGATTTTTAAGAAAAAAATATAATTTTTGGTATTTTAATGATTCAAATTAAGAAAAAAATAATTTTATGTTAAATTAATTTTTTTTTATTATTTTTTTAAAACAAAAAACCACAAAAACTCTTCTACAAAGAATAAAACTGTAGGACATTGAAACCAAAATGAGAAATCTTTGCATTTTTCTTTTGAATCGGTCACTTTTTGAGGTGCCAAATCATCTCTTATCGCTCAAAATACATGAACAAATCTACAAAATATTATACCAATGGATTAACCCTTTCGTTCTTGATTGCATTGAATAAAATCGATTAATGAAAATTCAATACAAAAGTATTTTTCGTCAATTGGGAGCACATCAGTCAAAAGTGTAAACAACACCACATTCCCACGTTTTTTGTCCCCTCGAAAATTTATTATGCCAATTTGACTTTAATTATTCATTAGTGTCGAAATTTAATTAAATGATGAGCAATAAAGATGTAAATTTCATGTGAACAATATAAAGAAGGTTTATTACAGCGTATGTAGTGGAGCATAGCAAATTTTATGGGCATATTTTTGAATATAGCCCAACCGTACCTACGGAATAAGCAAGTCATCGTACAGTCTTAAACATTTTGCTCATATTTCATTACAAATTTTGACAGCATAATTTCAGAGGGCACCGAAGCTTAAAGATGTGTGTCTTTTCTTCTTGCGTGCAAAACATTAAAACGATTAGATGAATTTCACATTTATGCAATGGTGAAAGGTAAGCACGTTTTGAACAATTAAATTGAAAACAGTGTTGGTCAAAAAAAAAAATTGTTTCGTGTCTTATAGAAAATAATGCACGATCCAGCTATGCGTATTGAGGAAAAAAAATAAAATAAGCAGAGCGTAGTTTGAAGTGTGCGGAAATGAAAGGACAATAACCATAAAAACCATAAAACAATAAACCATAAAAATTGTTAGGTCAAATAGTTCTTAAGATGGTCAATTGAAGATCCCAACAAAAAAAAGTACAGCGTAAAGATGGATGTAGATTTTTGCATTTTGAAGTATGTTTTGAATGAAAAGATCGAAGGTAGAAAGTTTTTTTGCTGTCGAATAGATGATTTGGATATTAGAACAAAAATTAGGTAGACTACATGATGTAAATTAGTTATAAGCCAAGAAAAACTTCTATCTGCTGCTCAGTCGCATGATCTCTTCTCGTTTGTATATTTCACTCCAATCGTTAACGTAAGTACATGAGTGATTTTTTGAACATTAAATATGAGTGGTTTTATTACAATTAAATATTGGTAATTGTTCACAATTGTTAGAAAAATCCAATCAATCATTGAAATTAAGCACCCATTTACGTGATGGATTGCGATATTTGGGGCAAAGTAAAAGTAAGATCGCCTCTGAATTTCTGTATTTCCATCATACGCCAAGGCCTGACGTTAAGCAGTTTGTCAACAAGTTCCTGATAATACGTCAAGACCACATCAAGGCAAAGACCCCGTCTTGGCAGCAATAACATGAAAACTAATTCAGGGAAATACTTGAAGTGATGTTTCAAATATCACTCAAGAAATTTGAGAAAAATAATCACATTTTTGATGAAATTGATTCGATTGAATTCAAAGTTGACAAAAGTACATCGTGTTGAATGAATAAAAATAACATACAACCATCAGCTGTGAATTGAAACCTTAAGTGCAGAGTACATTAAAGAAAAGTGCACTTTGTTATAATTTCTATTCATAAAAAGATGAGAGTGAATTTTTTCTCTGAACATTATTTTAAATTCCAGCATCTACTTGTAATTGATACTTTAAGGTTATATTAAATGGCCTAGGTTTACAAAACTCAACAGACAAACATTATCCATGCTCATATACGAGTATGTGCATTCATTTCGATTACAAAAATAAATACCCTAGACACGAAGGCTTCTATCATTTTAAAGGTTTCACTTTTCACACCGGTCAACATAACTGATATGTTGTCATACGTTCATATATGTAACAGTCGTATGAAGAACTTATATAGCTCTGCCCACATACCACTACGAGTACCCTCTCAAATTTCAAACATAGTCATCAGAGTGAAAGTAAAAAAATAAATACCTTTCAGTACTTGTAGTCCATATATATCGTCTATAGTATCGTATAACTGATAAAACTTTTTATTCTATTTCTTAAAAAAAAAAGTGTTATCAGATATTTTAAGAGATAAATTCGTTCGGTATGTTGAACTCAAACGAAGCTCTCGGTTATCTTTCTACATCAAAGCAAGGACAGGTGTAATTAAAGTAAATAAAGTAGAACTTAGTTTGTGAGTTTTCTAATTTGACACCGTACTATCCTAAGGGAAGAGGAGTAACCTCTCTCTCTGAAAAATATTTACCCTAGGTAAGTATGACATTAGATAGCTCTTTCAAGGGTTTATAGTTTTAGGGTTAACGTAACATTTGTTTGGCTTATGGACAAATGTGCTCGAAATAAAAAGTTAAGAATGGGACCGGTAATGGTGACGAGGGGATAGAGGAATATGATTGAAGCCGGGCTTAGGATGGGATTGACGTCGATAAGACTCAACATCCTTACTAATCGCAATATGGGTATACAATTCCTGCTCTTGACATAATTGGTGTCGACACCGCGAAAATTCACATGAAAATTTGAAAAAATGCAGTTTTGAGAAAAACGTAATTAAAGATCGGTGGTGGCCCGGGCGAGCTTCTAACATAAGACGACCCACTTAAGTCGGTCTATCCAAATTTTGGAGGCTTGCGTAGTTCGGAAGAGCGTCCTCATAAGTGAAATAAACGAACTAGAGATGGGTCGTTCATGAGTGAACTGTTTGAAAAGAGCAGTTCATTGAAGTGAGTGAGTGAACTAATTCACTCCTTTTGGTAAACTGTAGTTCGTTTCGCGAATTAACACACCCTTGCAAAAGAAGAAGTTCCTTTGCGATGTGAAGGTTGAAAACGAATGAGTGCCTTTCGTGGGAAGTGAGTACCTTTTTTTTAGGGCCTCACAAGCACTACGAACTTCAAAAGAACTAGTTCCTTCGTGAGTGAAGACCTTTTTTTCTAGGCCTCACAATCACTCTGAAAAGAACTAATTCTTCCGCCGGGGAAGTGATCTGCAAAAAGAACTCGAACTAGTTACTTTCAGTGAGAGAGTCGGAGTTCATTCGCTCACTAAAAGGAACTGCTTTGCCCATCTCTAAAACGAACTAGTTCGCAGTGAGTTCTGCTCCTACTTCGTTTGTATTCATGGATTGGCGTATACTTCCATATAGCTCGCGGTGAGTCGTAGTTCATTTGTATTTAGCATTACTGTAAACTTGGGCAGTGACTTGGGCAGAACTTCTACCTAACGACGGCATTACATAGACGACCTTTTTCTCAGGTCATCACATTGGCGTACACCATCTTAAACTGCACTCTCGCGAACAATTGAACTAAAAGAACGAACTAGTTCGCGACGGATCGCGAACTGCAAATGATTGGTTACTATAGTGAACTAAAATGCCCAAACCTAGTCCAAAACCCCGTTGCCTTATAATTTTATTCCTGTTTTATACACCACCTGATTGCAGTTACTTATCGCTAAAGGAAAATGGCGAAGAGGTGCAAGAATTTTGATACCTTGGAACATATGAGGTAAAAGATAAACTTGTCCAGTAAATCGCCCATGACAATCATCGTCCACGATCGTGTCTTGAGACTGACTTTAAATTATTTCTAGTAAATTTCTTCAGGCACCATTTAATTGCAATCATTGCCCAATGATTTCTTGCAGGTACCTAAGGTCCAGTAATGGGTTTCGGCATTGTGTAAGCCTTGCTATTTAACCAATCTTGGTATACGATGTGAAAAAGAGTTTGGAACATTCTTGTATTGGGTCCACGTAAAATGCAAATATCGGCCAATTTGTCCGATTCCCATGTGAGAAATCATTCCAGCAAGGTCGGACAATTCACTTTACGTTCGAGATTTATTTAAACAGGGTTCGACTTATGGTCTAACTGAGTTGTGCACGCAGAATGTAAATAGTCTTTGTGGACGACGTTTGAGATCCAATCGGAGAGGCCCGACATATATACAAAACATTCCAACCTATTTTAAAAACAGTGGTTCATATTTGGCGACTACTTGGTGTCGAAACAGTGCAAATATTTTGGTTACCGCATAATTAAATCGATAAATTTCATCCTATAAATACCAAAATCACATCAATCAGATGACAATCGATTGATTTTACGATAAATGGGAAAACACCAAAAAACGAACAAGCATCCATTAAAAACATTCAAATATCGCGTTAATAAATTTACAATAATTGATGCAAAAAAAAACCCCAAATTTAAAAGCAGGAATCGTGCAAGTGAGCCGTGTTATTGGATAGCTTAATTGTAACACGGAGATAAGTCGTCTTTAATCCTGCACATTGTATGGATAGCGTTGAATTTATGCAGGTCCCTCACACACTTCTCATATGTGCATGCATAAAATGTACACGACGTATAAAATCGGGATAGAGGAAGGATAGTATGTCTCCAACATGCACGAGATAGAACAATGCTTTATATTCTTGTAAGGGATAATCTCGAATGAATTTCCCATTTGAACTATGTGAGTGCATTGTAGATGATGTGTGCAAACAGAGATCTATCGCTTAATGGATTCCAAAAGCCTGGGTTTATGGGCTGAGCTAATAAATGGTAGGCATGGATTTTACTATCGCAACCGAAGGAGAGAGGGCGAGACTACAAACATGCATCGGGATTGGGTTTTTCCAATCCTGTCCTAAGCCTAAGATCCTAGGAAAGGTAGATACTAGGTAGGCAACGTCAACTGCAGTAGAGTTCCTTCTATGGAGCTATCAGGTCGATTCATCTACCACTTCGGAAAACACTTCACCTCGTCTCTCAATTAATTAGCATCGAGTACAAAATCACAAATGAATGCAAAACAGTGTTTGGTTCTGGGAGCTCTCTGATCCTGAAATCGTTTGAATATTTATTTTGGTTCACTACGCCCAGGTAGACAGGAGTGTCGTATTGAAAGGAGCCCTATACACAATTGGACGACGACGCGCCTCGTTCAAATCGAAATCACCTGGCGGCCCAGGTCGATGGATGATAGCTTGAGATGCCTGTGCTCAGATCAGGCACTGTAGGAGGCACACATTCAGTTTGCAGCCTCATTAGTGGCATGGATGGCAGCAGGCTGCCTATGTCCGCTATTTCATACATCTGCCCAAGGCGAATTTCGTTTACATTCGAATGCATACATTCGGTAAAGTTTTGTGATTGCAAACTCTCCATATGTGAGATGCAACAGCCACTTCATGTAATGCCCCCATGCAGCTGCCACAACAACAACAATAATAATAAAAACAAGACTGCAGGCAGCACACTGAACTAACGCTCCGTACCACTTAGACAGCAGCGTGCTGGTAAATTGGCGAAACAAAGGCCACCGAGCGACTAGGAACGTGCATAATTACAAAATTTTTTGATTCGAGATAAAAACGGTGCCATATAAATGGCCACCATACAAATAACTGGTTAAAGCCTACACTAATCATCCGATAGCTGTTTTCACAATCCGTGCTTTTGTCCGTAGCACGTGCCTCATTTTCCACATACAAAATGTTTTAACTTTATTACAGCAAAAATTAATGGAGTTACGTGCGAATGTGAATGATACTGCCAATGCGATGGAACAACAGAAGAAAAAACCTGGAAATTTCCCGCATTAATATTTCGGGACCATCGCAGATATGAAAGTCAAAAATCTAAATTACTCACAATTCCACGCATCCAGAAACTCTAGGTTCGGTTAAGGACCCAATTAACCTTCTTCCCGGGCAAAATGGAGCCCCAAAAGTTATCTAGCTACTAACAATTTGAACAACCCCTAACTCAAGCCAGGGAGCTCAAGGTGTTCTACGAGTGGGTGTGAGTCTAGGGTAGCGTACCTGTCCTCGTAACTAGGCTCCCTCCAACATCCAAGCGAAAATAAATAAAATCCTAATGGATTGCAGACTCCAGAAAATTTATTATCCGTGTTTATAATCTCGATACGAAAGCAAATAGCTGCGGGAATTGTAATTTAGCCTTCATCACAAATTTTCCAGGGCTAAAATGTAATTTTGTTTACGCCAAAAAAAAACCAGTGAAAATTGGATACTACCCCGTAGAGTTACCCGATAAATCTCTTCATTTTTCTTTACGTCGGATGCGTAGGACGTAGGGCAGTCTTATTTTGATGTAGGCATTAGACAGGCGGACAGGTACGATATAAACTTATAGCCCATGGCCAATTGGGAACAAATAAATAAATTCGCTCGTGTTTAAAAAAAAAAAAAAGAAACTCGAAGTTGAAATTTTCCAGTAGGCCCTTTTTTTTAATGTCTTTGCGCCCCACATTTTCTTTTACGATCGATCATAAAAAATATCGGCCAATTGATTAAGAAGAATTAAAACAGACCAGCTTGTGGCAATTAAATGGAGCACGTGTTGAAAAGTTGAAGGAATTTCAAATAAAGATCAACTTAAGATGCATCAAGTTTTGGCGTTAAAAGCAAAGACGTTTCCGCAAAGACTTTTAAGTACTGGTTTTACGGTATACGGAAAAGTTTTGAAAAATGCCAGTGTTAATACTGCTGAACTGAATTCGGATTATGGTGAGCCGAAAGAAATTTTCGATACTGAGGTCGTTTCCCAATACATACTTTACTTCGTCTAAGTCTACGTTATATCAGTTTAGAAAAAGCTTAGCTAAACCGTCAAAATTGCTCAGCTGATGCTTATTTGACACTTCATAAATTAAATTAAATTCTATAGAAAAATTATAATTTTTTACGTTTGAAGTAAAGCTTGCTATGATTATACAGCAAACTATTCGAATGCGAAGTAGTTAATGCACAAACCAACAAGGAAACAAGTCACTACTTTGCTAGGTCTGACGTCATTAATTGTTCTAACTAGACGTAGACGAAGCAAGGTATTGAGAAACGACCTGAATATTATCAGAAAAAATTTGAATTTTCGAATTAAATTTCTTTTTAGCTCTTACAACAACAAACAAAAATTTGTTTTATTAAAACGGATTCGTAATTGCATTTACTTTTACCAGCTAGTATTGAACCAATTCTGATTTTGAGTACCGAAGCAGAACTGCAAAAACTGATGAAAATTTGTTGAGAAATTAGTACTGTGACTGGACTGAACGATTCTCAACACTCGTTACGTTAATATAAAATACAGAAAATTATACTGGCTGCTAGGGAAAACGAATGTTACAATAATTCAAACATTTCAGAACAAAGTCCTACGTGGAATAGTAAATGCTCCGTGGTACGTTCGAAACAAGGATCTACACCGCGACTTGCGAATCGAATTAGTGGCGGACGTCATCAAGAAATATGTAGTAAAACACAATCAAAGGCTGGAAACACATGCAAATACTGAGATAAAAACTGTACTGAATATCGACAACAACATCCGAAGAACCAAGCCACATGAGCTTATAGCATAATATATACGGGAATTTAGTTATATTTATAATAATCTTCCCCCAAACGCGTTTCTAATGGATATCAAAATCATTGGTCGATCATACACTGATTGGTTATGATCAAGGGAGGTGTTTTTAGTGGGTTAAAGTCCCACATTACTATGAGGTTCGTTCCTCATAGTGTCTTTCGAGATTTTCACCTGCCCTTTAAAAAAAATCGTTGTGGTGCTGTAGTGGTCCATTAAATGTGTGTAATTTAATTGATAGAAACGTATTTTTCTTGGCTTTTCACCTTGTCATGTCTCAACGTTTTTAAATTTGGAAACAACAACAAAACAAAAATATATAGCATACTCTATTTCCATATAAACATGTACAACGTTCGATAATATCTGTACTGGAAGAAGCGGTACTTCTGTTCAATATTGAATGAATTTAGTCCGTACTAGAAATGTTCCACTAAAGATCTCCAACTTTCAGTACTGAGAGGATTCCGCTTGAATACCGGTTGAGTATCGATGCCGATACGAGTTTGAGTATTGTGAACACAAAGCTAATATTTCTGATTAAAAATGAAGCCATGTCTTGCGACATACTTTTGTAGAAGTGGCAATTCTACTGAAATTTATTAAAATTTCCTTTGATGGTTGAAGTTAGTCGACTTGCACTACCTCAGATCGGATTAAACATTTATTGAAGGGCTTTTATTATTTTTCGCTCGTTGTCAACAAAAGTCTTCTGCAGAGAATTAGAATTTATGATATCTAATATCTAAAGCTAAGATACTAAACACAAAAAAATATTTTTTTTTCTCACGACACCGGAGCTCAGCGTTCTTTTGCTACATTTTGCTTATTTATGTTACTAAAAATATTTAATTGTATTTATTGTCTAAAACTGCTTATATTTTTTGTTATCCAGAAATGAAATCATGTTTAAACTTACTACCCATTGTTTATGAATCATATATGGTGCTTACCTGAAAAACAAAAAAGAAAAAGTTTTAAAAAATGCTGAAAAATACATTTAATATTTTATATGAATTCAGTAATAATATTGAGTTTGTACAGTTAGTAATCTACATTAAAAATTCAATCTAGAAAAATTCTTCTTCAATAAAATCTTCTTCATTCAATAAAATCTTCTTCATCAAATAAAATTCGAAGCCTAGTCGATGAAGCTGTGGCTTTAATATTCCTTGAAAAAAAAACCTTTGCTAATTTTTAATAAAGCGCTTTTCAAACTTGTCAAAATCTTAACAGAAGTGCTTCTCGATTTATTTTTAAATTTGTAAAGATAAACTTAAAAAAGTAAATAAAATAAAAATAAATAAAAATCTAGAAAAAAACATAATATAGAATTAAAAAACAAAATTAAGCAAAAAATAAGTGTTAAGAAAAGAAAGAAGGTAAAGAAAAAAGTTAAAAATTAAAAAACCAGAGCAAAACACTCAGAAAAAAGTACAAGAAATACGGAAAAATATAAACAAAAAAACACAACCATAGAAAAAAAGAATTGAGGAAAACAAACAAAAAATAAAAACAGGTATGGGACATAATAAAGCACGTACCTAAATAAAAAAAACATGCAAAAATTCAAATTTGTAAGAAAAACACATAAAAAAGGTAAATTAACAAATAAGGACCACGAAAACAAAATTACAAAATCACGGAAAAATAGAAAGAAAAGAAAAACAAATGTAAATATGTAATAACAGAAAATACACATCTGTAAAAATCGAAAAAATACATATTAAAAAAAGAAAAAACTGGGAAATAAATAATACTAATACGGAAAATATAAGAAAATACAAATAAAACAAAAAGAAAATACAACAACAAAATTTTGAAATACAGACAAAATAAAAACACAGAAAAAACATATATGTATGTAAGTATGTACCAAAATAAGAAAATTACATTAAAATAAACAAAAACAAAAACTAGAATATAATGGAAAAAAACAATAAAATAAAAAAAGTAGTAAAATGGGAAAATAATAAAAAGAAAAATTAAAAAACAACATAAAAAAAACTCATCAAAAATATAAAAATGCAAAAATATAATAAAAATTATTAAAATTTAATAGAAAACAGAAAAAAAACATATATGTGCAAATAAAATGAGAACAAAACTTAAAAAAAAAATCAAGGAATAAAAACCAAGCTGATTAAAACATAAAATATATAAAATTTGAAAAAATTATACTGATAGAGCCTAATTTAACAATTTCCATAAAGTAGAAGTCAAAATAATAATAAAGTAATATCAAAAAAAAATCCAGGGATAGCTACTCCACACTAAGTTGAAATAAAATCGTCACTCCCTCCAATTTAATGCATTTTCCAAACATTACATGTAAGGTACTTACTCCTCTAATCATTACCTTCCACCATTTTCGTGACCTAATTCAATAAGTGCACATCGTCTCCAAACAAACAAAAAAAAAAACACATCGCCCGCAACTTCTTCGAGAAGACAAAATTAAACACCACCCGTCAGCTTATAAGATAATTTATGGACCTTTAAATTTTTTCCATTAAAAACGCATCCCTCCATCGTCTAAACCGAAAAGCCGAGGCCATTTCCTATACGAAACACTTTCTGGTTCGAGGGAAAAAATAAAATGAAAAATTTATTCATAGGAAAAAATTTATCATCGCCTGCCACACATTTTCACTGTCACATAATTTTCGTCTGTGTAAGTTCTTAAAGGGGCCCAATATCGAAAGTAAAAAAGAAAAACCACAACAAACCGAAGTCAAGTATCCTTGAGTTTAATCGTAATATAGCCACGATTTGCTCCTTATAATCATCAGGGCACCCAAGATGTCATTATGCTGTCAAAAAAAATTTGGTGAACATGCGGCGTGCGGTTACGAAAATCAGACGCATTGCGTACACCAATTTCAAATTCATTGGTGTCATTATGGCGATTTATCGCTCGGTCATGAATCATATCGCGGCGACATAAGACATAGCCCCAAGAACACCGAAACACCGAAACATCAAGAGTGCGAAAAGACAATTTTCTTTATCAGACCGTATAAAAGGTTTTTTTCTTTCTTTTAAGTAATTCCCATGTGGGGATCCTCATATGAGTGAAATGGAGAATGGTAATCGGATGGGTATTTATTGCGAAAAGCGCAATTTGTTTTTGAGATCAAACGAGAAGAAACTGGGGGAGTAAAATTAACGAGGTCCGAAATTTTGCTTTTGGTTTACCAGTTTCAACTCGAGACTAATTAGTGTCAGTTCTTGTTTGTAAATATGCCTGGCAATGGTTCTTAAAAGAAGTGTCTTAAGATCGAAATTTTTCCTCATTTACGGATCATAGCCATTGAAATTTATTAGATTTTTGGCGGCAAGATGACAACAGAGACTTTGTTCTTTTGAAAATTTACTGATTTCCTTACTACAACAGCGGCTGTATTAATTTGCCCCACTGTTGAAAGAAATGCTAATCTTAGTTGGGTGAAAAACGCATTTTTCTCCAATTGCCAAGAATGTCTATCAACTATCACCAATTAAATTAAACTTAATTTTTTTTTTAATTTCCCCCGTTCAGCCCAGACCTACACCCGAAGCCACTAAATTTTCCGTCTCAAGTACTTTTCGCTTAAAAACTACTTCAGTTCCGAACAGAGCACTCTATTCAAGTACCGCACTTAAAGGTCCAGGTCCTAACTAAATAATTGCAGATTCTCGCCATTCAAACTTAAGATCTTAAAGACCCTATAGAATTTTCTAGGATCAGCTCAAAAACCATAAGGACGAAAATAATCTCATAAGCAGTTCAGTTATTTCGTGCACAAGCCAAAACAACAATTTAAAGATGTTTTTCTTCGCATTCTCACGTTTTTTATGTTTATACTTTGTGATAGGGGGGAAAAAAAATCTCAAATCAAAAGAGCGTGGAAAATTTCAAAGAAGAATTTTCTAAAGGTAGAAAAACTGTAAAATAAATTTACGCTTCGCTAATTTATTTTCCGATAGACATTTTACACCGTATCTCAGGTAATACATAGTGATGAGTGTTTTTTTTTGCGTAGAAAACTTATCAAAAGAATTATCCCATCCCCCCATCGAAATTGCCCATAGACAAGACACCTAAAACGTTTCCAAAGGATCAAATTTCTTCACTGTCTTTAGCGAAGTTTGTACCTGAAATTTTATGGATTTTTAGAGTGCGTCGTGATATAGTAGGAGAAAGATGAGACACTAAGAACACACCAGGTACAATCAATCTTTGCGAATAATACCTTTAAGCTCATTGTTTGGTATTTTCAACGGATTGAACACTTTTTTTGTTTGGTTTCAAAAATTTGTCAAGGTCTTAATGAAATTTAATATAGTCGTAAGATAGGAGCACCACACTGAAGATAGAGGCAGTGAAATATTTGTAAATGGCTTCCATTCTGAAGGATTTAACAGAGCTACAGGCTTCATATTACTGAGTCCGTAACACGAACAGAAAAACTAAGGGTTGTAAGAATTCGTTTATTGCTTCGTGATTTCTCTAGAAAAATTCGATAGAAAAAACTGCTAAGCTGTTCGTTCAATACTTTCTACAACAAAATTGAAAAATAATTTAAAAAAAATAAAGTGATTATAAGTAAGAAGTAATAAGTAAAAATTAAAATATAAAAATTAATAAGTAAAAATAAAATTTAAAAAGTAATATGTATCTACGTGAAAAGTAAGAAGAAAAGGAATAAATTTTTATAATCTAATATATAAAATGAAGTCGCATAAATGGTCGGGCGGTATAGAAATCTACACCTGTCAACCTTTCCCTCCCAAATTTTGCATGGACATTCTCGAGACTACCGGATAGGTCGAGAACATAATTATATATTCCCGAAATTAGTGGTTCGCGAGTTATTTCAACATTTGAGCTTTTTTTAAAAAGTTAAATCAGATGAACCTGACTTAGAATTAAAAATTTACAACAGGCAGTCGTAGCCCAGCGAGTAAGGCGTCTGACTAGAAATCATATGATTCCCCCTGGGAGCGTATGTTTGAATCCTGCCGGCCGCTAACATGTGTGATTTTTTTTTTAATTTACTTATTTCGATTTTACTACCGGCTGCGAACACGTGACGGGCGTAACAGGGGCGATGACACATAATTATACCTAGGTATATTCCCAAAATTGGTGGCTCGCGAGTTATTTCAACATTTTAGTGGATGAAGTATGGAGGATGGTGGGTGGAGAATGGAGGATGAATAGAGAAAAATGAAAAATGACAAGTGAAAAATAAAAAATTTAAAGTTAAAAATTAAAAATTAAAAATGGCATTAATGTCGTCTCCAGTTCCTTGAGCTGAGAAAGTGTACCTGAAACGGGAGTCATTCCATCAAAAATTGCAAAAGTTGTGACCTCATCCATTTCACCATTTTAAAGGGGAAGGTTGTCGCAAAATAAGAAAAATACAAATCAAATTTATTCCTAATTTTTTTTTTTCAAGGATAACGATTTTGTTCTTTATCCTTGAATATCTTAAAATACGGTTTTTTCTATTTTTTTATTTTTTATAGAATCGGCGATGGTAAGGTCACAAAATTGTGCGATTTTTGATGGAATGACCCGAATGTGGATAAACGGGATAAAAAGAGGACCAATAGATAAACGGGACTAACAGGGGCGATGGAACAACGTAAGCGTAGCGAGCGTAGCGAGCGTAGCGAGCGTAGCCGACTCTTCATAACATCGACGCTGTATACATGCATTCTTGCAAAAGAGTAAGCTGGACACTCGAGAAAAAAATGCCCCGTCGTGTCGTTGCTCTCGTCGCAAGCAGTCTCAACCAGCCGTTGTCTTTGTCATTGCCAGATAAATTGCCTGTGTAGACGTAGGGTTCGCTTCAACCATCTCCCATATCATTATTAACCCCATAAAGACGGGAATGCAAAAAAAAAACTTTCACATTAGAAGAAAGAATATTGCTTTCCCTTAATTGTTTCCGACCTAACGACCTCCGGAAAAAAAATATCTGACAATCGAAAAGAGAAATTCATCACACAACACTTGATTTCACTGAAACAACAGCTGGAAGCGACGAATCCTTTTAATGAATAATACGCCACTCGAAACGAATTCGAACGTCTGCTACTTATTAACCTGAAGCCCGAAAAGAACTCACCATACAAGTTAATTAGAACTCATCCCCATCCATTTCCCATGTCAGGATATCTAGTTTCACCCTTGGTCTTGAAAAGCGCACCGATCGATCGATCGACTCTGTCTCATTTTTCCCATCGGTAACATTTTCAAGCGTTTCACCAGAAATAACTCTTCCACATACGACAGATGTCGGGAACTCCTAAAACCGATACTTCCCAACTTTTTTCCCTAGAACCGAAATGTTAATCTTAATCAAAAAAATTGGAGCAATCCGGTTTTTTTTTTAGATAAATTGAGAAAAGATCTAAGCACTTCATCGTTCATCAATCAAAGTCTTTGATCTAATTTGTTGCGTCCAATGTCCCAATGAACTTCTCGAGGATTCTCTGAAATCTCCATCGTCATCAGATGCACTGTCGATTGTTGCATTTGATTAAGTTCCATCTTCCGGCCGTTCAGCGTTAGCTAGGGCTTCATAATATCTGGAGAATCATGAAAAATTATCCGGAAATTTCGATGCATGGCCCGGAAAATTTATCATTTATTCAAGAAAACTTGAGACTCAACACCAGACAGCAATGAGAAATGACACCCCAAATGGTGCACGACAGACACAAATGCGACATCTAACACTGGATAGTCGGGGCGGCCCGGTGGAACCCGTGTCCTCGTCCACACAATTCCAATATATTTTTATCTAGGCTGTTAGATTCTAGCGTTTTCAGATGTTCGGACTATAGGCACAACTCAACGCAACGTCTTACTAATTAAGAATGTGAGGGAGATGTTAACGATGATATTTTGTTTGCTGTTTTTTTCTGTCCATTTCGTTTATTTTTCTAAGCATTTTCTAGAGGAATCTTCGATGCGTTCGATAGTTGGCCACGAGTTGGATTTTTTTCCCCGTTTATAGCTTCTTACCGATAGCTTTGTCTCGATTATAAAACAGACGACTAGTTTAGTAGCGTACATAAGGCACATTTTCTTCTATTGATTTCGATGAATGTCAGACGCATGTGACATACAACATCGTTAGGAAATAACTCGATTGTCGAGAAACATTCTCAGTTGTTGGTAGAGCCTAGCCAGTCAGGTATAATTACAGATAATTGATGGAGAATTCCTGCCTTATTTGAATATAATCACATGCCAATTAAAAGCAATAATAACTGCTTTGATTTCGATCGGAATTCACCTAATTGGGTTATGAATGATTGAAATGTCCTGGCTCATTAGTGGCTGTATATTGGAAATTTAAATTAATCTCAAAATTTCTTTTTTTTACTTTCGACGATACGCCAGTATTACGGAACTTTGTGCCAAACCTCAATTTGGACGAACGAAATGAACTTGAAATGTAGCAGCATGGAAAAAACAGGATTTTAGCGGGTATTTACTATCCACGCGTGATCGGACTAATTTCGTTAATTTGGAACCATAGGGAAACTTAGTGATGGTTTAGAAATATTTAGAATAGGCTTAGCAGGCCGGTATTTCACCGGCCTACGGTACCCTACCGGCGTAACCCACTCAGTATAATACACGCAAAACCGTACCAACCTAAGTATGACGTAGGGGGTTTAGAAGACTATGAGCGTACGCTGAGGACATAGGTTATGACCGTACTCAGTGGTTACGTATGGTAGGTACGCAGGATAGGTATCTACGCCAACATGAAAGCATTAAGTGATCTGGTTGAGTTTTCGGTACCGGGGCTGCCACTTTCAAAATAAATAAAATACAAAAACAATATAGTATATATAAAATAAAAACAAAACGACCACAATTTAAAAAAATGATTAGAAAAAGTATAAAAAAATAGCACAAAATATTATAAAAAAGTCTTAAAAAATAAATAAATTTTTTAAAAAAGAAACCTTACTGTGGTCTATTTCAGTGGCTCTCAATAGGCTAAATGTCTGTATTATATACTAAATTGCACAGCTGGTGCTTTTTCTGAGCCAATCTGGCTTTAGCTATGAACTAGCATACATTGAATACTCTAACTCATTATACTCTATTTTATGTTGATACGAAGCGTGATTCGGTAGTTTTTCACGAAATTGTCTAAACAAAAATTGGCACATAGCGAAATTGAATTGAGAATCACTGCTTTATTCTTTTCTCGCTGGCATGTCTTATGGATATGCAGGTGTGCACCCGTTTCAGAAGGCGGAGGCATATTTCATGAAAATCGGTGAAGTAGTTCTCGAGTTATAAGTGCACAAAACAGACAAAAGTTTTCTAAATACGATATTTTAACTTGTCTTCTATGATTAGACCTGTCAGCGAAATATTTTGTGAAAATTCGAAAATTTCGGAACAGTTTTCCTTCAGAGAGATGTTGAGATATCAATTTGTTGATGTAGACTAAATAGGGACAAAGTTACGATGAAGACATAATATTACGTAGTTCAAGGTGGCGAAGGTGACCTGTAATTAAAAAGATTGGATTCATGGTATCTGATTATGACATGATACTGACATATGTCCGAACATAAAATATGTCCAATCCAATTAGTAGCTATATCTGGAGTTTATTACCTAATAGAGTAAGTAACCAGTTCGAAAACAGTGTTGGTGGATCATTCGAAAAATATAACTAACCAATTTAATACAAAAAAAACAACAACCGCACTCACTACCTCGCTTCATTCACTATTTAATTTCACAAATCGATTCATTCGAAATCCCAACGACAAGAAATCAATCAATAAAGTCATAATGAAAAAGTGATTTGTCATGTCATTGTTCAAATGAAATCTCATCCCAAAATTTTTATTGACATTATCAGCCAGTTCGGACAAAAATCTGCTACAATATCGACTTTATTACCATTATGCTATTATTGATGAATATGATGAAGATGATGTCTCGTTTCCTCATCGAAACTTTTGAATTTATATTTGTCAAAGTAAACACACACGCGGGATATGTATACAGATGGAAATGTGTCGATCATATGTGTGAGATGTCACTCACCCTGAATTTCTAATAATGTAAAATGTGTGTTTTTGTTCTATTGAATGAAAACGTTTGATGAAAATTAATGGTGAAAAAAATGTTTGGATGAGGAACAGATGGCGCAGCAGTTTACACACAGTTCATGCTTTACGCATTTCTATTTTTTTTTTTTTTTGCTGCGTCTAAATTGAATAAATAATTGTTTTTGTTATTGCGTTTGTTACTTAGGGAGTTTTAAAAAGATTGGTTCTTTTAATAGCATTTTAAGTTGAAGAAATCGAAATGTTTTGGAGCCAGTGTGGACAGGAATCCACTTTTCCGATTTACAGGTGTATTATACAAATGTCTGTTATTTCTAAACAAAACAATAGTACAGGTGACAATACTATTCTCTATTTTCAATAAACGTCCCTGTTAAAACACGATAGGGTTATTCAATAGGGACATAACAATTTTGTATTTAAATAAAACACAGAATAATTAAGATAATTTCCAAACGTTGCTCATTTGTGAACTTCACTATGATAAAAATGTAAGCTAACTAACTTTTTGGCATTGACAGACCAGCAAAAAAGTTTAAGGGTGAGTTTGTATTAAAGTGCAAAATTGTTATGTACCTATTGAATAACCCTTTATAACGAGACAAACTAGTACGTTATTGAAGTGTACTTTACTTAATTGCTAGTCGTGTGCAATTTTCTTTATCTCAAAAGAGAACAAGAAACGGAAGTTCTTCCGGAATTTCAAACTTTTTTTTATCATTTTCATTGCCTTAGCCTTGAACGAGGAACACACTATACATCACACGTCCAAACCACAAACATAAATCAGTATTTCTGCTCCTTTTTTATAAAGGTAAAAACGAAATAGGTCTATTAAAATGAAATATGTTTTAGAGATTGAGTGACCTGAGATAAGTGGAACACAATTCTGGCGGATAAAGCATTTGGCTGACGGACGTTTTAATATCGTTTTCTTGGAATTTAATAAATCACAGACGACATAAAAATTTTAGTTGATATGGAAACCTTTACCTTGAGTCGTTTGGAACGTATGATTTTTTTCCCTTCCAAACTTTGATAAGAATCAGCCATACAATTTGAAAATTGTGTGCTATAAATGTTTTTGTTCATTTTTTAATAATAATTTACGATCGGAACTTGATCACTTTGGGCTTTCGTACTTTGAAACTATATTTCCTTTATGAACTTATTACGAATTTTACAACATATTTAATCAATGAATGGAAAAATAATTTATTGATGTTTTATCTATCAATCGTGGTTAAATTACAAGACACATAAATTTAATTCAGTTATTGATAAGATCGATGATTTAATGGGAATGAAGTGTTTAATTAATTGGTGTTTATTTTTGTTGAAGGAAATTCCGGTGATTATTAATTTGATATAATTGGAGCGTAAATACGCATGGATGTGGACAATAGCACACCGATAGTGCAAAAGGTGGAAGAGATGTAAAAGCCATGTTGTCTTGGATGCAGTATAGGCTCAAAAACATTTCAAAGGATTAATAAATTCTAACTACAGATTTATTTACAAATAAATAATATATAAATCAAAAAATAGAAAACTAAATAAAAAGGAAGAGAAAAAACAAATAAACAAAAACAAATTCGAACGAAGGTAATCAAAAAGAAAACGCAGAAAAAGAAGCATAATGGCGAAAAAGGGAATGAAATCCAATAAAAATTTACGAAAAGAAAAAAATCCGGAAAATAAATATATATAAAAAAATAAACATATATAAAAAAATACATAAATATAACAAAATATAAAAAAAAATAAAAAATATTTACAATTTAGAAAATTGAGAAATGAAAAAAAAAACAAAATTTAAGAAGCAGAAAATAAATTAATATAAAAAAATAAATATATATATGAAAAAATATATAAAAAAAAATATATATAAAATAAAATAAATAAATACACATAAATAATAAAACAAAATTTAATAATAGAAAATATATTAAAAAAAAAAATAAAAAAATTAACAAAACAAAATTTAGAAACAGAAAATAAATATTCATATATATAAAAAAAAATTTTTTTTAAATAAATAATAAATAAATATAAAATAAATAATAAATAAATATAAATTAAATAATAAATAAATATAAAATAAATAATAAATAAATATTAACATATAAAATAGAAACTATAAAAAAAAATTAAACAAAATATAAAAAAAATAAAACAAAATATAAAAAAATAAAACAAAATATAAAAAAATAAAACAAAATATAAAAAAAATAAAACAAAATATAAAAAAAATAAAACAAAATATAAAAAAAATAAAACAAAATATAAAAAAAATAAAACAAAATATAAAAAAAATAAAACAAAATATAAAAAAAATAAAACAAAATATAAAAAAAATAAAACAAAATATAAAAAAAATAAAACAAAATATAAAAAAAATAAAACAAAATATAAAAACAAAAATTTAATAAAAAATTTAAGAACTATGTATTTTCAAAGAAATATATCTACAAACAAAAACAGTAAAAATCGAAAGAGGTTAGGAAAACCTGTGAAAAATGACTGGAAAGAATAAAAATATGTAGGACAACGAATAAATTAAAACGGAATGAAAATATTATATAACACTAAAACTAAAAATACAAGTACCAAAAATTTAAACAAAAAAAAAAATATTCAAAATTTTGTGGCAAAATCGATACTGAGCCTCCTCCGTATGTCCTCCCGATTGAGGTACGAAAAGCCGAGTTCTATAGTATCTCAACTCCGTCCACTATGTTATTAATTTTATAAAAACTAAACTTTGATCGAAAACTATGGCGCCACTCACTTACTTTGTCACCCAACTCAACCAGTCTTAAAGTAGGGCACGAGCTAAGCTAACTAAAAATTAAATGCAATCAACATTTTCTATATGAGCCATATAATAATAATTTATTTACATTTAACGCCTACGGGGTTCATAGCATTTATAAATCATGTTAATAAACCCGTCTTTTCGGAGCCATATAAATTGAAACAAGAAACTTAAGGAGTCTTCACGAAATAAACATAAACATTTACATTCTACCGAACCAGGAGCAACAAGGATATATGCGACTAACGTCTACATTAATTGCCAAGGATTAAGAACAAACAGGATATTTTACAAGCACTATAAACCCTGCAATTTACGATTACGATCTCCAATTACAATGATAATTTCTCAAAATGTTCATCATCTTGGCGATGGCAAAATTGTATCTAATAATTTATTTTGCTCAAAATAAGGCGAATAAATTTTAACCTCGTTTGTTATATTCTTTGGAGAAAATTCATTTATCCCAATTTATTTTCCTCGTAATAACACACACACACACACTCGCTTGGTAACATTACTAAGTAAATCATGGAAAATTTCTTAATCAAAAATCAAGGTGAAGTCGCCGAAAGGTGAAATGTTTGCAATTTATCTTGGTAATTTTATGCCCGACCCCGTGTGTCTAATCTTGGTAAATTTTTCCTATGAAATATTAAAAAAAAAATATTATTACATTTTGCACTTAGAAAACATCTTCGATAGCGTTTGTAGCTGCTTCTACAAACCGAGTTGAAAGGCAGATGCCATACGTGACCTTCACTGCATCAACAATAATTGTAATTATTTCCATGTGCTCGGTACGTTTTGTCTTTAGTGCGACGAGTGAAATTTTAATTTGTCTTGAAATTTTAATTTGTCTTGAAAATGTTAAACGTTAATATGGACATAGGAATTTGCAGGTACTCGTAATATACGAGTATTTTGTCAATTCTCTGACATGTTTTTAGACGTATAGCAGCACATTTTGCTAATTAGCAGATATGTTACTCCTCATATAGAGGGGGCAGATTGCAATGGTAGCCAGGACATTTTATGCAGAGTAGTTGGGTTTATTGTAATGGCAAAATAATATCGAAACATAACAAAAAACTTGCTAGAAGCAGTAAAAAGTGTTTCAAATACTTAAGGAGCTTGTACACGAACAATTTTTGAAGCAATTAATTGTCCGGCCACTATTTCCAAAACTAGTGGAGCAATTAATGGAGCAATACCGGGCAATATCATGCTAGTTGCGGCAATATATCAGCAATTTGGCAATGTTTCCACAGGTTGCTGGTATTGCTCGCCTTATAGTTGCTTTATTTCCACTAGCTTGGAAAATTCTGAGCAATTGTTTTCGTTCGGTGTTTCAGTTGTCAAGTTTTGTTTTGAGTTTTGGATTTATTTGTCAAGTTTCGTGTTAAAACGGCTTTAAATTCAAATATTTCAAGTATTATTATAAGTTTTAGATTTATTTTTCATAGACTGAATTGTCCGTGTATGATGTCATTGCCAAATTGGTGAGTATTGCTTCATATAAATAGTCACTGTTGATCAACGAGTTGACAAAAAATTGATTCATATCGTCAATTGCTGATTTTGCTGAGTGTTGCTGTATGTTTTCGTGACGTCAAAATTGTGTGAAATTGCTGCAAATTCGGCAATTTTAGTCGCTCGTGTAAAAGCACCTTTAAATATTTTCGAATCAATTTTCGCTACCCCACGAATCGCAAACTGCTCACATAAAAATCTAATTTTTTTTCGAGGAGTTTTTGTGAGGCTCATCTTCTAAGCACAGTTCAGTGTTCTAAATGACGTCATTTAGTATTAAACTTATGGTTATTGAAGTGTTACGAAAGCGTTTCTTATCACAATTTATTTGAACTCGCGATGATAAGAAGGCGAATCGTTTCAATTGATAATGCAAACATATCGGCGAGACCGCTCGTCGATTCGCGCTAAATCGCTTCTCGGTTATAGAACTTGGCTGGGTATGTGGGGAATTTATTTATTTGCTTTCTTTAGTTAGGCTCAATTGGAAATAAAAGACGTTTGTTGTCTTTGGGTAAACATTTTGAGCATTTTTAACTATGATCAGAGCCGCAAGCAGCCCAGTATAGTCACCTTGAAAACAACGACTATATTCGCGGTCGGACAGTTAAGCACGTAAAATAAAGGGAGCGTTGCAAAAATAAAGCGCGAATTTCTTGTCGATTTGATAAGGAATAAAAAACATATTTACAGTGTGGGGTGATCGACTTTTTTTTAGAGATATTATTTTTAGCAGGTGTGAGAATCTTTAGATTCTCTTACGCATATTTGCAATGGGTCAACGATGTTTTCCTCAGATAGAGGAATGTTTCTTTGACATGTCCAACAATATATGGAACGTAGCACTCGTATGAGGCCATTAACTTATTAAAGCTCTGATATCTGGACAGACAGGTAATGGACGTTTGGTTATGTATTTTTCCGCGTGGCCTTTAAGAAGAGTATCAGCAGACTTTTTTATCGGGCGATAGTTTAGTTGGATGGCCAATGACTTTTTAGCTATATGAAAGCGCGCACACTAATCGTTTCGATTCGTCCAAACTAAATAGTTGAATATGCAAGACTTTTCCTTTCCATCGAAGCCCGAAAACCCAGCAACTATCGGCCGATTGGTTTGAGCACTGTGTGCATGGACATCGACTAAATAGTTTAGTCGAGCAGAACGATGTGATTAAAAAATCTGATCTAAGTTTAGACAAGTCAACAAAAATATGCTCAACTTCTTTTATGTGAAAAACTACCGAATGAAGACCACAAATGAACCGTCGCTCTATGCAAACGCCATGGTTAAAAAGCGATGGTCGAGCAGTTGCCGTGCATGCTGCAAGTGAACTTTTTCCAATTAGCATCCAATCAAGTGGCACATCTACTCCCCATGTCCGGTGCGATATATGCACTAAAACGGACGAAACGTTCCGCTTCCAGCTAAAAAGGATCTCTGTTTTTTCTATTGTGTATATTCTTGCTATCCCATTGCAATTTAAAGTTGTGCTCGACGTCACTGTAAATTGTGCGACAAAAAAATCATTGATCTTTTTTTTTGTCAAATGAAAACAGAAGGGTGCTCCAAAGAGGGATGAAACAGGATGGTGCTGGTGGTCTCGCCAGATCATAATCTGGAATCGTAAAAACTTTTTTCCCCGGATTAATTAACCGTCCCGAGGACTAAACATCACCGGAACTTTTACTATGGTTCCTTCCTTCTACGCTGATTCCGAGTATGAGCTACTGCAACATTGTGTACCAGCGCAGTCCAACGCTTCGAGATGGAGTTGTGGATGCGGCAGCATAGTAAATCCCGTGTTGGATTCAAAAGGACGAGGATAAACCTCCCCGAGCACATCTGGCCAAACGAGAAGTTTCACACCGAGCGGTAAACTAGAAAAATACGTTTTCATAGTGGACGAATAGTGGGTGTGGTAGCTGCGGGAATCCCTTGACTCCTACATCGTGTCCAGGAGGAGAAAGTGACTATTCGAAGTGTTGGCGAACAATCGGGTCCGTAGACAGTATAGAATGGGGGCGAAAAAAGGAAAGCCCTGGAGTAATTCGATGCTAACAAAATGATAACACTGTGAACGGATGTCCTTTGAGCAAGGCTCACTTTTGTGTAATTCGCTTACTAGCCGGGATTCTATGGCAGATTCAGGACCGAGTTAGTATATCCGACATCCAGATCCAGGACGATACACCAAACGGGACAATACTTGAGGGTATGTTGTTGCGAATTTTGCCAGTTGAAAGGGCTTCGGTTGACGTTCGTTCGTTTCATTGTCTTTGCAGTGTCCTTCGTCCTGTTTATCGTTCAGCTTATGTTCGGCGGCATCTCTGTAAAGCTTTTCTAGGATAGTAGGACTTTATCTTGATTGCAAACAATGGTGAAGCCAACGAGTTAAAGCGCACACGAAATTATGTACATTTGTTTGCAGGTGCTGGGGCGACAAGGAGGATGGTTTTAAAATTTGAGTCTTAATTGTTCCGGATTTTTGGTTGACTGGATGTGGTCCGGATGCATCTATTCGCGACCGGGATTGAACGGATAGATAATATTTTGTTTTGATATAGCAGTACCGAATGTTGTGTATTTAAGATAGGTAGCAAGACAATTAAACTAACCAGGCGAGGGAGTGCTAGACAAAAGGGTTTGATTTGTATTTTTCCCTAGGAGCTAGTGTTTCTTGACCCTCATCAGTGGACGGGCTATAGGCTATAATATCCAATCACCAAAAAGTTAGCGGAAATAATCAGATCGAAAGGAAGGGTCAACATAAAATTCGAAATATCATCGAAGAGCCAAGGCTAATTTGACCAGTCGCGCCATTAAAGTAGCCGTAGCTGCTCAAATTGAAATTAGTAATGCGAATTGACTCACACCATTTTATTCTATCTGGTATAGGATTTTATAACCTAGTAAAATTAGTGGGTTGACTATTCTGGATGTTGTTGTTGTTTCACGTATACTTATGCTTTCTTATCCCACTCTGAAGAGCATTAAAACGCACCTATTATGTCTGCTTAAAACCATACTACTTAAGATTGTTCTCAGGTTTTCTCTACAATAAATGTTTTTTTAGTTATATTATTTTCTGGATGGTTTTCGTTCACTCAGCTGTAAATGAGTACCTGAGTTAAAATCGGGGCAATAATCACGGACAAGCGTGTGGCTGACCACTTCACCTCCTAGTGTTCCGTTGGTCTCGTAACTCTAGCTCTACTTCAAGGCCTAGGCCCGATTTGGGCTGCTGCGCCATTGATTATTATTTCGTTTACTTTACTTTACTGTTTTGTTTTATTTTATTAATTTTTTTAATATTTAACCTTTTACTTCAATATTTTAATTTTTCTCATTTCTTTTCCTTGTTTGAATTTATTTTTATTGTTTAATTTTTTTCTGTTTGTGTTTTTTTTTTTTAAATTTTTTGTCTATTTTTGTATTATTTATTTTGTTTGTTACAATTTTTTCCTATTTATGTTTTGTATTCTTCTCTTTTTTTACGTTTTTCTTCTTTCTTTTTTTTTCTATTTTTGTATTATTTATTTTATTTGTTACAATTTTTTCCTGTTTATGTTTTATATTCTTTTTCTTTTTTTATATTTTTCTTCTTTCTTCTTGTTTATTTTTATATTTTTCTTTTACACGGCTAATTTCATTACAAAGCCATTGAGTAACAAGTGAAGCACTTCAATAGAAAATCTACTTATACGATAAACCATAAAGAGCCTTATCACTTCCGAATTGGCACATTTTTTCTTAAATCAAAGGTTCATCTCGTCCTTAGTATAGTCTCAGCAACAATAGAATTGCAAGTTGGGATAAGAAAAAAGGGTCTACAGCTGCTACTGACAGAACTACTGTCTTTCCTTGGCACGAGTGACCCTCGATCCATCCCAGTTCAAAAGGGATGATGATTGAGTTCAGCAAAAAAAAAATGGAAATCGAGAAATCATATGAGAAATCATATGAGAAAATCAAATATCGATAGGTTGCTCGTTCGGATGGAAGAAGAGAGACACACCTTTTCGAATATGACATATTGAAGACAGACATTACTTGAGATAGGGTCGAGTTAGACTACGGTGGGCTGAGGATCTTTTCGGAAAAGATTTCAATTTGTAATGAATTTACATATCCAGAGAATGTGATGGTTGGTTGAACGAAGGTTGACTTTCTGTCTTCGGGGGTTTTCTTACGCCAACCACTTTTTTTTCGTTTCTGGAAAGTATCTTCTGTTATTTATTCATGGCAATTTGAGTTGCGGCCCGGAAAGGTCAATCTTCGGGGGTGATTATGGGTCAGACTTTTTTTAAGAATTGAGAAGATGCTGGAAATGATTAGGCACGCATCGAAGTTTTCCAGATCGATTTAGGTAGCCGAATACTACGCGGTCGGTTGCGGGCTGTAGGAAGAAAGGGTCCTTGCTCAATTCGTTTATTGGTGGAGTTGGGTGAAATGTGAAAGGTAACTGAATTAGGCCGTATAAATGGGGTTTGTGGGGGAATTTGGTAGCTCCGAACTGATGGGGAGGTTTTTTTAGTCCCCACATTCCGATTTTGCACTAGAATTAAAGCCAAGAATCAAGATTGATCTTATTACTCACACAGAACTTAGTGAAGAGAAAAAGATTCTTAAACCCATTCGAGCTCCACCTTCCGGATTAATTAGAACAGACCCAGTCTAAACTCGTCGGCTAGTCGAGCACAGCAAACGCAAAATGTGGCCCATTCCGGCGATAGCTGAACAATTCATTTTCTTATCCTTGCAGCGGCATTTTCTAGGAAACTATGTCAGATTTGTTTTTCATTCTGAACAGATAAGTTGCAAGGAGCAAAGTCGACTTAATTATAAACTGCAGAGCTAGTTGGAAATCGCGGTCCATTTTCGAAGTGCTCTTCAATGGAAACTGGAGGCTCCGATTCCTTCACTACGAGGAATTAGATACAGAAATACACTTCCGCAATGTGGAATGACTCTGCACTTTACTCCAAATTGTTAAATTTCTCAGCACTTATTTACCTCTCGGATACCTTGAAGGGAATTTCACATTACTTCATAGATCCTGCTTTTCCTGCAGTTAGGAAAAAGTTTTCCACGATACAAAATCCATGCGGGACAGTATCTCTAAAATAGTTTTCGTCCCCTTTAAATTCAATCAAATTACTGTATCTTGGCTAAGTTTCTTCCAGAAGTTTCCTCACAATTATATCCTTGTCGTCCTCAAACCCTCCCCCATCGACATCCTTTTCAAAGCGCAAGCATGGAAGTTATAAATGTTTCCTATACACACAAGTTCAAGATTTCCAGAGCGATCCAAGGACGAGGGTGAAACGAAAGTCCGCCTTATTTAATGCATGGCTCAAACGACACATTTCAAAGGGGGTCTAGCTACCCCATGCATACGAATTTATGTTTAATTATTTTTTTTTGCCATCGTTTGTCCGCGTATTTTCATATAGCGAGCTAAAAACGACTGGATATGAAAATACATAGGAAATTGTTTAAGGCTTTCTGAGGACAATTTGAATTCCAAAGCGATGTGAAATATGTTGACGACTGCTGTCGCCGGGAGTTTTTTTTTTCACGACAACGTGTTTTTTTTCGATTGAGACGGCACAACTGGTGAGGTTGGATATGTGACCCTTGAGGAATTTACGGAATTTTTGTACGACAAATGATGAAATAAACACGAAAATATTGACGAAAAAAAATTTAAAAACAACAACGTAATTTTGAGGTAATAAATTTCAGGATTGGAAAAACGTAGGAGTAATATTCACAACTGGATGCGTTATCCGGAAGGAAATATTTCCGCATCAACCCGCGTAAGGACGAATGGAATTTCGTCTTAGGTTTTCAATTCTACTCTATGAAGAATTCGAAATTACGGCGTAATAGGGAGTTGTGATTTGGCCAGCAAAGAATCAGATTAATTTATCTAATAGGTAATAACAACAAGAACATTATGAAATCGAATATAGTAATCGGTTCAGGAAAAAAAAATAAAACATAAAAAGTCGGAAATCATTTTTCCTACAACTTTTTTTTATATTTAAATTTTAGATAGAACTCAAATTGAAGATACTTATTGAACAAATTTTTTTTTTTCTTCATCCAATTGAGCCTGACGCTTTTTACTCAAACTACTGATCAAATTCTATAGAGCAGTTTTTCCAAAATCAAACAGATCCACAGGCAAACAAACAAACAAATAATATTGTATCTATTTTTATAAAGATAGAAATAGGCAGAATTTGTATATAAAAGATGTGTAAAAGGATATCATTTAAAAGAAAAATTAAGGAAAGAAACAAGCATGAGCGCAACCAAAATAAACAGTATTTTATTAAGAAAAAATAAGACAATAAATGAAATATGTTTAAAAACAAAAAATAAATAAATAAAAACATAAAGAGTAAAAGCAAGTGGAAGAAAATGAAAAAAGGAACAAATAAAATAAATATTTGAAATAAAAACAAGAAAAGAAGAATGAAAATGATAGAATTAAAAAAAAGAATTAAAAATTCAACAAAATAGGATCAAAAAGGGAGAAAATAAAATTAAAATAGAAGAACATATATAACTAAAAAGAAAACCAATTTTAAATTTAAAAATAAAACAATAAAAAGGTAAAAAACAAAAAAAATAAGAAATAAAACCACAAATCAAAAAAGAATTAAAAAGTAGAAGAAGAAAGGAGAATAATAAAATAGGGAACAAAAATGAAGACACAAAAAATAAGACACAGCATAAATCAAACATAATAAAAAAGATAGTATAATTATAAAAAATAATACTGCAGAAAAAAACTAAAGTGAAAAAAATTTCAAAAAAAATTGGAAAAGGAAAAACAGGCAATAAATAAAATAAAAATAGAAGGACTTAAAAATAAAACCAAAACTCACAAATGAAAAAAGTATTAAAAATAAACGGAAAGAGAATAATAAAATAGGGAAGAAAAATCAAGAGACAGAAAGAAAACACAACTCAAACCAAACGTAAATAACTTTAGATGGATTAAAAATGAAGAAAAAAAAAAGAATTCAAAAGAGACAGAAAAGATTGTTCCAAATAAGCAAGGTAAAAAAATGTATAGTCCTTCCACATCCTTTCACAGAATCCTTCCACGCTTTTGCAGTGCTTTTGAGAGTAAAAAAAATATAAAGGGTGTATGTACTGATAGAAAGATGAGAACGGCACATAATATCGAACGGATCAAACAATTTAATAAAACACAAACAGTGTCAGTTTGTATCGTGGTTATGGTTTTTTTGATATTTTTAGCACTTTTCAAATGAAAATAATTAGAAATTTATTTAAAAAAAAAACCTTTTATCTAGAAAAAGAACACACAAGAAATATGCTTAGAACAGCGCAACTTGTATACCAACTGTATAAATAAAACGATAGGTTTTGATGCCAGAACAACCAACAACAACAACTATTTGCACAAAAGTTTCAATTCTCAAATATAACGCAGTCACGATCGGCTGCAAGCCAATCGTATGATACTCTAGATGAAATAGTGAACTCCGATTTATATTTCAGTTGTGAATATATCAAAAGAATGAGGAGTGCACATACAATATAAAAGTCGTCGAATGGTGCTAATTAATGAAGTCAGTCTTGCTTTTGAAATAAAAATAATTCCTAGACAATTTTGAATTCCTGCTTTAACTCGTACTAAAGTTATAGTGGATTCTGTAACTTGCATACATTTTTGAAGGACTTTTTTAAGCACGAAGGACTTATTCGATTTGCATCATATGCGGAACTTAAAATTCAAAAATTATAAACTTTTAGGCCCGTTCCTACGATCTTCAGTAACGTTCTAACTGAAACTTTAACTGACAGATGCTCATACGAAACTTACAGTCAAAGTTCTGGTTAAATTTTTACTGAAGGTCGTAATAACGGCCATAAATATGCAAAATTTCAAGTTTC
This sequence comes from Beris chalybata, assembly GCA_949128065.1. Taxonomy (NCBI): domain Eukaryota; kingdom Metazoa; phylum Arthropoda; class Insecta; order Diptera; family Stratiomyidae; genus Beris; species Beris chalybata. The sequence goes on along the minus strand of OX421895.1, from coordinate 4,497,289 downwards.
TAACTGGAAGCATTCGAGCAATAATTGTAAACACGTGTTTTAAGGATTCTTGTAAAAGAGGTATCCGAACGAGTGGAAGCATATCGGCCATTAACGAACTTAGTCTTACCTTTTCCATTTTACAGGAGGTAACCAAATTTTAACTTTCCAGGCCAACGCATTCTTGAGTTATCGTGCAAATGGACGGACGAAGAGCAAGCGAATTTGGGATTTTTGGCCACAACTGAACACAAAATAATATATAACTTTTTTTAGTCCGAGGCTCGGTTCTATGCGTTACAAACTTTTCGGGCTGGATTAAACTTATAATACTCTATCTTTATGACTTCATCTAGAGTACCTATAAAAAGTTTCAATTCTCAATTCCTGAGTGATTCACTCCGAACCATATAGTGCACCAACTTATATGATTCAAACGCAGTATCTGCTTTGGTAAAAAAATAGGTAGTAAATTACAAGACTAACGAAACCCTCACCACACATAAATACGATTACAGAATTCACTTGACCCATTTAGTATTCCGATCCGTTACCTATTCACAATTTTACCATCAAGCCAGTGCTTAATAACAACCAACAACCTAATCACATAATCATCATAAAACTAATCATAGCTCAACAGCAAATTTCGATTTAATTTAATCGATACCTCTTCCCGCGCAATCTAGATATGAGGGGGCCATATCACTATGATTACCTCGATTCGATTAAGGTCTTTAATCATCCACTCATCGCTTATTACGATGGACTGATTTCCAAAGAAATGTTTTCGAAGCACGTTACATTTACGCTACTACCAGTTCATTGTAATCTTATCTTTAAGCAGATTAATTACACTCTCGAAACCACAAACTACCTGATGTGTTGTAGATTGCCGGTAACATAACAACTGATAAAACGATGCCACCGATTGGTCATATTTCGTGTGAGATTTTCGACAGTAGGAAAATATTTGAACACCATCCCATACACAATGTATACATACCATGGCACAATGATTTTCAATATAATCGTCAAAATTTGAGTGAAGTTATTAGTTTTCCGTGAAATGGCAGGTACACGCTCTTATCGTCTCTGTACTTAAGGCCATTGAAGTACAAATTCTGATAAGAAGCTTAAGCGCTAAACGAACGTATGATTAGCGTAATAACTTGTTGAATAAACCAAAATAAATGAGACATTATGGCGTCAATATTTTGCGAACGAATGTGTAATTAATCACGTACACTAGACGGTGCTTGGCTCCCCGTATCGAACTTGACTAAATCGATAGGTTTCCAAAGGTTGTTGCTTTACGAGTCCCATCGAGATAAAAAAAAAACTGCGATTTTTCCATCAAAACATTTAAAAAAAAGTAGCGATTACGATGCGATTCGAGTTGAAGCGTCGATAGCGCTTGAGAGCACAACTCTTGAGAGTAAAACTCTCAACTACTCTCAAGAGTAAAACACTTGTATCTTCGTCTTTATTTAAAGAAGCCTGATTTTCCGAAGGCTTTAAATTCTTTTTGAATCACTATGTGTGTTAACCTTCCCTTTTTCTGAGTGGTTTTCAACCCCCTTGAATTATGATTAACCAAAACACACCGGTTGATAATTTGGTCCATGGAGCCAAACACCTTAATTTCAGAAAGGCATGTTGTTCGTCCTTTGAAGTGACGGTTCTCTGTACTGTTTTGAAGAAATTTTGGCCAGAAAGGTTAAACGTATAGCAATACTTCTTCCATATGAAATTTAAAGTTTGGCCATACATCGACCATTCTGCAAACTCAGGGAAACTTGAAGATTTTCATACTTTACATGGTGCTGGTTACTGAATCATGTACGAGGGTGGGTGAAAAATTTCCGGCCTGACACAGAGATGGCGCTAACAGGTCTAATCTTTGACTTATATTCTATAATGCTGTCCATGACCAGCTTCTTATAATCGAGTGAAGCTCAATTTGAAATCCGATTTCTTAAGAGGTCATTATTATTAAGTTCAGTTGTGCCTATAGAAGCCTGACTGCTTCTCGAACCACGACCTAAGAGGTCTTTTGTTCCTGGTTTTACTCAGGAGAGTCTTCGACAGGTCTTCATAGGTGAGGGTAAATCCACCGAGAATCTGCCTTCTTGATCTGGCCACAATCACACAGAATGTGTGCCGTTGTTTCAGATGTGATATCATAGAATAGACATATCTCGTGATACCTTACCGATGATCTTAAGGTAATAATTAAGGAAATAATGTCCTGAAAAATTATCCCGTGTCTTATACCTAGTTAAGGAAAGGAATTCCGAAGCTCTCCTATACTTGAGGAGGTCAGGAATTTCTATGACTGTCTAAGTCCTGAAAGGGAGTTCCAATAATCTTCCACCTGAAGATTTACCCACTTTAAAATGCCGTCCTTAATGAAGCCTTTACCTACTCCACAGAATGGTTTCGGGCCTTTAGCTTTGCTATATTTGCCTTATATACTTAATACTAACATTTTGTATCTTAATCCTAAAGCTAAAATTAATCTATATTTAGGCTGCTAACGTTCTTAATGGCCTCAATGGGCACTCTATATGGTTCCGGGCCTATCAATGGTGAGTTGGCCCCCGCTTAGCTAGCTGGTGAGCCGATTCGTTACCCGGAATACCTTCATGTCCTGGCACCCACATCAGGGTTAAACTATTATGATGTACCAGCTTTTTAAGATGAGGTCATAGTCTACTTTCCATATTAGAAGGACGCAGCGAGGGTAAAACATCGAACATCAAAATAGACTCCGGATTGTAATCCGCATGAACAATGGGTTGTGGGTGGGTCGTCCAAAAACACAATGGAATGAACACTCGAGACAGCACTTCCAGGAGTGGATCTTAATCACCCAAGTAGAATCTTAACCTCAGGAGCATGGGGTGAATAGGTTTCTAGCTCGGTGATCCATGTCCAGCGCAAATTGGACAAATCATTTGCTGCTCACTCTTACACCAGATTCTCGTACAGTGTGAACTGATCGTGTCATTGTGACAATATCGAAGCAAGGACCGTTCACGGTCATTCCGTGTAACATGATTCCCATTTAACACAATGTCCCTAAACATTATTCTTCGAATTTCAATATCATCGATCTTCAAGCACCTACCGATCATCCGGCCAAGCCAACAGCAACGAATTCTTCTGACATTGGACACTGGATCGTGCGCATATGCTCGGATGTATGCCAAGTGACTTTGTTCGTGCCTTTGGGCGCCCGATAACATCGAATTACCCGGCGAGGATCGACAAGTGACGGTACAAATTGGTTGAATCTTGGATGATGATCGCGCGCGCTACGACGAGCAGGTCTCTATAGAAGCGGACGCAAGCGTAAAAAACCGAAACAACTTAAAGAACCAACAAAAACAGGTCTCTCCTCCGCACACAATCTTCGCCCGTTTTGTTGACTGACTTCCGAAGACGTTTCTGCTAGCCTTCTCTAATTAATAAAACGTGAACGGAAAGCGATAAAGACACGCTGGTCTGATGCCTAGTTTTGCGATAATTCGCAGTTGTTTTGTCGCCTGATCGTGTTGTGGTCTTGTGTCATCCGGATCGTCTGTCTGATGACTGCTGGTATTTATTTCGGATGCTGGATATGCTTCTATCAACAAATTTCTTACCGTTTCAAGGCGCTCGACATGGATCTTGCTCAGCCACAACATAATCCTCTTAGTGATCGTGTCGCGTTCTGTTCTGCTGATCACTGAACCAAATTAGCTACCGACGCTTGATGTTTTTCGATTTGCAAATCAAATTTGATCGCGGCATCCAACCAGTCTTCGATTTCAATCCCAATTGAACGAACGTTCAGGCGTCAAGCGTTCAATCGATCTTGTCGCGATCGCGATGTTGAGAAATGCGGCAAAGTTCGAATGAAACGTGCTGGACGGACGGATCAGTGTCGCGAGACGACATTAATCAAAAAGCGTTCAATTACAATGAATGATCGCGAAATCAAAGTTGTGTCGATCGTGGCGATCGTGTTATTGTCTTGGCTTCATTTTTTCAGCATTCTTAAAAGTCATGCATGTGATTGCGCGATCCGAAGGAACGACTAAGTCGTTCCGGTGCAAATTAATCGTGGCGTAGGCGTTGACGATATTTTGTTGCTGTTGTGTTCGCGCGTCGCCGCAAGAAGGCCAAGCTGTTTTTCGCATTCTATAAATTGCATAGCGCGGATATTTTTATCCGGCCGTCCAACTGAACTCGTTTCAACGCACCGATAAAGCCGCGCTGAGCTAGGCTAGCTGATGGCGATCGTGTATTACCCAACGCAATTGGTGAAATCCATAGTCGGTCATTTTCACACATCCAATTCGAATTTGTTGTCGCATTGCCCCGGACTATTTGAATCGAGACTGGACTTTAGCTGCGTACTCCGCTTCAACATATGTTAAAATAATCGACGAGTTCACTTTGCGTACTTACAGCATTGCCGGCGATTCGTAAGTACGTTTATCGCGCGGCCAGTGTACGGTCGAATGCAAATTCTGTCTTTTTTTTTACTTGCGCGCCAGTAGTTCCATTTGTTTTGTCTCGACACTCTACAGAGATTTTGTAATGTTAAAAGTGTGTTCTGATTACTTGAGCGATTAAATTTTGCAGTTTTTTAACGGCCCACACTCGGCATTTGCGCTACATAACACTCTTGGATGTGTGACGTTTTGTTCGAACGTATGGTGAGATTTGTTACATGCCATTTGGTTGGGGCTATCTAAACCGCACAGAAGTTAGACAATAAGTTAGTCGCTAACAAGATACAAGACCTCCGATGTGGAAGTCAGAAGAAATGGTTTTGATAGCGACCGTGAAGGCCATGCGGATACTGCTAGGGAAGTAAGTGATCATGCCAAAGATAACGTGGCGATCATCAGCACACCCATTCATTGAATTGTAAGAACTCTTGAAGTGGGTGTCGCTATCACTAAGAAATGATCAAGAAGCCTTACGATCGGAGCTGCTGAGCTAGCAATAGTCTGATCTTACCACACACCTCTCGTTCTCTCTTACTACAAAGATTCAATTATCGCGTTCTTTAATTCAAAAATCTTAGTTGCGGTTGAGTCAATTGCGTTCTACCACCGTTTACCTAGTTTTCCCGATGAGCCTTGATTGAATCCCGAAAACCGAGAGGTACAGAACATAGTTTCTAAAAGTCCAGCACTTTAGCCAGGATACCGTTTTATGAGTTGACCAAAAATACTTCATCGTTCAGAGTTTACGTTCGACTGGCTTGAATTTGATAAAATGAAGTAGCCTTATGGCTTCTAGTTAATACTCCTTTTTTATGGAAGCCATTTTGGTCAAAGCTTCTAGTTCAACAGTGAGAATGATTGGAACACCAGTACTTTAATACTTTAGCACGGCTCTGTATTTTCTGAATTTTATTCAATTTTAAGTCACCATGCTTTCGCGGCATAGCAATCTTATCACTTAGTAAAATATCACCTTAAACTTGCCACAGGGACATGTTACTGGTGCGCTGATGTTGGTTATTCTAATTGCATGGAATTTAATTCTAGTGCCCCTTTTAGTAAATTGAACTTCAATGCTCTTGTTAGGATTACACCTTATGTCTGTTGGACCCACTATTTCTTGATTGTCTTAAATTCAGTCCTAATACTATATAAAAATTTAACAGTTTTTTTGTTGGGTCGAATGAAAATCTACACCTGTAAACTGATCCCTCCCTAATTTTGCATGTACATTCTCGAGACTACCGGACAGGTCGAGAACATAATTATATACCCGAAATTTGAATCGTATATTTGTTATAAACAGTTTAATTTTCCATACGATTAGCATTGGCTTAAGTAGCTCCTCCGCTAGAGAGACGGGAGTAACAGGGGCGATGAAACAACGTGAGCGTAGCCGCGGTACGCGTCTAGTTTTATATATAATTTGTATTCGCTCCAGTCTTATAAGTTTCCCAATATTATGAGTTAAATAGAGTTCCGAAGAGAGTGTCAAATGTGGAACAGTGAAAACTGCTTTGATACTCTTATTCATTATTCTCGAGATTTTTTCAATGTTATACTCAGTCGTTTGGGTCCAAATTAAAAGTCCAGAAGTTATAGTCTTTCTGGTTTGTATTTTTCCTTAAGTCCTGTTGTTGGGTATGTATAGCAGGTATAACCTTGGGCTAAGATTTGTGACTTGCGGAATCCCTATGTTGACTGTTTTCGATTCACCACGTTCGGCAAAGTTTTTTGGTTATATATTGTCTTCCTAGAAGATAATCCCGAATGACCTAATTACACTTCCCTCGAATACCAAGTTCATTTAGTCCTTCCACCAATATTGAATGTTCTACCGTGTCAAATGGTCTTTTTTAATCTATGAAGATCGTGGCGACCTCTATCAAGGCTTTCATTAACGAATTGCATAGCATGAACCAATGCTGCAGAAGTGTTGCCCTGTTCTTGGAAACCATATTGCTGATTGTCAAATCCACAGTAGATAGATAGATTGGAAATAGGGGTTGGTATGGTTAACCTCTGTCAATTAAGCCATAGTTGGGCCTATTGTAACGTCCCCCGGATTGACTATGATTCCTGCGCTTTCAATGAAGCTTAGTATTTTGCGAAGAGGAATAGTCTGGAATTCCGATGATTCCATGAAACCCTGACCGAAGTGACGAAGTCTGTGGTGAGGTAAATCCTCACATTCATAGATGATATGCTCTGGTGTTTCGGTTTCGTCATTGCATATTCTGCAAATTTTAGTCTCAGAGAGACCAATCCTATTGAGATGGTTCCTCATGTGGCAATGCTCAGTCAGAGCTCACACTAGGGTTCGGGTCTGATATCTTCTTAGTTTTAGATAATCAGATGTTCTTTTTTCTGGATGCATAAAAAGCTTTGAGTGCCTGTTGCCCGGTGCCAAGTCCCAGTGAATGGCACTTTGCGATTTTTGCCACGTTCGGATGTTCTTTTAGATCCTGGTTTCGGAGTGTGTTTGTTTGTGGCCCAATCCTCCCTTTAAGGTAGGACAACTTTAAATGGGCGTGTTTAATTAAATTTCGGTAGCATTGAATCAGAAAGAGGTATCGGCAGTATGGGGTCCTTGTTGATTTCTGTGGAAAGAGTTGGGTATACTGTTTTGCGCTCTGACTCGTCCTCCGAGCTCAAAAGTTTGTATGTGCTAAAGCTAGCTTCTTTCTGTATTTCTAAATGTAGAGGTAAATTCACAGCATCTATCCAAGAAATTTCAAATTCGATTGTTCATAACTTTTTCGAAAATTTTGCTAATAGAGCTAACTAGTGCAGTTGGTCGGTAGTTATTGGGTTTGAGCCTGCTTTAAAGTTTACTTCTTCAACAGTCATAGCGAACTTTCTGCAACTGAGGTCACCAGAATCTAACGCTTCATTGCAAGCAAAAATGGTTTGGCAGTTAGGACCGAATTTGAGGAACCTGTGGTAACACAACAGACCTATTAAGTGTGTTCGTGTTCTCACGGGCAGTCACGCGTACCTACCTAACTACCCAGTCTGGCCACGCTACCATTAACAAAGTCGGGAAGCAACTATAGTACGTAGTTTAGAGTTTACAAAATTCCGGAATCGCATAGGTTTGCTTTTTATTGATACCTTAATGTTAAAGCCAACTTTAGGCTGAGTAACACACAATTCGTCTTATGGATGATCATTTCCCCAGAAGCATTAGATTGGTCGCCTTCGCTTTGGGCTGCAACGCGAACGAACCTTGGACCAATTAATAAATTAAAACCAGGGCTCCTTGCAGTTCTTCCTTCAGCTAGAAAAGCCCGAAATTTATTACGCGTTTCCATGGAGCCCGCCTTCACGTAAACTTCTCCTGGACATTACCTTCTTTCCGGTGTTGTCCCATTAACCCAGGGAACTGTAACATGACTCCTGTCCATCAAACTTCCAAGACGTCGTGTCCACAAACCTCGAAAATTAGCCACAGGCCACCACAACGAAGAGCCCGGCCGGACCTTTCACTCAGCCCCAAACACTTTAGCGTGGCGCCTGAACCACTGACATCTGTCAGTTTCGTGTCAACTGCACGAAATCCTGTCCGACGGGTTATTAAAATTTTCATCGCGCGTTTTTTTCTTAAAGACTAAACTCATGGGTTTTTTTTTTGTCGTGTTTTAAGTGTCGAAATTCCTACCTTGACTCGCTCGACATGTTGTGACGAATGTGGTCGCTACAAAAGCTAATCCAAGAATCATCCGATACCGATGAAGGAAAGTCGGCGACGAGAGCCGATTTCCGCGACAGCTGTTCCGCTTGAGTTTTTCCATTTTCCTCGCGAGCACTTAATCCAAACTATCGCCCGTACAAAGAACTTAGCACGACGGGAAACTAATCGACCGGCCGTTGTTCATTGCGATCCGATCTGATTCGATTTTAATTCAACTTCAGGCGAATTACGGTAGCAAACACTTGGCGGACGCGCGACGAATGGTAAACACACCCATCCACCGATTTATCTTCTTTTTTTCACATGCACTTTTATACACTTCAGGTAAATCACGACGCGTTTCTATCAGTTGTTTCTTTTAACTTTGTCGGTGCAATAATGATTTTATCGGTTTGTGCTAAAAAAAAATGTAAACTACAAGAAGCGGACACAACGCGATTGAGACACAACAAAATTAAAATGCATCATAGCACAACAAAAAATTACACGAAGCAAACAACACTTACTTTACCACGAACACCGTACGCCATCTTACCAAAGTTCCGACTGAACTCGGAGAATTTCTGGCGTGGCTCGCGTTTTTCTTCTGAAATCGGGAAGAAATTCGACGCTCTTTCGGCCTTCGCTGGAACGATTTTGGTGGATTCAAGAGAGTCGTTGCTCGCTCTTCGACTTTCAGACGTAAATGACGTTTCGTTTACAGCACACATCTACACATTTTTGTTGACAATTTACACACACCCGCCAACAATTTGTACATGCGCTGAGATTGCGAGAGCAGTGGAAAATCGGTTCCGTTGAATTTCCAAGCCAATCCGATTCCAACGGGAACGTGGAAATTGTTTGGTGGTACCGCTGCTGATATTTGGCTAAATTTTGTTAGTTTGTGCAAGATTTAATTACAGTTTAAATTATGTTTGGTTTAGATAGGAGTTGGTTGCTTAACTATTTGTTAGTCAGCTTTATTACAATGTCACGTGGCGATCCAACAAAAACCAACTCAAAACGCGAAGAGCCAGTTAAGAACTAGAAACCTGCAACTCTGGTAAGTCTGCTGTCGAGTGGGACATTCGATTAATAGGTGGGATACAAGGTAGAGGATCTACAGTTGGTGCCACAATCAATTTTGCCCAGCCTTGTGAAAAAATTGTTTGAAGTTCGCTCCCGAGTACATAAATAAGCCACCTGGATTTCTGAGGAGTATCCTTCGGACATAGTATCATTTGGACGGAAGGAACAGGCTTTAGATGGAACATATAGACGCAAATTTTTTTCGAATCCAAAAGAAAAAAAATAGAACTCAAATAATTCAACGACAAGAAAATGGAAGATCCTCAGGCGATCTTCCATTTTGTGTGGAAAGATATTAGAAACGTGTTAACTGATATACCAACAACCCTGTTGCAAGACTCTATGACTCTAGACTCTATACTTAGACGGCTTAAGGAGGGTTACTGCAGCAAAAAGTGGGAATACTAAATACTAAGCACTAAATGCCGTGTGGAGGTCTCCAAAGTCATGGCGGTCAGCACGGGTCTACTGGCCAATCGGTGACCACGCGGCTAGACGGGTATTCCTTTTAATGTCAATTGCCACAGTTGTGGGGATGCAAATAAGAGGGAAACTGTTATCCACCTTCTTTGAGAGTGTCCCAAGCTGGAGTCATCCTTCGTGCAAAGTAAACCTTTCTTTGATAATCTTGATGATACCTCGAAAAATAAAATTGGAGGATTACCCTTTTAAACAGCTCCCGATGGATTTGGATATGGATATTCCATCTTCAGGTCTCTGCAATCTAATCTGCTAATTGGGCCATGTTTTCAACTGACAGGCCACCATGTAAACCAACTAACCAGTACTAAATATACATACCTAGTTTTATTGATTTTAGCCTTTGAAACTAAATTTAAAACCATAAATTTGAGAGAAGCAAAAGGATTGCGAGACAGAATAAACCGAATGGTGTAAAATTCATCACCCAAACCAGTCCATGGCCAATTAGATACATTGCCTCGTCTGGATTCTGCGACCGTAACCTTCAGATAGGTAATGAAGCCTTTGAGACTGGTACCCACTGCTGGGAAAAGAACAGTCTACTGGAGATTATAGGGCTACAGCAGTATTTTAAATTCAAGGAAAGCGACAATGTATATCACCTTAAAATTAATAATGAATTGAGGCAGGAGGACTTACTAACCGAATTTTTCTGCATATAATGACATTATCGCGTTTTATCACGAGAAAATAAAGATATTCCGTATCTGATTTGAAGAACATAGTACATATTAGTGAAGTGATGAAATTAACTCGTAGGGAAGTGATGAAGTTATAGTGTAGTGCTGAAGTGATTCGAACCGAAGGTTACGTTCATTTCCAACGTACACATTATACATACCTAGGCTTTCATACCTATCCTACGTAACTGCTTTAAGCTCTCTCCTTATGTAACCGGTAGGGTACGTTCATAACTTGTGTAACCGGTCTCATAACTTATGTACCCGCCGTATATACATATCTAGGCTACAGCAACCACAATGCGCATCTACCGTACCATTACCAACATTCCCACCGCTAAGGCCACATAGTTCTGGTTACAGTCTCAATCCGAACAAATAATAAAATCCCCAGAAACAAATTTTAAAATTTTTAGTGGAGCGCGGAAATTAGGAAACCTCGCACCTCACGAACCCTTTCTCAATTATGTCTCGCAACCTCTACAAGGAGAAGTACTTACGTGTACACCACAGCCATCCTTAAAAAAGGACAAGTAAATTTAAAGGCATTTTGGCAGCCAAGACACTATTATTACTACTTCATCTAACGTTCTATGTCTGCCTAACTTCTACTCCCACAATTTTAAGGTAATTGCGTGTTGTTAGATGTTAAATTTTTTAAAAAGGTAACTACTAATGTTTTTTCATAACATTAAGATTTTTTGTAGCGGAAGTATCTTTAAATATACTCCTGCTACAAACTTGGAAAATGTTAAGGCATCACTGGTGGAAAGATTTTGTAAACCCTTTTCGGATTTTCTTTAAAAAAGCAATGAAGAAAGGGCTTTCTAGATCACCTCTACTTCATTAAATTGGTCAATAAAAAATCAATTCTTCTCGCGCATAGTTGGTAACTAAGACTGAAAAAAAAAATTAATAAAAAAAATACTGCTTGGCACGATACTTTCTTTTTAGAGATGCTTTCAATGTGCTACCCATTAAATTTAATATGCACTATGGAAAGTACAAATCAACAATTAAAAAACTCTTCGAATAACACGAGAGCAGCCAAAGGGACCCCTTTTTCAAATGACATCGCGCCAAGATTTATGTGCAATTTCGAGCACATGCTGCACACATAGACATTAAATTACTCTGAAAATCTTAATTTTCGAATTTATGATGGTACAGTGGTTTATTTTCATAGTGTGGTTTTACGTGATACATAGCATAGTGAGCAGTTCAAGCCGGAAGACAGAATTTGTTGTAAAAATGTTAAATTTTTTTCGAATTAATAATGGGATTTGTTTAAATTTAATTGACTGCTCCAAATCAAAATGTTTTGAATTTAAACATCGTCCGAGAAGTTGTTGTAAATGATTCCTTTTCATGACAATAAACTGAAAAATATGCAGATCCTAAAACAGAAAAAAGGAAAAAACACATAAATTTGAATTTCCAGGAATAGATTATGCTAAAAAGTTAAAATTCGGTAGTTACGAGTAGAAAGAGAATACAAATACAAATACAAATAGAATTTATTGAGACTTTAAAAACTAAAGATATATAGAAAATGTCTGACAGCGACTTTAATAAAGTCAAACAACAAATATTACATTAAAATTCGACCCAAGACAATCAATGGTGGCAATTAAAAACAATAATTATTAATGTAATCGCCATCTGCTCATATGGCTTAGTAGAAAGAGAAAGAGAGAGCAATTGATTGTCCGATGACCGATGAAATCTCATGCTAGTTGCGGCAATATTTCGGCAATAGAGCAATGTTTTCACAGATTTCTGGTATTGCTAGCCCTATAGTTGCTGTATTTCCACTAACTTGGAAAATTCTGAGCATTTGTCCCCGTTCGTTGATGAGCACCTTTACGTAAACTTATATTTCGATTAAAAATCTTTGAATAAACAGATGACCATGGAAAGGAAAGCCCAAAAACAAGACTATTTTACATTTTCTGCTACTCTTATTTAATACCAAGTTCCGAGGATACGGAATGCTTCATACCTTTCAAATCAGGAATTTCTACTCTACATATTTGCCACAATGTACGCAATATCGGAGATAAGGGTGGCAAAACGGTAGCATCAATTAAATAGGATCAAGGATACTCTCACTCCCCATCCTTTTCCAAGTTGAATACATGAATTTCAAAGACTGAAAAATACAGAAAACACACCGACAGAGTTACAACTTTCAGGATGCAGAGGAAAACTCACTCTCTGTGAGTAGTACGAATTTTTCTTGAACGTTATGCCATCTATTTTCCTTTAGCTTGACTGCAATTTCCCGTCTAGTTGTAAGGAGTTTAGGTACTTGTCCTTATGGTGCGGTTTTTCTTTCTTATCTTCATATTGGTCCTTGTGTTGTTGCTGTACTGCTACACTACTGCCTTATATACAGCTCGAGAGAGTCGGCGAACTGAAAAGGACAAACCGAGAACTTTCTTTGTCAACATCAGCAATTTATTTTGTTAAATAGAGATTTATGGAAGAACTTGTGCCGCTTGTTATTTGTCTTTATTGCTGAATCCTGCTATATGACTATCTCGAAATCAGAAGGGAATTTTAAGTTTTTTTTTCTTCAAATTATGATTGTGTGATTTGTTACTGAACTGAATAATAGATGTATGACTAGACTATAGGCACAAGCACGAATTTTCATTCGTCCTACGAAGTACTTCTCTGCTCAATGAGTTACTCAGTAATGCGGCTTAAAGGTATTACTGATACTACATTTAACTTTCATAGATTCTACTGGATCGTCAGTAACCGCTGATGTGTGCTCATCCACATCACTTTATACATATTAACTGAAACGACGGCGTCATTTATTGGATGATAGTTTCTGAGCATTTTCATTTATTACTTGAAAGGCAACTCCAGTTGAACTCACTCAAGTGAGATATTTGCTCGGATTTTTGAATTTGTGCATGAACCCTGCAATCAAAAATTGTGCAGTATTGTAACGAAACAGTATTGGTTTAACTATACTTTAATACAGAATTGCGAACTTTGATTTTATCCAGCTACAGGATATTATAAGATTATGAAGCCAGAATCGGAACAAACAAAAATCCTCCTGGATTGATTATATTTTTTTTCCTTTTTTAAGGATCCCGGCTCCATCCTGAATGAAGACGTACATCAATTAATTCCAAATGAAGTAGAATATCTCTTCCAATAAGTTAAGTAAATAGCGAATCACTTTAGCAGGAGTATTTTGTGCTGGGCGAGGCATCAGGCTCAAAAAGGACCCTATCGGCAATTCCATTAGCAAATAATTATGCTGAACATGTACAATACACGAAATCTTGTTCAACCTTAGACGAAAGTGAAAGTAACTTTTCTCTAAGTTTCGTAGAAAGTATCGGAAGAAAAAAGAAAGGTAAATTTCCGCCTTTCTTGCTGCTTTTTCGGAAATCTTAAGGATACGAAAAGTATCAAACAATGCCAACAGGATCATAAGCTCTCTTTTTTTTTTGCTACCGTCGAGTTTATTAGAAAATGTTCTTCGCAATTTTTCCATTTGTTTTTTTCCTCTTTCTTGCTTTAGTTAAGGATATGCCTTTCGGAAAATTTATTTTCCACTCTTATTAAAGATTCCAGTCGGCTATTGGTCTGATATACTGGCAAAAGAAAAAAGGGAAGAAAATTCTCTCATGAACGATTGAATTGAAAAGTGTACGGAAAGGCGAAGCGAACTGCTCAATGATTTAAGAATATGAATTTCATACATTGTTAAGGGAGAACGCGGAACCGGATGATGTTGAAGGTACATATGTTAGAATTTTAGTATTTTACGAGTATCTAGAACCAGGTTGATTTCAGGTAAGAAGTATAATGTAGCGGCTGTAGAAAAGGAGTGTGGCGTGGTTTATTGACTGGCAAAGCTTTTTAGCTTAATGGAAGCGTATTAGGACGTGTAAGCAAATTTTATAGGTTTTCAGGTTCAATTTGGTTGGTGTGATTTGAGAGGATCACGTGTTTGTAATTTGCGTCGAAAGTAGGTTAATGGAGGTTAAAGGCGTGTTGAGATAGGACAGACAAATTGGATGGTATTTTGTTGTAATTGCGTTCGGCGAAAAAGAAAATATTTTAAAAATGGTGCATGCAATAAAAGAAATTACGAATTGGTTTGGAAGATATCGTAATCCAAAACTATTCATAGCCACCAACGACCCGACCCCTATTTTAACATTTCAGTGTATGCTTCCAAACAATCACCAAGTTTTAGATTTGTTGCAAATCCGTTGAAGAATATGAAGTCGATTACAGCTTTCCAGCAGTTCGGCTGCCTTGGAACCCCCACTCTCCTGGTCGAAAAACACCCATGGTGAAACACCAATATTTAGGTGTTTCGAGAAACACCCATGGCAATACACCGATTATTATGGGCACACCCGTGGTGCAGAGCTTATACCACGCACCCGTGGGTGTTAGCACCGCACAAATGGGTGTTAGAAGTTAATAATAATGGCCGCTATTCACAGTCGTCATAAAGTTGGCTTTGAGTTAAAGCTGACTTTAGTGTCGTATAATTTATATGAAACTAAAGTCAGCTCTAACTTAAAGCCTACTTTATGACGACTGTGAATAGCGGCCAATGTATTTTATTTTATATTAGCAATTTATTTATGCTTTCCATCAAAAGAAACAAATATTTCAAATTTAACACCCGTGTTATTAAAGGAACACCCACGTGTGTATACTGAACACCCATGGTAGTCGAGTTTGTATACACCTAACTGAAACTTTCATGAATGACGAGCTCCCGTGGGTGTACAGTTCATCCATGGTAGTCGAAGAACTCCAGTGGGTGTAGAGTACACCCATTGTAGTTGACGAATTCTCTTTTATGTAAACCAATGGGATTGTTCCAAAAACTACCGTACACCTTTTTAACTCACCCATAGGATTCGTTAGACGAGGATGCTGCAACTTTCCGGCAAGTTTACTATTTTTCCTAAAAATGGCTTCACTGTAGTAGGTATGGTACGACACCCCAAATCGAATTGAGTCAGTTCTCAAAATGTCCCGCTGGAGCTCTGCTGTTTCAGTATTGGAAAGATAGAAATGAGTACTACTCGAATTCCGCTGGACTACCACTGACTTACTAACTTACTAACGATTTGGCATTCTACCAAGCGTATTTACTATTTACAAACGACTTCATTACGATATGTTAGAAAAGAATAAATTTTCAACTTCCCGGTTTTTTGAAGTATAGCGATAATACACAAAAGCCTCAGTTTTCGACATACCCTTCTTTTTGTTGTGTACAGACGAGAGAATACAGATTTCGTTCGTCAAACTAAATACATAAACTTACCCTGCCGTTATATAAACAAACAGTTTAGATACTAGCCAAGAAGCGCATTCTCCAGTCTCAGATTACGTGCAGTCAGAAATTGGAATATTATCTAAATGCAGTATCTTTAAACCTTTAACACCACATTTCATATTCAAAGCATCCTCTTATCCCAATCCTTGACAATTTTTCAGAACTGTTCCCGATAAGATGCAATTCAACCGCATATGGTCCTTTTAAAGACTTCCTTATCACTTCTCGAACCAACTGACCATTATCCCGCACCCTTTCGTTTTATTCATAAAAATTCCAAAGAGGACACTGCAATCTCGTTTTCCGGACCGGGAGAAAATCCTTAAAAAGTTGCATTGTCTAGACGAGTGGCACGTGATGGGTGTACTTGGATTTCCGTAATATTTTCAGCTTCGACATACCCTTCCTTGTTGTTGGTGTTTTTCTTTCGTCTTCATAGAACTACACTATATTGCACCACCACCATATGTGCCCGTATGTAGAACGTATGGGGAAAGCCTGGGGGGTTCTTTTATAGCGCTATTCTGTTGACTAAACTCTTTGTTGGGCAGACTAATTAGCTGCATTTTGTTAGTTTTTTAACGACCAAGGAGCATCCATGCATTGCACTTATGCTTACTGTGCAGTTAATAATTTCGTTATTATATTTTTCTTTTTTTTAAAGAAGGTTGTTTTATTCTTCTGGTAAATTACCAATAGTTAATGGACCGAAACACACGGCGTGAATATGAATATGACGGTTGAATACACAACACATCTTTTCCGTTTGCTTTGTTTAGACCGTGCGAAATACATAGATTTTATACAGGGAATTTTTAATTAAATTCAAAGAAAATCACCAAAATTCCTACTTAATGAAATATGAGTCCAAAACTCTCTATCTTATCATAATATGATAATTTCATTTGAGCTATTCTCATGGATACCAGGTTCTCTAGACTTACCTGTCGCGACTCCATTAGTCCACTAATCGATTACTCTATCAAACTAGAAATCAACAACGAACGGTTCCATTCTAATTCGCATATTGCCGAAATTTCCGAGTGTACCTTCTAATAAAATTTGAATATAAATTTGAAAATCCGTGTTATCTTCCAATCCCTGTAATCCGGACCAATCGGATCGGCTTTAATAAAATTTTCGTATGTAATTTGTCATGTTGTGAATAAAAGTCACAACCACTTTCATCGAATTTGAAATTTTGTTTTATCATTTAAGCAAATCGAATTTAATCTCGCGATTTTAAAAGAAGCAATTCAACGAGAAACTGAACACCACTTAATTTCAGATTTTCTTAAGATTATCGTGAAATATGGTGAGGATAAATAATAAATTGTGGCGCTTATTAGCATCTTAACTTCGGGTAGGTATGGAAAATTTCATAAATACAAAATTGTCGCATCAATTGGTACAAATGCAGTTTCATGGAGTTGAAGATACTGCCAATGGGACACGTCTAATTACCGGAGCATTTCAAATTGTGATTTACAGCTTAATTAGAGTCGAGTCGGTTCAGATATGTAAATTAACAATTTCTATATTTTATGACTTGGGTATGGAAGAGTAGTCGTATCTTGTATAGTGCGAGGTGTATCTATTGCAGACCATTTGGATTTTAGATTAGATCTGAAATTAGGTGTCTATGCTCGGTGCAATGGACCATCTGATGTGTAATGAACCTTTGCTCGATTCTAGAACTGTTCAACCACAACGAGGTCGTTTTAATCGTCCGTTTTTATTATATGCATAAGAACGATAACACTTTGTTCGAGTACACGTTCAACAGTTTATGAAATATGCAGAAATTGCAACAAAAATGTCGCACATAGTCGACAGATAATATTTTATGACCCTTCCAGACATATATAGAATAAATGATTCCCGTATACAGTTTTTAATTTCCTGGGGGGATGATAAAGTTGCTGGAATGAACCCTACAAAATGTAGGGATCCAGGGTATGTGAATAGCCGTTGGGTATATGCCACACGCTCTATCCTGTACGTTGTCTCCTGTTTGCCCTGCGAATCCTATGAAATATTGTTGCACGCTTGGCTTAGGGCAATCGGATGCACTTGTGCGACTGTTTCTCCCCCTTATACAAAGGACCTCGTCTATAAGTTGGGAATGTTGACGATATCGACCTTAAGGAATATGAAGCTGGGAATAGGGTAGATTCGATCTTTGTTACCCTATTCGATGTCTCGAGAATTGATTTTTATTGCGTAAAATATTGGTTTGTGTGTGCTGTTTATTTTCAAATTTTGAGTAGGGAAAGAGAGTGGAAAAAGAGGTGTGATCAAGGGGGTGCTTAAAGGGAGAAACGGTACTTGTACCAACCTGTATTTCATCAATTCACAAAAAAAAAATTTAAAGGAATGATAGATAGATGAAAAGATTGAAAAAGAGTAAAAATGAAATTTGGAAACTGTTCTTGTGACTCCTATATTGCGCTGCTTCAAAACCGGCTCGACGGACCAAAAAATATTCGACTTTTTTGGAATTATTTCAAATGTGAAGCTTTGGCAGTTGCGTTGTTAACTTCTGGGTAGTGGCTGCGGGTACTTTACAGTATGAAGAATTTATTTATTTTAATTAAATAAATTCTACCAGGTTCTGCGGTCATTTTAAAATGGTATCAATGAGAGTGACACTCCCATAACAATAACTGTAGCCTCATAGTATTTATATACATAAGTAATATTTAAAAAGACAGAGAAAACAATTTGATGATCTTACACAGTTTTTAAATTTTTGTGATATTATGACTGGCGTTTACTCTTAAATCAAACAAATGTTTTGAATGGAATCGTATCGATAATAATCCTTCTCAGTTTACACAATTAAAGTAATTACTCAGAAAATCAAGAGAAGAAATGGTTCTTCTCTTTAGCTATTATAGGTTGAATTTCAGTGGGTTATTTTAATTAATATATAACGTGTGAATGCTTTCAGCCCAACAGGAGATATTTTGAAAGTAAAAATAGTCACAAAATTTCAAAAACCATGAAGTCAAAAAATTTCAAAAATCATGATGTCAAAAAATCGAAATTTCGGAATCTATAAAAATTTTCAAAATGCGTTTCAGAAGCCAAAATTAAGAAACTTATTGGGTTAAATACAATTGTAAGGTTTAACGAAGAACATAGTAACTTCGAAAATGTGAAAGAAGGGACTGATTTTCATAAGAGTACGCTTTCGTTACAGATGGTAAACCCAAGTTCCTGCTAGCTGAAAGACACCGTCAAAGGTGTCACGTCTCGTCTCGGTATTCAGAGGAAATTATTCAAAAGCAGTCACCCAAAATAATTCCATTATTAGGTTACTATACTTTGTAACATACTGTTCGCAACTATCGAGAATAATATCAGATATCCATAATCTCATATAACTCCAATACCGCCCTACGCAATTCTGCCTAGGTCTTCTCAATCTTTCATTACATACATTGTCCGAATTCAAACAACGTCTTACATCACGTACCGAAAACATCGCAAACAAGGACGTTTCGTGCTAGAGAACAATGTATCGTAAAGTCCTTTACTACTTGGGATATAGGATCAACAAATCTTTTACTATTGCGATATAAAAAGTTTGCGTTCATAAACCGAAAGTGTCGGCATAATTTCAGCAACCTTCATAAACCATCAAATAGAAGCACGCCAGTTACCAGTAACTTTCTGTAATGTTACCATCAACTACACACCATCAGCATAGACTACAAAGTGTATCTGGATTACTATCTCGAATTAACCCATAGCTACTATTCAAGAATTCCAACACTCTAGGTGGCAATAAAAGGAGCAATTTGTAGAAAACGCCCCCATAAACCTAAAGCAATCCTTGGACTATGAAAATGGGCATAATTATAGGGAATCACGGCGTTACCCATTCCGAAAAAACCGCACAAATCTTCGACTAGGAAATGAAATACAAAGCCCTGTATCTGAATAGCTAGTATCTATCCATCTATACGTATGGCTCCGAACTGGAGGGAACAGAAGGAACCTTCAATAATCGACCATTGGACACTAACCCTTTATTAGAGAGGGCTTTCCCCAATCAGATAAATTTTTTTTTTATTGTGGGTCGAACCACTTTGATGAATTGACTTTAATTATAGGACCCTATCATTTCGATAGCATGCATTATGCGGCTGAATGCAATCGAGCGGCATTCGCAATCATTTTACGGATCATTGATAGAATTTATTTGTGCGAAATCAAATTGGTGGCTTTCAAAAAGAGAGTATAAGTTTTGGTCAATTTGATGGTCGGGCTTTGATTGAATCAATCAAAGAATTGTAATACATTGACAATTTTTCATGGATTGTTCTTTTTAATTAAACCAAACCAAACGGTCAAAAATTATTTACTTCGGATTTGAAGCCAGCCTAATTTGAAAATCTATAATAATTTAATACGTATAGGATACATCATTTGATAGGAAGACATTTTACCAACTTTTTACTATTAATGATGTAAGTAATATATTCTACCACCTTTTGGATTATTATCCGGATCGACGGACCAATATGTTATAGGTGTAAGAACCAATTTTGAGATATTTTAAGTAACAATTTGATTAGAGGTCTTGAAGCTATCATAGAGTGTGGATACGTTCGAAAGAGATCAAAACTGCATAGATGGCAAAATATGGCAGAAATAAAATAATGAAAACTTCAGACCAATTTCAATGTCTTAAATGAAGAATGGGAAAAGATCTACGAGTTTTTTATGAGAATATAATTGGAGGAACATCGAGAAAAGCCAAGCATCGTGTAGTAATAAATCGCTAAACTGGACTAATGAATTAATCCGTCTCGGAGGTGGTACCGAACGTTAGTATAATCAACTGCTACCATGTCGGTGTCACCAATAAATCATACGAATATCTCTGCCCTAAAGACTGAATTAAGCATATTTTCCGTTCAGTCTGAAGCTAAAATCGAGAGTGTACAAAAGCAAAACACGACAGACTTAAGGAATTCCATCATTTCGTGTAGAAGATCGCGTAGCAAGTGTCTTAATTACCTACATATTTCCCAAGCTATAAATTCTAGTCCTCCTGGCCCGACTGGCACACGACCACGACCATTATAGCAAAAGAATGTCATAAAGAGTTCATCTTGTCGCATTAATTCCTCATGTTTTAGTCACGTGACAGGAGGACACATGTATGTATATGTAATATAGTTAGGTGAGTGTATATAAATAAGATGCTGGATAATCCTACAGCATCCGTTAGAAATGGTAAATTGGTATGCGAAATTTATTTTTTTTAAAATTGAACTCAAATTTGTTATTTAAGAAAAAAAGAGTTGTTTTTAATCACTTCTTTTTACCCTTTTTGTTTTAACGGTGGATATCAAAAAGTAATCAAATAGGCCGATAAGTTATTCCAAAAATCAGATTAGGTATCTATTAAACCCATTACATTAGAAACTTGAAAGTTAGGCTATGACCGCATGGGTGTTTCCTAGCACAATACATGATTCGAGAAACACCCATGGTAGTGTACTCATGCTTCCAGATGTTTCGAGATACAAATATTATTATAGTACACCCATATTAATGGGTGTTTCGAGAAGCACCCATATGGTAGTATACCCATACTTAAAGGTTTATCGAGAAAAACGTATGATTGTCGTACGAACACCCATTGGTGAACGTAGCATCCATTAGAGTTAGAAACTAATAATTATTTCGAGAAATACCCATTGTAGGACACCCATATGCATGGGTGTTTGGGGAAACACTCAACATAGTACACCAATTTTTATTGGTGTTTCGTTAACACTCATTTTTATCGTAAGAACACCCTTGGGTAGAAATTAATAGTTGCTTCGAGAAACACCCATGTTAGTGTACTCCCATATTTATTGGTGTTTCGTGTAACACTCATGGTCGTCGGGAGAGCACCATGGGTGTTAGAAATGTGCTGATGAGCTCCCATGGGTGTATAGTGCTTCCAGTGATGTACTATGATGGGAGGTTTGGGGCTTCAGCGACTGTCTGTTTTTCTCTTTATCTCAATAATGATGCATATGTAGTGTTTACATCCCTGAGATTGGGGGGAGGGAAAAAATTAAATTATCTCGAGAACCACTTTTAATTTCTTTGGAACTCTTTTAGATATTTCCCCATGGTCTTTTTCATAGTCACACTTGAATCTTTGTTTCAAACACCAGATTTGAAGTTCTAGTCCTGCACATTTAAGTTTTGGACTTGATATTAGTGTTTGCTTCATGCGTCAAAATTTTCAATCCATTATAAAATACTTTATTATTAAAAAATAATAAAGTAAAAGTAAGGTAGTAAAATTGTTTTTTCTAACACGTATAACCTCAAAAGTATTAATTCTGGTGCAATAAATTTTCTCTCTTATCAAAGATTGATGAATAGACCTAACAATAAACACGATATGGCCATCAACCATCAGGAGGCATAGAATTTTAAATGCAATCAACCCGTGAAAACCACAATTTATCTTTCACTTAAAAGAATTTCAATTCAGATAATTTACTGAACCCTTCTTTTATCACGAAAATATAAGTGAAACTCTGCATGTCCTTAAACTCCTTTAACTGTCGCATTATTCAATCAACTAGAAAACCCTTATTCCAAGAAAATAATAAACGTCCGTAAAGTCGAGGATTTACGATAATTTCTCACAACTCATTAGTCCTATCTGAAATTTGTCCTTCCTTCAGACAGCAACGACAATTTCCTCAAGCTTCATGATTGTCGTATAATTCGTGTCCTTGTATATTTTTTATTTTTTCGCCACAACGTGATCCTATCAAGGACCATTCCAGACTATTTTACGCTTTGGATCTGCTAGCTTTGCTATGATAGGATGAAAGTAGAGTTTTATCCTTTTTAAAGAAATAGATAAAATATTAAAAATAACAAATCAAGTTGGTTTTAGTATTTCTAAACGAACGGAGGGGTTGAAGGAGTCAGTCTTAAAAGGTTTTTATTTAGTTTTTTATTGCCCACAGAAAATGGCTTTATGTCGTACAAGTTCCTCTCGTTTAAAGGATCTTTCACTTCCGTTTTTATGACCGAGAAAATTTTTCCTGGAAAAAGTATAAAAGCATATCCTTACATTGCATTCGTTCGTTTTCATAAATCTTCCCTTACCATATCCTTGATCATGTACACGGAAAAGTTTTCATAGTTGCGCAAAAAAAAAACTGAAGAAGTATACAAGTAGTTTTAGGGGTGGAAAAAATGCACCACATCGACTGTATTACAACGTAGAATTTTTGATTTAATCGAGATTTTATGTGCATATATAAATAATAGTGCGACCCTAAGTTAAGAAGAACTACTTCTTGGAGCAAAGACGTACGAGTAATAAAATTTCAGATTAATAATAGTCCTGTAGAATGGATGGATGAAAGAGAGATAATAAAAGATTTTAGTAAGATGCTGATGCGGATTAAATTTGTGAGTGGCAAAAACAAAGTAAGTCAGTCATTAAGTACGTAGATAAGAGGGTTGATAAATAAATAAAAAGATCGGTTTGTATCCTTTATTTACACTATACTAGCCTCTTAGTAACAGTTCGTTTCAGCCGCTCTGGCTATTGCGTCCGGCACCGAAAACAGCTTCAAACCAAAAAGAAATTAACTATTGTTATACGAGTATTTACTAAATGCAACATGCCAGCAAAAATGTGCAAATGTTTGACATAGTACGCAAACAGTTTTAGAGAGTCCTTAGACTATAACGACTGTATGCCATATTGCTAAATATTTGTCGATTTTCGAAGTCTGACAACGTTTGACTATAGTGTAAATTATAAACGAAAACCTATTTTGCCCAAAAAATTTTGTCGAATTTTTCGTCATTTTTATTTTTTAATAACTCTCTCGTCAAATTGGTTTATCTTCTAATATATAAAAATACAACAGTTTTTTGGTTGGGTTGAATAGAAATCTACACCTGTGAACCGCTCCTTCCCAAATTTTGCATGAACATTCTTGAGACTACCGGACAGGTCGAGAACATAATTATATTCCCGAAATTTGGTTCGTATAATTGTTATAAATAGTTTAAAATTCCATAAGACTAGCATTGGCGTAGCGCCTTCTCTCAACGAGAGAAACGGAAGTAACAGGGGCGATGGAATAACGTGAGTGTAGCGAGCGTAGCCGCGGTACGCGACTAGTTCCAAATACATGTTTCAAAAGTTTGACGGAATTTATGGATAAATTTGTTTGTCAAATATTTGGCAGTATTGCATGGAAGCTTTATTTTTGCGTTTGTTGTTTTCGTCAAATATAATTTTTAAAAATTATACTTCCTGCTCAATTTTTGGAAAATCAGTAGATATCTAAATTCTTTTCTTTTCCGAACATAGAAGATACAATCATCTATATAAATTTATTCCCTACCACCCCCAACTCCATTGCATCCGTTGTAATATTTTTCTTCCATAAACTCAAACATTCTATACACAACGTCCTATTAGTCGAATATTTTATTAGTGAAATATGTGAAAACATTCCCGAAGGGCTTAATGTTAAACGCAGAAAAAATTCAAATTTTCCTTCTTTAAGGCTTCCATGAATCGATCTCCTTTCAAAAACCTTCAAGGATATCAAAAGCGAACTTACGCAGTTACATCATTACATTTATACATAATTCTACTTACCCTATACTGTGAATGCAAGAAATGAGCAATAAAGCTATAGATGGGATCTGAGTAGCTCTGTAGAACCCTCTTAATTCCGCCCTCAATAATAGATTAACCTTTCAATGAAAACCGAATACGGCGAAAAAATAGGAGTGATGATAAATCGAAATCAAAGGAAGCGATGAATTCTGGTATGGCGTCATCAACATCTCCCTGATAATACAACGAAAATTGTTCAAATGCCTTATGCCTTATCTGTAGGAACAAAAGGGCCTCGAGCCCCGGCTGTACACATCTCCAGTTAGGGAAGTACTACTTGAAAATATACAGCGTGCCAAATTCAATAGCCTCTGGGAGAGTATGAGCACTTCTTCTTGGGAGGGGTCAAGTGTTTCACATATTCATAATTCGAATTTTATCCATACAACATACAAAGGACAATATTCAGCCTGATGATGACGGAGCTTCGGGATCTCATAGGATTACTCTTGAAATTGTTCCAGTTTTTCCGGGACAAGGAATTTGAGTAAATAGAAGGACAGTGTAATGCTGTTAAGCTTCATAATAAAAATTGGATCCTTAATAGTTTTTCAAGAATAGAGGAGATATCCGGAAGAATTTTAGAAGGGCTGGGAGTGAGAATAAATTGACGGAGTTATAGGAGTTTGATCCATACACTAAGAACTACAATGCATCTTTAGAGCCAGTTCAGTTCCTACTACAATAGTAGAGAAAGATAAAAGAAGAAGGAAAGAGAAAGCAAACAAACTGGTGACACACTACCTGGCCCATTATTCTGAAAGTTGTGGATTCAGCTCTTTTCCCTATAGCCACCACAATTGGGGACCCCGACATTTGATCAGAAGAGAGTGTGGTGATTTATTTAAACCTCGCAGATGACCATTGGGGTTGGGAAGCATGCTACTGCTCCGGCGAGCTTAAATAGCCAGATGTGGACGTGGACAATGCATTGGTGCTACTATGGGTTCCAGATACAAACCCATTAAAGTATGATTAAGTCCTCCATTTATAAAATGATTTCATGCAAATTTTCAAAAGATGTCCTTACGAAAAATTTACATACTTCTAATTGAATGCTTTTGTTGCCGTGTATCCTTCTCATATCGTTACGCTTCTAAAATTAGTTTCTATACGCTCGAAATTGTGCAGTTTGGACGAAACGATTTTAAAATATTTACTCAACCGTACAGCCATTAAGGAGATTCCTCTGCCCACTTCAGACCAACTCTTATCCTAGACTTTCGTATAGAATTTTAACTATGTTGTTCCAAAGTACAAACTCCGAGGACATTCCCGGACAGTCAGGATGAAGGCCATAAATAGTTTTTTGAATTCAACGGACGCCATAAAAGTGGAGATCAGTTGAAGGAAATTTTAAACGAACCCCAACACTCGTCTTCTCGTCCTTCTTATTTTTGATCTTAAGAGTCGACTGCCTGAAAGGTTTTCGATAAATAACGCCTTGAAAGTGAATAGCTTTCTACTACATCGGGGAATTCTCTCTTTTTTTAACGATTTCTTTGCTCGACTATAAAATAAAATTCCATTTATAAAATGAGAAAAATTTTTGCAGCGATTTTATATGATGGTGTAAGGATGGAGTAGGTTAGGCACAGTTGGGTGAATATCTACGTGGAGCCTAGAATTTGGCCCACGGGAGATTCGAAACGAAGTGGTTCCTTTTACTAGAAATTGTGATTATTTAGAACGCAATATCAATCAGTCGGAGAACTTAAGGGGTTAAATGATAAATGGAAGTGTTTGATGAACTTTTAAATGGATGACCCGGATGGATGCCTCCAGTTCAGGATGGAACTGATACCAGGCGAATGGGAAATTATTGATTAATTTAGACGAGCAATTTTAGTATCTGTCTGCTGGACTGCTAATGGTTAACAGTTGAAATTTGTGACCAGTAGGCGAAATGAAAAAATTTCGCCTAGATGATTTTATTGATGGTGGTATAGACTAGAGTCACTTCATACGAACTAACACAAACATCCATTATCTTGAGTACGGAATATGTGTGTTTCATTTGAAACCAGTACATTTGAAAAATTTTTTGCAGTTGTCTCGATTTTTCATTTTAAGGATCTCCACTAAAGTGGATAAACGCTGTATTTAGTTGACATTTCATGAGACATATCTCGATTCCGTGAAACGTCAATCAAAATCCATCTGCTACACGTATACACACTAAAACTATGCCATTTAAGAAACCTGCGATTTTTTAAATTCGCAGGTTTTTAGACTACTAAATATGTACCAAAAGTGGTCATTGTCCGTACTCATGATAATGGATGTTTGTGTTAGTTCTTATACAGTGACTCTAGTATGCGGAATGTTAAATAGGATCACTACTAAAGAATTTAACACTTTAGCTGTTGAGTTCTGTTTACATTCTTATCAGATTCACGAACCATCAGAGATATCAGAATTATCACAAACACAAATAGGACTAAAGAAATTATTAACACCTACTAGTACACTGCCCTACCCAGCCCGATTTCTGACCTCCCATCCCCAACTTAAGTCCAGTTCGATTTCCTTAAAAAAAAAATATTTTTTGTCCACTTCTGACACTAATTTTTCTAAGCTGTGGGTAGACTGCCCGTTAAAGCTTTTAGAAGTGAAAGCGAATTCGATATCTCATTAGACCTAAGAAAAATATGGGAATTCGTGAGATGTGCACAATACCTTTGCTCATCTTAAGGGGTTGGATATCACAACATTTTTAAAAATCCTTCTAGGCACTTATAAGCAGCAACTCAACACGTCTTAAGATATACGGAAATTCGTGAATAGTTAGAAAAAATACTTTCACCGACAATTTTTTTATTATTTCACACATTCATACATCGCCAAATTAACGTTGTTCTTAGGATACTTTTGTATATATAAGTTCCAAGTTTCAACTTTAAAGGTTATAAAATCCTTAACTTCTCTGTGCAAACCACATTTTATACTGCATTTTTTTATTATTCATAAGTACATCGAAATTTGAATCCAGTTCCCATCAAAGTTTCGTTGCAATAAAATTCTATAAATGAACCAAATCGTTAAAATAGTGAAATATTTCATTTAAAAAAAAAAAAAACTCACTACTTCAGTTCCAAAGGTAGGAATCATTACTGCAATGGTATTTTATATTCGTTCACCGCTCTGAACACAGTACACACGAATGCACCCTTAACTCCTTCAAGGATCATTAAAAAAAATCAAAGTAATTCAAACCTCGTAACCAATATACAAAATATGAATGAAGTTTTACAATAATAGTAGGTGCTCTCGAAAATGCATTTTTCCTACTTCTCGAATAAAACAGTTTTATGCATTCGAATTCAATAAACAGTCCAGTTATAGTTCTGTGGTGTAGTGAATAAATCACGAAATGGGTTCAAGTAGTTATGTAAGTTCTTTAAGTACAAATACAATTAATTATTTTTTTTTAATTGATGCAATTCACTTCGAAGAGGGACTTCAATTAGCCTCTAGCTATCCTTTTTTTTGTAAGTAAGTGATCTGTTTTTGATGATATATGAAAGCAGCTATGGTATCTAAAGAATTTTGTTTTCCATTCATCAGAATATAAAAATCCACAACTGTCATTCATTAAAATTTTAGTTGATTTTCGTAAGAGATGGCGCTGATGGCAGTTAAAAGAAAAGCTCAGCTAAAATCATCAAAATTATATACAAGGAAACAAGTTGAATATTACGTATATACATATCAGCTCTACTATATGTAGATTAATGGGTGACACACTGGTGATATAGACGATATTATGATTTGTATACGAGCTGTGTAGCCAAGGTATAAAGGCTGTCGTGTTAGAGCTAAAATTATCTCATATTTTCATTGGACTGTACTTGAGTGGATAAAGCGCACAACGAGTTTTTAATGCAACACATACCCACAATGCTCTTTATTATTATTTATTACAAATACCATAAACCCTACATTTGATTATCAACAGAGACCAATGACTAAAATTTGAATGTTGAATGGCGACACGTCATCAGGTAATCCATAGCATCGTTACATGAATCCGAATCCTCCCATCTCGGCTTAGGACAATTAAGAAATGAATAGAGCAGAGTACATTGAGCAATCATAGCCGGAACAGGATGGCACATATCTTCGGCCAAATCAACTATTGGTGGATTATCTTTTGATTGGATGTTCTCTTTTACTATAATTTCAAATTTAATTAAAAAATTAAAGAAAACAACAATATCATAAATTTTTAAATATTAGATACCAATTATATCGCATTTTTCCAAAGCTGATGTCATTATTGGAATAAATTCCGGTGTAGTGTTGTATACATTTTGAATCCGTCGCTTCGAAGTTTCAATTATTATTTCGGCATCGCCCATTAGTTCGCCTTCTTTGAAAATGCACTCGGAAAGACACTAAAAAGTTTAAAAGTTGTGAGATTTCAAAACTATTCTAAAAACGTGAAAATTATTTGAAATTAAGAAAATTTAATTTCTATTAAACGTTCCGCACTGTTCACTATTTATATTAATATTTCAAAGCCAATTGCAACTGAAAAATTCTTATAAATAATTAATGCGTAGAGTAGGAATTGAACCCACGACATCACCGAAGCAATGTTTACAAGACCTAGAACACTACCACTGGAGTATACCCGGCCTAAATGAATTAGATACTAAAATAACAAAGTAGAAGATCAATGCTAAGAAACGTACAAATAAGATAAAATTTTAAAAAATTAAGTACCAATGTAAACGGCGAAGAAAACGATGGCTGAAGCTGGGACGATAGTTTCTCGGCACATTTTGGTCCGAACTTATTGAGCAGGACTTGTCGATGGCAACAATCGAAAATGCTCTGTAAGAAGATAGAAAAATTTTCCTATCAAAACACACCTAAAGCATGTTCCGATTTAGTTTTTAAATAATTACATTAATTGCCGGTGGTTGCGAACAGTCACGATCGCCAAGGGTGAGTCCTCCCTAAAATATTCAAACAATAGTAAAACAATTTTCACTATTGCTAAAAATCCACTCACGAAACAGCCTAAAATCACAAACCAACCGAATACGAAAGACATTTTACTAAAAGTACTAACAGAATTTCTCTGACTATCGGTTTCCAGCTTGCAAACTGTTTTATAGAATCAGTCGAGTAATTTACATGCGTACATTTGTTACGGATCGCGAATTATTCACATATCGTTTAAATAGCTCCGCTTTTTATCCGAACTGATGACCGACCACTTTAAGTAATTGCGCGGAAATTTGAATTTTATACGTCAATCAATTTCGATTGCAATATTATTTTTACCCCATAGCCACAATCCCTCTCGTTAGCGTTAATTTGAATTTCATGTAGTTTTTTGGTAATTTCATAATTTAATCCGAGGTTAAAAAATATTCTCTTGTGTAAATATCGGTATCAAGAATAATGCCTTCGATGGACAACTAAATTTTACTTTGTGCTTCTAATTAACTCTTTATTTTATTTTTTACGGGCATTAAAGTCCACAATAAATGATTGGATTATACGACGCCATAAAAAGCGATTATTGTGTACCGAAAAAAATTTATCAAATGAAGCTATTTTAGTCAGTTTAAAAATATGGCATTGACCGGGGAAAACCGAGTACTTAATAAAATGTTAACTTACAAAAAGAAAAAAGAAAAAACTACCCTCCACCCGTGACAATGTTACTTTGAAACATTGCCGTGACCAGGATTCGAACCTGGGTTACTACGGCCACAACGTAGGGTCCTAACCACTAGACGATCACGGCTATCGGAGGTATGGAAGTTTGGTGCCAATGTTCCGTGGAGATTGGAATGTGCGGAGCTCGAAAGTAGCGCACACACACGCACGACTTCGTTCCGCCTGTACGAAAATAAAGAAACGAGGAAAAAAGAGTGACCGGTCGGTCCATGGAGGAACTGTTCCGTGCGACTTATCTCGATTCTTGCCTTGCCCGAGTATCGTTCAACTTTGATAAGAATAAGAAGCGCCTAGTCGAGTCTTGCTTGACTCGAGTGCTACGAAGAGTTTAATGAAAGCGAGAGAGAATCTTATTAAATACTATCGACTGAGTAGAGCTTTGGGCCATATGTAGAAATGTGCGCCAATTAATAAAAAGTGATAAGAATAGAGGAAAAGACTTACATCGGCTGTAGTAAAGATAAGCACAGTATGTATACTACTTTGCAAGAAGAGTAGACTGGAGTTGCAATTTAAAATGGGTCATTCGACCAACCGAATCATATTTGAAAATTCATATCTCCGTTAATTTTAATCGAAGAATGATAAAATAGGGCTTATTTTAAAGAGAAAGGTTGCCGCAATGTAAGGAAAATAGAAATACAACTTATATACTTTCAAACGGGGACTAAAAATCGATAAACATCAGTGGCTCTCAATTATTTATGATCATCGAAATCCTGTCCGCAGACAATCATGGCTCAGGAAATGGAGCACCGAGAACCATGTCCTGTTCACTGACGGAAAAATCTTTACCGTGGACGAATCTTTTAATAAGCAGAATGATTGGGTGTATGCACGATCCTCCAAGGAAGCCAGTGAAATGCCTAGAATTAAACCAGGTCATTATCCCGTAATCAGTGATAGTTGGTGAGGAGTATTATATGACGGCGTCATTTTCTCACATTTTGTGAAAACTGTGTTAAAACAGCAGCAAAAAACTATCAACGTGACATTTAAAGAAATGTAGTGGAGCCCTTGAATCAAACCATGTTCCAAAACTGACCCTGGATACTCCAACAAGACTTTCCGCTTGCTGATAAGGCGGCCAAAACACCTCAACAGAAAATCATTTACCTGAGTTTATTAGTACTGAATATTGGCCGGCAGACAGCCTGGACCTTAATCCGCTTGACCGATAATTGTTTTCAGTTATAGAGGACATGGTATGTAAAAGACGCCATCACAACCTGCAAAACAAAATTTTTTCTAGAAATAAAGGCCGATTGAACTTTATTTTCAGTTTTTAACTTCAATTATCGACCTTTCTGGCTTGATAAAAAAAAAGTTAATAAGTAAAAAAAAAATCCTACGTAGCGAAGTAGAAAACCTATCCAAAAATATTATGTGAAATTTTGGAAGTAATCGGCCAAGCTGTTTTTCGAAAATTTTGTGGACAGTCTTTGAAAAGTATGTTTCGAGATAATCGCGTTTGAATGACGCTCTATGTAGAGAAGGGTCCATTCTGGTTAATTGCCCATTATTGGAATAACAATATGAAATTTACACACAGTATTCTTAAGAATACAAACTTTATGATATTTTTTAAACGATATATCGTTAATGTCGTCCGATATTTTTTATAATTAAAATCCAACTGTCTGTCAATCATAGTCAATCCGGGGGGACGTCACAATAAGCCCAACTGTGACTTAAGTGCCAAAGGTTAATCCCACCAATCCCTATTTCCAATCTATCTATCTAACTGTCGGTCCCGATATTTTTTATAAAGTATATCATACTTTACTCGTTCGGTTCCTTTCTATTTCTCTTCTTCCTCTTCTCCTCTACTAAGCTTTATTTTGTGGCTTTTGGTTTTTAATCATGCTGTTTCAAGTAGAAGAAATTTAAAAACCCGGAAAAGGTATCTTGTTATTGAAAAGTCTCGGCTTACAACAACTATTCGCTGCTGCACCACATCTTTTTTTTATATATTTTTATAATTTTTCTTACATGAAATACAATGTAAAATTACAAAGAGATTAAAATTACAATAATTCTTACTGAAAACAACATTTCAAAACGACATTTTTCTTCATAAACCTATCAGGAAAAGATGGATGGTCGTGGAAGTCCGATCTTTTTTAGAGTCTAACTAAAATTGAAAGATGATTTTCGTTCTAACTTATTACCTTCAGAGTATATCGCACATATTTACGCGTTTCTTAAATACATACGTGGATCACATACCAAGCAAATTTGTATCCCTTAAGTAATAAATTCACCTGTTAGTGTCAGAGAAATGGGGAAAAATGTCAACCGCGAAACCAATAAATAAAAAAATACATTCGGGGTCTACCATACGTGAAACATGTACTACTAGCGGTGCTAGAACATTACATTTTAGAAATCGTCACAATGGTCGGAAGATTAATATTCTCTGCAAAAAGCAATAAATTTAACAATTTTTTTTGCTTAAATTCAAGGAGAGTATCAACTTGAATTTATTTCCCTGGTGAAATAAGATGAAACTATATAAAACTGGATCGCAACTTCGTTAAAGTGAGGGATTAGCTTTTTTTAAAACTAGTTCATATTAGTTGATATTTAGCTATCGAACAGAACAAAATAGATACCACCATTCGCTGTACGGAGCTGTAATAGTCAGCTTGGTCTTTATCTAGCTTACAACCGAATTAAACTTTGGTTTCCGACTCGGCTTAGCTTAACCAATTTTACTACTGCCGACGAAGTCATGAAGAGAGTAGACACCATTTTTTTTTTTTTTCAAAAATAACAATTCAGAATTTAAATGTTTGAATTTTTTTACGAGATTGTAATGTAAACATAAAATTTTCGAACAAAAAAGAAATTATATTATGTTATATTGATAGATTTTTTTCTGATACAGTATAATTTTATTAATAATATTGAAATTATGCTTCATGATGATTTCACAGTTGCCTTAAGCTGCTGGTGGCGGCGGACTCATAGGACATGTCTTCATAAATTCTTTGGCAGAATTGCACGGTTCGTTATTTTGCCATAATGATGCCGGACAATTAATAAACGATTCGATTAGGGTACAGTGTGTTATCATATCGGCTAAAATCTGGCAATTTTCGCCACCTGGTGGACGTGGTGGTGCCGGCCCCTTCATATTAGCAATTTTCTCCTTAGCTGGAAGTATGAAAAAAGTTTAATATTATTCTTTTTAGTATGTAATTCTGTTTAAAATCATTAACGACGTATTTGATAGTAATTAGTTGCCATAACCAAGATAACGAATGAAAACTGAAATAACCAAACATTTTATATTTACCAAGCGGTTCGCATTTCGTGACTGCTGCAGTCATAACTGCAAGCAATTCGGGGGTATCTTTGAATTTCTCTGCAGAGTAAGACTTCAGTTTTTCTATTACAATTTCACCACTTCCGTCTAAAACTCCGGTATTGTTGAAAATGCATGCAGCAAAGCACTGTAAATTTTGTAATACTATTAAAACTATAATTATGTATATAAATAACATTCTTTTTTATAATAAAATTAAACTTTTCTTAATACGTCATTCTAATCAATCATATTTTCACTATACAAGATTGTCAAAATGACTCAACCCAGCATAAATGTTTTATTTGGTTTATTTTCCTTGAGCAGATGTTGATCGAAAGCTCTCGTAAAAAAGCTTTTGCATTTGCTGTGGTTGGGTAAAATTTACATACATTGGGTTTGTTTTTAATATGGTTTCACATGTGGCTTATTTGCCAACCATCATCTCAGACAAACAGGCAACGCTGTGTTACTTTTTCCCGAATAAACGTATGAATGCCGGAAGTAGGTGTTTTAATTTTCATCTGAACATGATGTGGTGTTATGTATTAACAGCTTAGTGCAAGTATGACAATCTTTCAATAACTTTTTCGTTTAAAATTAACACATTTTTACTCGACTAGACTTAGAATATCGTTATACTTACTTCACGTTTCATCATGGATCCTTGTGTATTCATTTTATTGAAGCAATTGTCAGCAAGGCCGGCTAGAAAATTTTGTTTTGCACAACATTGTTGAATATTCTATGTAGAAAGTATAGTAAAAATAAACTGTTTAAAAGATATAGTCAATTTAAGCGTTTTTTGATGTCAGAAGAAGAAAAACTGTTTTAGATTGCTAACTATTTTGAAGAAATTTACAACTTTCGCTAGCAAATGCAATTAAATATGTTAGAGTAATCGTCAAAGACAACTTTTGTTGTCAAATATTTGGCAGCGAGGCATACAAAGTAATACAAACGTAATTGACTTGAAGACAATAAATTTTAAATCAGACCTCTACTAGTGTGTATTCTAAGTCTCGTAGTCGTAGTTTAAAGCATCTATAAAACCGTGTGCCATATTGTCAAATATTTGGTAACTTGTAAAATTTTTGTTGTCATATTTATCATCGGATAGGAACAAAAGACCTCTTAGGTCGTGGTTTGAGAAGTAGTGAGGCTTTTATAGGCTCTACTAAACTATCATCGGATGCATTTTGGCATTTTGAGTTTTTAATCAAAATTTTTTTTCAAAATATTTAATTTGCAACGTATAGCTAGCTGCAAGTAAACTAAATGGTTTTCCGAATGTAAACACAAATTTTATAACTACATCGTAATAAATAAGAATTTAAATATTGTACTCTTAAGACTTAACATAAAGAATAACCACCAAAGCCTCTATCAAATTTATTTAAAATAAAAAAATACTTACATTTCTTGGGGGTGGTTGTGAACAATTTGGTTGAGCTAGTATGTAACCAACTGAACAAGCAATCACCATCAAAACTACAACCGATCGCACAAATTGAAACATTTTACAGGCAGTGTCTAAATTATAACTGTCCGAGTTTTCGAAATTATTATGGATTTTATAGCCACACAAAACATTGAACCTGATTGATTCGGATCGTTACACAATTTATTAAATTTTTTGCGCCTCCGAAATACTATTGTACACTTGTCGGTTTAAGCGCATGACAGGTGGAAGAATAATACTTTGTTTTTGGAAAGAGTGAATAATTTGTTGATGAGAAAAAGCACAAACAAAAATAGCACATATTTTCAATTTCGGAAATATTAGACTCATTAGTACCTATATACGCTACGTTTAAAAATTCTAATCTCCAAAAAACTTCACGTTTCTTTTCCTTTAATTTTCTGCTAATTATTTATGTTTACGTTTTTGGGCTAAAAAAAATGGTTTAGTCTGTCTGTCGTATCTTTGAATGATTGACACACTCCATAACCCGCAAAAACTTTAGCAATAGCAATAAAAATTTTTCAGTTATGGAATTAGAGTCACCTTTTAGTGGAGATTTTTTTGATGGTCATAGCTTAAACGGGAAGGTGTGAGAGAATTTTAAACCAAAAACTCTGTTCTTTATCTCTCAGGACCTGCTTGTGCTAGAAAGTTGAAATTTTAACTACAACGGGGATGGAGGCAGCTTTCGGTGATTGAGTTTCGAAAAATTATATGCTCTCGAAAAACAACAGGTAACGCAGAACTTGATACCTCATCAGATCTCAGAGATATGTCGGAATTCGTAAGAACGTACACAATCATTTTACACACATCGAAGAGCCGATTCGATATTTTATTAGACTTAGAATATTTGCCGGAATTCGTGAAAAGTTGCACAACCACCTTACATCTGTTTGTGGGTTCAATATTTAAAAATAGTTACATTGGGTACAACGGGCATAGGCGTGGTATTTTTGAATCCCAGAAATGACTTATACTAAAAATTTGAAACCTATTACATACATGTGAATAAGTTACAGGAGAAATAAATCAAAAAAGGTTTATATTTTCCTTAACGTATGAAGGCGGAGTAAACATATATCCGTGAAAAAGTTTTTTTTCCACATTTTCACAAATTTCGTAATATCTTTCAGACATCTGTAGTTTTCAAAAAAATTTACTTCTGCGAGCTCTTTTTTCGATATCGCTAAGGGCATGTTAAGTGGTTGTGTACATTTTCACGAATTCCGAAATATTTCTTAGGTCTAATGACATATCCAATTCGCTTTCACTTTTACAGTTTTCAAATATTATCGGAAACGGAACCGGCTTAAGAATTTTTGATATTCAACCTAAGGTGTGTAATTGTTGAAGTTTTCACGAATTCTGACAAATCTTTTAGGTTTAATGAGATCGGATTCGCTGTTACTTCTATGGGCTTTGTATACGAATATAAGGTATTTTTTTTAAAGTGGTAAGTAGAAAGTGGAATGTTTTTTGAAAGTGGAAAGTGGTACACCGGACGAAAAAAAGTTATATCTTTAATTACTATTTTTTACATTAAAAAGTCAATTTTAATAAAGTCAATATGAATAAAAATAAGGATTAATATTTCCTCTTGTTTTTATTTCTTATAATATGTTATTTTTGAAAATGGTATAAGTACATTTGGAGCTAAAAAAAATAGTGTATTTTCTTTAACAACTTCATTAATTATTATTGCATTATAAAATTTAACAGGTTTGTTGTGTTAAAACATCACCCGAATTATATTAACGTTTACCAATATTTTTAAATTATTTCAAACCTAAAACCGTAAATATCTCAATGTATGAAAAAATGGACTTCTACCGCTTTCTAATACATCGGCTCAACAATGATCTAAAATTAATTTCGGGATTATATTGAATGCTGTAACTCTTACGAAATAGAAAAATGATTGCATACGATGAATGAACGAATGACTGTTTTACGAATTCCGATATATTACTTAGGTGTGAAGGGGTATTTTTTATATAGGTATAATCGCACTAGAATCGGTATCAGCGAACCGGACTTCTGCTCAAAAAATAATGTAGTTGCACCCAGTCTAATGGTAGATTTATTTGTTATTTTTTTCTTTTCCTTTTTTAAATTTTCAGTTTACTTCCAGTAGATAGTGTTTTCTATTCAGTTTCAAGTGCTACTTCAAATACCCCTTTTCCCGGCTTCTCATGCTCTTAGAATCTCAATAATATCAACACTTAGAGTATATGAAGCAACATAATAGAAGACCTAATGAACTCCTTGAATTCGTCTGTTCTTTTATCTCCTCTTCTCCAAATACTCTTCATTAGTAACTTGAAAATGTTATTCATAATACCCGTAAGTACTTTCAATGAGTAGGAGATTAATTACTAAGGAGGATTCAGGCGGGCGAAGTAGCTGTTACTGTCGCTTAATTAATAGCGTGCTGTCAATATCATATCAAACACTTGAGGCCATTATCTTTCGTTCCATCGCAAGGATATCGTTAAGCCTTTTACTCAATAGAACGACTTCGGTTATGACGAGAATTCAATTCTTGATGGCCGATATTTAGTGTTCTGTGTCTTGCAGAGTCAGGGAATTTCTGATGTCCTTACTCAATAAGACATCCTTTTATTCAACTTGTAATCAGATACTTGCTATTAAGGGGTTTGCTTTCTTCTCCTGTCACGTTGATAGACTTAATTACAGGTATGATACGAATATCTAGTAACCGTGTTCGTTTCCTTGGTAATCTGGACATTATACGTGCATATTAGCTTTTTATGATGAACTTCTGAAATGAAATGATTGACTTCCTAAAATTAAGTA
This sequence comes from Beris chalybata, assembly GCA_949128065.1. Taxonomy (NCBI): domain Eukaryota; kingdom Metazoa; phylum Arthropoda; class Insecta; order Diptera; family Stratiomyidae; genus Beris; species Beris chalybata. The sequence continues at coordinate 4,459,564 of OX421895.1, read as the reverse complement.
TCTTTTTAAAATTTTCGAACAAAAATCCTTTAAAAAAAGACACTACCTATTTTTTAAATTCTTCTAATTTTTTTTATATATGATCATCTTTACAAGCGAGTTCTGAAACAGTTCTGTACTTCAGTACCGAAGAAAAACTATGATAAAAAGTAGAAATGTCTCGATAACGATTGATACTAGAAAAAGAAAATATGGCACCGTCAACTTTACTTATAGTTGCCATTTTTTTTGTTTTGCTCGCATGTAAGCTAATTTATTTTACTCTCAAAATGGACCAACTCTATTTCTGCTGGTACAGATGAGCGCACTCTATTCACACCCCCCCCCCCCCTACTCCAAAGGTCACATCCTGCAAGCATATTAGTTGCATATTAAAAATAAAGACAAGGTTTTAAATAAACACTGGCTCACGTAATAATGGGGGCAAACAACTTTTGCTACGTATCACATAACAAACAAAAAAAGAGCCTAGAAAGGTTTTAAGGAAAGTATTTCTAAAAACATGCCGGGAGGTTTTTCTACGTATTTCGATGAAAGGAGTAGGAGGTGAAACAAATTATCTCAATTGATTGATTTTTGTTTACAAATCTTTTCGATATTTTTTCAAATATTGTTCTATTTATTGTGTCACATAGCTTGTGATTGCACTTCTGTCCCTACAAATTTAAAACTGTTTTCGACTTAAAACGAAAATGTTTAATTGAATTAATTCTAACCATTCAAATATCCAATCTCAAACTTCAAGGAAATCATCCATTCATTTTCCACTTGACGATCCTTTAATTGCACATAAAAGAAAAAGAAATCCTTTCTTCGAATTTCCATCGAAAATAAAATTCTCAATAGTTTTCTTCGGGTCGTATTCATGAGATAGGGTCGGAAGAAAATCCTGAAAAACTTTATAAGAAAATTAGTTTTCTAATTTATTTCGAGGATATTCAACATTCAAGTGGTCGATGTAATGAAATTCGAAAAGCACCGAGATAGAAACGTCCAGAGAGGATACTTTAGAAACAAAGTTTTAACCACACCCGCCGGCACGCTAAAGATCAACTTAAGTGAGAAAAAAGAAAGTAATTCAACAACGAATCCACCAAAAAAAGCCCGGGATTAAGGCTTTAGATTGTAAATTTTCGAAGTTAACAAGCTGTTAAGCTCGAACATAATATGAATTAAATTATAAATGAAGTAGGTACTTTTCAAGTCGAGCGGATCTTAATGGTATGTCTTAATAAAAGTACGACCACGGAAATACGAAAACTTGAGCGAACAAGTTCACCGCACATGAATAAAACTGAATTCTATACTAAGGAGTCGGTAACATCGTAACCACCTAGATTAGATGATTTACTTACGATTCACTTACTTAAATCCCTTATGAATTATAATTGGAATACTGAATGATACACATATGAATCACAAGGTACTTCACCTATGGGTATATACTCCACCAAGGTGAATCGTTACTGATTCATTTGCGATTCTATAGCTTTGTCTCTGAACCGTTGTTATAATGTATGCTTGGTGCATAAAATATGATATAGTATGTACATATTACAAAGTTGATGATAGTATTGTTCTTATTTAAGACAGGTAAGTATATTTATAAAAAATACATCGCTGGAAGCATCTGGTTCGGAGTTACAAATTACGTTGATGAGTCAATATAACCCAATGATGAAACAGAATCAAGTATTCAAAATTGCTATTCCACTAAACGTTCATGTCATCAATGGCAATAGAGAGTATGCCAGTGAAGCGATCGATACCCCGGTATGAGATGTAGCTCTACAATACAATTTATTAATAACAATAAAATTATGCTTTATACTGATTTTAAAGTTAAAAGTGGTGAACGAAAATCACACGTCTTCATATATTTGTTGGCAATATTGCACGGTTCGTTATTTTGCCATAACGATGTCGGAGAATTGAAGAACAATTCCAGTAGCGTACATTGAGCTATGATGTCAGCTAGCACCTGGAAATTTTTGACACCTGGTGGATGTGGTGGTGAGGGTTCTTTCATATTAGTAATGTCTTCTTGAGCTGGAAGTATAAAGATAGTTTAATAAATTTATATTTAATATCTAATCATATTTAAAATCATTATTACCGTGTTGAAATCAAGATAGCAGTTAAGAAAAGAACCCAGCATTTTTTATCTACCAAGTGTATCGCTTTTCATGAGTGCTGTATATGTACATTACTGCAATCATATCTGGGAAATTTTTGAATTTCTGTGCGATGAAAGTTTTAACCTTTTCTATTATTATTTCACCACTTTGAAAACGTATGGATCGAAGCACTGTGAATTTAATAGTATTTTTTAATTTGTTAAAAAACAACAATATCTTAGGACCTAAATAAAAAGCAAACTAAAATCAAAACATACTTCTTTTATCTTGGATCCTCTTAGATTAATTTATCTTCAGCAATTCTCGTTAGTTCAGTTTGTTTCAAACAACGTTGTCGCAAATTCTATAGAGAAAATTATAAAAAATTAGTCAGTTAAATTTGGCAAAGTTTGGCGTTCGTGTTGGTTTTGTCTATCGTTTTTAAATTGAAAGATTGTATTAGATTTTCGCTGTAGAGTTTTTATTCCCACAAATTAAATAGCATTAAAATTGCTTGCTTTACTTGAAAAAAGACTGGATTTTTTGTCAAATTTCACTAAATTCTTTGACAAATGTTTGTGGTCAAACATTTAACAGCGTATCATAGAGAGGTATACAAGCTTAACTGACTTTGATATAATGTGTTCTAAATTATTCTCTATAGAAGGATAAACGTTGTTTGAAGTATGTATAGATCGTAGAATATTTTGTCAAATATTTGACAATTTTCCGTATCAAATTCAGTCGAAAAGTCAAATTTTTGTAAAATTTATTAATTTATCCTACCCTAGGCTAGTTTTACTTCAAAAATTTAGTTAATTTTTGAACCCAAATTATTGTAGTTAAACATTTATTTAAGACACGCTTACCTAACTATATTCTCCAGCATTTAAACTCAAATTTGAGAACAACTTCGCAATAAAAAAAATATTTTCATGCTTAACACAAAGGATAATCTCAAAGGAATAAATTGAATTTAATTAAAAATTTATAACTACTTACATTCAGTGAGCTAGAATTTGGTTGAACTAGAATTAAACGAAAGCAATCACCACCATCAAATCAACACATTTATCCAGCAACGCCTAAATTCAAACTGTTCGAAATTTTGATATTAAGCATTGAATCCAATTTAATTCGGATCGTTAAACAAACTATTAATTTTTTTTAAGGTCTCAATTTTCGGTACAATTGAAGCTCATGGCAATGAACAAATAATTTTTTTTCAACCAACTGGATAATTTGTTGATATCTCATTCAAAAACAGCAAAATTATTTTGTAATTGCAATCAAATTATCTTTATTACAACAATATTTTTATTTTTTTTTATTTTCACTTTTTAGACACTATAGTAAACATACTCGTAGAAAAAGGAAAAAAAAATTCCGTATGTACGCCCTACGCAAACGCGTTTAAATACTAGTAGCTCACAAAAGTTTTGAGCTAATAACATTAAATTTGTCTACTCAATACTTTATGGCGTCCTATTGAAATTGAAGGGGAGTCTTCGATAAGAGTGTTAAAAAGATGATGGATGGCCTTTTCGTAACTTTATCATTATTTAAAAAAGTTGAAACTTTATATTTATGTAGAGAAACAGTAGTGAAGCCATTTTTAAAAAATTTAAAAAGAGGCCAAAATAGGTGGAAGAGTGAGTAAGTGCAAAAAAATGTGTCTGGAGTGCTCGAAAATGAGGGAGGGATGCATATTGTTACATGTGTGCCCTGGCAACCCAAACAACTCACTTACGAGTATCAAGGTTTCCAGAGAAAACCACAACATTCAACATCTAACTGAAATAGTAGAGAGAGCTCTAGACATTTCTCGCATGTTCTAGGCATTTCTCGCATATTATAGATAATATTATAGATACTTCTTTCATCTTGCACACTCACATAACCGGAAATGCTCTAAATCTTGCGATTTTGTAATTTTCACAGCAGGCGAACAGGGCGGAACAATTTGTATGAATGGGGGGGGGGGGGGGGGGGGGTGTTAGAAGTCTTCACTAATTCCAATTTTTTATATTCAAAGTATGAGAAAAAGTTGAATTGTGTATTATGGAGGGTTATTTTACTATATATTGGCATGTTTTGAAAATACAGCGCACGGAGATTGTTTTTTTTTATTTCTAGAATAGATTAGTCTTGAAAGTTGGAACTTAGTTCATACATATATGTAAATCCATTAAAATAGTAATTTTGTTTAAAAAAAAGTCCAAGATGCAGTAGGGTATGAAGGTAGGCTAAAAAAGAATTGATGAAAAGGAGTTAAACATGTTCTCAGGAATTTTATCGTTATCTCTAAAATATTATAGGATATTAGAACTGATTTTTCTCTTAAATGGTATAAACGTTTTCGATATTCTACCAATAGAAGGAAAACAGGTGTCGTTTATGTTTTCACGGATTCCGTCATATCTCTTCGTTTTTACTTTATCATGATTCTTATACAATTCATTAACAAATAATATATGACAAGAAAATACAACAAAATAATAGATACGCACTTACTAGACATATTACAGTTTGTGTTTATTTTTGCAAACGGGAACAAATCGTTCTGCACCACGACTTTAACCTGATCAACCCTTGTCCCAAAAATAATAAAGTTGTTTTCAAACTTGAGATTTAGGTCATATAGGTAGGGATAATAATTAAAACAAATTGTTTAATTTTTTCTCAATGCATCTAAAACATAAAAATTATAATCAAAATTTTAATACATAGATAGATACTTAATATTTTATTTTCAAACATAATCAATATTTATAAGACGGGGTATGCACTAATTTTGAAAATTTGAATGCATTGGACACGATGTGAAATATTCCTTGGCATTGTTACACACTTCACTGTTTGTCCATCCGGATGCGGGACAATTAACGAAAGATTCGGTAATCATGCATTGGAGTACTAAGACCGGCAATGGATGACAAGAAATACCGGAACCTGAAGCCGAGGACTCCCTCACTACAGCAATTTTATACCTTGCTAAAAAGAATATCATATTGCGATACACAGTTTATAAAAGTATAATGCATTTCGTATAGATAGGTATAAAAATAAAAATAAAATACTTTATTATTAAAAAATAATAAAGTAAAATTGAAAAACCCTGCTTACATATATCTTCACATTTTTTCATAGACTTCTCCATGACAGGTATGAAATCAGGAGTATTTTTGTTGTGTTCAATAAGATGCGCTTTAACTTTATTCCAACGCATTTCACCATTGACAAAGATTCCAGACGAATTGAATAAACATTCTACGTAGCACTGGAAAATTTTTAGTTAATAATTTTATTTAATTTTCCTAATACCATTCTTAAACTGGACTCATAATAGATTCTTGTTGATTAAGTTTGCTTTCGCAGCTTTTGGAAAATTCTTCAAGCATAGACTGTCTTACGCAACATTGTAGAACGGTCTAAAGTAACAATATATTAGTTTATATTAATTAGGAAAAACTTTAAAAATTTGAAAACTATTCAAGAAAATACTAACACTCAGCTTAGGTAGTTGTGAACAATCCGATTCGGCTGCCTTTACTTCAAATCTCATCGCAATAACCACCACAACTACGAAGGACAATAAAATTTGACCCATTCTAATAGCAGCAACTGACGAATTAACACTGTCCGTAAATCTGTCTATATTCTGCTTTTTATTCTCACATACAATATCCTAATAGTTTTTTAACTGAAAACTTTAAGCAGGCTTTTATTCTTAATTTGATAAAATTATAAGTGTAAATTTTCAATCAAATTCAAGTTCATACTGTGAACTGATTTCCAAGTTGGTAGAATTTTATTTTATAAATCACACCATCTATAAAACTCGGATTTTTTTTAAATATCAAATTATTATTAAATTAAGCACAAATTACAGTGATAATACTCGTAATAAGTGTAATTGAATACTACTTTTTCGTCCCGGATTTATAATAACACCTAGCAAATGATGAAATTTTTTTACTAGGCGCTGTATAATTCTAATAACAACAATTTGGAGGTGCAACACTCAAATCTTCTATTTTTAAGGATAAATAAAAGTCACTTAAATGTTTTTGGAGCGGATTATGAACAAAAAATTCATGACTCTTATTAACAAGCAAACGTTCATATTATAATAATAGTATTTAATTGTAGTCAAAAATCAACTAAGTTGGCTTCGGCATTGGGCAAGATTTGAAGTAACCCTTGGCGTTATTGCACCCTTCATTATTTTGCCATTTAGATGCGGGACAATCGAGGAAAGTTTCGACCAGCATGCAACGAGCAATCAACACCGGGATTGGATGACAATTATCAGGACCTGGAGTTGGGGCTCCAATCTTGTTGGCAAGTTTTGACTTAGCTGAAAATCAGGAATTAATAAAATACTCATTGTTAATTAAATTATTAAGAGAAAAAACTATAAGATAAGACTGAATGAAAAAAATAAATTTTTAAAAAATCAAAAATTATGATTATGAATTTTGATTAATTTTGGTCAAAATAAATTTAAAGTTTTTAAGCGAAAAAATTCGGCATACTCATTTGTTCGCATTTTTTCAATGCTTTCTCCATAACCGGTACGAAATCAGGACTACCCTTGTATTTTTCTGCAAACATGGTTTTAACCTTATCCCAAAGAACTTCACCGTTCACCAAGATACCGTATGAATTAAATATACACTCTGCGTAACACCGAGAGTTTTATGAGAGTTAATATTATTTTTATTTCTCTTTCTTTTTCAATATTTCTTACAGGATTTACAATAGATCCTTGTTGATTAGATTTGTTCGCACAGTTTTTATCGATTTCGGAAAGTTGAGGCTGTTTCATGCAACATGCCAAAATGGTCTAGGGATGAATAGTTTATTAAATTTGCTGGAAATAAATTGAACGATCGATACGAACACTCAATTCGGGACGCTGTGAACAATTTGGTTCAGCTGCTTTTGCTGGAAAACCACTCGCAATCACCAACAAACCCACTAACGAAGCTAGAAAATGAACCATTCTTGTAACAACTCACAAATTAGTACTGTCCATTACCCTGTCTGAAAAGGGCTTTTTATACTCCCACCTTACGATACGTTCTTTTTCCTTTTTCTATTGCTTCGTTTAACATAAACTCCCTGGTTTTTGTATTATCAATTCGACTAGAAATACTATTGTTAAATATTCAATCAAATTCATGTGAATAGGATTTAATTTTCAGAAAAATCTAATTTTTAAATCTAATAATTGCATTTATAAAATTAGTTAAAAATTGTTAATAAATACTCATAAGAGTCGTTTAATATGTCACTCAAATTTTTTTGAAAAATGTTTATAATGGTAAATATTTTATTCCTTTGAGTAGTAGATAAGTACCTATCTAATTAAAGCAATTAATGCAAAAAAAGTGTTATTTTGATTGATTGGGCTAATTTGATTTCTATTATTATTATAAAAAAATCTTGCGTTTGTGATTTGAGTGTTGATTTACGCCGGGTTTGAATAGAGGTCCTATTATCTTGTCATACCCTTTCAACATCAATTGGCAATAATTAGAATGGATTAACCTCTAGCTCTAACGAACACTGGAACATAAGCCGGTTCCCGTATTTTGTAACTCCGCTTGACTATAAAATTTTGGTTCAATTCATCCTACTTCCACTGCTCGCTAGTTGAAATCCAGCTCGACGGACTAATAATGTTCGATTCTCTAAAAGAACGCGAATACGAGAAATTTAATACATCTGCTAATTTTTCATTTATTTATAATGCATTTTCCCCATTTGTTGTAAGATACTATACATTAAACAGATAATGTAAAAATAGTTGAAATCGTTGTACAGCAGAGTTTATTTAATTTTTTTTTGATAATTTTTACATGATATCTTGGCAACATGCAAAATTTCATCAGCTTCAAATGAGAAAATAACCTCACCTAACTGGAAAATGGAAAAATCTTCTGTATACTTCTCGAATACTCTACTTCTCACTCTTTCTCCAGCTCTATAATATTCCACACACCCTACGACCGAATATGCATGAAAGCTCTCGACTCAACATATGCAGTCTATAAGCACGACAGATTTTGCAGTCGACACAGTTTTCTACTGCAGTGAATTGACTATCAGTTTCTACGCGAAAGTACTTGTAAAGCTAGTTGGATGGGTAACAGCAATCGAGCAGTGATCCAGTAGCACATAAAATCTGACAGCGTTGCTAGTTCTATATTTATTTAATAGTCTGTGTTGGACAAGACGCTGTTTTTTCATTTTTTTCAACTTTTATGTCCTTAATGGTAGAAGCCAGGGGATCTATCGTCCCAGTTTTCCGTGTACGTATTTCACACAAGAAACTCACTTGACCCCGAACAACTCCCAAAAAAGTTCTAAAATTATTATTATCTATTGTAGCTTTTCTAAAATCCGATTTTTAATGGTACCTATATATGTATGTAGTTGTCTCCCGGTTCCCCATAAAAATATTGTGATACAGTTTTGGGAAAAAAAAGTTGTGCAAATTCAGCTATTGGCTAATCTTAACTCTTTTCACCGGTCTACCGGTTAAGCGGTAGTTATATCATGTTTCGACCCATATAATGTGTACTACCATATCACAAAGGAGTATATTTAACGACTATATTTAAGTTGAATTACCGTTGATTAGAAGAAGGGTCTTATGTGTCTCTGAATTAAGAAACTCCAACCTCAATTCTTAACCTAAACTTATAAAAATTCTTCCACATCTTCTTGAAATCCCAACGCATGCAAATAATCAAATACTTAATTCTGTGAATTATAATAGGTATAGGTATCTATATATTTTTTATTCAATGCCAAATTTATTATAGATGATTATATCAGATAAACTGGTATGATTTTTCACATTCGTGGACCAGGTCCCATTGGACAAGATTTGAAATATTCCCTGGCGTTGTTGCACTTGTCATCGTTTTTCCATCCCGATTCAGGACAATTAACGAAGCTCGATACCATCATACATTTAGTTAATACAACGGGCAATATACTACATTTTCCGGGACCAGGCGATGCGTTCAAACTGGATGCTTTTAATTTGACTGAAAAAAGAAACAAACAAATTGATTAAAAAAAAACTTCTACTAACATGGTGGGCAGGAAAAGAAAAGAAAAGTAGTGAAGAGAAGAATCTTGAACATTCTAGATAAAGTCCTAGAACGTTCTGTCCATTTTAACTCAACTTTATCAAAATGAAAGTTATGATGGAATTTTTTTTACTACTTTCAATAAAGTTTACATACCTAATTGTTCGCATTTTGTCAACGCCGTCTCCATGACCGGTAAGAAATCAGGTGAATCCTTTAATGTTTCACTAAGTAAAGGTTTAATCTTATCCCATAGAATCTCACCGTTCACTAAGATACCGGACGAATTAAATAAGCATTCGGCCATACACTGAAAAATTTATTAGATTAATTGTTAAATTGCCGATTTTTTTTTAATCGAGATTTACTGGATCTAAACCAGGTCCTTTTTGGTTAGCTTGTATTTCGCAGGCTTTGCCCATGTCCGTGACAAGGGGCTTATGTTGGGAGCAGCATGCTTGAATGCCCTGATAAATAAATTAATATTTAAAACAAGAAATAAAAATCAAAGTATTGGGTAATAGGCTAAATATACTCGTACTAACATCAAACTCCGGACGTTTTGAGCAATCTGGATCTGCAGCACTTGCTGTAAAACCGCTCGAGATAACTGCCAAAACTACTAAGGTTGATATAAATTGCAACATTCTGGTGTAATAACAGAGGAATCACTGTCCAAACACCTGTTGTTATTCTTCTTATATACTCTTGTACTCTCACAAAACATTTTACCACTTTTTATTCGGATCGCTAATTTACCGGCTTTTTGTTCTCATAATTTGGAACTTTTGTTAAAAGTTTTTTTTTAATAAAATTCAAGTTCACATAATAGTTGGTAAATCATATTATTTTGTAGAGAATAGGCGAATAAACAAAGGCTTAAAAATATCAACTGTTTTTTTTTTAAATAAATACATTTGTTATTTAGCCCAAAAATAAAAATTTGCCTGGCCTTTCTAGGCGAAACTTTATTATTTTTCGTGTCAAAGTCAGTGAAGCGGTTCAAGTCGGGGTGCAACAAAAGTACTTATTCCACTACAACCCTTAATACATGAATTACAGTTTTGGGTCAGAGTTCGGTACGCGGTAAAGGTCGAAATGTAACATTGATTGATTCGAAGCAAGTCGGTTTTTTGCAAAGTTCTTTATACAAGCTTTAACAAAAAACAAACTGCTTATAGATTTTAAAATTTCGAAAATCCTGGAAATGAGTTTTAGTCGCTTATACATATGTAGCCGCTGTTTATCTCAAGTTTCGTCATATCTTCTTGAAAACGTCCTTTTCACCACTTCAGGGTTATATATAAAAAAAAATCTAAAATAGGCTTTTAATGCGATTACAAGAAATTAATACCAAACAACTTTAAAATTATTTACAGATGATTCAATAAAAAGGTGATTTTTTTAAAAAAACATCCGTAAAATTTTTATAGGAATTTATTAAAAAAAAAACCGTTGAAGTAAATTCAATTTAATATTTCAAAAAACCTAGATATGATGAAATTCATGAACATATTTTCACTGACTATTATAGAGACCATATGCATATTTTTCTTATCTTAATTACTTTTCTAGTACGTCTATATAAAGCCACCAAGTTTCAAGTTAATACCATAGCCATCAAGCCATATCAAAATTGTTTCACATCTTCTTAAAATCCCAATGTATGTACCTAAATTATCAAACACTCTGTTTTCTTAATTATAATATTTATGTACTTATCTATAAAAAACTTATTCAATATTAAATTTATTGTATATTATTATTAGACTAATGGTTGCATAAACTTTTATTATATTGGTGACATTGGGGCCATTGGACACAACTTGAAATGTTCCTTGGTATTCTTAAAATCGTCACTGTTGTTCCATCCAAATTTAGGACAATTAGCGAAACTCGAGATTATCAGACATTTAGTTAATAAGATGGGCAATTTTAATTATTTCAAAAAAGATATAAATCGAATCATTCTGGTATGACAACAGGTGAATCACTGTCCAAGCCCCTGCTATTATTTTCTTTATGTTCTCCCGCACAAAACATTGAACAATCATTTTACTCGAATTTACCTAGTTTTGTTGGCACTAATTGGAAATCTTATTTATAAAAACTTAAATAAAAATTCAAGTTCACTAAATAAATTGGTAAATTGAGGAAATAATATTTTGTAGAGAATAGGCAAGTAAACAAACATTTAACAATATCATTAGGTTTTTTTTTAAATAATTATACATATATATTAATTTGCCCAAAATGGGAAAAAAAGATCAAGTTTCGGTAATTTATTATTTTAAGATACGACAGTAAATACTGACATTGTTCGTTTTTAGAAGCAATTTACATAAATTAATCCAACAATGTAGAATAGTCTATTTAATCGAATGTTGACTAATATCTGTTAAATTCATCGACTTGTAGTAGGCTTAGCCGAAGTTTAGAACCACGCTGTATTTTCTTAAAGAAAAGTTTTCCGTGTCACTTTCATCTCTTTATAATTTGAGCAACCTTACAAGATAACAAGATTTGAAAATACTTTTGTGCGAAAGATTAAACTAATTTATTTTTTTTAGCTAAGAATACTAAAGGACCAGTAAAATTTCTCTGTTCCACCACCCTTCCTGCTTGTACGCAAGACAGGGTAATTCCGAATCTACCTAAACAAAATCCTGCACAACTATAACTTATTGTGCATTAAACCATTGATTGCTGTTAAGTCAGCATCTTTAACTATTTTCCAAATTACAAATACCTCGCTTCTAAAGTTACAGGTAAATCGACCTTAACAATATTCTTAAGGACTTTTGTATGGGAGCTAGTTTTGCGTAAATAGTAAGGAAATCTCAATTGTACTTTAGGAAAAGGATGATCTGCTCTATTTCATAACTGTGTGACTAAATGGACTACAACTGGTATATCAATTTTGGTTGGTAAGAGAAGTGTAGAGAAAATATGCTGATTTGTACCTATTTATCATTAACGAGCTAGCTATACTATCAAAATACCACACGTAAGTTCTGTACGCTAATTTTCTTCTGTCTAAAGATCATGAAAATCTCACAACGCACAAAATGGATGCTGTAATTTCGTGCAATTTCTTTCATTTCATACTAAAAGATTTCGTATCTGTACTAAAACTAAAACCTATGTAATCATTGATATTATTACTACATACTAATATTACATAAATACTGTTTAAAAGTGTTAACATTTTTTTGGTCCGTCGAGCCGGATTTGATATAGCAACCTATGGGAACTAAAAGAAGTGAGCATTAATTGCAAAATAGTTGAGTCATATTGAATTGGAAAACTGTGCAGGTTGGAGAGGTATCTCATATTGCTCCTCTATGTACGCTCTTCGTCGTCGATGCAATTCAGACAGATGTGACTGAGATGATTATTCAAATAATAAAGTAAAGTTTTAATTGGATCAAGTTGATTTAAGTTAAATTCCTTGTATATAACTTGTATATAACTTACTTTCGTTTCATCAAACTTAAAGGAAATAATTTAAGCCAAGACTTCTGAGAGACATTGACAATGAGGGTGAAACTTTTCCTTTATACATATTTTCGAATTTGCTCCCAGTCATATTCCAAGAACATAAATTTGAAACTTATTCATAAATGATCAAGAGGATTATTTAAAAAAAAATATTTTTAGAGTTTATTGAGATGTCTTGATAAAACGTCCAAAACAGTTTCCAAGTTGGTCTTTCTAGTAAAGTTTTTTTATCTGCAGTAACAGAGCTTAATTTTGCTTTAATTGGCAATAGCCAAAAGGAATTTTATTCCAGTTAAGACGGTCATATGATCGTCTTCACAAATTGGATCTGAAAAGAACATAGAAAGAAACTTTCTTATCTCCACAAATGATTTCAATTTTTAACGGAAATAGCTCATCAGAGTTTTGAATGTCCTAGTTTTCTGCACCCCAAATTATAACTTCATATCAGCAAACATATTTGATTATTATCGACAAAATCCTCATGAAGTTCCAATTATCGCTTTCTATCACTCAAAAGAGGCATATTTTGATTTGAAAGATATCATACTTATATCTGATTTCTGATTGGGGCTTGCTTCTAGAGCACTTTAAAAGGAAAAACTCAAAACATAAAAAACTGCAGTCAAATACTTTGTATTATGATATATCTTTGTAGGTATCTATATAATTATTATTCAATATTAAATTCATTACATAACACTATCAATTGTCATAACAGCATTTAATACATCGCACGATTTGAAATATTCCTTGGCATTGTTGCACTTATCGTCGTTTTTCCATACAGATTTCGGACAATCAACGAAAGTCGAGACCATCATACATTTAGCTAATATTAGCGGTATTTGATTACAATTTCCAGGACCGGATGATGCGCTAATACTGGCAGCTTTTGACTTCACTAAAAAATAAACAACAAATTAATTTAAAAATTTAAAAATTCAAAACCATTCAAAAATTTGTCATTGAAAAAATCTACGGTATTTTTTTAAAGTTCAAGACTCTACGAAATTTCTCGTAAGATTTAGATAGAGTCATTGAAAATATCTTTTTTGTTTTAGAAAACATTCTGAACAATTTCAGCAATTTCCATTACTTCTACTTTACTTTATTTACCCATTTCTTGGCATTTAGTAAACGATGTCTCCATAGTTGGTCGAAAATCAGGAGCATCTTTATATTCTTCAGCAATCAAACTTTTAAGTTTATCAAATTGAATTTCACCGTTTACCATGATATTGGACGAATTGAACAAACATTCGACGAAGCACTAAACATTTTTTAGATTTATTATCAAATTCTGTTTTTCGTTTTTAATAGACTCACTGGATTTAAAATAGGTCCTTTTTGATTAGTTTTAGTCTCACATGCCTCTCCAATATCCGTCACTATTTGTTTCTCGTTCACGCAACATGTTTCAATGCCCTACAATTTTAAATTGAGAGTTATGAAAAAATATTTATTTAAAAATATATTGTAATATTAAAATATAAAAGTAAAAATCGAAGATGTGTCTATACTTACATCAAATTTTGGGCTTTTGGAGCAGTCTATATCTGCAGCGTTTGCTGCAAAATTGCTCGAAATAACGGCCAAAACAACCAAGGAAGATATGAATTGAACCATTCTGATAAAACAACAAGTGAATCACTGTCCAAACCTCTGTTCTTCTTTCCCTTATATACTCTGTCACAAAATATTTAACCAGTTTTTATTCTTTAACATTTAATTCACCCGGTTTTTATTCTCATTAATTGGAAATTTTATGAAAAAGTTTGAACAAGGTTTGAAGTTCATATAATTGGTAAATTGACGAAAGAGTATTTTGTAATATGTAGAATAAAGAAATAGTCAACAATATCCAATTGGATTTTTGTTTTTAAATAATTATAATTGTAATGTCATCCGAAATTGAAGAGTTCTTATTTGTGCGATTAATACTGGCATTGTATGTTTTAAGTACCGATTTATTTATTTAAATAAAATAAATACCATAAAGTGGAAAAAGTATAAAAGTAAACAATTAAATCGCATTTTGAAAGTTTTGTTATATCCATCGACTAAGTGGGCTAATTTTGCATCAGATTCAAGAGCAATTTTGTGAGAGGGTTAAATAATTTATTCCCCAAAAAATAGCTAAGAATATTAATGAACCATAAAACTTTTTTATTACTACCATCCATGCCGAGATTATACTCTCAAGACAGCGAAATTTTGGATTCTAATAAATTAAAAATTGTATTAGATACAGAACTCAACGTGTTTCTTGATTATCACCCAAAGCTATTGTCTACTTACTTTAAAGTAAACATCCTGACAGCTGGTGGTATTGCTGAGGATTATTTAATATAGCGATATCGAAACTTATTTTACTATCTGTGAATTATATTAGAGCGAAATTCTTGCCATTGCATCCTTATACTAAAGGTAGGTGGCATTGATGATCACCTAATATTTCTACCAATTTGGTGGAATTTTTGGTTCTTCGCTAGGATATATAAAGTTCAACGCTAAGAGCACCGAATCGATTACAATTTGTTTCAAATTTTAAGTCGATGATAATACTTTATTGGTTCAGCGTGAGGTCACGAGTTCGAACCATTTTCTAACTTTTTTAAAGTAGTCTTCTTTTAGGTTGAGCGAAAGGCTTAATTTGATCCCTGATAAATCAATATTGCTGGTGTCTTCTGATCATATGAAGAGTACGATAATGACCCAAATAAAGGAGAAATTATCAAAGAATCAAAAACCTGCCTTAGGCTGTAGCGCCATAGTAGAAGTAGGTACCTACATACATAATTCTTAAAGTCTCTTTCTGAATTTTACGAACTTAATTAAACCAGGACAATATAACATTTATTTATTCTGGCATCATAAACCTACGATTTATGTATTCCAATCAAAATCAGCACGTTCCTTGTTTCTAAGTAACTTTTTACTCCCGTTTTTATTACAGGACTACACTGAAACAGGACTCAATATGGACCCGAGTGAGTAGTTCGGTGTAAAGTAAGAAGCATAAAAGTCCGCGGGGTTTCATGATTTTAACAACCGTCTAGCCAAGCTAAGACCAGGGTCATATATCAAAAATTGAATTGGGATCTATGAACGCGCTCTTTTTTGCTGTGGTTTTAAGTACAAGGACGAGCGAAATATTCTCTTCAACTTTGCGCTAATAGATGCCGGTTTCGGTAAGGCCCCAGGAAGCAGAAAGCCAGGACCTAACATCCAAAGGACCTTTGCGTTGTGAAAGTAAATTAAAGTTAACCAAATGGATTTACGGAACGGCAGACTGAACATGTTCGTACTATTCAGCATCCTCGATGAATGGAAAGGATTGCAATGTGGTAGGTGCTTGATGCCTTTCTACAGTTTACTTCAGGGAGTAGAAATGTTTGGAATCCTGATGACTGCATTGAGCGAGCCAACGACCGATGGTATTCGTATTGGTTAATGAAAGCTATTTTCCGAATCAACTCCCCGATGCAATACTCGAGGACGTAATGGACTTGGGACTGGGACTGGGACTTGGGCTGTTGTATGTAATCAGACTTTAGCAGGAGTTTTAACAATTGTCTCTTAATTAAGAGGAACATACGTACACTGAACGGCAGCGATGCGAACATAACTCAAACTCCCTGTCGGTAAATGAACTTAACCCCGGCGAACTTTGTCCGTTGAGTAATGGTACGTGTAATGGTAGTGCAGGTGGGTTTCGGAATTATTCACGAGTTAAAAATTGAAATTTATTAGAAGTGATCAAAGGGTTATTGGATGTTACGAGCTAATTACAAGTCGGAATAGTAGAAAAGTTTACAATAAAGAATCAAGTATGGAACTTATACTCGTATAAAATATAGGTAGCTATTCGAGGATATTATAGTAATGTCGTCTACTACTTCTACAGAGTTTCTTGTAGAATAGCACAGGAAGCAGTAGCAGTGGCGGATCCAGACCTTGCATTTGGGTGAGTGCGGAAATTGAATTAATTTGGCTATTTTGTTTGATCAAGTTCTGTAGGAATTTGGCTACACAGACTGCACTTAGCACGAAATTGTTTTCATCTTATTATTACCTACGCAATATGTAGGTATCTATCACGGTTCTGTTATGTGGCTCGCATTAGAGAAGGGTCGTTCACGAGTGAACTGTTCCAAAAGAGCACTTCATGGAAGTGAGTGAGTGAAGTAACTCACTCCTTTCGGTGAACAACAGTTCCATTGGACACTTGACAAAAAACTGTACCAAACTTTTTTTTGGTCTTCTTATTCTAGATCTACTGACCTTTTAGGTCATCATCTTCGGGATCTACTAACCTTTATTTTTATTTGGACATCATATTCTACTCACTTTTTGTTCTCTCATCATATTCCCCTTCAAGTTGAACAATGAATAAACTGAAAGAAGAACTAGTTCGCGAACGAACGAAGGAACGATGGAACTGCTTCACTGAACTTTTTTTCTTTAAAGTGAGTGATTCGGAGAGAAGTACTTCACTGAAAGGAACTACTTCGTCCATCTCTACTTAACATTACGGAGCCCCTCGGCCCTCCGCTCCATCCCTTGTATCCGCCAATGAGTAGCAATACGGTATCCAACCGGAAGGTAATTCCTAACATTCGTCGAACGAACCATATTTATATTTTTTCCTGTCTTATTTTTAAATTTTTGAATAAGATTTTTTTCTTTATTCCACGCAGTTACAATTTTATTATTTATAAAAAAACTTCAATTTGAGTTCATCTTGAACCCACAAATATTTTTTCTTCAAAATAAAAAAGACGGTCCCTTTTACAAGTGTAAAGGGTTTGTTGCCACTCGACTCTACCCCTTCGGTTCTTCTTATTCTTTTCTATGGGAAATTAACAATAGCAAAAGGATAATGTCCTAAATCACTTGATGATGAATTTATGCGCGCTCTTATCTTATTAAAAATTCCATTAAAACTTTTCCTACAAGTTTTCATAATGCGCCAGTTTGTTTTTTGTTTCAGCAACCTTTTTTTTGGTATTATCTAAGTTTTGAAGACCTTCAACGGAGTTTATCTTAATATACACTCGCATTACAATGCAGAGGATTTTTTTTTTAAATCCATAGTAGCGAAAGGGTGAATTGCTCTTAGGGGTTGTAGTCTTTCTTCTGGGTGTAAAAAACAGTTACAATAAGTGTAATTTGTAATTCATAGCTTTGAAGTTCTTCAATCAAAATCAATAATTGTCTGGAGTTTGTTCAAGGGGATGAAGGAGTCAGTATTACACTGACCACAGAAATCCCGATAGCCAATGCTACGTCCTCGGAATCTCTGTAATGCTTGAGGGAGTCGGTATAGAGGCTGAAGTGGCCTTATCTCAAATTAATCGAAAGTCAAGTAGTTGGATGCTTGAGCCAGGCTAGTTTTGTTTGCAAATTATACGGGCTTTGCTCTCGGACAAATGTAATTGGTGATTCTGAGTGGCTCATCCTCCGCCTCTCCTGCAATAATTCTTCTACTTCGAAAGGAATTTTACATATGAAAGAGGAACGTGGAGTCAAATCAGATCCTAACTTTAATCGTATTCCATATTTGTTTTGTAGTTCTGTCTCATTGTACTTCAAACTACGAAGTATAGTGAAAAAAGTAGGAAGGATGGTATATGGTACTTGGAGCCTCGACCTAAATTTTAAAATGAATTGTTTGTCAATAACTCAACTGAAATTAATACTAGAAAGAAGTTTAGATGGTATTTTTTTAAATTTTTTTTTTAAAGAAATCCTGACTGAAACCAAGAGTATCAAAAATTGAAAATCCAACTTTGGCTGCCCCTGATCAAAGATACCATTGATGTCGTAAGGGTATCGACACTTAGGTCAACAAGAATGGGTCTTCTTGTTGACCTAAGTGTCGATGCGTTACTTTATTTTTTCAGGATACTAATGGTGCTTAAATAAGTTCATACCCCTGACTGGGTCCTTTTTGTGAAATGTTCCTTCATCAGATGGTTTATCTTCTTAGCGAAGTGTAAGGTCCAGGTTTGCTTCTTGTGAAGTAAACTGTAAAGGAGGCTTCTCCTTCTCCAAGTCGTTCGATTCCATACGAAATTTACCTCGGTTCGGACCAGATTCTTAGTTCCTATTTTCCTAGTATGTAGGTGAGCATAACTGAAAAGCGGATGCCATCTTTTTCTTTCTATCTTTATAGATAAGACCCCTGGTATTTTTTTCGGAGAAAAATGGGTCTTAATCTTTGAGCTAGTCGTAATTTGCTATATTAACATCCGGGTGTCTAATTTGACCGGTCTATCTCATATCGAAAAGAATTTAAAAACATTCTTTCCCATATCTTTTTGAGACCCATTAACATGAAATAATGTCCTGTCAACTATCTTGAAACCCATTAGCAAGCATAAAAAGGATTTTATTCAATTCCGTAATACAATAAATTAGCTGACAAGCGGAAGGATCCAATTTCAATTAACGGAAAGGCAGTCATAAATAATTGTTAAAGTACATCTACAAGATTGCCTTGTAGATGTCCTTTACAGTGTTCAACATTCATACAGTTGTACGGTATAGTGGGTACATCGATTTATTTCACTCGACACTCGTATCGTGTTCATTTACTTTTGTTCATTGTAGGACCACGACCACCATAACTATAAACTAAACCAAGGGGTGCCTTCAATGAACGAGAACCCAAAAACGTATGTTCCTGGCGAATAGGGAACAAGCCAAAGACAATAGCCGTCCATTTCGAGATGGAAACGTCTTGGGAAGAAATTGAATTATTGTGTTCACTTCCTGCAACGGGTTGTTCTTGTGCATGCAATTGATTTCTGTAATCGGACCTATGCAGGCTAGACTAGTAGGGGGTAATTTTTCATTTCAATTTAAGCGAGATGATCTATAGACAGAAATCTATATAGTGCCGAAAGGCAGTAGATCAGTCTCGATGTACGAATCTGTTTGAGTGCAATATGCAGTTTGAGTGCAATATTATTATTAAAATTTTCAAAGGGTTTACAATAGTGCCAGGAAAAAAGATTCAAAATAGTCTTCTGGCAATTCGAACGTATCCTAGATATTGAAACCAAACGTTCTCTCAGACTCATCCTGTCTATATTTTTATGAAAACTGTAGGAACATATCTCCAGTGGTTCGCGAGCTATGGGCCACAAATCCGTTTATATGTTGCGTATATGGCGTACAGACAGACTTTTTTTAACTTTTTGATGGGTTGTAAAAAATACAGAATTTAAGAGTAGTCTAAATTATTTTAAATTTCAAGTTGAACACAATAGATACATAACAGACCTTACCTTTTAAAATAATCCACAGATGCTGACGCTACGTTGAAAATAGACTTATCTGTGCATTTTTTAAAAACCTCGTTTCTTGGAAATAGTGGAACCTTTAAGGACTTTTAACTTCCTTAATACTACGTTCTTCGGTAAAAAGAATTTGCCAAAATTCATCGTATCATTGGTACTCCAATTCTATTCATTTAATATTGATTTTTGACCATCACCTCAATCATGTAACAACTTAATCCCTGATCCTTAAATTCATCGAATTAATCTGCATAATAATTAAAAAAAATCCCTTTATTATCACCCTTGCCGTTTTATCTGGCCATGTTTAGGTGTTAAAAACAAAACAAGTAACAAGGACGCGTTAATTCTGTGCTCCCCATGGAGTCTCCCTATCGCGAGACTCCCTTCTGGCAATCCCTGCCAATTCTGTCCTCTGCAACCATCGGCATATTCATCCAGCCACATCACGTTATCCGTCCTCATAAACCCCGTCCTATTTCGTTTATTTAATTTTCTGATAAAGTGTTTTTATTTTCCACCGTTTCGTCCTTCATATTCGTCGCTTCGAATATATATGCAAAACACCAATTTGACTACTATTTAACTTTGTGTCTGGGCTAAAAGGACGAAACGAATTTTTTTTTTATTATAGCCTCGATAGCGATAAAAATTAATTCGCAAACCAGCCAGGCATGTATGACTAAAGACTGAGCTGCGTTTTATTCGTTTTTATGGTGGAAAAGTTTCAATCAAAATGAAACGCTCTACCAGTCGAACAGGGAATTTTCTATTATGTACTTAATTTGTCTTCATCTCCATATAAATTCAAAAGCAAACACAGTCGAGTTTAAGGTATAATTCCATTTCAAAAATTTTGTGTAATTTTTCAATAAAGGTATTTGAATTTTCAGCATAATTTTTATTTTGTTCTTACTCGTCTGTAAGAACGAATTCCAGTAGTTTGTGCACTTGAAAGTGCACCGGACAATTTGAATAATGTT
This sequence comes from Beris chalybata, assembly GCA_949128065.1. Classification (NCBI taxonomy): domain Eukaryota; kingdom Metazoa; phylum Arthropoda; class Insecta; order Diptera; family Stratiomyidae; genus Beris; species Beris chalybata. The sequence continues at coordinate 4,438,544 of OX421895.1, read as the reverse complement.
GCATAAATCTCGACAAACCAGGACTGTTTATTATTTTTTATCATAAACTTAGAGCGAAATTGTTCTGCATCGGACAGTTTTCAGATTGAACATCTTTTCAGTTATGCACTTGACGGCTATTTTTTACCATGAATAGTAAAAAGAGTCCTTTTGTTTACTCATCTACAAATAGTCTGTTTACCACATTACTTGAATGGAAATTTTATAGAAGCAGAAATATTTCTATAATGAAATACTGCATACTTTTCAAAGTATGTAGGTACCCATATTTATATCCACGAGACAGAAGGATAGTGTAATAAACGAAAATATTTTTATTTAAAGAAGCGCGCCTTTATTTGTAAATCAAGGTATTTAAATAAGAATTCAACACTTCACTACGCTACTAGTCATAAAGTTCGCTTTTGCCGATTGATTTCTGAACCGTTGAAAGTGATTCGATTTCGATTTGCTAAATTCAGAGCATTAACGTAACGTTTTGAGTGAATCACTTTGGATTCGCCCAAATCATTTACGAATTCTGTAACAAAAATTTAAAAAGAAATGATAGATTTAATAACTTGATAAAAAAAACAAATTTCAAATTATTTCAATTTTATTTAAGTTGTTTGTATCTTGTGTATTTTGAACGAAGCTAATAAATTACATTTTGCAAGATTTTTTATTTTATCTTTAAATACAAGTAATTGAATTAGTAATTGAATAACATATTACAGAATTTAAATTTTACTTTTCATTTTAGGGACCATTATACATTACACTACATTCTGTAATATTTATATTTCATTCACCTAATTGAATTAAACAAATTAACAACAACAAAAATAAATATGTTGTTCAGTTCATTCAAGTTATTATAGAACTTGCGTTATGCACTGTTTGTGAAAGTTTTTATATTTCTTTTATTATTTTTATAACAATTGAATATATACTCGAATTTATGCTAAATGAAAGATATAAAAAAAAGTTACGCAAACAGAAGTATAAATACGTAGAAAATATAATATTGTTATTTTGGTGAGTTTTCCCCAACTTTCCAACGCGTATTGTAGTCCCTTCTTTATTATGTTTTTTCATCCTTAAAACGCTGACTCTGCTATTCGAATATTTGTTCGTAATATTTTCGAAAATTTAAATAAATAAATTAATTAATTAATAGTTTACAAAAACTCCAATCTTCTCATGAAATGATAATAATGAATTTACCTTTGATAATAAAAACTACAGTGAATGAAAAGAATATTGTAAGAAACTTAAGGGGGTACCTTTAGCTCAATCCAAATATAGCGAAATCAAGTCGCTTTTGCCGATTTACTGTAGATATAAACGGTTTCCTCCTTGCGGCTAGTCCATGATAGCCAGCAGATCGTAATGTTCTTCGCATAGATTCAGGATGTTAGACTTTACCGAAGTCATTCTGAATATATTTCGCCAACTCAGGTGCAGTTATCTCAGGATTTTTTCTCACTTTTTCTAATACTGATCAAGTATTACGCTCACTTAGCACTCTAGGTCGCCCAGATCTTGGCTTATTATCGATACTGCCAGTAAATTTAAATTTTTTTTACAATGCTTTAGACGGTGGGACGACTTACTTTAACTATTCCGGCGATTTCGCCCAAAGATTTTCCTTCCTGTCGCAATCTAACAACTAAAAGGCGTATATCCTTCGAAATTCCTTTTCTAGAGCTCATTTTTCCACTATTTCAATGGAATCGCTTATCGAAACTAACTCAAAACAAATATAGTGAAATACAAAAAAGCAATACAATCAACAGTTTTTAAATTTCGAAGAAATGACAGTTAAGAAAATGCAATTCGTTGAATTAATTTTGCTGTATGTAGACTTTTGTGGTGTGCTCATCGCTCCTTTTTTCGTTTATCCAAAGAAATAACGGATTCTTTTGGTATTTTTTGTTACTTTATCGTTTGTTTCATATTACTGCATATTCTAGCCGTTTTGATTTGATTCTAGTGTTTGTTGTTTTATAACCATAATTAAGCGGTGTATGTAGACTTTTGTGACTGAGTGTATGTTACTTTCCATAGTGTTTTATCTTTATTTCCAGAAAACCGTTAAAACTAACATTCCCGCCAAACTTGTGTTGAGCAAACGAACAAAATTTCTCCACATCTCAACTCTCCGACACACAGTTCTGCCAACTGTCGAAAAATTTTTATCGACAATTTCGCCTGACGGACATCTTTCTTTTTAATATTGTTCGTTCACGTACGACGTGTTTGTGGATACTTTTAAAGTGAATTATCAGGTGAATGATGGATTTTCCTTCTTTAATTGTGTCCCCCAATAGAATCAAGTACTGCGTTTTGTGTAATTGTTGAAATTTCGGTCACGATATTGCGAAAAAGCGAGATATTCGTCGCTCCACACGTGTACTCCACTTTTGTAGGTTAAGTGCCTGAAAGTGACGTTTAGTCCGGTTGCTTGGCGGATTAATTTTCACGGATTTTGAGATAAATGCGATTAATTTCATGTCAATTTGATGGTATAATCGCTGTGCGGTTTGTAGTTAATGTGGCGGAAGTTTCTAGTACTTGGGTTTGATCGGGGGTCACTTTGGGAACGGGAGCCCCGATTGCGGCGTCTCTTCTCATTTTTCCTAGTTTGCGCAGCGTTTTAATTTTTCCTTCTCTTCCATTACAGTTCCAAAATGACAACAGCAACAATTCGCACTCGTAAGTTCATGACGAACCGGCTTTTGTGCCGGAAACAAATGGTCTGTGACGTCCTCCATCCGGGACTCTCGTCCGTGCCCAAGAAGGACATCCGCGACAAATTGGCCGGCATGTACAAAGTAACGCCCGACGTTGTCTTCGTATTCGGTTTCCGAACGAATTTCGGTGGCGCCCGATCGACCGGATTCGCCCTCATCTACGACACGCTCGAGTTTGCGAAGAAATTCGAACCGAAACATCGTCTCGCACGTCACGGCCTCTACGAAAAGAAGCAACAGACCCGCAAGCAGCGCAAGGAACGCCGCAACAGGATGAAGAAGGTCCGTGGTACAAAGAAGGCGAAGGTCGGACAAGCCGCCAAGAAGTAGACGGGACAGTAAGGGGACGCTTTCCATTTTTTAAAGATATTTTTTTTTGTTTCACGTTTCAAGCGAATGTTTGTACAGTCGAAGTCGATGTGTAAATAAAACGGAGTATTGAAAGTGGAAAATGCGAGGCTTCTTATTTTTGCAGGCTGATTTGGGGAATTTCAGATTTTCTCGACTTGTCGCGACGATGAAGAAAGATTGCTGGACACAAATGTTCCTGGCAACATGTTGTTCAGCATCGTTCGGGCGAATTCTTATCAGCGTCGCTTCGCCATAACCTCAACACTACGACGGCGGCGAAGTCAATCCATTGAAAGAAATGTCACTGTCAGTTTGTTTTTGAAACTCGTACGCGAAAGTTGATAGAAAATGTTATCGCTGTTTGTCTAAGATCTTTTTATTTCGAAAAATAAAAGAATTAGTGCTTTTTTCTAATGTTTAAATCAAAACTATTGGTGCGCGTCCTGAAAGGTATTACCGGCATGTCGTGTGACAATTTATTTCTAACACAATTCGGCTTTAATTAGCGGGTATCTGTTTGCAGTTCCACCGTCATGATAATGCGGACGTCGTTTTTTTTTTTGTTATCAAATAGTCGAAAAAAAGTTCAGTTTATTCTAGAGAAATTCGCAAATTGAAGATAAGCGATTTTAGCATTTGTCGACGTTGCGATGCTGAATGAAAGATGGGAGTGCAAAAGCAAAAAAAAAAAAACGGGTTGCGGGGTGCTGGAGCGGATTTCTTGTTTTCAGTTGAATTTATGATAAAACGTTGGTGGTCTCGAGACGTGACGACTTTCGCCAAACGCTTCGTTATCATGTTCTATCTGTTATCGTGGCGCCACGGAACCGAGAACCGTCTGATCCAGTAGCCAATGACTTGGATCTTGATTTTTGGGGTCCCCACTTAATTGAACCTTTTTAAAACACATTCCTAAAACATAAACACAACGAGAAACCGCCAGTGGTCACGCGGGTATCTGCTTTCGACTCTTATCGCCCCCCGTTGCCGTAGCGGACGAGACCGCTTCAATATTTTATTTATAGCCTTCTGATGGAAAGTGCAGTAGGTCATCAGCAACTCCTGCTCAAGTCTCTTTTGTTTGAGCTTCTTATTTGTGTATAGTTATCATGTCTTGTCCGTGGAAATTTTCCATGATTTTGGAAATTGATTGCATGCCTGCATGGCTCCTGGAGCGGTCAGTGGTTTCGTCGGTCGTGTCTGGCCGGCAGAGCAAGATAAGTTTCTTCTATTTTTGTATTTCAGACCCGGGGATTTAAGAAGACGTTCGGTTTGCTTCTTGCTTCAGTACTTTTTATGTTTTTGAAGTAATTTTAAACCATTTATACTCTTTGAGAGCTAACGGTCGTTTTTTATGTTTATTTAAATAATTGCACGGCCTTTGTTTTTGTAAGCCGACCTGTCGCGACACCTGGTAGCCGTTTCGCCGAGCAATTGGCACCTAGCAGGCAAGTCATACGCTTATGTTCCGCGCGTAGGTAGAACGGTGGAAGACACACCACAAAGCATAAGGCAAGCGACGCTCTGAAAACACCGAAACAAAACATACAATGGCGCTTTGCTCTGGTGAGTTGTTTTTTGATTTTTTTCCTATTTAATTTCGAGTGTGGGCTAGTTCACCTGCCGGACAAACAGAAGTCATATGAACTCAAGTACGAAGAGGGTAAAACGGCTTCAAAATTCGCGACCGAAAGAAAAATACGAACAGATATTATGTGAAAGAAAAACAAGCACGAAAAGTAAAAGTGATGAAAAGTTCCGAACAGCGAACAATTGTTCAGTGTCGGTGGAGTTCAAGGTCCAAGTCCGCACACCCGAACCAGACACCCCTCTGAACACATGAATGGGTTTCAAAAATTCATTCAACTTGCGATGTGAAAATTTCGTCTGGTGTCAGCCGACCTTGATCTTCAAACTGGGCTGGATTTTATGATTCTGTTTTGGGCCCTGCTGTTGTGAATGTTAGAAAGACCCGCCCCGTTCGACGAGCGAAATTATGCGTCCACACAAGGCAGTTGGATATGAGTCACTGATCATGTGTATGTACAATCAAAAAGATAGATTTTATGGAAATCGACATTTTCCCTGCGAAATGAAGGTTCTATATGGTTTATACTGCAAAATCTACATACTACAATTCTATTTGACGATCGCAAAGATTTTGTTCCGACAAAAGACGTACAGTTCAAGAATTGATGAACGCATCAATCCGTTCACAGTGAAGTTTACCATGAACTTTCCATATGCTGTCGAACTAAATTAATCTATTTTGGATCAGTTTTTTTAACGACTGTTGAAATAACTCATAAGATCACTCTTTGATGCGTTTGCAAAGCAATCTAGTATCTTGAAGTCAAAGGATTAATTTGTGAACCACTAAATATTATATTTGAGGCCGATATCGAAACGTCTCGTGTTCGGGACCGATTGCAGTACTGCATTTTGGAGGCATTAAACTCTACCTTGTTTTTCTTGTCCCATTTCAAAATAAGATTGAGATTTAAATTCAATGAGCCGAACAACTCAGTGTGGTAAAAGGCCACAGTAGTCCGGCGTGCATTTGCAGCAGAGTCGAATTTAAAGAGTCTAAGGTCAAGCTGCGACAAAAGTAAATTACAACAAAGAATTCATTTTAGTAAAAATCTAAATTGTAACTACAGATGCAAAGATGTAAAATCTGATCACTGAAATTGTAGATTGTACGAACTATTTTTAAAAATTTAAATAAATTTATGTTATTTTATTTTTTTTAAATACCTTAAGTGGAATGAAAAAAAAAACACAAATTAAATCTTAACAGAAAGTTCATTTCGTGCTATTTTTTAACATTATGTACCGAAAACAAAATCGGTTAAATGCGAACAATTTTCTCGAACACAAAAGTGTACTTTTTATTGCATTTTCCACATTAAGACCGATTTCTTCATGAATGTCTTCCTTTAGTTGCTGTAAGGTTTGGGGCTTATCCACATGCACTTTTACCTTAAGAGAGCCCTACAAGAAAAAATCTGGAGCAGACAAATCAGGCGATCTTGGTGGCCAACTCAAATCGCCGTTTTTGGAAACTATCCGATTTAGAAATTGATGCCTCAATAACGTCATCGTTGATGTTTGGTCTCCAGGCTTTTGTTTTTGGACTAGCTGGATTTTGTACGAGAAGAAACCGATCTACCGATTAGAAATCTCAAACTGGGCCGATCATCTTCTCGTTGATGTCTCCGAGTTTTTTGCGATGCTCTGTCTCACAACATCAATAATTTCGACCGATCTGCTAGTTCGAGGTTTGTCCGTACATCTTGAATCTTCAACCTTTCTTAATTAAGCTAAACTATCCACCAGCAAACGAATGGTTGGACCCGTTGGAGCAGTTCTTTAACCATAAAATATCCTGTATGCATGTTGAGTATTAGTTTTAGTTTTGTTGAGTATTAAGAAGGGACTTGAGAAATTTGTTTCGGAAAAGTAAATAAAGATACAACCGTGAAATTTTTACCACATTTATGCACATTCAGCACATTTTACAATTTTTTTCAACCCGAAATTGTCGCTGAGGTATACGACAATTTAGCCACTTATTTTCAAAAAAAAACCTTGTTTTCAGTAGTCACGATTACAGGCGTTCCGCCTATCTCAAATAAAAAAATCCAATTTTTTATCTGTGATGTTTGAACTAGCTTCGAAACTAGGATTATCAAAAAAATGTTGAACAGTTAATTTTTGGCTACTTGTTGAACGTTTTATCATCAATTTTGGTGTTTTTTACGAGTTCAGGTCGACAAAAAACGTCTTGATGAATCACTATTATTCACGTGCAGATGATGATAAGATGAGAAAAAGGGTAGCAGATCAAACTGAGCTATATATTTGCTTCATCTTTCGAAAAAAAAAATTTCGATAAGTCTTCGCATGAACTCCATGATTAATTTCGTAGTTTCCTTAAATTAATTTCAGAATTTTTAGATATTTAACACCTAAACGTCTGAAAAAATACTACTTATATTCGTGGCAATCTTACATTACAAAATCAATACTGCGTTTGAGAAACCACCGATTTACAATATCACAAAAATGTCGTGGAAATAAAAGCCCATTCTGTTTTATTGAATTAAGGATACCAGCACCACCCATAGGCCGACCTAGACCAGTGCTTAATGCCATCTTATGTGGTTAGTTAAACCATAGCTGTTTTGCCACTAGTAACCTACTCCAATCTTTCAAAGCTAAATTGATTACTAATATGCGACGTTTAGTACATGAATTAAGTTTTTTGCAACAAAAGGTTCGGTAAATGGAAAGTAGTTTGTAGCTCCAGTTTATTGGCCGAAGTGAATTTCATATTCTTACAGACCGTTACATTTATGGCTTCCGTAACTAAATGGAAAAAAAATAATTGTTCCACTTCCTAACTGATGTATTTCCAAGTGGACGTTAATGTACGGCTTCTCATTTGCATTAAACGACAGATTTTTGTATAAACGTTTGCAATCTAATCAATCCAACTTCAATTTACAAAAAAACTTAATCTCTATGATAAATAATGACTGAAGAAGAGAGATATTCGCTTAATTGGGTTATAAGTCCACTTTACAGATAGTCGATAAATGTAATGGAAAGTTTTTGCATCCGAAGAGGTCACCAAACTATGAACTTATCGACAATCCGCAATAAATCACTATTTGTTCTAGTATTACAGCAGCGTCACACTCGCTGTGATCTTTATTTATCAGCGAAACACGATTAGAGTGATTTCTATTGATTGAGATTCGAATCGTGTGTGTTTATTTATAGCAAGCGATAGCGATATTTTAAGTGTTATTGTATTCCTGAAATTCGGGGTTTTTTTTCGCAGGCGGAGGAGCGCTTATCCGAAAACATGGCGTACAAGTCAGCGAAAGTGATAATTTCAAATTGCAAAAAGTTCTGATTGTAACGAAACTCTCACGGTATGAATTCGAACAGCAACGACATGCCGACTTGAACAAAGACCAGTTGGAACGATATCTACGCAATCGCGGAACCGACTATGAAGTAATTATGCACTATCATAATTTGCACAAGAAATTCGAAAAGAAGATTGCAAAAAGTTTTCAAGATGCTGGCGTCGAAGTGAGAGTAACGAACAGGTAAGAGAAATGCCCGCGACGAATATACGTCAATGCATTCCACTAATTTTTCCTTTAATTGAACTTTAATCGAAACAAAAGAAACGAATTTAGAACATCGTTAAGTAAGGATGCGATAAAATGGGCCGATATATTGGTACCTGTTGGCGGAGATGGTACCTTTTTATTGGCAGCGGGACGTGCTAGCCCGCTTTTTGGCAAGACACAACATAAGACACCGATAGTTGGTTTCAATTCCGATCCAACACGATCCGAAGGACGTCTTATGCTTCCGCAACAATATTCCGAACATCCGGAAGATGCTGTTAAGAAAATTTTACAAGTAAGCGCGCAACACTTTATGATCTAACAATCGATTGATTTCCAACTGTTTTTTACTTAGGGCGAATTTCGTTGGATGCATCGATCACGAATTCGGACAACACTTTTAGGAAGTAATGGAAATATGCCGGAATCGGTAGATCTTCACGATCATATTGTTTCGCGTATGGAACAGGAGCAAACAATTCCCGAGCATTTAGATGAAATTTCCGCGAAGAAATACAATGCAAAAATGAAGCGAGTTCTACCGTATTTGGCGCTCAACGAAGTAATGTTTGATTTGCATTGAATCGGATCGTGAAACTACAACACAAAGTTTTCCAATTGCAGGTTTTTATCGGCGAAACTCTATCGGCTCGAGTATCACATCTACAAATTGTCCTTGATCAGTCCGATGTGGTGAACAAGACAAAATGTTCGGGACTTTGTGTCAGCACCGGAACTGGATCTACATCGTGGCACATGAGGTAAGCAGAAATTTAAATCTGTTTTTTTTTTGTTTTTTCAATCGTATTCATTACATCAGACTTTTCTGAAATCCTATTTTATTCGCGCGATTTCTTATCTCGAACTCCTCGTCGCGCGAAACATGTAATTAGTTTCCTCTATTCCATTTTATTGTATTTTCATTTATCAATGAGATAACGAAATTTCTATAAATATTTTTCACGTGATTTTGTTGCTATTGAGATGGTTTGAGTGTGCATTCGTCTCAATGAAACTGCGAAATACAGTGTCAATTCTATTTTTCTGCAAAATTCATTAGTAGCTGCGAAATCTGACTAACTTTTTTTTTACTTTATTCAAAAAAAATGCTCCAGAAAAGCAGCAATTTTTCGTATTACGCTCTTGCTATATTTCGTAAATGCGGAAAAGAAAGTTCGAATAAACAGCTTTATCTGACGGACAAGCCTTCTATTTACTATCTTTTGCGTAGATTTGGGAATGATATAAACATGCGCAAATTTTTCTATTTTTTTGCGTTCGAAATAAAGTACGTGACGCTCGATCGTTGCGCTGTGATTGCTGTTGTGTCATATTTCGCGGAATTTTGTTGTTTTTAAGGTCAAAACAGCTATACAGAGTAGCTTGTCCTAAATTCTACAAATCATCGTTATCTTGATAGCTTGTAGAGATTCTGCTTTCAATGGGAGGTCTAGGTCTTACGAAAGATCTCTAATTCACGTTAATCTGTGTGGTTTTTTTACTTGAATAAATATTATAATAATTTACTCAGTACGCAGATTATATTCTGGTGTTTGTATTCGAATTATTGAAGTTAATCATTAATTAAACATATCTGTACTTGTTTGTTATAACATTGAAACTTTGGTAGCTTCGTCGTAATGGGTCAAGTTTCAGTGAATAGACGACGTGTCGTATTAATGCCAATTAAATAACAAAACTTAAAGGGAATGTGGGAAATCAAATTTAAAGCAACAATTTTAATCTGTTACCGAATAGGATTTCATTGTCCATTTCCGCAGTTATTTATTTGCGGCTCTGTTTGAGCTATTCTCTATCGTGTTACCTTCGAATCTTATCAAAAATATAATCAAATAAATGTTTGGCAATGTTTCAGCATTAATCGATTAACCCCGAAAAATATAAAAAGCCTATTGGAAATTATAAAAAATCATGCCGATTTGAATGGATTGAACGAGGAAAAAATAGCCGATGAATACAATTCCAAATTGATTTTCCCACCAGGTAAAAACAAACAACAAATCAACCACCTCGTCACCAATCAGTACGTCGCAACCAATTGAAACTGAAAAAAAAAAATTATTCTCTTTTCAGATGATCCGCGATTATGCTACTCAATTCGTGAACAAATTTCTTCCGGTGTCTGGCCAATTCCAAAGGAATTCGAACCAAAGAATTACGTTCGTAGTATTTACATAAAATCCCGATGTATTGACGCAAGTAAGTAGTCGACAAGTTTAGTTCCGTATGGTTTTTAATAATTTTAAAGAACATACAAAAAAACTTTTCTTAAATAATTACTAGAGCAACAAAAAAGGTTGCGATAAAAAAAATAAATTTATTTAATATACTTAGCATGTCTTCGACTTCTTTTCTATTATCGAAAATTATATGATGTTGAATTACGATCGGAACTATCACCACTTGCCTGATCGTCGCCATGTTCTCCAACCTCCTCTTCATCGTCCAAATTCGATAAGAAAACATTATTTTTATAAATATTAAAGCCTTGCTTTAAATATTCATTTTCGATTAAAAGCCAAGGATTCTGAGTAAATTCGAAACTTTCTTCGATCTCTTCGAGCGTAACAGCTTCCATTTGCGGAGTTTTCATATTGAGCAGATCATAGTACGAGATCGTATCGAGCAACAGCATTATGTGTGTACATATAAGAAATATAGCGACGGTTATAATCATTAACGATGTCCAGGCGCCCGGTGCCAACGTTACAATATCGTAACACGTCTCGATTATATTATTTGTGTGCGCGGTTAGAAAGTAAATGTTCCAAAAGAGTCCGGGTATGAGATAATTTCGAATTTTTCGAGTCTGGAAAAATATCAGGTGTATAATGATTTAATTAGGAGATTTATGGGATTAATGATTTTACCGGAATAAAAATGGGAAAGCTCATGACTAGGCTGAAAACTAAATTCAGATAACCGTATGTAAACCCAAATTTTGATGTGATAATCGGCATCGTTGTTTTTATACCAATTTTCTCTCTATAAACGCCACCTGAAATTAATATATAGTTTGGCGTTATTAGTTCGTGATCAAATTGAATACACTCGAATAATCTTAGTTGAAAACGAATGGACATTTTTAGAATCAAGTTAAAGCTGAAGAATTTCTGCAGGCCCTGCCGCCATTTGGGCTGTCGCGCCAATGATGATGAAAAGCTAAAGAATAAATTATTTTGCACCGAGTCCAGGGCAAGATTTTCGTACACTTATCAAACAATGGATTTAGTCTAGTGTCCAAATACGTTAGTAATCACTAACACTGCGGTTTACGGTGTTTTTTCATAACAGACATCACGTATCTTATCCGGGAAAAGGATTAATCAACAAGTAACAAGACTCTATATCATCTTCGCACTGTCGCCGAATCATTGGCATGATATATAAACCCAGAGCGCATTAGAATCTCGTATCTTAAACGACATCCTGTAGACATACTCGTTGGGTTCAGTTGTCGACACCATTCATAGAAGTGGAGCTGAGTGAAAGCATTTTTACCAGTTCTCTAAGCTGAGAAAGTGTTTCCAAATGGGATTTCTTATCCAACTCTTGCGTTTGGAAGGAATCGCCCATTTCGCATGAAGGAACTAAACCTATTATAAGTCGGAGTTAACTTGCACCTAGGGAAATAAAGATGAAAAGCCTTCGGTGGAGCAGTGGTTACGCGCGCCTAACTCACTCCTTGTTTGGAAAGGAAGTAGTTCCTTGGTGATGTGAAGCTTAAAAAGGGATGAGTGCCTTTCGTGGGAAGTGAGGACCTTTTTTTTTAGGTCGTCAGATTCACTCCGAACGTGAAAAGAACTAGTTCCTTCATGGCTGAGGCACTTTTTTTTTTGGTCCTCACATTCACTTCGAACTTGAAAAGAACTAGTTCCTTCGTGAGTTACGAACTTGAAAAGAACTAGTTCCTTCGTGAGTGAAGACTTTTTTTTAGGTCCTCACATTTACTCCGAACTTGAAAAGAAATAGTTCCTTCGCCGGTGAAATGATCTTCAAAAGTAACTCGTACTAGTTCAAGGAACTAGTTCCTTTAAGTGAGTGAGTCGGATTTCACTCACAAAAGGAACTGCTTTGCCCATCTCTAATTCAGACCAAAATGTCAGGTCTAATATTTCATTCTGATTAGGTGTGCATATCGTAAAAAAAATCATGGAACGGTCAGGCATAAATAAAGATAGCTGTGATGGCAATTGTAAAACAAGAGCTGAGCCAGTTCTAAATCATACCAAATTTTTCCTGCAGATGCCTGAGATCATGGAGATATATGTAGTGGAGATGGCAAGCAGCGACTGTTTTGAAGCCGGAGGTTTTCTTGTAAAGGACCGGCGATATTTACTATGCTACTATCAGCTTCTTATTCACATGTATGTTAAACTCCGGTATTGAAAAGAAAAAAGCCCAACCTTTAAATACTACGCTACTATTTGCATTTCACTGCCACCGGGCATGAAACGCTTCATACAAAAACGTTCGATTAAACTTCAAAATGCTTCAAAGTGCTTTAGACAAAAACGGCGTGTTGCCATCTCCGTCATTTATATCTCCATGCCTGAGATATTAAGTGAGCTAACGGGAAACTAGACCATACTTTTCCATCCCTTTCAATATGGTGTTATAAACAAGATTAAATACAAAAATTTTTTGTTATGATAAAATTAAAAATGTCTTAACTATAAATGGAAAAAATACGCCAATATCGATACACTCACCAACTAAACCGTAATTCCAAATCAATTCCTCTTGATGAATTACAAAATGAGCAATTAGTAAATTATAAATGCAAAGTGTTAATGCCTGTATTCGAAGTTCTTTAAGGCGCGTCTTCTACGAAAACGAATCCATATTATTACCACTTAAATGAAATTAAACGAAACAAGTTTCACTTACATATTTCCTTGAGGATTCGAGAAATTCTTTAAGCATGTTGATATCGGCGACATTTTTATAAAAGTTCTTGTTTGCCCTTTGTCGGCTTCAGTCAACCATAAACGGCAGTTGAAGTGATAAACCTTCAGAAATTATTCTTACACAAATGCTATCTAGTAAATAAATATTTTCGAAGACGGAGTCCCGTTGTTAAAATAAAATTGTTCACTAAATTCTGACATTTATGTCAATAAAAATCGATGACTGTTGCCTTGTTTTTAGTCGTAGTGATCTAGTTAGATTTTGAAACGACTGTGTTGAGTAGAATTTAAGAAAAGTAGAACTTAGGCCCGTTCCTGCGATCGCCAGTAACGTTCTAACTGGAACTTTAACTGACAGATGTTCATACAAAACTTACAGTCAAAGTTCTGGTTAAATTTTAACTGAAGGTCGTAATAACGGCCCTTAATGGCAAAAAGACCGTGACGGCAGTAACTAAAAATTAATTTCCTTTACTTCCAGGTCTCGTGATAGACGGTAGTATTTCTTATCAATTTAACGATGGTGCTAAAGCATTGCTTGAAGTGCATCCCGAAGATGCCCTGCTGACGATCGCTTTGGATTAGCTACAAAACCCAGGCAACATACAAACAAGTGCATTTCTTATTAAAATAATTATAGGAGGAAATAAATTATTTTTTATATCGTTATCAAAACCCTTAGCTTAGTGAAAGCGAAAAAAGTCATTACCTACAAACAATTTTATCACAAATAATAAAATACTTTCATAAATATTACAAAAAAAAAACTGTTTATTTTAATCAACGGTTGGATCATAAATTAAGAAAACCTTTACCCGAAAATTTTAGTGAGCTGCCTTTTTTTGTTTGGATCGACCGCGCGGGAAAGTGCTTTTCATCTTGTCTTTGTTTCCCGGCTTTAATTTATTGCGTAACGCTGGTTTTATCGGTTTGACTGCATCACTAGTTTTCGGTTTCTTCTTTTTGATAAAACGCTCCGCGTCGATTTTCTGAAATCGTTCATCGGCTACAAGTGCTGGCTCCTGTACAACTCGTTCCTCTCTTTCGCGTTTGTTTGCTTTTCGTCGTTCTTTGGATTTTTCTTTTTGTTCTCGTTTAAATCTGGAATTGGATATTAATTTTTTTAACTAATCAGCTTATCACCAAAACTTACTTTGCTTCCATTTCATCTGGATTGTGCCCTTCCATAACCCACTTCTTTCTTCGATAGTTTTGAGCCCGTTCGTCGAAATCCTGATTATCTAACTTTATTTCGGATTCTCTACGCGTAACATTCACCTGCATGAATATTCGCTCGACCATACGCTCTGTAAAAAAAGAAACCGATTAAAAACTCCTCCTACCTGTTAAACACAAAAACTTACGATCGATTTTATGTTCTGTGAGTTTTGTATTGATCGCCGTCTCGATTTCGCCCAGAAATTCCAAGTCTCTGGGAAAGCGAAATACCGAAATGGCCAAACCATTGCGTCCAGCTCGTGCCGTTCGGCCCACCCGATGAATATACTCCTTCGGACTCTTCGGTAATCTGTGATTTATAACCAATTGTACGTTGGGAATATCCAAGCCACGGGCAGCAACATCGGTAGCGATTAAAATTCGTGTATGATTCGATTTGAAACGATGTAACGCTGCAACACGTTCTTTTTGTCGCATGAAACCGTGCAAGCAGACATTTTCGAAACCGATCGAATTCAACGTCATCGAAAGGAGCTGACAGTACCTATTTTATTTTTATTTAATATCAAAAGAACTCGATACACTAGATATGATTTATAAGGATACTGAACTGGACTTAGGTGGTTAGCCTTTAATACACTGTAGTGTACAGTCCAGTCAGCTTAGGGATGGGAGGTCAAAAATCGGGACTTACTTTTTTGTATTTGTAAATATCATAACGTTAGCAGCTTCGTTATCTTCGCGGTATTTTCGAAGCGCTTCCATCAGAACCATGTCACGATCGTAGTCCGCACACAGAATGTAACGCTGATCGAGAGTTTCAACAGTGGCAACATCGGACTGCTCGGACCATTCGAAGACCTGAAAAAATACACCAATCAAATATTTCTATTGCCACTACTACCAGTCGCTTACTGATTCCGCTATTGGAAACAAACTCGATTCCTTAATAAAATCTTTTAATGTAGCCGAGAAAAATAAATTCTGTCGGTTCGTCGGTAAACATTTTTCAATCACAGCCAGACTTTCATCAAAATCTCCATTCAGCATTCTACAATTGAATCAATACGGTATCAAATCGATAGCACAACAATTTATAACTTTACCTATCGGCTTCGTCGACAACTAGAAATTTCAACGCATCGAACGAGAACGTATCACAACCGGTCAAATGATCGGCCAGCCTTCCCGGCATTGCCACTACAATATGCGGTCGATTTTGTAGCTTTTGACTTTCAATCATTTGATCGGTTCCACCAGCAACAACGCATACTCGTACTCCCATTGGCTGTCCGGCCACTTGAAATTGTTCGGATATCTACAGAAGGCAGTTGTTTTTACGATCGTGTTTCTTTTCGCTCTGCCTTCAACTACTTACTTGATAGGCTAGCTCGTGAGTTGGCGTCAGGACCAGAGCAAAATGACTGACTGGTTCCTCGCTGAGTTTTTGAAGGATGGGTAATGCAAACGCAAATGTTTTGCCGGATCCTGTTTTAGCCGCGCCTATGCAATCGCGGCCAGAAAGGATTTCTGGAATGCAACTCTTTTGGATTGGTGTTGGTGCTTTTAGCCCTGTTAAATGAAGGAAGCGGAGAGGATGAGAACTTAACTTATTAGTAAAATTTGTGTTGCAGGTTTTCAAAGGTATGCTACACGAGAAAATTAATTTATTTTGTTAAAAGCAGGTTGCGTGGCTTTTGGTTACACCCAACGGCATGGTAGCAAGATTTTTAAACGACAAACAATCGAATAAAATGTACTGGGTGAGCAAAACTAGAAATTTGAAATCGTTTTTTTCTGTAGTTATAGGTTGAAATTGCCAAATATTTTGTTTGACCACAGGCTGAAACATCTCAAAGCTTAGTTTATAAAGTGTTTCAAAAATACCAAAAATGTTTTTCATCCTTTTTTCGCTTGTGCTCGGTTCTAAAAATATAAACCAACCAGATTTTTAAAAGGAACCACTGTATGTCGCGCCATCAATGGAACTCTCGGAGGATCTGCGAGCAGCACAATCTCAACCACTGGATCAAATCTTTGTTTCTACCATAGCACAGGAAACTGGCAGGGTAATCGACTGCTACTAAAATAAATTTACGACAAGTAGATATGTCTACAAAGTGTTTGGAATCTGGTGACCAGCAACACCACCAATTTTTCTGATCGGTAAATTCACATCGGCACTTACCCAATTTATTTACTTGTTTTACTATCCATGGCACCAGCGAGAGCGACTTGAACGATTTATCGTCCGCGGCTGACATATTCTAGCAAATTTTATTGAAAATTAACGCAATTTGAGCATAACACGGAGCGATACTTAAATTTGTAAATAAGAAAGTGACATTTCGATCAGCACGTGTGTGTTGTGTGGTAAGAAAAGAAGTTAAGTTGGTAGTCCGGAATGAACTTCAAATATTTTTTAAATGTAAACTTTTTAGTGTAATTTTGGAACCACATTTGAGTTTGTGATAATATTTCGTAAAACAATGTACAGAGTGGCAATTAATATGCAAAAGACTTAATAATTTGGGAGATTTCTTTACTTTTTTTTAAAAAAAAATCACCTTACCTCGACCACTGCCTCTACATTCACTCGAACGAAACATCGCCCGCCGTTCAAAAGCACAAAATTCATCGGTTCATTTCAATTTGTTTACGAATTTCTGTGACGTTTTAAAGTGGCCGCCGAAAATCTCCTCCAAGAGTTCCTATCAACACCCCAAAAACCCAAAGTTTTAAACTAAACCAAATGAAGTGGTTGCTAAGTAAATAAAAAATTAGGAAGCTCCCCGTTGTTGAAACCCAAGCAAAGAGAAGCAATTGCATTGCAAACGAATTTTTGCTTTTTGTTTGGGGTGGAAGAAAACTCGATACCGTAATGACGCAGGTCGAGCGAAGTTTCGAACTAATTGTCGGAGCCCTGGGGCTTCTTGTCGTGCTCTGGCTCGTTTGTCGGGCTCTGATAATCGACGATGTTCTCGTCATACCGGGGCGGAAGCGACACAGCTGGAAATCAACGAAAACATTGGAAAGGGTATGAGCTTCGAGTTAAAAAGGTTTTTTTTATTTATTTTTGAATTCCCCCCAAGGCTTGTTACTGTTCGATCTGTGAGATATTTGTTGTAGCATCAACCGGACTGATTTGTGATTGCTGTGGCGTCTGTTCGCATCCGCAATGCACAAAGAAAGCAGACGGTACGTTGAAATGCAAGGAGAAATATGTGAAAAATGGAAAATCAATAACACACCTTTGGGTTAAGGGTGAGTTTGTTATTTTTGTTTTGTTCAACAGTTGATTCTCTAAGCTCCATCGATTTGCCACCAGGAAATCTTCCTCTCAACATGGAGTGCAAATTATGCAACAAGGACATTGACTATCACGCGAGCCCGGGCCTTTTTGGGTTCCGATGTTGTTGGTGTCAGACCGCCCTGCACACAAACTGCTTTAAGAAATTTCCAACGAACGAATCGTGTGATTATGGACGGTATCGCCAGATGATTATCCCACCAACGAGTGTCGTTGCATCGCGAACTCGCGGTTCTATTAAACTCCACCTGACCGGGATAAATCCGCCCGATTGGGATGACTGGAAGCCGCTTATTGTTATCGCAAATACCAAGTCTGGAAGCAACACTGCTTCGGAAGTGGTATCAGTTCTACGCAGCTACTTGCATCCGTTGCAAGTCATGGAACTGTGCCAGCGTGGTCCGCAAGAAGCTTTACAATGGGTCGTGAAAATAAGTCCCAGACAGTGTCGAATTTTAGTAGCCGGTGGTGACGGTACTGTCGGTTGGGTTTTGAATACAATTTTTGCCTTGGATATTCGCCCGATACCGGAAATTGCCATAATGCCGTTGGGAACGGGAAATGATTTGTCCCGAGTGATGGGATGGGGAGCTGAATCGTCGAATAAAATCAACCCGGTTGATATTTTAGAAAAGGTAGGGAAGCCTGCATTAGGCGTTGACTCCCAAACTAATTAGGTTTTCTTCGCACAGATCATGTCTTCAACGTTGGTTAATCTCGACCGTTGGATCCTCGAAATCGAAACTTCACGCTTCCGTTTGCCGATCAATCGGGCTCCACTCCGTACAATCTACGTCTACAATTATTTTAGTATCGGTGTAGACGCACAAGTCACATTGAATTTTCATAAAACACGACAAAGTCGATTCTACTTGTTGAGCAGTCGAGTTTTCAATAAGGTAAGTAGATGATTGCTCAAATACCGAATCAAGACGTTCACAATCCACAGATACTTTACATTTGCTTCGGTACGCATCAAGTCGTTCAACCGGACTGCGAAGGTCTAGAGAAACGAATTGATCTGTACTTGGACAATAAAAAAATCGAACTTCCAGAACTTCAATCGGTCGTTTTCTTGAACATTGACTCGTGGGGTGCGGGTGTTAAACTATGCGGTTGGTATTTTTTTCTTGCATTTAGCAACAAAAATATCCATTTTAAAAATTCATTTCACCATCAGAACTCAGCAACAAAGAAGAGAAAACTTTCGAACACACCATGTCCGATGGAGTTATGGAAGTATTCGGGATTGTATCGTCCTTTCATATTGCACAGCTACAAATGGGCATCAGTAAACCGGTTCGACTGGGACAAGGAAAACATATAAAAGTAGCATCTAAAAATCCGGATTACCGTTTTCACTCTGTCGTCATTTTTCTTTCAGATTAAAATCCATCAAGCTTGTCCGGTACAAGCCGATGGTGAACCGTGGCAACAGCAGCCATGTGAAATTCGCCTGTCAGCCAGAGGTCAAGCGAAAATGTTAAAAAATCAAAACGAATCAACTATTTAAATGTGATAACAAGGAAAAAAATCAACTACTTAACTCTTTTTAAGTATCGTATATTGTCCAGTATTCTTTTTATTAGGTAAGAAAAGGTAAGGAAAATATTTCGAATCATTTATGCATTAAAACTATTTATATGTAACGTAAGTTGCGGTCGTATGCCAAAGAACAAATTCTCCCTTGTGAGATTGTTAAATTATTGTACTTATATACTCTCTATTTTTGCTGAATATAAACACTATGGATGTTGTCTTGTACTCTAATGTTTTTATCTTCGATGTGAAGATTGCGTAAAACAATCAACCAAGACCCAGTAGCCTAACTACCGGTGTAAATCAGATTGTCCTCCAGTATCTACAGTTATTCAGTTTGTCAATTGAACAGTGTGGAAATTAGGCTTGTGCGTTTTAGTGATCGATCATTTCCGAACTCGCGAACTAGTTCGTTCTTTTAGTTCATAGTTCATTACTTCAGGGAAGTTTAGCGATGAGTAGTCGTAGTTCGAAGACAGTAGATCTAGTAGAAAATGATACGCAAAAAAAGGTCAGTAGATCTAGTAGAACATGATGCAACAAAATACAAATAAAATTGATTGAGACTTTAAAAACAAATGAAATATACAACGAAATACTTTCAGTATTCCGCGTCGATCCTTGAGAAACTATGTGCCACTCCACATTTCTCATCATCGCACCAACTACGGGCAAAACGAACCAATCGCATCTCTTTCGCGTATTTTCAACAATAATTACTACCGAATTGACTATAATTTATCTAGCATGCAGTTAAAGTCAGCTTTACGCGATAAATAACTTGTGATTTTTAACCTTGTAAGTAATCATTGTTTTGATGAAATTTTGAAAATAAATAAATAAAATATGAAATATAGAAAATGCCCGACAGCGAGTCAACTAAAGTCAAACAAAAAATATTACATTAAAATTGTCCAATGTTCAAGCTGGTCCAATTGGGACCAACCGAAGATCCATCGGCATCACTGCGTGATACACTAGATCCTACAAACCGAGCAGCACTGAATAAGCTTCGTGCGGCCTTCTAGCTCACAGAAAAAAATAAAATAAATTTAGCCACTAAACATAAGATAGTTTTTCGACCAATATCTAAAAAGGCATCGGATAGCACAGTAGCTAATGCCATGTTTCCACTGCCTCGTAATCTCGCTATTAAGAGAACGAGATTAAGCACTCAGGGACTTCATTTGTGGGGGGAGGGGGGAATTTGGTATTTTCATATATTGTATATAACAATTGTGGCAAATGCCCTGCCTGTCGCCCCCCCCCCTCACCCCACAAATAACGTCCTTGAGTGCTTAATCTCGTTCTCTTAATAGCGAGATTACGAGGCAGGGGAAACATGGCATAAGATGCCTTCAGACTTGTTACCTGCGAAATTTATTTCCAGGCAACAACAATAATAATAATACATTAAAATTCGTCCGAAGTCATCAGAGAATCAACTTCTTATTGAAACGTCGATACTTTGAAGCCATGCTGGAAAATAATAGGTCTAATCAAAGTTTTATAGAGAAGAGAAGTTTAGTAGAACTTTAGATTAAAGCCGAAGCTGCGGCTCCTTTAGCTCTACTCAATATCAACCTTGGATGAACTTTCGATTTTTAACAATGATGGAAGGTAAGTCCTAAATATTTAATAGTGTTCTTCAGCGGACTACGAGCATCACCTACTTTAAGTGACAAAAACTTGCTCTGAGGAACCGCTCGTCGATGATCCGTGCCGCTTGCGCTACGGAAGCAAATTGTTTCTGATTTACTTACATTGCGTGCAAAAATGAAAGGGCATTTAGCAGCTATTAATTTAAAAATGAAGCCAACAGACCAAACCGTATCAAAGGCCTTCTCAATATCCAGAGTGTAAGCTACCGTACAATTTTTGTTCGTAGGTTCTTTGAAATTACGTTGTGCAGCAACATTGCCGCACTTGTTTACTGAAATAAACAAGTAGGTTCACTTACGGCACCTGTGGATGCTGATGTGTGGAGATTTCTCCTGGCTAGAACTATGGCACCTATGGATACCGCTGTCTATTGACTAGCCATGTTTGATTTGGTAAAACCTGAAAAGTAGAAATGTTTAGGTTACCTGAAAAGTACTTAATGTTAAATTAAATACAAAATTACTGGATTTCTGAAAAACACTACTTTTAACATTTTCGTTCCCGGTTTAAAAGATACTGAGCTAAGCTAACTTAAGTAAATAATATTCGGGCCAGTGGTTCAACCCATAACTTGGCGAGCATAAATAATTGCTAATAAGCAATCAGTACTTTTGGCGACCGACAAATAGTGGAACTCGTATAGGTGCAATACATTCATTTTTGGATCGAAGCGATTGCACAATTTTTGTTGTACAACGTGCGCAAAACAAACAACAACCCGACTATGCCCGGTATCTTAGACTATAGCACATTTTACGCCATGATACTATAAAGCAAAGTAAACGGAATCCCGTGTCTTGTTATACTTTCAATTTGAGTATCATGACGTCACAATATCACGGACCACGTCGAGTATTGAATTTCTCTGAAATGATCGAGTTTGTTTATGTCGCAGAAAAAGGCCGATTGAGTCATGACCGAACGACAGGCATGACTTATCAGTAAGTAGGTACAGGTACGTACAACTGCTGCTGCTACCAATCAAAATTAATTTTCACTGAAATCTTATGTCATTGAGTTGTGCGCGTTACTAAGATGCATGTCAGGTACCAAGGCATCATCTACATTTACTATATATTTCGCTTTGAGTCCTGCGGGCAGTTCTTGTTCCGACTTCAGACCATAAGCCCATGCATGGCCTGTACAAAAAAATGTTCGTGCCGGCTTATTCCAGGGTATTTTAAAATTGGGACTATCTGCCCAATAGGTCGTGAAAGACCAGCTGTTGGAATGGCACGACTTCGCGATTTGTCAGCACGCTCAGGTGTTTTAGCGCCCTGTCTGCCCACCCTTCCTCAGCCACGACAATTGTCTCTGGTGTATTGCTTTTCTACTGGAAAACATTCTTTCAAGATCAGTAGAATCATCTCTAATAGGTAACTGCTGATCAGAGGGTCTGTATTCGAGATGCCTTTGTCCAAAAGTCAGAAGCGAAAGACCCTGGCCTAGAGTGAAAACTAATGCCAGGCACGACAAGGTAACTTAGGCTTCGCCAATGTTAAATAAAATAATCGTTCAAATTGTGCACAGTAGAACGAAGCTTTTCGTGTTTGATACGAGTGAAGAGTGATTTGTGTTCGAAAATGGACTAGGGAGGGTTGAATAGAATCGCTAATCCTTGTATTGATTGAATCAGAGTCGCAATATTCTTTGTATTGTGATGACTTGATCGATAAGTTTCCTTCACAGAAAGCAATTTGATTAAGAAGAAAAAGTACTCCATCAACGCTTACTAATTCCGTTAAAAAAAGGTCCTTCCTACCTTCAGAACGGTCAATACTCTCACACTAGCCTTGCAGCGACAGTGGTAAATCAGGCTCTAGAAGTAACGAAGTTCTAGTTATGAGTTAGCTGCAATTAAACACCAGTTCAAGCTTGAACTTATTTGTTTATATTAAGAGTTAGTTGTTTTTTCCGGTGTCAGTGGAGTAAAACTCCAACACGAAATCACCGACTGTTGATTAATCGCCGTCCCTGAGGACGTGCCAATTTTGGAAAGAACTTCACTGGAGAGGCCAGTTTTCATAAGAAATGTGTTGGACTAGGTCCGAAGGAGCTGTTTCGTCTTTGTTCATATTCCTGTGATTTTTAACGCTCCACGTCCTTATGCCTTAGCTTACCAGTAATCGAACTTGGAAAGTGCATTAGTCACTTCTGTGAAAATTTTATCAGTCCCTAACTTTCCTTCCTTTATTCTCGGCAACCATCGCTCAATAAATTATGGTTTTTTTTTAACCAATCGGTGGCTACAAAGATCTATCCGATAGAGCGCTTACTTCTAACACTGAAAAATTAATAGCACTGTTCAAAGGTCAACCAATAAAAGCGATGAACTGAATAGATGTTTTTTTTTGTTAAATTAATTTATTTACTGTTTGTTTTTATCTCGTACGCACAAGCGTACAGAGGCCTAAAAGTAAAGCATTAAACAGGAAGTGCTACTTAAACACATTATTTTTGGGGAGAAGAGAACAGATTCAAAATAATCGTACCGAAAAAAAAATCGCTTCTACCTCGGAACGATTACATTTCGCAGTTTTTGCTTTTTTAAAGTTTAGTAAAAGAATCTCTGAATAAAAATCGTGAAAACGGAGACGGGGCACGCGCACACGTCTCCATCCTTAGAGCATAGTAAGTTCCATGATAGCGTTGACGATATCGTTCCCGTTATTTTTGAGGGCTCGAATTGCTTTCGCGCGGGTCGTATTCGCCTGAGATATGACAAGTTCGATGTCTTTTTCGTCGACACCCGTCTCGTCCACGTCCTCCTCGTCTTCTTCGGCAATCGGTGCGACAAATGTTGCGGTGCCGACCGTATCGGAAGCGCCCGGTGTTGTTTCGGGTGCCTTGAATTTTTCGGCGGCTGCAACTTGTGCCTGTTGCGATAAATCTTCGATTTTTGCTTCACCGAAAATTATGTAGGTATCACTGTGCGGATTCTTGTAGACGTCCGGGTTGTTGATGACGAACAAAATGTTCTTTGATTTTCGAATTGTTACGCGATTGACACCCTGGATTTGTTTAAGTCCGAGCTTGAGCATGATTTTGCGGGCCTTCTTCTCGCCGCGCGATTGTTTGGCCTTCGAGACCATGTCCATGGGTAGACCGGTCACTCCGCCACCGAGTTGTGTTGCAGCATTGGTGGCGTCTTCCAACTCGGGGATGGTATCCTCATCCTCCGATTCGACGTCGCTTGCATCGTCTTCGATCCGGACTTCGGATTCGGGAGCGGCTGTGCTGGGAGCAGCGTCTTTTTTCAGTTCGGTTAATTCAGGCATTTTGTTTTATCTGAAAGTTACCGAGAAAAACGAAACTATTAGATTTGGGCAAGTTTTCTACTTTTTCGAAGAGAGTGAAAAAATGTTTATCGGCGGCGGACGACTTTTCGACCGGCTGAAAAGTGAAAGTTGTAAACAAATCGGGGAAAATAATGGTGAAAAATGAACGCAAAGGAAGCCAACGATCGCGATTCCGAGTATTTGCAAAGATTTTCACAAAGGATTATTGAAATATTAGCGGATGAACTTGCCTTTTAATCCACACACTAATGACAGATTACAGAACTTTTTGACAAGAATTATTTTTCTGACCGAGTTCTTGCTGTTGGCGAACCTGTAAGCAAGTTGCTGAATTGAGAAGAGTTCGCTGCGAAGAGACTCTGCTGCCATCTGATGATGGGAATTATTCTCAAAATTTTCGTCAACCGTTATAAGTTGAAGCGGAAGCACATTTCCGTTGATGGGATTATTTAAGTGTACCTTGTGGAGTGCAGGAGAAATTAGAGCTTAGTCTGTTTACAATAAAACAATTGTTAGTTTTCATTTATTTACAATAAAATAATTGTTAACATAAAAAATATTGTAAAAGTTATAATACTAAGCAAACTAACACATCCAGAAGAAACTTCTATAAGTCAGGTAGAGAGAATTTTAAAAAGCTGCGAAGGTTCTGGGTGTGGATTGCTCCTAACATTTTAAGCCACATAAGAAGAAAGTAAAAACTAGAAAAGTTAGAGTGATTTCCAATAAGCACATGAAATTCTTCACTTCGGTTTATTTCGAAAGAGTTTGCTAGGGCCAGGACTACCGAAAACGAATTTATTATAAATAGTTACTACAATCGTTGGAAAATTAAAATTAACCCAACAAAAACTCAAGCAATTTTCTTCACAAAAAAAAGGAAACGTAGTAATCTTCCAAGTCATTCTATCAATTTCATCGGACAAACCATCGATTGGAGTGACTCTATAAAATATCTTGACGTGATCCTTGACAAAAAGCTTATCTACAAAGACCATGTTGAAATGACGTGCTCCAAGGTCTCAAAAAGCATTCATGCTCTTTACACCCTAATTAACAGGAATTCCAAACTTTCGGTGCATAATAAACTCCTAATTTTTAATCAGGTCATCCAACCTATAATATCGTATGGAGCTACACACCAAAAAACGTTGCAAGTCACCCAGAATAAATGCCTAAAAATACTGTTGAACTTACCCTTCGACTTTTCAACTAAACGCCTACATAAAATAGCTAACGTACATAACATAAAAACACTGGCCGACAAAAGACTTGAGTCTTTTTAAACCGATGCCAATATATACGTAACCCGCTGGTTGCATCGTTCCTCTAGATCATGCCTTACATTGCATCTTCTTTTTCTCACTATATCCTGCAGTTTGTCACACATAATTATAGCCCGGTATCCATGTAAATTACTTGGTAGTCCTTTAGTTCTAAGTTAGTTTTAAGTAGCTTAAGTTTTAACAGGCAAGGTTTTTGCTCCTTACTTTTCCTTGGCAAATTATAATACATAATTCAATTATTTCTTTTCCTCACTGCCTAAGTGCTATAAATTTTACAACTTAGCTGATAAGATGATAAGTCTAATCTCTAAAACATTATATTTCTGTTAATGCATTTTGGATTATTATAAATAAATATTGTTTGGTCTGCTTGTCGTAATACTGTCGGCTCACTGCATGCTGAGCAAACATGCCATGCGGTTAGGAGTAGCTGAGACGGACAGGTAATGCCATGATCTGTAAGCTGTAGAGAATATCACTTACATCTTGCATGTGAAAGGTCAGTGGTATCATTGGTAATATTGGTAAACATATCGAGGATTTGGGGTCGTTAGAGCAGAACTAACTGACCAGATTCTGCAGGGATTTAGAGTGTTTTTGAGGGGAATGAGCGGCCCACGAAGTTTTGAAGGGATTACTATTGCTATTGCTATGGTATGATACCTAACGTGCGTGGTGGTTTTAAGCGCTGCACTGAACAGAACTTAACTATTAATAATAATAATAATCATTGTCGCAACAGCCCAAATCGGGCCTAGGCCTTGAAGTACAGCTAGAGTTACTTCATTACGAAACCAATGGAACACTAGGAGGTGTAGGGGTCAGCCACATGCTCGTCCGTGATTATTACCCCGACCTTAACTCAGGTACTAGTCCGGCACACAATTCCATTCTCGAAAATTGCTTGTCGCCAAGCAGATTCGAACCTGGTACCAGGTGCACCGGTGGCAAGTGCTCTAGCCACTAAGCCACCCAGACTACTATTGAACTATTATCAGGGTTTTCTAAAAAAAAAACGAAAGATCCAAATAGCTACGCATAGTCTACTGGAGTATGGTCAGCAGTGACATGGCGTGATAGTTCAACTAGTGAAAGCAATTGGTTACAACCTTAATGTACTATGCTTACGCTTTCTTGTAATTTTTGGCTTATTATAATAGCCACTCTCGTGTCCATATTTAAAATTACTAAATATATAGTAAACGCTCATGAGTACTGCGACGTACACTTCACAGGATAATTTCAGTATTATGTCTTCATTTACTTTCAAATTATATTGAAAGATTTTTGCGCCCTGCAAACATTCCAAATCCACAAAAAATAATATGAAATATTAGTTTTTTGAATATTTTTATTTTCACTGTGCCGAAGAAAAGCCATGAATTTGTGCACGACTAATTTGCGCAATTTAAAAAAATATTTAAGATATTTTTTAGCCATATGTAATGAATGGGCTTCTCTGCTTCCATGAACGCCACGTCACCACCCGGGTAAATCGGGTGAATTTTTTATTATACAGCCCAAGTGTTCATGTTCTGAAATGTCACCAATTTCACCCTACAACCCGGAAGACAGTAAGCTCATCGTTCCATTTCCCATTTCAGCTACCAATTCAGACGTAACCATCTTTGATTATTTTTCTTTCTTGTATAGTCGAACCAACCACTCCAAGGCCTCCGTTAACAACACGTATGACTGTATAGTAGTAGCAACCAAATTTCAGACAGATAAATTAATAAGTTCTAGCTGACTGTTTTTACTTGACTTCGTATCCTTTTGTTTCGCACAGTGAAGTAGAGTAAATAAATCGGCGGCATAAATCAAAACCACAATTATAATTAATCACAATCAAGAAAACAATTGCTGTATAATTTTCGGACATATTGATAGCACGAATACTTATTTTTCTCCGGATTATATTAAATTATGCACAGCAATTATTCGAACATTATAATAAAACCTTCAGATTAACATTTGTCTTATCTAATCGATGATTGTGGGACGTTACATCGAAAAGAAACATGCGAACATAAAAATCACATACAGAAATTCCCAATCAGTTTCGCTTTATTGATAAAGCTAGAAATCAGATACTCGTATTAGTTGCAAACTGCCATATGCCAGGATATACCCGAACATAGTATGATGACTACGTCGCCGTTTGAGTCCATTATCTTGACGGATTTTTATAATCTGTGGTCTTTAGGTATGGCAGGATGAAGAGTGATGCAGTAATGTAGTATGCTATTTCAAATCCTACGTGGTTTAATAGCGAAAGAATCAACAAGGAAAGAATCCAGTCAAAGAAAGGCACGTAATTAAAAATGCATAAAATTCCCATCATATTCAACAATACAAATAAGAAATCAGACTGGAATATAAAAATCTAATCAAACCCATTTTTCTTGCAAGTACACCCCTTGGGGGGTGTGAAGTGGGTCGTAGGACTCATTTTCATATTTAAGAGGTTCTGGGTGGACCGCATTAAATGTTTACATTGTGGGAGTAAGGTGGAAAATTTTGGTTTCTATATCTCAGCAACCGCATAAGTTAGGAAGTTGAAACTTGGAATTTATATAGAGATATGTTAGTGGAGCAAGGACAGCCAAGAAATGTACTCGAAAGCTGACGCCTTTATATTCTAACATAAACATCTCCTGAATGGTTCATAACACAAAGTTAAAACTTGAGAATTGCTGGTAAACATACTAGGAGGAGTGTACCAAAAAATATATATTTAGAGTGAGGCGGCCGGCGTACTGGGGCGGGGTTAGGCAAAACTTTAGATTACGATATTTCGCCACCAAATGACATGAGAAATATAAATTAAGTTTTGTGGTAGAAGTAGAGGTAAAAAAAAAATTTAAAAATGGAAATTAATATATCTATTTAGGTACACGAATTTCGTAATATCTTTCAGGCCTGCTGAGATATGGGGTTCATTTACCTCTGCAGATTATTTATGTAAGTCACTAGAAATCATTTGATATGTTTTGATTTTTTGATTTGATTTGATATTCAGCCACTAAAGCGGTGTTCAGTATCTGTTTTAACGAATTCCGTCATATCTCTTAGATCAGGAGTAGATCGAGGTAGAGTTTACTTCTAAGGGGTTTCTTTACACTTGCCTAAGCTTGGATTCCAGATTCTACAAAAATTTAACCACCAAAGGAGTGTGAAGTACTTGGGTACGTTTTCACGAATTTCGACATTTCATTGGTTTGTTGCGATACGGAATTGTATTTACTTCAACGGGTTTTCTTCATAGGCGCCTAAAAACCAACTTAAATTTTTTTTCATTTTCATTTAATTTTAAATACTATTTATTGGCTTTCCAGTATTAATTTTCAATTTTATTTAACTGCTCGTTTTTGCATAGTTCTTCACACTACCACTCGCTGTGAAAACCGCTTTTACTATCTAGTGGCTATAGCTAGAAAAATTCCAAAAGTTATAGCATAGAAAATTGTGCCTAATGTAGAAAAATTAACAGAGTCACTAGATAGAAAACTAAAGGGTTTTGCTTGATGATAATTTCGAATCTATCTCCTTGTCTTATGAAATCCGAAACGTTCAGATATTTAACTCTTCTCGGTAGAAAAAAAACCGTTACAAACGGCGCATGCTCTGGAAAATCGGAATTGGAATTTAAATAACCGGAAGGACTGGAAGGTGAAAATACAATTGAAAATTATTCGCAAGGGACATATCAAGTCCTTCAATTGCGAAACAAATAAGAACGATATGAACATCGCGAAAGGGGTTGCGATTATTGTACAAAGGTAAAAATTATGGAATGCCATCGTGAGAGTAAAGCAGGAGTCGCGTGGGAGTTTTCTACTGGAGATAGGCGAGAAATATGAAACAATGTGACATGCTATCGTAATGTTGGAAAACTGGTGACTTTTCTTTGATAGTATAGATGATTCCGTGGCCACTACCACCGATACCTGTGAATTGTTCGAAGTGAAATTGTCGAAAAGCTTCACTATAAAAGCAACAGTTGCGAGTCATTGCCTTAGTTTTAACGGTACGCTACAGGTGTTTGAATCAAATAAATCCAGTCCTTGGTAGTCCAGTTCACTTAACGGATCTTTCAGCTCCGGATAAAAGTGTGAATAAAAGAAATAGTGCAAAAAAGTGTACCTACAAGGAAAGTCATCAGCAGATTTCAAAAATTGTGAAAAGTTTCTTTAGAATTTTATTTACACAAAGTACGAAGAAGTTTAAAATTTTTCGGTTTAATTTAAGGTGATTTGTTGCCTTGATAAAATCCCGCTTTCCTTAGAACGTGTTTATTTCAACTGAATTTCACGTTTCAGTACCGCATTGAGAGGGTAAGTAATTTTTTTTGGGGGTGTCTCGTAAATTTAATTGGAATTCTCCTTGAAGCCGACCTATCCGTCGGTCGGTCGGTTAAATTCTTCAACCGGAAATTCTTTAAATATTTAAATCGAATACCAATTGTTAGTATTACGAAAGGATTTTATGATTTTCATAGGGAATAATTCGGGCAAGTATTATTCCAATTGGGAAAATGCCTAACTGTCTTTAAATTTTATCATTTATAAAGGAAATTGAAAATTCAGATGTTAAGATACGACTTTTTTTTTAGGGAGAAGAAAAGGACTATCTCATCGTCCATATATAGTTCAAAGCTATTAGTCTGAACGGAAATTAGTCTTTTAGTCCCATATTTAAAATAAACAAATTTTTGAATAAATAAATAAAACATTTCCTAACGTATTTCCTACTGGATTTGATCAAAATCAAAAACTTTATGCACCACAAAACTAAGAAGTTTTAGGGGCAAATATTATCCTGCTAATAAGTGATGAACTTCTAAAGATGGTAACAAGGCATTTGGTAGGTACACCTGGCGCAGCCGGTAGAGTTTACTCGAAATTCAGAATGGTAGTAAAATCGAACTCCCCATAGGGCGCTACTGTATCAACATCCTTTTAAGGACTATCATAGTTTGTCAATTGAAAAGCAGACTCGTCTGATTTCAGGCGGTTTGAAGAAAATAAGAAAAACTTTCGTTGCATGTATCAATTAGAGCCATTCGGCTTATTTTGCTCTGGCTGTTCAGAAGGAATGCGAAACATATAAAATTACTTTCTAACAGGTGTTAGAAGAATCTTAACTCTTCCTCCAAAGTGTTTGTATCCGATTTTAAGCAAACGTTCTTTTTAAGACTGACGGTATTACCGTAAAAAAATTTATTCAACAATCTTTGGATTAGAAAAAAAGCAAAAAACCGTACCAATGATTCTTTTCTATCTATGGAAAATTTTTTCCCACAATTAATACTTCATGTATTCTTGTAATTTTGCCAATAGTTTGGACTCAACTTTATAATTTTTGGGTTAAATTCCTAAACTCATTTAAACTTTAGATCCGACGTAATATAGTTTGTGACTTCCATCTCAAAAAGAAATACAATTCTAAATACTTCATGGGTTAATATTTGTAGATTATTAGTCATTTGATGGGAAACTCCCCCCAAAGAAACGTTTGTAAAAATTTAAATTTTATAACCCAAAGGAGTTGTGAGCTTTTGAGCCACTAAAAGAATTTTCGAACGGTGGACAAATGAACGAGATTTGTTTTAATTCTATCATAATAGTACTTTTAGTCCAGTCCAGTATTTTGATATTAATTTTTTTTAAATTGCTTTTTCACCAGCTTTATAGTCGGGTCCTAGAGTCAAAGACACTTTTATTCCGAAAAAAATCAAAGCTGTTCTTACCCACATTTTTCTAGACAGAGAATGCATCATTTTACTGTTTTCTCAAATACCCATAAAATGGGGACCATCAAGTTAAGCCACAAAATTATCTTCACAAATTTTAGGCAAACTAGCTTCTACGAGTCGTCAAAGTTAAATTTTCAAAACAAAAGTTTTCATCGTTTCTATCAAGTGGCTACAACGATTTTTTCAGGCAATGAAAAAGAAGTTAAAAATCTACAAAAATTCCGAAAATATATCTAAACACATATGAGAATGGTGATCATAATTAAATTTGTTTAAACTCTCTTTTCAAATTGAGTATTTATTTATTTTTCCAAAAAATGTAGTCTTGCTTTTGAAATTCGAGTATGTAAAGCCCTTCCATGGTATTTGTATTAGGCTTGTGTAGTTCGTGAACGAACTAGTTCGGAAAATCGTTTCCATAAGTAAAATGAACGAACTAGTTCGCAGTGAATTCCGGTCCTAGTTCATTTGCAGGAAGTAGTTCGTCATGACATTTGCATACCATTTATCATTCGCGAAGTTGGAACTGAAAGAAGGAACTAGTTCCTTCCTGAGTGGGGACCCTTCGCCCGTGAGTGAACTACAAGAATGAACTAGTTCCCCAGTCCTTGCGATCAATAAGGTGAACTACAATGCTCAAGCCTAATTTGTATGGTGCAAACCAAATTTATAATCAAAAACCAATCAAAATAATATTTTATTATTAAAAAGTATTAAAATAATATTCTGTAAATGTAATATTCATCGTTTACCTTATCTAAATTGCTGTTAGTTTTGACTGACTTGACCTTTTGAATATTTTTTATTAGAAATATTAATGGGTAATTGTACACAGATAAGTGAATTGCTTTCCAATTTCTGTTTACATACTTGACAAATTGACATCTAACAAATTTGTTACAGTTTTATGATAATATCATTAATTGCTTTATTTGCAATACCACAAAAAACTGATATGATCCTTCAATTATCTTTACTAGACATAAAAGGTATGTTCTTTCAACTTTATACCAGCTTAGAGTTGGTTTGGGTAGAATAGGTAAAATTAAATAATCAGAACAAAAATGCCATAAATTCACAGGCAGCTCATTGCTCTGAATAGTGGGTTTAGATAGACAGACAGTCAGTAATTCCAGGGATATACTGCTTGTATATAAATCATAATATCGTCAATATCGCCAGTGTACCATATCACCCAATAATGTGCTTATAGTACGTCAAAGTACTTGCATCGCCTATCATGATTTCAATAAGGTAATCCAAGGTACAACAATAAAAAATATTCTACATATTAAAATTTTCTTGATTAATATGGTAGTATTAGATAACATTTAAATTTCCGATTTTAGAGTTACCAATATATCTGACACCATAAAAATAAAATATTATTAAAAAATAAAAAAAATTAAAAAATAAAAAAAATTAAGTCCTTTGAGACCCCAATTTGGGTTTTTGACTAGTTTTGAAAAACAGTATAAACAATATACCAACAAAAAATTAAAATATTTGAATATGTATGTACAGAATTTTTGAATTTTTGAAAATTCTAAAATTTCTAAATTGCGAGCATCTTTGATTGCATCATCGAAAAATTGAGAGTCTTCCAAGATGTATAGCTTCTTCTACCCTTTCTTAGTCCTTTTAAATGATGACCTTTCATTTCTGTGACTTTAAACAGACCATTAAAACGTGCCAGGGCTATAAAACAATGGCAGTAATTATCAAGTTAGATTAAATTAGTAAAGCAACTTTTCAAAATCGTCAAAAATTAATTCTCAATAATTTGCGGTCAGGAAAACTAGTAGCGATATATTTATGTTGATAATAGAAGATTGAGGATTGAGTTCACATTTTTGAAAGCGGTTAGCGTAAATAATTATAATTGTTTGATTTGTTTTGATTTCAGTTAAATCTTAACTTCACCGTGTCTTTTATAAATTTTCATGCCATCGTGTAATAAGTCCACCAAAAAAATGTTGTACAATCGACGAGAGTTTATTTGTAAAATGCGATATTTCAATATCATTTCAAATAATTTAGCCTCTAACCTTTTTTGTGGATTCTGCATAACACTACTCATTTTTCATTAATTTTCTAAAATTACAAACAGGTAAATAAGATAAAAGAGGTCAAAGGTACCGAAGGGATATAAAATTAAAAGGACACATTGTATGTGTACTTATAATTTCATATCCCAAGTAGAAATTAACATTAAATTAATAACGAGTGCTCTCTTAAATGATTGTGTTCTGAGAAATGTAATTTTAATGCAATACAAGAATTAGTCATAGAAGTCCATGCATTTGTTTCCCTGCAAACGCTTCACTTTTTCGAGACGAAAAATAACGTCCATTATTGCACTTTGTTTCACTGGAATTGACACTAATTGCACTAATTATTATGAGAAATTATGTGAAGATTCTATCCATTCATTTTCTAATTTTTGTAGGATTTTAAAACTCCGATCTAATCACTTCATTTACCCATGTTTATACAATGAATATGAGTAATGTGCCACCCCCATATCGTGTATCAACGCACGTATGCAACGTGGCAATTATTTTTAAAAGAATGAAATAGAGTGTGTTTGGCTTGCATCCTTTCGCTGTGTTTATTGTGTGACTTATAGCAACGTATTTGTATACGAATCGGAATTGATTTCGAGGCATATAATCTTGATAAAGCACGAAAGCTGCAGGTTTCTGTTAAATATTAGAAAATAAGAATATATCATTTTTAAATCGTAGAAAATCCATATTTATCCGTATAGTGCACTCAATCTTTGAAAATCTTGAATAAGTGTTGTATGTGTTCGCTACTGGATAGTCAATCCCTATTTAGGGAGGATCTGATGGTTTGCTTGCGTTGAAATATCTGAGGGTACACTCTTTACTACATTATGTACTACTAAAGTCTAGGAAGAAAAGGATTTAGAGATCGGAACTGTAGAGCAGCGGTAGGAACTGTAATGATTACAGAACCGATTCCGTAATGACTACTTGTAAGTTCTATTTACCCGCATTAAATCGTCGATTGCTTCTACAAAACGTTGTTGTATGCTGACTGTATTTTCTTTTAACCAATACTGCTTCTTCGCTAGGCAATTTTTTTTAGGATTCATCCCTTTTTCAATTTCACTTTTCTATCAATACTTCGGAACTGTAGATTTTTGAAGTAGAGCTCACTGAAAAACTAACATAGCTACGTAAACCTATTAAATTTATTTTGTGTTTTGCTCATTAATTTGTTCATTAAGAAAACTCAGAAATATAGGAAAATTTAGAAAATATAAAACCAAAAACTGTGTTAGAAAATTCGTTCGCATTTTGTTCTTTAATTTATCTACTTTTTGCACATATTTGGTAAGACTCTGGATTACATACATAAACAATAGTTTTTATATTTTAAAACTGACTAGCACTGCTAATGTAAGAATATTTTCTTTAGTAAGAACTTCCTTATCACAACAACTGTCCATTTTGATCAGTTAAAAAAAAATTTCCCCTCATTTATGACTATGACACCCGATTTTAACACTCAAATTACAATATACAAATAAAAAACAACCTTCCTTCGATATCATCATGGCAACAATTGTACAAATGAGTTAATCCTACGGGCATATTTTTATTAAATATTGAACAATGTAATTTAATATTCAAAATAATGAACACCTTGGACGTATTGTAAAACTTTTATTCATCCCTGATAACTTTTATATCGGATTCGATACACGAAATTCCAATCAGAATTTTCATTATAGATTTTAGAATTCCACAAATGAAGACAAGGGATGGAAAAATATTAAGAAAAAGAAATTAGTTTATTAAAATACGTGGGCTTATCAAAAATTCACTCGAATCGGTTAATTTGTCAGTCAGAAAGTTTAGTCAATTAGATTAGTTATTATTATTCGCGAATCCCATTAGAATTTTGAATGAGGACTCAGAAAGGTAAAAAGTGGAAAGTCTCTGATTGGGGATAATCCGTTTTCCATAGAGAGTTTAGTAGAGAGAATCAGAGAAAAAATATTATTTCAGAGTTTAAGAAGACCGCTTTATATTTCAATGAACATAATTTCAGAATTTAGAGAGAAAATTTAATAATTAAATCATAGTTCCAGTGCCAAATGAAAGCTTTATGTTAGCTAAAGAAACAAACGAAGAGGAGAGCGCAATTTTTTTTCTCAGCAGGAACTAAAGTGAGATTAGATCTTTAACAGGAAAATTAAAATGCTGCTTAAAAAATAATAAACGATGTTAGAAGACATACAATGACGTATAATTTTTAAATTGGAAATAAACTATAGTCCTGTGGCTATGACTACGAAAATGAAACTTGATTCTACAACAAGAACGTTGAAGAATATGATTTTTTCGATTTTCTTATTATACTGGGAATCTTTGTGTTGCGATATGATTGTAATAAAATTTTTAAAATTTAATATTAAAATATTAACAAAGGAAAACTCATCCCCATGCTTGTAAACATTTTAAAATAAATACGATTGACATTGTCTATAGTTTTCGACGATAAATTGAACTGGTTCATTTTCAAAACATGTTAATCCTCCAAATAGGCTTTATTTCAAAGGTAAGGATAATACCAGCATGCGTCACCTAACTGTCGAATAATGTTGCAAACACTTTTAGTAAACCAGATAAATTTCCATATACGTACCTACCTTGCAGCTATCCGAAAATTGATTCAATTAACTTTGCTAACAGCGTTTTCAATTGAATTAGTAGATACCTATACAGCATTACAGGTAATTCACGCAAATGAGGTTTTCCCGCCAAATATAACATCTCTACGTGGTTTACATGTAAATTATCCTGAAGAGATCACTAAGTAATTGTGATAGGCAGCCGTTAATCAGTAGAAGTAAAATCTCGGTAATGTACGATGAACTTTATCTCATCTTTTGAACGATCTCTACTAGTGTAATTGAGATACCATCTAAGCTTACTATCAATACAGTCAGTCGGTATGCATTACAATTCGGTTTCTTATTACAGTTTTTAATTGTCTTGTGTGCAACCTTCGTCGAATTAGAAAGCCTTTTGGCTCAGCAACTTTCTTAATTTCAATCCTTGCGGAGGAGGATACAAAACGAGCGTGTTCGTGCGATGGTGAAAAGTACAAAAGCCGTGTAGATACATGGCTTTTTTCAATAAAAACCGAAACGGAAAATTTCTGAAATATGGTAGAAATACTTTCCTTCTGGGTTTATAATATGCTTAATACTAACGCTCATAAATAATTACATCCCTTGAGAACAGTTACATGTTTCTAGGTGTTAAAAGGGAATTCAGGCAGGGAGTGGTTTCGAATTATGTACAAAGTAATCAACAGGTTGTTAAAGGTGTATGTTTACGTTTGAAATGCCGTCATTAATATGAAAGGCTGCCGAAAGTTACTGCAAACTTTTCATGGACGAAATAATCATGCAGAAAATGCCTTTCGTTAATATGCAAAAGGATAAATTTACGTTAAGAATTTGAGAAAGTCGGTCCATTTCTCCAACCGCTCAACATCGACCAACACTTAACAAAAGTTGAGAAACGTGAAAAGTCCTTGTCTTTTAAATTTCAAATACTTAGGACTTGTACTGAGTTAAACTCTTGCCTCTATCCTCAAAAATTCTATTTGTGAAAAATTCAATGGATTTTTGGTGCGTATTTGCCTTCATTATGCAGAGCAGTAAAATTGTTTGTAAAGGAGCGGTTTTTCAACATTGTTTCAATTCATTAAGCGAGTGGCAAAGTTCACCCCAGAGACATGTCGGTCTAAAACCAATATATGTATGACATGTAGAAGTTCAGATTCCGAACTATAAAATACCCATGTAGATAGTGTGTGGTATAATTCACTGATAGGATATAGTTCCATTTACCTTTCGTTATATATGTTCATCACTACATAACATAGTTGCAAGTAAAGTAAAAGAGTTAAAACTTCTTCATTGCCTCCAACGTGCCAATTAATTTCACATAAAAATACAAAATTGGATTTTGTTTTACTGGTTCACGTGAAAGTGTAAGTTTAGAAAACACCCTTTTATGTGTTGAACCCCTTTCAATCGATAAAGCAAAATCCATCGAGAAATACGACTAAACATATCGACTAACATCAATTTTTTGTCGCTTCCAATTAGCCATAATCAAATGATGTATGTAATTATTTTTCGATGAAAAATATACATATAATTTGATATGAGATTATGCTTTGGTTCGGTATTACAGCCCTTAAATTTCTTTTCCGTTTTTTTTTCAAATTGAACGATTTTGTTTTTAAATAAATTAGGTAGTTCATTAATATGATTTACATATTAGACCTTTTCTGTGTTAAAGCATCGTTATTGGCGTTGGAAAGAAAATATTGAAATACCCGTATTCACACGATTCCAAATTTATTCGAAAAAAAATACCACAGTTTGCGTGAGATAAACACCATCTTCCATTAGCCCTGTAACTTGGCACAAAATAGTGATCTTATTTCAAGGATTGTATGGACACAATTTACTCGGTATAAATTCTATGATTATATCCCCAAATTGTTTTATAGCTTCTATAACTAATTCGCCACCAACTACAAAGGTGTTTAATGGGTAATTAAAAGAGACTGGGTAAACAACTCAATTCGTTTGATTTCAACACTCTTGTGGTTGCGGCCTTCTGGCATTGATTATTTAACCGAAATATCTTTCACTTCAATCAGTAAATAAATTTAAATTTGTCCATTGATAGATATTTATTAGGTTCCTATATTGATTTTTATCTCGGCTAACTGAATACTGGATACCGCAGCCACCCCAATAAAATTAACTTTAGGTATTACTCTGCCACGAAAGCTGCAGCGGTAAGAAAAGTTTTTGGATCCTACCCGCTCCTTGTATACAACTGACCCCACAGGAAATGTATTTTCAAAATTTTAGGAAAGAAAAACATACCGAATACCAACTTCTTAGGATCCTTTTACGGTCGACATACATTCCAATTTTTTTTTTCTTCAAAAGAGTGTAAAGATTGCTTCAATAAGTTCCATAAATTTTAAATATCATTTCTCGTTACTATGTTATTTTTCAATTAATTTATTTGTAATAAACATTTATGAATTTCGATATGTATGTAATTTAAAAAAAAATCATGTAAAAGTGCTTGAAATGAGTACTCTTACTTGTAATTTCGTGTAAAAGTGCTTACAATGAGTAGCTTTACTTGAAAAAATTAAATAAACTGAAAATTTCAAGTCAAAATTGGATTGAAAACTCTATTTGTTTAAAACAGTGTTGGCTTGACCACCTTTAAATTTCGTAACAAAACAGTGTGGTGCAATTGGCCTCTTTCTTAGCCTAATTACCAATACCTTTACCACACTAATGGTGGCGACTTTCATCGTCATTACTAGTCCTACTATTCCTTCTTTCACTTAAATAAGGAGTGAAAAAAGGTGTTTAACTTCTGAAGAAAGGTTCAGGAGTTAAAAAAACAACAACACTACTGCCAAAGTGCTATTTTTCTATGGCTCCCCTGTTTCAAGTTCTTTTTTTAAGTTTTTGAATGATGTCTGAAAAACTTTCCCGAAGAAAGTGTAAACATAACAACAATATTAAAATATTGCGTGACGACTGTGAACATGTAAGACAATTAATAAGAGTAAACCGTACACTTTAAACTTTCACTTTCCTACTACCGAATGTGGTAATATTCGATCATTTCTTAGTCCTGATTTTGTACCTAGTCCTTTTTGATACTTTCATCAAAATATGATGGTAGGTATACTCGTTACAGACCCACATAAGAACTCATATTTACTTCTACCTGAAAATATCTGGAAATGGTTTTTCACATAAAGTTTTGTGGCGATGAAGTTTAACCCTTATAATTCGACATTTACGTCTTCTTTGTTTTTTATTTATTTATTTTTTTTATAAAAGACATATAAATATACACAGTTATACTTAAGCACTAGTTACAAAGACCATCAGCTTTTCTTTGATTTTAGTTTAAAATTCTAATTATAACATTTTAACAATTTAATGAAAATTCACTAAGATAAATCAATAGCATCTAAGTTTGAAATTTAACGCAACAATAAAATTAATTCATGTATTTTCTTGGATTAAAATATGATGAATACCTAACGCTTCTGAATCTAAGATGGAAAGTTACGTTTAGCACAATTATTATTTAATGTGCACCAGGATTTAGTTGCAAAAAGTCATGAGAAAATTACAAACAATTGCCAGAAACTGTTCTGCTCTGTACTATCAATAGGAAGAGCAAGCATATCGCAAAAAGTACTACAAATTACAGTTTTCAATCATCAATCCCGGCCATTCTTTAGATATAAAATTTCAAGTTTTTTCTTTAAACCCTTATACCATCTCCCTTAATAGGTTACAAAGAAATCCGTTTTAAAATTCCAACTTCCGTTCGCCCCCATGGGTAATCACACATGGACTACGAAAAATAAATTATAATGGGAACACTAAATATAACTTGGTCTGTAGCATTACTGCCCTATGAACAGGGCAAGAGTTATAAATTTGAAAAATTTAAGGCCAATGTTCACCGGGATTTTAAATGGTACATAATTCAATTCAATTCATAAAATAGCAATACTTTATTCAGTTGCATTCAGTTATTACACGATTTGCAAATCACCACAATATCATTTACTACACGATTGCTGCTGTCGATTAAAACTACTTTGCAGTGGAACTGATCTCATTCTATGTAGTAGAAAAAATGATACCGTGTACAAACCATGCTGCGCTAATTTCCTGCATGTGTTGAGTCAAGAGATGTCCAGCATATTCACTTGTATAAGTATGTAGAATATGAAGGAAGTGTGTATACGTATAACCTGGAGGAAGCGTATGGAATATGGAAGAATTAAGTAGAACTTGGTATGCTATTCTTATTGGATATTAAAAAGCTGTAGTTTTCTCAAGAAACTTAGATGTAATTGTTACGAGATTAACTTATGTCACTCACCATCACGTACGCTACTGGTTATCCATAGGCAAATACTTTTATACCAGCATTAGTAGTACATGAGGCGAATATGAAGAAGAATATATTGTCCAAAGCAATTTGCGTACAACACTCATAGTTTTATGCTCCATCCGCCTAAACGCCATTGTTTATGGTGTAAAATCGTTTAAGCTTCTGAGATGTGTAGAGTGTAGAGGAATATGTTAGAAAAATAAAGAAAGAGCGAAAAAAGGGGATTTAAAGACTTTCAATACGGATCGAGGATTTTAAGTCAAACTTTACTACCGATAGACACAAATAATAAAACCTTTCCAATTCCTGTTCTCTATCCTTCTGATAAATACATAAATCGATTTTTCTATGTAAAAATTGGCTTTTTCCATAAAAACCAAGAAGAAAAATGTCGTCCTTTTTAGCGAAGAGTACACATCAACACTGCTTACATATGCTTTTCTGGTTTTATAGTTAAGGCGATGCATTTGTTCGCGAATTTAACGTTTTTAGACTAGTAGAGCTTCTTAGTGCCAATGACAATAACTAAATTGAAATGACGGTTAACATTAAAGTAACTCAAATTCAATTAATGTTCAATTTGCGTAGGGGTAATTGGCTTGTAAAGGACGACACGATTGTATTTATGATGTTGACATGAGGGTATTTACTGAACAGTGAACAGAGGAGTTAGTGTAAAATGCAGTTTATTGCTTTTAGTTTAAACACAGACTGCTGGTTGGTGGCTTCAACTTCTTTTCCAATTCTATTGTTCAGTGAATTGTGGAATTACCTTTGACTCGTTTTGGATTTAATTGCAGCATGCAACCAGTAGACCTTCTGACCTTCTGCTTACAATTCAAATAAAATCTTTAAGAGTATTTTAAATTCAAAACACTTTTACGTTTTATCTGAATTTGCTGATTATAAATAGTTTTAGTAGTATTACGTTTTTTGGTGTTAGAAAAGTTTTTGAAGAAGACTGCTGCATCGCTTTTTTCGACTGGATCTTAGAATTGAAGCAGTTCTGACTCTTTAAGTATAACAGAGGTAATAAAAACTTTCACTGGAGAGGCCTGTTGAACAGATGGTTGTAATAACAAAACAGACGTTTTCCGGACCAAGCCCTATAATTATATAGTATAAGCGATGTAGAAATTGTGTACATACGTACATTGTACAAAAACCGCTTGATAAGATTATTGGATTAATGTAAGTGCTAACATTTAAATGTTTGAAACAGTTTCCATTTTTTTTTTTTAAATAAATAACCTGACTTCTTTCGCCTTAATGTCGTTTTAAAGGATTTTCCTTCTTCCTAACAATGTCAGTAAAAATTGTTTGCATTCGTCATGTAAACCATCCTTTAGTTGCTGAATTGAATTAAATTTTTCTTTATTTTTCAAATAAATTTAATCTTTGCTGCCACAAACTTTTATAGATGTTCATAACAAAATACATTTCAAACTTATAATACTTCCGTTTTATAATTTGTACGCCCAAGTATATGTACTTCATGTAGTCAATACCAGGATACAAAAATCTGTATTAAATAATAAATTAATAAATAAAAACAATGTAGCTTTTTGTAAGACTTCAACGTTGATCAGTTTTTTTTTTTAATTTTCATTAAAAGATTCATTCTGTTATTTGAAATTTACTATAAAATTACAATGACGTAGGCTGTATTCTCAATGGTTTATAAATCAGACAATACATAAATTAAAATTCATTAAGAGGTGCGTTCAGAATAATTTTCTCATTCCGTGAAATAATTGTCCTAATGTACCATTGGAATATATTCGCAACGATACAAATCAATATTCAAAATATGATTGAATTTCACAGATTTTCTGTAATTGTCGGTTTTTCAGAAACTGAATTTGAATAAATTATGTTACAAAAACTACAAGGCAGGGGATTCCTACCAACCCAAATTGTTTTTGTGGTTTTAATAAACAAAAATTTGTTTTAACGAAGTAGGTTGTCGTAAAGTAAGTAAAAGGAAATGTAAATTACCTAAATTAAATTGTTCATAACGTTTACAGGTAAAATGAACTGGAAAAAATAACAAAATTCAAATGCTTCTATACAAGTACCATGAGTATAGTTAACTCTGAAATACTAGCTACACTACTCTGAATACATTCGCTAAGCACATACTTAAGTAAATAAAAATTATGAGATAATTGTACAACTTCAAGAGTTTGATTATATTGATATATCTAATTTCGGCATCATTGTACAAAACGCACGTTTAAATAACTTTATCCAATAATCGCAGCGTCAGCGAATAAATCGCGTCAGTGTCTGGGAACCTTAAAACTCGAATTCGCTATTTCGCATTGCTTATATTGTTGCCATTCAACCACATGGTCAAACAGTGTAATCCACGCTTAATTGTTTTTTTTTGCTCTACACAAAGTAGGCCAAAATCTATTTCGATGGAAAAATTTGACAGAATTTATCGTCAAATTTTTTGTAGTCAAATATTTGACAACATGACATACAGTGCAATGCTAGCTTAAAACAACTGGACAAGAAATGCAACTGCTAAACTATCGATACGGTGCACATTATGTGTGTATAGAGTATATCTTCCGTTTACAATAAATATATGGCAAAAAACGCTTCCTCTGATAAAGTGTTAAGTCCTTTTATCCTACACTTTATCTAATAGGATTCTGTTTCGCGTAAAATTGATAATGATATTAGGGAATAAATCCCCCTGAAATTGAAACTTTTCTTGTTTTTGCTTCAAAACTTTTCCAGAACTTTTCAAATACTTTCACAGGACTTTCGCTTTTGATTTACCTTTGGTAAATTTTTTTTCGGTAGCTTCTTCTCGCACTTTAAATCATTTACATATTGTGAAAAAAAGTGTAATTGAATTAATAAAGGTATATAAAACTCTTCGAATATGTTAAGATGATGTGATGACGAAAGGATCTTTTGTTCACACTTTACTTGAAGCAGCAAGTCAGCTCTATAGGCTAGTGGTTATTAGGCAAGTATCGATAGCGGGTCCAGGAGGGCCGGTTCCTCCCCAAACTTCCTCTAAAGAAAATGTTTTTTCTTGATTCCTTTGAAATTTACATATGTATGTACATTAAACTGAATACGGAAAAGTCAAAACCATTTTCAATTTAAATTTTTTTAATAATAAAGTATTGAGATTAAAATATCCAAAAAATTCTCTGTCCTGACGTTAAGTAACTAATTTGTAGTTGAAATTTTCGTTTTGATATTACGGGAACGGCTTATCTTAAATAATA
Organism: Beris chalybata; assembly: GCA_949128065.1. Classification (NCBI taxonomy): domain Eukaryota; kingdom Metazoa; phylum Arthropoda; class Insecta; order Diptera; family Stratiomyidae; genus Beris; species Beris chalybata. The sequence continues at coordinate 4,395,076 of OX421895.1, read as the reverse complement.
TTATGTTGAATTGATTATGAATTTAATACTGAGATGCGGTGTAGGGTTGTTTAGAGTATAGGTGTGCAATGAAACCATCTCCAAAAATAACAATGCAGACTTGTCTGCTCTTATTCATCGTAAAAATGTTGATTGTACGTATTCTGAATTATATATTTATGTTTACATATCTTCCAGCCATTTATTCCATTAAATTTAAAAATGGAGAATATCATTTTCATCACTTCAACTCTAACATACCCTTTTTAAAGATCACATCTGCAATGCGAATAAAGTAGGAGTTTAATGAAGGACGTACAAATTTTACGTTATTTATTCTCTGTTTAGCTGGCCAAATTTAAATGTTCGTCCTGAAGCGCTTCTCCACTATTGACATTTTATTTAGCCACCGACCGTTTTGGTCTTTTAAAGGAACAAAATAAGTCATTTATCCTGTTGCCATTATAGCTATACTGGAAATCCGTCGTGTTTCTGTTGTTTGCAAATAATTATTGCAATTAGCATAAACACCCCTAGAGCACTGTAATACCGACTAATGTTAGACTATCCTTTCTCTTTGTGCAGAACTCTGGATGAAATTGTTTCTTGAAAATTTCCGTTGCATAGGCACAACAATATGACGAAATCGAAACGAGATGTCTGTCTATAGAGTCGAGCTTTTAATTGTCCTGGCAATAGGGATCCATGTTATGGGGAACCCCCTATCTAGCGAAGAATCAGGAAACAATAGATCAAAGACCAATAACTGTGTCATCAGTTATGAATGTATGTTTTTCAATATATACATATAAGGGACGACATATGACGCGAAATATGACGAAGAACGCACTGGTACTTAATTAGTTTATTTCCCAGCCCACGAGACTGTTGAAATTGCCTGAGCTTTTGTATATGTCTTTCATCGAGGACTTGATGTTTGTGAAACTAAAATGGGGTTCGTCTAAAACTAACTTTCGAGTTCCATCAGCACCATCACGTCATATATTTATATACAAAGACGATATATGCCAAAGGATTACGTTATTTGAGCGCGTAGCGTAGCTAATCGAGCTTGGTTCTTTTTGATTATTATTATTACAAATTATAGTTGAAGTATTAAAGTTGTTCTCATGTAATTCTATACGAGCATTCACGTTTTGGTTTGAAATGCATCCTTCCGTTTTCATATTTATTAAGGTACTAAGGGGTGTTAAATTTACTGTAGTCTACCAAGTTGAGATGTAGACTAAATAAATATAAAAGAGAGTGAGTCATTTTAGGAATTTTTTGACAAGCTTAAGTCAATAGTTAATCGTGTTGTTGACGCGTGGGAAATTAATGAAATTATGGCCATGACGGACAAATTATCACTAAAGGACATGATATCGATTACCGTAAATGTAGACCGTACGTATACGATTGAACCTAGGTTCATACTTTAGATAAAGTTCATCATTAAGTATGTTTGTCGTTTTTTTTTTGGTGAAAATGTTAAATTTACATTTTAATCAATTATGAAAGTATATCCCTTACCTACGGAAAGTTCTTTTATTATTACTATTTGTTGGTTTAATCCGGTAAAAGCCTTACTGCTTCACGAACCAGAGTGACCTCTAGTTTCTAGTTTTTAACCATTTCCTAGGTCATATCAATTCCCTTAAGAAAGGATATGATTTTACTCAGGGGGAAACCGCGACATGTTCTCATACCGATAATCTATCTTCTATATGACTACTGCGTCGCAATATAAGTGGTTTCACATAATCGAAGATCATCTAGTGATAGTTTGCCGATGATTTTAAGGTGATAATCGAGCATTAATACCTGTTTAAAGAAAGGAGTTCTGACCATCTCTTACAGGAAAAGTCAAAAATTTCTTTGACTATCAAAATCCTGAGAGTGAGATCCAACGATCTTCCACCTGGAGATTTGCCCACTTTATAATGTCATTTTTACCTACTTCACAGACTGGTTCCAGGACAAAACATTGGTGAGTTAGCTTCGCGCTTAGCTAACTGGACGCCCGATTCATTTCCCGGAATACATCCATTTCCTCTCATAAAAAATTTGCAAAAAATGGAGCCCAATGTGGGGCGTTATTTTTTCTATGATTCTAACATTTATTTCTATCAAATTGTAACTTTATAGGAAGCTCTACATTTCTATTAACGTATAATGAAACTATCAGGCCTATTCAGCTCAGAGTCACAAGTCACAAAGTAGGTGGAGAGTTACAGTTTTGTATTAATTTTGAATTAATTGTGACTTGTGCTGAATCGGTGTGATTAGCACATCACAGTGTTCAGCAACAATGTTATAATGCACTTTTCTGTAACAACTTTTCAAACTAACCGATCTAGTTGGGGAGGAGATACAACAATAAATAGCCAAATTAAAATTTTTTATTAGAATTAAAATTGTAAATTGTTTATGATAACTTCCATTGGATTTTTTGTTGTTGTTAGTTGACTTAATGATAAAAGTGACCGAATCCTCTTTGAAAGGCGTTTTGTTTCCTCCCTATCCAGTGCAGAGCAGGTTAGCGATATACGAAAAGAACAAAACGCAAAGCGAGAAGATGTTTCTCTTCACCACCTCAAACAGTAGTGTAGCTATTCTGGCTTCTGAAAAATTCAAAGTTTCTAATTTACACGCCTATTGTTATAAAAAAATAGAGTTCATTTTAATTTAGTTTCGAACCATTGCTTAGCCAAGACGCACTAGTTAGCAAACATTTGCCAGCTAATTTGGATGTCGTCATCTGCCCATTATATTGCCTTTGATACTTGTTGTGACAAACTGTATTGGTCTTGCTAGTTTCGAGGATTCTCATAAATTTAATGGATTTTTTTATGCTGAAAGTCAACAATCTTGCCACGTTGGAGAATTTTAATTTCTATTCCTTTTTTAATTTCGTTCTTATATTTATTATAGTTTCAAACCACAGTTTACCTAGTACTCGCTGGCTATCCCGTATGACCTGTGAGATCTGGGTACCATATTGTTTTTCAGCTTAAATTTAAATATGGAGAAAAAAATTGTGTTTTTTTCACGACATACATTTCACTATGCCCGCGTTTGCCATCTTGGGATTATAACAAATAAAACGCCTAAGTTTTAAAGGTCGGTATTAACCCTATACCGTCCATTTTCTACTCAGTCACTTATCTACAATCTGCTAGGCTCAACAGAAATATTTATTTCATCCTTAATTACCACACGTCAGTTGCAATCAAATTTTTGATAAGCTCAAAAATACCTGGCATAAAAAACGCACCTCGAAGGACGAAATTAAATGCTCGCATGGGAACACGACAAAATTGATACCTACATAAATCCGATTTTTTTCCCCGGATACATCCCTTAAAATTTATTGTCCAGAACGAGGATACGTGATTGATTCCTGCACCACGTAGATATGTTGGATTTTCATTCAACAGAAGTTTTCGTTCGAGGAACCCACTTCTAGGATTTTATTTATTGAAATTTTTCAATTGATGAAATAATGAAAGTATTGTTGTTTTTCTTCTTACAGGTTGCTTAAATTATTTTGGTCTGTATATAATTAAATCTGTACATCTAGAAGTCATGATATCGTCAGCATCAACATTTGCCTTGGCTCTACTTGCTGTTTTGGTGCTCGTGAACGCTAGCGAACGTCCTCAACCGGATTCGATTGAAAATATGGAGCGGAAACTTGTAGGTTAGTATCGATCTATGGTTATATTCTTGGTAGCCAATGGTATCCTGGTCGACATATTTACAGGATACGAGATAATTTTCTATCTATTGGGACTGTCCCGTTGGAACCTTGATAGTCTAGTCGTGAGCGATCTAACTTCCCAGACGCCTCACCAGGTCATGAGCTTGGTACCTGCCGATTTCAATAAGGAAAGCGCGTTGGCAGGAATGCTATATTGCCGTTCTATTCCCCAAAGCGGTATGACGCAAACACTGAACTTATTTTTGAATTCAGCAGCTGCAATCACTCACTTACCCATGTAATAAAATCCGTAATGCTGCAGTTGCTACCACTTTACCTACAAATAGCGTTTCTGGGTGCATATTGCTTCTGATATCTGATATCCTTGCCGATACAAATATAAAAGATGCGATAAATCCGTTTGTCATGAGACAACTTTACCGCCATTCTCATCAATATTCCAGGAATTCTCTGTGCAGATGCTATCAATATTTTAATAATAATTTTTTGATTCGGTTTTTTTTCTGTACGCACAGATATCAGCAACAGTAAACGACCGTCGTTCTTTGTGGGAAGCAGATATGGCCGATCGTCTCAATATTATGGAAATCCCAAGGCAGGACGAGTAAATGTTGCACCGCGTAACGATCGATTCTTTTTGGGTTCACGGTATGGAAAACGTACTAATGAATTTATGCCAGCGGTATACGAACAGGAATCGAATCCGTCGAATCAATCGAAATTCTTTACGATGTCCTGCGTGCATACGGGCTTTAAGAATTTCTTCAGGTGCAATTCGGTGTAAGTATTTTCAGAGTTTTATAAATAGACGTATAAATTTGTTTCTTATTCTCTATCTTCTATTTTTGGTAGTGTCGACATCGTCCACCAAAAATATCGAGCCTCACACTTTATACGTCCCAGATTAGAACGGCATCGCCAATGCCAATGTTGACTGTTTTTTTCGAATAACTCTATAATAGCTTAATTTAAAGTTTTAACTACCAACCATAAGCGGCTCCTGAGATATGAGGTTCAATATTTTTATCTAAAACCCTCCTCCATTCTCCTTGCTTAGCCACACAAAGTTTGTCGCTGATACAAATTGATTTTGTTCATCTTCTAAAATAATTTCAAGATTTTATTTTAGTTTTTCACTAGTTTTCCAGATATCACCAAAAATATATATCACGAAACACGTTTGAATACGGCGGACAAACGGACAATATATTACTTTACTATTTTTTAATAATAAAGTATTTTTTATTCCTTCTTGGCAAGTTCCAAAACGTGGAAATTAAAAACTTCAAGGTAGCAAATATTTTGAATTCGATTATAGGAGCTTACATATTAAATTAATTAAATAAAACCGTAGTGGTTTCACATATATGCAAACCAATTAAAGCCGCGTATTGACCGCCTCATTTCTTGAACCTATGTTACGGTATACTAAATTGTTGCGAGCGGGATTTCAAGTAAAACACAGTTCTTCGTCTAAAATTTATAGAAATAATAAGGTTTTTTTTATTTGTATTTAATAATAGCACTACTGACAACACCTCCCGATTTTTTAACAGCTTGATTACTAAATCACTTACAAGCTATTTTCGCGTTGAACTTGCTCATCGTCATCTTGCTTCGCACCGTAGTATGTCTGCAAATTCTGTCGTGATTATATACTCTCTGTGTTGACTTCAAAAAGTTTTCGCATATTCGGTGGTGTTTGTGGAAACGCGAAATGTTCGGGAATTGAAAGAACAACCAATAAGGGAGCAAATGATTCTTCTCGAACACTATCGAACTTTCCAAATTTTTCAACGTCCTCTTCCTCCCACTAGGTACTGCAAGACGGCTATTCGGATGTTCTTTAGCCTTCCAGCTATTCATTGAGAGGCTACTGTTTTTCTCACTGAAACTGATCGAATTGCTCTGGCCAGTGCGCATGTAACATTATAATATTTTAGGACCTGCTCTCTTTTCCAGATTGATAGGATTGTCGACTTTTAAGATAATCACTATTTTTCATAAAAAAAAGCAATTTCATATTTTTTTTTTTAACGTCTATTCATTTGTATAATTTTTAACATTTTTTCTTAATTTTCTTTTCACAGAAATGATCTCGATGACTACATTCAACATCTAACCAACGACGACAAGTAAACCTTCCAATCAACTGCATTATAGACCTAAAAAAAATTAAACTTAAAATACAATTATTTAGTTTTAGACTACATTATAGACTCAATGGTATCATTTCAATCCTCTTGTTTATAGCTAATATTATTTCAAACCTGAAAAAGTATCTCTATAACTAAAATTTTGTTGGCTGGACAGAATTTTAGTATTTTTCTTTCGTAAAAAAAAAATTGTTAAAATATTTTTGCTACTTTAAAAATCGAACACTATTTTCAAACAATAACTTTGGAAACACATTTCGCCTATATAAATTAGTTTAAAAGTGATTATAATAAAAGTATATATTACGATAGTAGCCGAAATACGTATATTTGAAAGAATTTTATTTTTTAATGCCATAAACAGTTCTGTACAGTAAATATGAAAAACCATATGAAATTCAATTAAAAAAAAATTATATTCTAAACTAAAATACAGAAAACTTTATTATAAATGTTAATAAATGTAATATGTAAATTTCTATATGAGTATAAGTTGAAAGAAAATACGTTTACGGTAATGTGAAGCGTATTTAATAGCCAAATATTTAAATCATGAATAAATTTCTAATATAATATTTATGCCGTGAATGTTTGAATATTGTGAATTTTATTTATTTTTCGATTTCGTGACTTTTGTTCGTTAGTCAAGTGAATTTCAGTAACGAACTTCGAGGGTTTTTCAATTGGAGTGTCCGGTGTATTTGAATTGGACAGTAAGCGTATTTGAAGCTCCGAAAAAGAATGTTATTTAGAATATACTACGTTTTCTGAATAGTTGAGATTTTAAATTACTGACTCTAATGTTCTCTCCAAATTATTACCAGAGTTATCGTCTCTTCGAGCCCAAGACCTAACATTTTTGATCAATAATGTAGCATCAATTAAATACGAGTATGTTACCACTATCCTAGAATAATATTCCATAACCAGCCGCGGTAATGACACACGAGCGTATCGACCAAAATTTTATGAATCGCTTAATCCGCTGGCTTAGTATAAAATGATACATATTAGATAATAAAATTGGGTGGATGGTTTCGAGCCCTATGCTGTGCACCATGTTATGAAATGAGATTTGAAATACTATTTGCTTCCTATATCTAGCACGGCTCCAATTGATGGCGAAAGAAATTTCTGATCCTAACCTAATCTAATTAAAATTGTTTGAATCATGTGCTCGATTCAGATGTAGGTACCAGTTCCATTAAATTCTTCGCTACCGAATACCATTTGCATTTGTTTGTTTGTTTATTTGAAATCAGCCATAAGAGAGTTTTGGAAATGCTGGTACTAACCGCGATGCACTAAATTGGCGTTACTTGGAAATTCCATTTCTACTATCATTTTACGTTCGATAGTTCAATTAAACACTGAACATTCTCAACTTTCACTTCGAATTAGGCGAAGGACTATTTTTGTCCTGAACAGCTGAAGTGCCGGAAATGTATTAGGCGAGAACTTGTGGTTATTTCTGAGGTTACGTGCGATAATTGAATACCAGGCATATCCTTTATCATGGCGATGTTACTAACATTGGAGAGGAAATAGTGGGCAATTTAACGCAAACCTGTTGTAGCTTTATAATTAAAAAAACTGAAAAATCCGGAACTTATGATATTATGTGCCAATGGGAATTAAGTGATATAGTTGAGTTCTTAAATATCCCGATAACATTAAATTAATAATACACATCATTCCTAGCAATTAGTTGAATGATTCTTGTAGAGAACAAAAAACCTTCTAAATTAATTTTTCACGAATAAAGTGGAAGTATGATGAACACGAGATACTTTAATATTAAAAAATACAAAAAGAGCCATTATAATCCCCCCATTAAAGGACAACATTACAGAACTTCTCTATTGGTAAGTTCAAAGCTTAGTCACCTTCAAAATTACGATCCCATCTAAAGGATTGCAACTGAAGGATTATCCTAAATTCTTAGATGAGGCAAAAATATCACAATAAATTCTAATAATTTTTAAAGCAGAGGAAAGCATAAGATATTTCCACTTAAGATATTATTAACTCTTTTGCTTTCATTTCATTATATTTTTTTTAAGGTTTATACGAAAGAAAGCTATCCGTTTTTTAAAGAAAGAAAAGCTTAAGATATTATAATAAATTTTTTATTGTAAATATTGTGGCGAGCTAGGAGTTCACCGGAATTTCAAGTAAAGTACAATTCTTTTAAAATAAACAGATATAATAACTTATATTCGCATTAAATAGTCGCAATTATACGTACTGCATTAGTGTAGTCAATAGCTTTCCCGAATATTCGGTGGTGTATGTAGAACATGCCAGAAGATCACGTGAGAAGAGTCGAGAGCTTTCCATGCTATTCTGTTGTCCTGCTGTTCTGTTGTTGGTGTGTAAGAACATTCGATAAAGAGGACAATGACTCCTTTAGAACATTATCAAACTTTGCTTAACTTTGCTACACCTTTCTATCGCTTATTATCTATTACAACGTAGCCAATTAGATGTTTTCTCGGTTGAGGTATTGTGATCTTGCTGTTATTGTCACGAGTTTCGTGGTTGCCAGGTTTGCATGTAATAATATAAACAAAAACTAATAAATATTAACTGAATTGAATATTGTATAATATAAATTGTTATAAAAATGTGTAAATGTTGCTTTTTTGGTTGGTTGGTTTAAATGGCAGCCCTGTCCTCCAGACAGAGCTCAATTAGCTAAAAAGGCCATTTTGAAACCCGGATGCTATGTTATCAGAGTTTTCAATATTCAACTGCAAAGTGGAGAAATTGAAGAACGTTTTACTAATTTCGCCGTAGATCTGAGGTCTGATGAGATATCACATTACATACATACATACATTTCATTTATTGACCGTTTTATAATTTAATAACAATGATATTATAAATATTTGGAGGGGATCAGATAACAAATCTTTACAGCCTGGGTAATAGTAAGTGGCATACAGCCGTAGGATATGATTGTGTAATTAATAGAGTTGGTTTGAGGAAAATGGTCGGAAAAACCTTAGATATCACATTGATTTTTACTTCTTCGGGTTTTTTGTAGGAGAAAGAGGGGCAAAGTGAGCCCCCTAAAATGCTCCCGCAGCTCACTTTACTTTTACTATTTAAAAAAATAATCATCAAAGCGTACTTTTCAAGTTTCACAATTCGTACGCCGATCTCAAGGATACTATTCCAAACAATGCTCACTCGCTAATAATTTTTTTAATGCAATTATTAAACACTGATATTTACATCAGACGGTGCCAAAATCGTAATATGAGAAAAATTCAATGATCTGTAATTACAGTGCATTTCGTTTTTTATTGTGGTCAACTTATGAAACTTTATCGTATAATTTATCTCGCTAAGAGATGGCGCTATTGCAAAATATAAATTTCAAGAGGCTTTACCTTGCTAGCCAACTTTCCGCACTCAGACAATTTTTGTATAATCTACTATTAACTTTCTAAACGTTCTGAATAGAATCTAGGTTATTCTTTAGGTTGTAGATCGCATAGTAGCACATTAAACGAGTTCCAGACTCCTACCAAAAATATACTAAAGTCGGACACAGACTGCATTTGTTTACATACCACTCTTTTTTTATGGACTATTATCTAATTAATTACCTCAAACAAGGATCGTTAATAAATACAGCACAAACTGATAAATTTGCTCCCAAGGTCAATTTTACCTGTTCTTCTACGCATGTGAAATACTAATGCTGAATTATATACCACTTACTATAGGTACAGAAAGAAGAATCAAATGAATTATTTCAGTGCAATTATAATTTAAAATATGTACTGTTTCAGTCATTTAAAAAATATCTATTACACCTAATCGACGATATTTCTACCTAGAATAGAATGTAAGATGTAGGTACTCGGCTTCATCTCCGCACTGTACGTGCCGGTATTGTTTAAACGATATATAGTGCGAGTATAAACAAAACGAGATCTTTTAATTATACACATTTAATTGAAACGAAAACACTGCGTGATTGGCAAAACTGATTTACGTGTGCATATATTGTTAACAACAAATGAATTGAGTCAACTTTATTTTAAATGATGACTGCTCTCAAAACTGGATTTTTGATGCACACATGATAAACCTTCACACATGTTGAATGAACTTTTCTAAATCATTGAGAATGAAATAGTCCAATTATTTTGTTAGATACATTTCTTTCGCATAGAATATTATTAAATAATATCTTATTTATTCACTAACGACCAGCCAAAACTAATTATTTATCTTTATCACCTTTTCGATTAGCTTAAAATTAACCACTGATTGTTAGCAGAAAAATGATTAACCACTGATTACCGAAACAGACGCTTCACACTCAAGAATCGAGATAAACTCAAACTTCCCCACTAAATTTTTTAACCGACATTCAAACTACTCAGCTTATGGAATCCGAAAGTTAAACCAAGTCTTAAGAACTGGTAACTGCGTATTATTCCATTTTGGCTTAGTGCTTTTATTTTATGCTTACACACATCCACGAGTATGTAATTATTTTTTGGAAAAATTTTTCACAGTAGGTTTCGATGTTATTCGAAACTGATAGAACGATAAAATTTCTTATTCTTGCGTACATGTTAATTAGTTCAGGTTTAATTTGTTGAACGATAAAATTGAATGATAAAATTTCTGATTCTTGCGTACATGTTAATTACGAAATTTAATAGCGATAAATTGGTTTGAAGGAAATTAAGATTTATATGAACCATACGAATACGCTTTATTGAAAAGATTATGAGTTATATAAAATTGTACAATTTCGATTATTTCATCTGGTAACCTTATACCTCATCTCATATGGAATAGGAGCATAGAATTTAATTTACATTGGAACTAATAAATGCTATAAAAGATTGAGAATCTGAACAAAAATTTTTAATATCTTCAAACGCACCTATAAGGTATCTTCGAGTATTTTTTTCATTCCAGACTATATGTGTTCAAGACTTTTGGAGTTGGACTAAATTTATAATTCTTAACTGTAATTTGCTATACACTTAGAAGAGTATTATTCGTCGGTAATATACTCACCAAAGAAGTAAGTACGGCTTATGCTCATTCCACACGTATCTGATTAAAGCAGTATAAATTAGACGTAAAATACTATCCAGCAAAGAACTTTGTAAACCATGTAGCATGCTCCTTGCGCCGGTTACGAAATGCTAAGTATACTCGGCGGCTATGCAAAAAAGCCATTAATATCGCAGGTATTTAGCCAACCTACGTCATCATCCAGCGTAACCTACTCATAAATACACGCAGAAAATAAATCTAGACATGTAGGGTAGTACGGTAGGCTAGGTACGTACGGAGGCTACGTAGGTTATGATCGTACCCTATGAGGATTTCATATGTAGATTGGGTACGGTATACTAGGTACGTACAGTGAGTGGATAGGTTACGAACCTAGCTTTCGCTGATTCAAAAATCACTAATCAAATATAGTCCTCGAGATGTAGAAAAAGCAAAGAAAGCTTAACTAAATACCTCGTTTGATTAGTTACCCATTTAACGATTGTCAAATTGGCGAAATATTGCCGCAACTAGCACGATATTGCCCTATATTGCTCCATTAATGTCTCAACTAGTTTTGGCATTAGTCGTCCGGTAATCAATTGCTTGAAAAATTGCTCGTGTAAGAGCATCTTTAAGTCGCTGGTTAGTACGACTTTTTGCTGGGTAGACTGTGACACGTAATATAGTTACTGCTCTGTGCGGGTCCCAATGTGACCTATTACCCATTATGTATTGTTTAACATTTGCATTTATAATATGCGTCCAAAATATGGACAGTACGAGTACCACACATATCATTCTTGGATTCTTAATAATAATTACATCCAAATTGATTTTAATCTCACTGTCAGCTTAATTAAATAATGTTTTAATTTAATATTTATACGCTATACTTATATTGATATTGTCTTAACATTGTAACCAATACTATTGTTCTTTACTCCCTACAATTATTCTTTATTGTTCGTTTATGTAAGAAGCATGTTATTATTTACTTAAAAGCTGAGAGGGTCGCGGCAACTAAGAACTATATTCTGTGGGACTTTGAAAATGGAATATTTTTCGTTGATTTATTGTTATTTCTAAGTGGCTAGGAGGTTTTCAGTGTAAAACACATTTTCATCTGGTTATAAATAGATGTAAAGCTAATAAGAGCTAATAATCTAAAATTTGTATTACACTGTATGCTACAATGTCAAATATTTGACAATTCTCGTATTACGCAACCTCAGCTCTTCAATAATAGTAGACTATACGAAGACCTTGACTACTTAGTCGAAGAAGAGGGCACGATATAAACTCACTAGCTTCTAATTGCACCCATTTCATAGCATTCAAATACGCCATCCCGTGATGAGTAGATGAAGTAAATCAGAAGTTTTTTTTATATCAGATGTTCTCTCTATAGGAAGGCATCAATCGAATGCACAAATGTATAAGGTAAAAATAGCGTACGAAATATTGGGTTTGGCGCTTCATAGCTCAATTACCCCAATGAAACGGGTGCGTAGCTCCCGATTGGTGGTTTAAAGCCAAAGGATGGAATCTTTTATCTCCAGAACGATTTGTAGATAAATTTCTGAAGAGGGTTATGTCCGGTTTGGAAGATCCTTGTCAAAATATACCCGAAGCACGACTGCTTAGAGTATTATATTTCAATAAGGTTTTTCCTTCCTTTTTTCTTATAAACTGTTCTAATTATTTGAATCATTATTAATAACAGCTACCAAGTACCTACATATGTATATTCCGGAAATAAATTTAATAGAAATTTAATTGAATTGAATTGAGTAATATATTTTGAAAATTGTACCTCCAGGATCGGTAATAAATGAAACCTTTAGTAAAATATACTAACTATGTCTAAGGATGGTGAAGATAGAAAATTTATTAATAATGCGAAATAGGGGTCCATTAAAGACTTTAAATCCTAAAATAACTATAAGACTTTAAACAACTCTTTATATTTGTTTAATGTACATGTTTACTTTATTTGCTATTTTAAATATTACTAAATTAGGTATTTTGTTATTGTAAAGTTTTATCATTTGTGTTAATAGTTAAAAAAAAAAAATTATGTAATTAACTATAAATGTTTTTTATAACACAGAAATTATTTCATATTGATTACTTTAATGCCGGTGGCCACTTGTCGAATTAAACCTCTTATATAATCTTATAATCTTAAGAATATCAAAACATAAACAAGTGAGCGGTTGATTTGATCAGATTTGTTCTTGTACAGTACCTTCATACTTACAAGTTACGAGTTTTGTATATCAACAAATAATCAGCGTTTAATGCATTTTCATTAAGACTTTTTTGTTCGGATTCTTTACGTTTAGAATGAAATTGTACGTTCGTGTATGTAATACGCAATCTTTTTTCTTTTATCTATGGATTATTGACACAAAAAGTTAATTGCCATATATTACCTAGTCTTTAATACTCCTACTAATAATTCTAGGGGTTTGATTTAAATTTTACGGCGACACTAATTTAGTCGTTTTGTAAGTACAATACGTGAGATTTCAAATTTTAGTTTGACGTAAGTTGAAAATTTTTTTTTTTATAATATTTGACGTATAATTCGTCGTAATTGTCGCTGTAAAAAAATTAAACTGTGGAAAAGTTTACTGTTTCGTTGGGGATAATTGTTATAAGAATTCCTACATGTTTATAATTGATTCGATTTTTTTGTTACGATGTAGCATTAGTGCATAAATTATCATTTTATTAATTGAACAAATCGAACATTATCGCTAATATCTACAGATCTACGAGTGCAACAATTATATTTATGTAATTTCGTGTTTCGGTAGCCTATGAACTATGTTTGCGTCTATAATATCTGAAGAAGCACACAAGATTAAAAAAATTATTAGTATCAGAAGAAATACTGACTCGGAAAGAGCGATCACAAAATAACTAAAAATTATATGTAGAGGAAAGCGGGGAAAAATAAACCCCTAAGATTTATAACGAAATTTTTTTTAAGTCGGAATTAGGTAGTCACTTGCTAACTAGCCAACTTTTTAGCTTAGAAAAATAGGTGAATATTTTTACAGCTACTATACATTAAAGCTAGTTTTTACTTATAAAAAATGAACGTACGCTCATAGAGCATTAAAAAAATATATTTTGAAGTGTTCGTGGCCCGGATATGTCAAATGTTTTGTGAAATAGCAATATCAATAGTATAATTATAAATCTGCATTAAATTATAATATTATGATATAGGAATTTTACACAAGGTGTGTAATAATTGCATTTTATGTGTAGTAATTATGCCTCTTTTGTATATTGATTACACAGCTATTGTATAATGAGTACATAACTGATTAGATTACGCATATCTTATGTAATTATTACAACTTCTTTGTGTAATTTTCTATCTAATTACACCACCATGTAATTTTACCACTATTATTGATAAAAAAAATTTTGCCATTTATAATAATGGTAAATTTACTCTAAAATTTCTTAGAGTGAATAGTTAAACTCGCTGGCTTGACCCATCTAGGCTTAATCTGCATCCTTACGAATACTATCTCACTGTTGAATAAAAAACTTCAACTTCCTAGGTCAAGGCGTTCGTGATCTAAGGTGAAATTATAAAGAACGCGACGCGCGTGCGTGAAGCGAACTGATAGAGATCGCGCGACGCGATTATGCCAACGCTCATTAAGTGCACTATAATTCCACGTTTATAGTGCGAACGGACGGATAGATACCGAGCAGATTTGGAGGTTTTGAACACAATTGCACAGAAAATAATTACATAACATTTAATTTATAATATTTTATATGCTTTTATGTACACAAATAAATACATATAATTTTATTGGCTAAAGTAAATAATTGAATACAATATTTTGTAGAGATCAGACGAAACAAATTAATGTTGACAATAGTAATGTAAGATTTTTTTTAAGACCTGATGATAAGAGTGTAAACTAAATTATAGCTACATAAAATATTTCACTATGATTTTATCTAAAGTAAAAAAAAAAATATTTTCTCCACTTTTAGAAGTGAAGTCACGAGTTAGTTAAGTGGAAAAAAATGGATTATTATTACAATCGTAGTAGTGAGCTTGAATTGAATCCAATCCAATCGAAGTTCAAGTTACCTACTAAAGTATTCGATCAACTCAAATTTTTTAAATGCTAACTAGCTTCAGATCTAAGGTCAATGTCAGTTTAGTCGAGAGTGTTACAGACTTTTAACTTAGGTGGATTCACCTGTTCCTGTTAAGCTTTAAGTTCATACTTGATCGCTTTTAAGTTTCTAGTGGCTCGTTTTGTAGCAAGGAGTGTGGCCTCTTTATTTTCACTGAACAGCAACTAACTTAAATAATATCTTATAATAATAATAACAATATAATAAGCATATAGTCTAGATAACTATTCATACCCATAAGTTGGTAATAAAATGCATTTGCATTTACAACAATACCACTTTTAATTCAACTTTGTTTGTCTTTTCGAAAAAATTTTCTCAAAAATCGAGTTAATTATCGTGCACAGTTTCAAATGGGATTGGATTGTACTTTAAATTTAAATTAAATGCGATAAATAAATAAAGTTATTATATGAATGTAAGTATGCATACATAGTTTGCCCGTATGTGCACACCTTGGCGAAATAAAAAATCAAACTCGCGATAATTTTTATTCAACGGTATATGAGACCTATAGGCACTAATCTCCCAGGTATTCCGGCACGAACTTTTGAAGAGCTTGCACGCGTTCGTTACGACTTCAAGACTTGGTTAATTTTAATGTCAACTTTTTAAGAACAATATATATTTCACGATTGACTTTATAATTCATAGTGCATTTAGTGAACAGTGTCGTGTTTATCTCTGATATCTACTTCTTTCGAAAGGCAGTCAGCTATGGAACTAAAAGGTTTTGTAGCTTAGAAATATTTTTGTTTTTCTTATTAATACGTTACTTGTTATGGTGTATCATTTTTTTTTTTTTTTTAAATAAGTTTTAGTGCTTTTCTTAATGCAATAGGTTATTTCAAAAATTTTACAAGATTTGCTGCCGGTTCAATAAGTCTAAGAAGAAGAAAGATACAAAAATTAAAATTATTAATTATTCATAATCAGTGTTTGTTTTTTTCTCATGCGTTCTAATTTACATTAGCTTTAAATATTTGTACAAGAATGATAGCGTGTTAAGTTAAAATGGTTCTGCACAGTGCATATACATTTCAAATCCCTATCCAGACTATAATGACAATAGTATGTTTCTTGTTATTATTTACTCAGTGTGTTTTAGGATGAGTGGGACCTGATTATTACAGGACTATGGCGTCGTGGAACTTACCATGCTGCAATTAATATTTTTTAATTGTTCTGCGCATTGCGTTAGAGTTGGATATACAAATATATGTAAAAAACGACGCCCTCCTGATTCCTCGACACAATGCAGTGCAGTTATTTCAATGTATCATCAATGATATGCGTAGTCTTTGATCTGAAAAATAGTAGAACTGGTTATGTAACCTTTATTGCATAACAAGTTCAACTATTTTTTTATTTCTAATCAAATGTGTTTAATGGGATTTTTAATAACATTTTTTTTTTATTGTTAAAATTTAAACCAAGTATTTGGCAAAATCGTCGAAAAGGGACCGCTTACTTCTTCTTGGACACACCAACAGTACGTCCACGATGACCTGTTGTTTTCGTGTGTTGACCACGAACACGGAGGCCCCAGTAATGTTGCATACCTCTGTGCGAATCTTCTTCAAGAGTTCCAAATCTTTACGCAGCTTCGAGTCCAAGTTGAACGAGATGAGTTGTGTGTACTTGCCGTCGATTGTGTCCTTTTTGCCTATTCAAGAACCAGTTTGGAATCTTGTACTGGCGTGGATTCAGAATATGATGGTGACGATCTTCTCAACCTCTTCCTCGGTGCATTCTCCGGCGCGTTTGGTCAAATCGGCATAAGCCTTCTTGAGGACAACCAACCAACTCCCTTGATGGCAGTCATTACGATGATCACCTTCCGCTTACCATCAAATGTTCGTACCCATGATACGCAGAATATGTTGAAACTTTTCTGGGATGACAAGCGACATTTTTACTATTTTACTTCGTACAAAAGTAAACCGAAGAGCTTAAGAACATATTCGAAGCTTTCGGAAAATAAAAGGTTATCAAAATTTTGGAAAAGTGTACCTACTACTTCAAGTGTTCAAAGTACTTCTTGGAACATTCCACAATTTCCATGAAATTGACCGAACAAGTGTATTACTTTATTATTTAAATAATAAAGTATTGTTATCGATTTTTTTTAAAAAAAAGTTTGGGACCCTGAAATTTTTTTTTACACGTTTTATTACTAATAAACACCGAAAAAGCAAAAAAAAAATCAGTCCGTCTGTGCGCCGTCCACCGTACGCCGGAATTATAATTCACAAACCCTATGAGCTGTTAAATTGATTTTTTTTTATAAATAGACAAAATTATCAGTTAAAATAAAATTCATATATTTTCACGATTTACGTCATATTTACTAGATCTTTACATATATTGAATTCATTTTTATTCTACGGATTCTTCATATAAATAGCTAGAAAGTGTTTTCAAGATTTTTTGAAATTCGATCCCAAGGGGGTGTAAAGTGTTTGTATACTTTTTCACAAATTCCACCAAATCTCTCAGGTCTGATCAGATATCGAATATTTTTTCACTTCCACGGGCTTGTTTAATAATCACATATTTTTAAGTTTTTTTCTTTTTCAACCTCTAGACCACATCCCGGAATATGACCCAATAATATAATTTATATGTTACACTCTATTCTAACCGCTTCCCGAAGTTTTTGTTAGGTTTTCAGTGACATAGTAACATACACCGCATCTCCGAATTAAACACGTTCCGAACTTCTGCCGGAAAAATAATAAAGTTGCGCCCAGACTGTTGGCAGATTTTTTTTCACGGAATACGTGATTCTACGGGTGTAACCTTTATTTTTAATTTCACTTTTACTGCCATTTTGAAAATAAGATTATATTTCGAATTTTTCTAATATCTCTCTCCCGATTAGGCCTTCGATTAATTGATTGTAGATATACCTATTCCTTAATAGACGTGATCAAGAGTATGACTCAAACCACTGAAATACCATTTATTGGTAGTACGTTTGTGAAATAATTACCCATCTAGTGAATATAATTTGTAGTAATTCAAGCGTTACTTTCTCTCTCCTAACCGATAAAAGTTAAGTATATCCTGTACAATGGCTGAATAAGTTAAAAGTATGATTTTTCCTTTTCGCAGTTGGTTTTTATCAAATCCTCATTTACGGAGGGGATAAATAGTTGTTGAACCACCTCAATATTAAAATATAATGTCAACATTAGAATATTCTACACAATATTATTCCGCTTTATTACATTATAATAATAAAGTATTATGATCTACCTGAAATTTAAAAAAAACATAACGCAGCCATGATCGGCTGCAAGCCAATCGTATGATACTCTAGATGAAATACTGAACTCCGATTTATATTTTAGTTGAAAATATATCAAAAGAATGAGGAGTGCCACAAGCAATTATTACATGACCTTTTACTTACAGGTAGAAACTTTTGTATAGTGGTCGATTTTTTGATTTATAGTGCGTTCCATAAAGTAAGTTAGGACATTTTACAGAATTTTTGTATGGCAACTACATGAAGGACTCATGGGATATTTTTCATATTAATAGTTTCAGCTGCGACTATTATAAAATTAATGTGTATACAATTTCAAAGTCATAAATTAAAGCGTTCTACACTTATCGTGCAATATTGGTGAATATGTTTATTAAGGACTTTTGTATGGCAGCTACCCGAAGGAGTCAACGGATGGCGCTTCTTAATGAACTCCGTCTTGGTTTTGGTATAAAACTAATTCCTTTAAAATTTTAAATTCCTGCTTTCACTCGTTCTGGAGTTATAGTGAATTCAGTAAAAAGCATACATTTTTGAAGGACTTTTCTAGGCTGCTATACGAAGGACTCATTCGATTTGCATCATATTCGGTACTTTCGATTCAAACATTTCAAGCCTTATGTATGCAAAATTTCAAGTTCCTAACATGAAGCATTCGAGCAATAACTGGGAAAACGTGTTTCAAGGACTCTTGTATGGGAGGTACCCGAAGGAGTGGAAGGATATCGCCCATTAACGAACTTAGCCTTACTTTTTCCATTTTACAAGTTGTGACCAAATTTCAACTTCCTAGGTCAACGCGTTCTTGAGTTATCGTGCTAACGGACGGACGGACGGACGGACGGACGGACAGCAAACGGATTTGGGGGTTTTGGCCAAAAATAATCACAAAATAATATATAACTTTTTTTCGTCCGAGGCTCGGTTCTATGCGTTACAAACTTTTCGGGCTGGATTAAACTTATAATACTCTATATGTTCATCTAGAGTATAAAAATAATACTCTATATGTTCATCTAGAGTATAAAAACTAGACTCTAAAATCTTACGTTTTAGGACCCTAAAAAGGTAAAAAAATTAAAATGAAAAAAAAAATGTCTGTCTGTCCACCGTAAACGTTGTACTCAAAAGCTGTTTAAAGCGCATAGCTCACAGAAGCGTTGATATCTTAAATTGTAATTTTGTAGGTGATCCATTGGGTTAACCCTACGAATGGTAAAAAACTTTGAATTACAATATCTTCCGAACCAATTGTACGAGGAAGATAAACATTTCTCTGTATCGGATCACAAGTAGAGTTTTTTGAATGTAAAATTTTTGAGGGGAGTGGTGGAGCATAGAAGTGGTGGAGGCTTTTTTTCTTGAAAAAATTATGTTTCAATATCGCGAGAATCGTACCAGATACGATATTAAAAATTTTACCGAAGTTAGCCACAGTAGACTTTAGCAGATAAATTTCTTTTATGGAGCGGTTGTAGGGGTGGCAAAGGATAAAAATTAAAAAATTAAAATTTTTATTTTTCAAAAACCGCAAAGGATAGAGAGCATCCTTGAGCCATCCTAAAAAAATAGGAGAGCACCAGAAGTATGGAAAAAGTTTATTTTTTCAAATTATCACGAATTTTATTATATCTTTTTAAGGCTTGCCGAGCTATGAAGTTAATTTTATTTTTTCGTGCTCTTTATGTAAGCGTATAGAAACGTTTCCTCAAATTTTTTGTTGTCCAACCCCGAAGAGTATGAAAAATTGTTGTGTACATTTTCACGAATTCCGATATATTTCTTAACTCTTGTGAAATATCAAATTCACTTTCACTTCTAAAGGTTTCAAACACAACCGCATTTTTCGATTTAAGTTTTCAGGAATTCCGGCAATTTTTTTAGGTTTAATGATATCGAATCCGCTTTATGTATAATAATCAAATAATTAATTTCAGAACTTAGCAATATTCAACCCCTACAAGGGTGTAAAAAGATAGTGCATGTTTTTTCGAATTGCAACATATCATTTAGGTCTGATGAGATTCCGAATTGTTTTTACTTTAACGGTTTTTCTATTAAATGGTCTTAATATCGGTTTCAGAATTTATTTGACATTCAACCCCTCAAGGGCTATGTCGATTTTATTATCCGCTATGTTTTTATTGAAACTGTAGAAAAATTAACACGAAACATATACTATTGGCAGATTGTCTAATTCTATATTGTGGGGTCTAGTTCTATATTGTTCCTTATAATTTGACTTCTGAATAAAAAAAAATAGTACTTCGTCTGAATTTTTGGTAGTACTCGAAATGGAGCGAGGTACTTGCCCAAGGTCAGGATACGATCTTGGTCTATGCAAATTCTTAGAATAGTCCTTATGCATTTTGCCTCGGCGACAAAGCCTGTTAAATTTTAAACGCGTTTTGATGTTAAACATTTTTCTTTCTTTCTACAAACTGAACTCTATCTACTCACTAGGGTATTATGATTTTACTTTACTAGTTCTTGATAGTAAAGTCTTTTGTATTTTAATGCAAGAAAGTCGTTTTATACCCACTTTTTTCAAAAAATGCTACAATATGTACTATTAAAATTTTTTAAAAATTTTTCCATTTCAGCTCTGATTTTGCATGCAACTTCAAAATGAAAACAATTAAAATGAATTTTGTTTTCGTCCATTTAAATTCAATTTTGAGTTAAATCCCATAGTATATTTCTTATTTCTTTGCCTCCTTTCATAAGCTTCGAAATTCAAGTAATGAATTAAATTTTATTCAATATCAATCAATTTTTACTATTATTTATTTGACCCTAGAGCAATAAATAGCCTAAGGTCGAGGTCTCAGAAGCCATGCGGCACTTAACTCTTACAAACTTTTTTAAGATTTTTATCTGATTTAATCTCTTGCCTTGGGTACCTTCCCCAGTCCGAAGAAGTGTAGACAGTTCAGTTTCTTAGCCTAACGAACTGGACAATTTTTCACGAAATCAACATAACATTGGTCTCAGCTGATAAAAACTTGAACTAGCCCCTTTTATTTTTTTGCAATACTTGCGATCTCAAGCCAAGTGTCTGTGTTCAAGGGTTTCTAGAGTAGCGAATTGTTAGGGATGCCCACGTATTTCTGAGTTCTTAGGTTTGATGTTTGTTCTCTTTCAACCTAGTATTAAAATTAAGGGCTAAATTCGTTGCAAGGCTCTCTCCTGCTGTTTACCATATGAGAAATCGAACGGCATTTTTTTGCGATTTCCGAGAAAATTGCATTTCAAGAAATTAAAATTAATTTTATATTTTTCAACAAAAAAACTGCAAAAAAATATTCATTTAATAAAAATACAGAATTATATACAATTTTAAAACATTAAAACTTTTGGAAATAAGTTCAAAAACTTTGTGCAGGTATACGGAATATAATATTCGGTACATTTATGTTCTAAGTCTTACTCTATGATTTTATCTAAAAAAAAAAAAAAATTCACACGCTTAATGGCAATATGTAATATTTGTGATACATGAAATATCTAATAGTCATAATAATAAAAATAATCGTTATTCACATTTTGTAAAACATGTTTCAATCAGTTAATCGTATTGATCTGTGAAATTATGATTATGAAAAAAAAAACTAAAAAACTTAATTGTTTCCAAGAAATTATTGTTTTAATAGAATTAATAAAATATTAGCCCTGGTTTCATTTGATAAGATAAAACTATTTAAGAAATTAAGTCATTGCTGGATAATCAAGTTTTCGTAAAATAGTAAAGTAGCAGACTGGCATTTATTTCATTATCTCGATTACACTAATCTCATAATATTTTATTACATATTATTTTGCTAATTTTTTTTCTATTTTTATCAAAACCGAATTAAAGCATTTTTGCACACTATTTTTTAAGCTTTTTGCTGTGTTGTTCAGTTGATAGTCCGTTTGGGCAATGATGTAATTTCACAGCATATATCCTTAAAATACGCTCTAACTGTTCTTCAGTATACTCGTGAATACAAGAAGGATAATACATCAAAGAAGAATATTAATTTTTTAAGTGAAATGTTTCAGATAAAAAAATTATTTTCTCATGCGAAGACTCCTAGTCAATAAAATGCTTAAAACAACTACAACTTTTTTCAATTCATTAAAAATTTTGTTCAAATTATATATAAACTACGTTCTGCAAAAGATTTGGATTCTGTTTATTAAGAAAACAGTTTTTTTCAAGCTTATCTTCTTATTTATTTATCGTTCAAAATTCATCATTATATAAGCCTTTACCTTTTAAAAATAATCTACCCAAGGTATTTCTTTGTAGGCGGTATATATTTCTTGCATTCACTTCTTATACTAGTTAATGATTTCTTTAAAACAAGAATAACTTTTACAAATTGCACTATTTCATCCTCATAGTTAATTTATAACATACTCATATTTTATTATCACGGTCAAAAATATTAGAGTGCTCATTAACTTAATAACTAAAATAAATATGCACTCGTAGTACTCTTGAAGGGTCGTATGAGAAAAATAGGTGTCGAATTGCTTGTAAAGACCTTTTGTATGAAAACTACGAGATGTTGGACTATGGAGAGCTCAGCTCAGTGCAATATTTCCGTCGATACCAAACAGCATCACACTTCTATGGCCTTTGAATGTCCATTAACCAAACCATATACCTACTGACGCCTGATAATTTGCCTAAATCACATATATGTATCTAGATTGTACATGCATAATTATAGTTCATAATGTTAAATTCAAATAAAAAAAAAAATTCAGAATTAAAAATGCTCAATGTTGCTTTAAAAAAATAAAATCAGCACAGTGAATTGATGTATGACTTGGTATACGAATATTACACTTACAGCCCATAGTTCAGTTACAAACAAAATATGCGGTCCCTGAGGGCAGACTTTGATATCTGATATCCCTTAGGCTACGACGGCCAAGGTTATAAATCTATAAAAATTGAAGAATGAATATACGTTATGGCATATTATGCTCCTCGAATAAATCACTAAAGTACCTAATCCGCATACATCGGTATCTAATTATTTTCTTTGACTTCGTTTAAAAATTAGCAAATTTTTATTCGATACATCAAAATCTGGCCTGTGTTTTAAACTTTTATTAATCTGATTTGGCGAGACATAACATAAGTTGACATGCGATAAATTGGAAAGAAGTTTTTTTATTACGGCTATTGCAAGTAGGTACATATTTGAAAATCATTTTTCTGATAACTGATAAGACAAGTCAATGAAATACGTAAAAAACACGCTTCGATAGTATAAACCTTAGTCAAATGATAAAAATGTCTTGAGAAACCTGTTTCATGTCTAATTAAAGATGTAATGTTTAATTAAAAAAAATTCAGTGAATAGTTAAGGTTGAGTCCGGTATACCTACATCATGTAGGAAACAGATAGATGAATTAAAGTTAAGTACGGGGAGAAAAAACAATACACAGTACCGCCCATTCATCTTCAACACTTAGTAATGAGCAAAAGAAAGTATCTTAAAATCAGTATTCACGTCCCCAGCCCCCTCACCCTGGCACCTAGATAAAGTTTACCCTGAGAGATCTAACAGCGTGCTATAGTTCTAACTAATCTTTTTGTCGATACGTTTTCTATCGAAAAATTAACTTTATCTCACAAAAATGGGAAAAATCAGAATGATCATAGGTCAACAATTTTTTTTTTATATTATCAATAATGGAATCGAAAAAAATTGCTATTGTTAATATTTCAGATTGTTAATTCGAAATTTTTGTGTAAAATCAGTAATTCATGTTTGTTTGATTATAACATTAAATAGTTTATAGTTATAGTACACTGTGCGCGTACTGGCATTTACGATTTTGATAATGTTTAGTGCTGAAATCAGATAAAATTTCGGCTTCGAAACGCTTAGAAACTGATAATATTGGGTATCTTTTATTGTACGGAAAACTTTCTGTTTTTTTCCGCAATTATGAGAAATTTCCGGTTAAAAATTTTTTAAACTGTAAACTTTTTTACACGTTTTTCTGTTCAAAAACACCGCATACTGTACGCGGTTCGCAAGGGTTGGAAATAGGATCCTGTAAGAAGATATACGCCACGTTCTGGGTTATTGGCATGGAACTGGGTAGTAGCAGGGTACACACAGGTACATTGCTCGGGGCAGATCGTAGAAAGGAGTTATTTTACCACTTCTGTGTGTCACTCATCAGGGCGCGAAGGTAGTTGGTAGTCGCATACGAGGAAGTTTTAGAGTTTCTGATATAAGGAAGATATCTGTCCACTATCATCGATCTTCATGAATGAAGCAGCGGTTGACCGGATGTCAGTATACCAAGCTCCTCACTCCAACAAATTTCCGGAGTCAACACTACCTTTGCGCCCCCCCCCCCTCAAGCTCCAGCTTAAATATAATGTTAAATACTTGCGTAAAGTCCTAGTTCGGAAACTAGCCTGGAATAAGTATCAACGGAATCCACGTACAACACCAACTTGAATCTCTAGCTTTACGTAGTGCAAATCCACTTATGCATCTTTTTAATGATTAAAAGATGATTCATCTAATCTAAACAAAAATCATGAAACATGAAAATCATCGAATCACTCATCGAAACACTCATCTTAAACTTTATCATTAAAATCATTGAAAAAATCATCATGAGCTCATCGTTAGGATCATCAAGCCAGTCATTGAAACGCTCATTGGGAGAGGAAGAATTTTAAAAATGTATATAAATGAGTTTAAGCCTCGTGCTCGTACAAGGCTCATTAGGTTTGTTGCGATGAGTATCAAGATAAGTTCATCAATGAGTTCATCGATGTTGGTCTACCAGGGTACATAAGACCATACATGCAAATGTAATGACTTTTGAACGTTAAGTGAATCATTTCTGAATCACGTTAAATCTTCACTTATGAATGTGCATTACGAGAGACGAATTTTAGTCTCCGATGAATCCGATTTCGAAGAAGTAGTGATTTTATTTAGAATAGAAAAACATAGCAAACATTTTTAAATTCACTTGCACTTCTTTTCAACAGTGTCACATAGCGATTCATTATTAATTATTTCTTTAAATTCAAAGAAAAATACTCAGTCGTTTGTTGTTCTCTTTACTTCACCTTTAATATAAATCCACACTAAGCTGCACTCGGGTTTTTTTATTCGCAACATTCGGTTTTTCTTCGAATTTTTGAAACGTTCATCAAATTGTTTTCAGGTTTATTCTTGCTGGGTAAATAAGTAAACCTTTTTTCCATCATTAATGAGTAATTGGATTATACTGCATATGTATATTAAACTAATTCCACGCATGCTTCCTCATCTTTATTTTAAGAATAAAAATACTGCCTCTTTTATTATTTTTCAGTCAAAGTGGAGTGCGGTTAGAGTACTGTTGCACTGTACTGTACAAGTACTGAATTTATTACACTATTGTTGCTTTTCGAATTTGTTGAGTGTTTTTAGCAGTTAATTTTACTTTATTTTAGGAATATATTTTTTTTTTTATTCCTTCTAAAACCTGTTGGTTTGCTTGTAAAAAGTATTAAGTTTTTCCTTTACCAACTTACAAGAATTCCTTCAAATATTTCTTCAATGTCCTGCTTCTCATCTCTTCAAAAACTTATATCACAGAGATCCACCTACTATAGTTTATGTAAATTTCAATTAATTTAAGACCATATGTAAGAAAAAGTAATGTGGCTTGCAGTGGCGTCCAACCTTTTCTCAAATTTTGATCGAAAAACAATAAAGTTGCGGTTTTTTGAATATCGACCGCTTTGGAACGTACGACTTTAATTTACCTTTTTTTTTACAGGTATGCATCGAGTGGTCGGTATAGGAGATATTACAAATAGTAATATATGGCGAGCGCTCCTGGCGGAATTTCTTGGCACTTTCTTTCTGTTATTCATCGGAATATGCAGTACAACTGGATTTGGATCTTTATACAGTCCCACGGTTGTTCAAATCGCTTTTACATTCGGGTTAGTTGTGGCGAGCGTAGCACAGGTAATCAATATTTTACAGATTATAGATTTTAGATTTTGCACTGGTTCGTAGATAACTCAACTGAAAGTAATTCCCAGGAATTAATATAGATTAAGTTTGCAATTTGAAAAATATCAGTTTTTAATATTTCGGAAGCTCAGTGATATCTAAGAAGTAATTTAAAACATTTTCAGGTATTAATACGGGATTGAAACAACGAAAACTAAATTTTTCTTTAAAATTGATATGTGTCTGTTGCACGGTTACATTCATTGTATGTATTTTTACGCATGCACCTCATTTCGTTTGATTCATTTCAAGGCTGTGATACTATTACATTTTCGCCAGAGGCTATTCTTTAGCCCAGTTCAAGCCATAACGTCCGGTCGCAAGCTGTTTATTTCACTTATAGCCGATCGAAGTGTTCACGTCTATTTGAGTTAGATGAACATTTCAGATTTCACCTGCGCACTTGAAACTGTTCGGCTCGTTTTCAAAAGACTTTTCCAAATTGTCTTGCACTTTGAAATAGTGGACAGTGTCGGTACCCGGTTTAAATTGGGTCGGATTATAAATCGACGGTTGGGAATGGGATGGAACTGCACTAATCCATTGTGGTGTTTATTCTTAATCATTGTAGGTAAGCCGAAAGAAAATGTAACGAATTATTGACTGTTTTTGATGTGCGATTATGGCTATTTATAATCGATAATTGATTGAAAAAAAAATTTCGGTTTATTACTGAAAAATCTCATAGTTCACAATTATGTACAACATACATTAATTGAAAATACATGTTTTCCAGGTTAAATACTGTTATAATTTATTTTGTGCAACGTCTCGGACTCGACTGAGTCCTTTATCAAAATATATTAATTAAAAATATATTTTTAAATTATTATTTCAATAGTACAGTATAGTGATCGACTTTAACAACAAAAAATATCTACTCTGCAAATTTTTGGTTTCATGTTTTGTGACTAGTAGGCTCCAAAAAAGCAAAAGAAACTTTCAGTCCGTCTGACCGTCGTACTTCGTCTTTACTTACTTACGATGGTGCTACAGTCCAAATTGACCTTGGCCTCCTGAATGTGCCGCCTCCAGCCTTCTCTGTTCAGTGACCGCGTCCTCCAGTTTCTGAATCTTAGCAGCGGCGCTTTTGTGGTTTTCCAACTGGTCTTTGTCCATAAACTTGTCCCTTTAGTGTGCGTGTTACTTCGTCAGCCATACGCGAAATCGTAGCTTTAAAATGCTTTGAGATACATACTAAGTTTCATTTTAAACTATGGATAGACTGCGTAGAAAAAAACGCCCACCTTTTCAGCGGTAGGACTTTGAAGGAAATGGTAAGGGGAGGGGTAAAGTGGATTTCCTTGTCGTCGCAATTCTGTGTCAGAGCGTCGGACATATATCAACCCATTAGATTGTTTCATTACATTATCTATTGGCGTACAGAAGAGGGCAAAAAACGATCAAAGAAAATGGGATGCATATATTTTTACGAATTTCGTCATATATTTTAGGTGTTATGAAACTTTAAATAAATTTTCATACTGTAGATTCAGCACATAAGTTCCAAGAAAGTGTTTTTAGCATTTTTGGAATTTTGATTGCAAAGGGTGTATATAAGGGTTGCATACATTTTCACGAATTCAGCCATATCCCTCAGGCCATTCGGCCTGAGCCTTTTACTTCCCAAGGCTGGTTTTAAATAATCGCCTAAAAACTGTTTTTAACTATTTTTCTTTTTCAGCCCTTCAGAGGGTATAAAAGAGTTGAACACATTTTTACGAATTCAGTCATTTTTCTTAGGAGCGTTAAAACATCGAATTAGGTTTTACTTTGTCGGACTTTCTTAATACATATTTATCTCAAAACTTCTTTTAAGATTTTTGGATATTTAATTCCCAAGTGAGTGTAAGGGGTTTGCACACGTTTTCATCCCTTCGCTCTAATGTGAAATAAAATTGGTTATTACTTCTACGGGCATTTCATAAAAATAGTTTTACAATTTTTTGAAATTCAACCCAAAGGTGGCGTAATGGGTCCGATGAGGGTAGAAATTGATTTCTAATTCAATTGGCTTTTAGTTTAATCGCCTAAAAACTTTCCAGAAAACCTCCTTATCTCGAAGTAACCGATGTTACATTTTTACTCTGAACGCATTCCGGTGTATGATCAAATTACCTACTTGATGTGATAAATATGGCAGTGACTTAATCATTCTATTGCACCTCTACTTTAACGGCTTCTCAAAATTGACCCGAAAAGTAATAAAGTTTCGCCCAGACTATTGGCAAATTTTCTTGCTATGCGCTTAATCGATGTGATCATGAACTCGAGCAGAAAAAAAAATTGAAATCACTTGGAAGATTGAAAGGTTGTTGGGGTGTGGAGACAATTGCGGTTATTGTAGCCTTAGCAAGTCAACGCGATAAAAAAGCCGCAAACTATTAGAAGTTTTAAAATCGATTATTAAAAAATCTAACGATAGAAACATCAAAGGTTTCAATTTCGTAATCGCAAAATCAATTAATCGGAAAATGAGTACCTTTGATCGATCTTCCAATTTACTAAATAATCGGAAAAGGGGTCTTATCGCATAAGTCCGAAATCAATTATCGATAAAAATCGGAAGAATGCTTCATCAAATTATCGAAATATCGACTAAACGGAATATGTAAATTTTGTACACTCCTAGTTTATGAGCATCAATAAAACGTACTCTTTCAATGATACCTAAATCTTGAAGCTAAGACTAAATCAATTTTCTAATTTTAAGTTAAAAAAAAATTTCGGGTTGATTTGGTATGGTATAAGTCTTTGATATAAAGAAACAACGCTCAAGAGAATTCTAGCTGTATATCTATGTACCTTTGTTCTTTACATTACTGGTAATGCTTTTCTTTGAATGTAATACTTTTACTGTTCTTGGAATGCTTCTGTAAGCTTTACTGGTAAGCAGTGCAAGCCAAAATGTTTAACCTTAGGTTCCTTCCTAGCCTATGACATCAATGCAAAATAAACCATGAACTCTAATTAGGAAGGTTCTATTCAATGAATATTTCCGCAATACACTAATCCTATTATGTTAAAAATTAGGTTTTTGTTGCTCGTGAATCCGTTATGCTATTTTACGAAATTAATTCAAATTGACTTGAAATTTAATTTTAAAAATTTAAACTTTAAATATCGGTCCATTTAAATTTAGCGGGTCCTGTTTTAGATTCAATTTAAGCAGCAACAGAGAATTAAATAAACTTATCTCAAGTCGCTACTCTGGCAAAGTTTCAAGCCGAAGTAAGATTAAGTTTTAGTTTCTAGATTTAGCTCGTACTTTTCAAGTGCGAATGATAGCAAGCATTTGTTGAAGTTATGTAAATCACGCATGTAAGATAAATATGCATTACGATAAAAAAAATAGGTGGGTGGAACCGCTTCTTTACAAAATAAATATGACACGCTTATTTTTTTTTTTTTAAATCGTAAACAAAGTTTTAAGATAACCCAATCTCATCACAACACAATGCTTTTAAATAATTGTTACAAGAATAATTTGGATAGTTGAACATTAACGACCAATGTATGAATATTCGGGGCTCCATGAGTAATGTTCTGGATCCCAATTCTAATACAATATTTTCCGATACTCGTAACGATGAATTCGGGAAATCTAACTCTCTCCGAACAAGATTTGAAATTCATGTTAAATGTTTTATTGTCAGTACTAATTTTCTG
The DNA here is from genome assembly GCA_949128065.1 of Beris chalybata. Taxonomy (NCBI): domain Eukaryota; kingdom Metazoa; phylum Arthropoda; class Insecta; order Diptera; family Stratiomyidae; genus Beris; species Beris chalybata. The sequence continues at coordinate 4,365,009 of OX421895.1, read as the reverse complement.
AACTCTGTGTGATAGCTATCGGATCTTGCAATTCGGGTCTAGTTCCGGTTTACAGTACTGCATGTCAGTACCTTTTTATGTTGTTTGGGTAAGCTTATTTCTATAGGTTCTTTTATAAGTTCCTAAAAGCTGTGTTCTTTTCCATATTCAACTCCTAGTGGGGTGTAAAGCGGCTTTTGACGCTCGAATTCTGACATATCTTTTAGATCTGATAAAATATGAAAGTAGTTTTAACGAGATTTGATGAAGTTTTTATGTTATAGCGTCTCAGACTTTAACCCGAAAAATTACAAAGTTGCAAGCTGATGGTCTTTGTAACTAGTGCTTAAGAATAGCTGTGTGTATTTATATACCTTTTTTTAAAATATAATTATAATAATAATATAAAGTTGCGTCCAAATTTTGTCACATTTTTTATTATAAAATAGTATATTCAGTTGCAGACTTTTTTGATTTTTATTGTTTTTTTTTTTGTCTCAAATAACACATTCTTTTATTTGTTATTTAAGGTTTTTGAATATTGAATTTGGTTGATGAATTAATAATTTGCATCAGTAAATCGAAAAAGACTGATAACAGCCATATTTTCTACTTTACAGGCTATCGGACATATTAGCGGGTGCCATATAAATCCCGCCGTTACCATTAGTTTCGTAATAACCGGACAAATGACCTTATTAAAAGGTCTGTTTTATATGATCGTACAATGTGCAGGTGCAATTGCCGGTGCAGCTGTTGTACAGGTAATTTCTCCAGATAGCCAGGTTTTCATTCAATTAACTGTAGGAAATATTACATACAGGCAGCAACACCACCCAAATTTCTCGGAATGCTTGGGAATAATGCTTTAGATTCGGAAGTGACCCCTGGTCAAGGTGTCTTAATCGAAGCTCTTATTACCTTCATATTAGTATTTGTGGTACAAGGAGTATCGGACGGATTGCGCGTTGATGTCAAAGGATCTGCTCCACTTGCGATTGGATTATCAATAACCAGTGGTCATTTGGCTGCAGTAAGTATAATGTTTCTTCGAAATTAACTTTTAGTTCTACAACATTCTTATTTTAAAGATTAAATTCACTGGAGCCAGCATGAATCCAGCCCGGAGTTTTGGGCCGGCAGTTATAATGGGATTTTGGGAAAATCACTGGGTAAGAAATGTTTTATGCAAATATTAATCAATTTTTTCAAATTTATTATACCGACTTATTCTGCAGGTGTACTGGGTAGGACCACTCGCCGGAGGTGCAGTTGCAGGAATTATCTACAGGCTCATGTTCAAAGCGCGAAAAGGTGACTCAAATTCATCGTACGATTTTTAAGCGAATATTTTTAAAATTTAGAGTTAAGTTACACATTTTTTTTTTAAAGAAAAGGTGTGTTAATTTTATTGTATAACTCGGAAGATTATTATATATGTCTAAGTGTGTAGTATTTACTTTCTTTCTCTCTTAAGATGTGTGTTTATTGTGTTGTACATTTTTGTTGCACTTTGGAGCTAATACTTTATTATAGTTATTTAAGTTCCACACTGGATTCAAATGAAGATAACGAAGTTTTATGTGTCATATCCAGTGCATATATTCCGAATCTTTTTACCGGCAACTAGAGAGCCATCAAAACACGACGTGCAAGTGCGGTCAAATTCGCATTGACCATCTTAGGCGTTAACAAAATTGTAGATGTAAGGAATAATCACTCGAGAACAAAATTTTATGTTCTTTTTTTTTGAGATTTGTATCACAACATCACCAGAAATAAATTTGAATTGAATTGGAGAACTCTTTTTTTTTATTTCTGGCTTCATTTTAAGCGTTACTTAAGCTTGTATTACACTGTATGACCACGCTGTCAAATTGCAGTAATATGCAATGCGAAGTAGGCGAATACAAAAAACCTCACAGTGAGATTTATTTGTATTCGCCTACTTCGCATTGCATATTACTGCAATTTGACAGCGTGGTCATACAGTGTAATACAAGCTTTATACTTATGGGGCTCTTGAATTAAACTTGAAATACACTCTACGTCCGATTACGACCAACTAATCACATACTGATGATAGTGTTTACACTGTCAAGACTTGGTGCTCAAAATCTTCAAAGTACCAAAAATATGGAGTAGATTTTCAAAACAATCATTTCCCGCACATCGTTCGGAGAAATTTATTTTTGTCTAAGCTCAGCGTTAAATTTGATCTAATTTAATCCCTATTTTTCGACTTCTGTGTGCTAGATACTTGAAAAATAATTTCGTCTCATATGCAGTTTTTTGACAATCATCTAAGCACTGCTATCAAGCATTATAAGAAATCTCCTTCATTAAAAATAGTGTGATTAATCTCATTAATATATCAACACAACTGAACACGCTTTGATATCCAGGTGAATCTAATTTTTAGACATTTCTATGGTGGCTACTGTTGCAAGCATGATGTTTGTCGGGATTTTAGTTAAATTCAAAAAAATAACAAAACCAGTTACTTTAATCGCATTCAATTAAAGTTTGCCAATTTGCCAATTGTTCGCGCTATCCCATTTACTACGCGATCTCTTTTATCAATGAAAATCACTTCACTCTTCCCCCTTCCAGTAAAACATATCATCGTAAATCTTTCGTAGTAGAAAAACTGATCTCGTGTATTAGTCCTGCTGCAATAATGGATTGCAAGTATAGAGTCGAGAGTTTTCATGCATATTCGGTGGTGCTTGTGAAACATGCAGGAAGTATATACAACATGTGAGAAGAGTGTAGAGTTTAATGTTCCATTCCAGTTTTCAGTGGAAACTTAAATGGGTTGATATATTAAATTTGCCACGGGATGCAAGTATTGACCGATACTTGTGAGTGGTAGCCGGAAGAACTTACCCCAGTTATGATCTTAAGCTTTTTAGCACTAAACTTTATCTTTTAGTTGAACGCTTTGTTGAATTATACGATCACTGAACTGAGTGCACAAATTTTTCAATAACTTTTGAACGGCAGCTACACGATAACTTGTTTGATTTTCCTAATATTATATTCGACCCCCAAAATATTGCAAAATTAATCGAAATAAATATTTAATTGTTCGTCATTTTTGATTCCCCTTCTCTTGATAGGTACCCTTAGGGCAGGTGCTTATAATGTTAAGAGGTTGATCTAGGGCAGGATTCAAAACTAATGATAAGAAAAATTAAATAAAAATATTCTTTTCAACAAATTTTCTTGTATTTCGTTTTAATTTGGATGCCTTTATGTAAAAGTTACTTGCTAATTTCGTACAAAGTGAGTAAGAAATAGTTTTGTTTTATTTTATTACGACTGCATGAAATAGAAATGAAACAAACTAACCATATTAAATTAATAAGTTTAAAAAAAAACTGAAAAAACTGTAAAGAACGAGTTTTATAAAAATGTTTAGTTCAGTCAGTCAGTAGACCTTGATTATAATGGACTCGATGGAACCGAGTATTAGTTCATTTTATCTGAAGTTATTTATTATTAAATACTTAAGAGTCAGGACCTTGTGAATGGTCCTGTACAAATGAGTAATTAAAATTATTATTAGTGAGTTCAGGAAACTGCATCAACATCTTCACGATTAAGAAGAAGTATAAGAATTTCCAAAATGCAGAAAACAATCTTTAATATTTTGCTGGCACTGGCAATAATCGGTAAATGGTGGTGCTAGAACTTCGTTCATAATTTTCAATTGATCCAAATACTTATCGAGAGCCTTTTGGATATCTCCTGATTGATATATCCTTTTCGCGGTCTTTTCTATCATCTCGGAATCCTTGCCAAGTAAGAGTTACAATAAATATGATATGTACAAAATTAATAACAAAAGCTAGTATACCTGCATTACTTTAAGTCCTTTAAGGATGTTTGTATATTGACCGCATGTGCATTGTACCATAAAATCGTTACAATTTGGCGAAACTTCGATCACGTTCGGGCATTTTCTATCAGAATCGCATCGAAATCTTATAATATCGGTCCGCATCTCATCGAAAAGTGGCCAATTTTCCGAACAAGCATTACAATTGCAATCAAATAAATAGAGGTCCGACATTTTTCGTTGACGCTCTGAACGTACCTCTTGTGTAAATAAGGGACCATAGTTTTCGCCTATCATTTGTCCTGAGGAAATTGGTTTCACCGCATGAACGAACACAGTTGTTCCACTGTAGTATCTTAAATAGTATATGAAAATTTATGAATAATAATAGTAAAATGCATTACACAAACATACTTTAATATTCCAGGATCACAAGAATGATTAAAGAGTGCCAAAGTTGGATATATTCCACCGCCAATGAATACAGTTTTTGTTGCACTTTGTGTATCGTTGGATTTATGAAGTTCGAATATTTCGTGCGTATTATATTGTAAAATTTGAAGATTTCTTAAGATCAAGCTACCAATCAGCTGCTTCTCTTCCGCACTGATATCTTTCTTGTCGTAGTAATTTCCTTCGATTAGACAATCATTTAAGAAAAGTGCCATCAAGGAATACTGAAAGAAACTGGATCCTGTTCGCTTATCTGCATGCGTTACTAAATTATAAACTCGTTTATAGTCTTGCGATGGTAGCCTGTATAAAAGGCTCTGGTTAATCAAGGCGTAAAAAATTCTATGATCCACTTACTTGCTAAGCTCTTCCAAAGAAAAGTTTCCCGACAAATTTGCTAAGTTTTTCGAATAATAGTCTAAGCTGTTACTTGCAGCCATCCGCAATGCCATTTGACAATTTATAGATGCACCGGACCGCCACAATATTGGAAGAATACCGCATTCAATTCTATGGTAAGTGGAGTTCGCTTCCCTAAGACAAACGTCTGAACAAAATACAACATCAGCACAATTTGGACAAGCCACTGGTGTAATCGTTCTGTAGACAAGGAGTGGTAATGTTATTTATCAAGATATTAGTAAAAATAGCACTACGTACCTTAGGAAACAATTCTGGCAATGGGTCTTGCAATACTTTTCCAGAAGCGCAAACGTATGTGGCTTCTCTGCTATAATTTTTTCTCCTATTCCAATATTACGATTTGCCTTGGCATACCGTCCCTCGTCTTCATTGCAGTCGATTACTAGTGCATCACTCATATACGCCTTCGACCCCGTTTTTGGATCTCTTTTTGATTTAGTCAATTGTTGGCTTTGATCCCTTTCGAGCATTTTGATCATTATCATTGCATTTCGTTCGATTGAACTTCGCTTTTCCAATGGCAAGTTGGCATCATCCAAAGAAGTAATTGTTTTCCTGAAATCCAAGAGGAATATAGAGGGAACACATGGTCTTAAATACGTACTTAAATGTATCAATGGCTTTTGAGAAATTTTTTATTGCCAGATGACATTGAGCGGCTCTTTCGAAAAGTTTATAACACATATCACGAGGGTATCCCTTATCCATGGCTCTTTTAATATCCACAAGTGCTTCATCAAATTTTTTCATGTGAAATAAAGCAGCAGATCTATTGGCCAGAATGATCGCAATATCCGAGGCTATCCCCAAGAGTAAGAATAATGAGTACAATGAATCAATTGTGTTCTATTTTTACCCTTTTCTGCCGGCATAGTAATGTAACTTTCATTATAAAGTAGTAGCGCCTCTGTCCACTGTTTCCTCCGAAAAGCATCATTAGCACTTTTCTTTAAATTTGCCGAAATTTCTTCAGTTTTGCGCACATATTCCCTTTTGATTTTCACTTTGTTTTCACTAATTTCATTATTATTTACTACATGCACTATTCGTTCCAAGTCAGATTTCAGACTATCGAAGTCGTTTAAGTACTGTTCGGAACATATTTGTTTAATTTTTATATAATAATCTGGAAAAAATCCGGAATTTTCAATTATATTCATTGCGGACACGTGACTGATACCAATGGCAGCGGTATTGTGTAAAAATCTCTCTACGAGAATTTTTCTTATTTCAAGACGTTCTATTCTTGGAGTTGGGCGAGGTAGCGATATAATTTCGCTCCGTTCTTACCATATGTTACTTACCGGAAAAAAACATCGTCTATTCTAAAAGCTATAAAAGAGAAAATGTATCTGAAAAGTTTCCTAACATGAATAATTTGCCATTATGTAAACTTATGTCCACTAATAAAAACCAGTAGATTTTATATTTTGAAAAAGTATAAATTAAATATTTTAATGAGAACAAGAAAAGAGATTATTTCTTGCCCTGAAAAAAATTCGCCGGTTAAGCCTATGTCTTACTGCAGGCCCTGGCCCAATTTGGGCATAGTGTTACATAGTGTCATCATCATCAATGGCGCGCATTGATGATGATGACACTATGTAAAATATTTGACTATTCTCGCTAGCATTTGCAATCAGATATTGTAATCGTCAAATTTTTGTTTGACACACTATTTTAATTCCTCTAAACGAAGTCTATTTTGACGGAAAATTTTTGACCGAACAGTCACACCAGCTGTTTTAACCGTATGTTGCAGGCCGATGAAGTAGCTTCAGTCGAGAACAGGGAAATGGAACTCGAGTGATGCGATTGATCTAAATGGAGGGATTTGTAGACACCGGCCACACCAGCCGTTGCTACAAAATAGAAGGTTTTGGGCTACTTGGGAATAGCAAAGGAAAATACGTTTCGTTTGCCGGTTAGAGGTGGAGTCTTTTGTTTCAGTCTCTTAACATCTATTTATAATAATAAAAATGCTTAACATAGTAAAAAAATATTAATATGTATTATAAGTTTAATGATCGCACAATGCATACGGAAAATTTAGCATAAAAAAGTGCATACGTATGAAAAAATGCATTGTGCGATCATTTTACATTACTTAAAGGAGGTCAATTGGGTGGAATGATAGCACACGAAAAGTTATTAACCTTTGAGGGGTAATTATGTGCGATCATTCACCCAATTGTGTCATTAAAATGCCTCATGTTCTGCTACTAAACAGAATTATAGGAGATATTTATTTCAATTTCTTGTGATACACGTATAGTATCTATATATTTTTTCATTGTTATTTTTATGACTATTAATTTTATTTATTTGTTAGCTAATAATTCTTTTACTACCATGATTATCCAAAAAAACAACAATACAAACTAAGGTGTATTTCAACATTTTGTTTACCTGTAGGTTTTAAAAACATCAATAACAATCTACGATGCAGTATAAATTTTGGTCATATTTTTTGTTATCTGCCGGCTTGTCACCTTATTCGAATTTTAAGTAGGTACTTATAAAAAATAAAAATATTGTTATTCATTTGTTTACAAAATAAAGAATTCCTCACTTACCGGTGCGAAAAGAGATCAATAATGGACCCCGAACCAGCTACCGCCCATTTAATATTTAAAAAGCAACAATGCGAACTACACACTCCAAATCATCAGAAAAAAATTTATTATTATTATTGAGTAAATGCTTTTGCTATGCTAACTAGTTTTAATATACAGGCCTATTCAGCGCCAGAGTCACAAGTCATAAAGTATATAGGTGGAGAGTCACAATTTTGTATTAATTTTGAATTAATTGTGACTTTCCACCTACTTTGTGACTTGTGAATCTGGCGCTGAATATGCTTGATTGTTGGTACGATTTTAAGCATCTGTTCTCTACATTACAATTTTTAAAATGGTAAACATAAGAAGAAGAAAAAGAAGAAGAAAAAAAAGAAAAAGAAGATGAAAAACTTATAAATATTGATAGAATCAAATAGTTTTTTTTCTTCAAATTATAGCAACAAATATTATATCATAATAGATACTTTATTATTAAAAAATACTTGACCTAAAAAAGAAAGAAAATTGAACATTGTTCGTTTCGTGGAGCAACTATAGTAGTTAAGGCAGACGAAGGGGTCATAAAGGGAATTGCATCGTCAAAGTGGCTTAAGAAGCCAAAGACAAGAAGGGTGCCGAGCCCTTGCCAACCTAACAAATGTGAAAACAAAGCAAATTGGGCATTTTAGAAGGAACCTGAGAAAGAAATGAATTTTTTATATGGGTATTATGGTACAATTTTTTTGGAGGAAGAGTGTAGTCGATTGAGACCTTGATCGGGTCTATATACTGGAAGTTTTCTGGCCGAGGGTGTTCGGGAAAAAGAAGGAGAGAAGAGGTCCGCAACTTCTTTACTCGGGGTTTTCCGGCTGTAAGTATGTAACGTAGGAGGGTGGTCCTGGATTCGAAGTATAGTGTATGAGTTCTGTTGAACCTCTTTTTAGTCTTCTATACTTTGCTATTCTTTCAAACTTTTACACAGGCTCAAAAGTAAGGATATAGGTCGGAAGGACTCAATGTGCGCGGATGATTCTTGTTTTGGGACGTGTATAAAAAATCGGGCAACAGTCTGGGCGCAACTTTATTATTTTTTGGGTAGAAGTCCGGAACGTGTTTAATGCTACGATGCAGTGAAGGTAACTATGCGACTGACAATCTAAAAAATAACGTTCCAAATAGCCTCCTAGTTATATCTTAGGTTGTCAATTGCAAAGTACCCTAGTACCCGATATCTTATCATTTAACACGTTTCGGACTACCCAAAAATAATAAACTTGCGTCCAGATTGTTAGCCGATTTTTTTTTTAGTTTTAATTATTCTAGTACCACATCTACATATAAATACTTTCAACGTTCTAGTATAATCCGTTTCTGAGATATGAAAAACCACCCCCGACCCCCGTAACTTGCTACCCCTATCAACAAGTTTATTTTTCTGGGATGTCTCTATAGTAGCTCTATTAGTAGCTCATCAATGAAAAAATTCTGATTTAAATTTCTTGCAAGCCGCCAAGGATAGAGAGCTGAAAATTGATTGCACCCCCAACATCACTCCCTACACCAACACCATCCGCTAGAGTTGTACTAGTTCTAACTCCTGTAAAAATTTCAAAGTCATTTTAAGATCATATCATACGGTTCACGAGATATACCATATGCACAAATTAGTTTTTTTTTGTAAAATGGCTGCGACTCACCATCCGCGCTTCAACTCACCTTCAAACATTTTTTTCAGTAGAATTTTATCTTCCTGGTACAATTGTATCGGAAGATATTGTAATTTAAAGTTTTTCACCCCCCCCCCCTCTCTCTCCCCCGATACCTAACAACCCCCTTCAAAATGTTAATGCTGTTATGACACTGGCTATCTAGCGGCTATTTCTTAAGTGCAATAAAAGTACAATAACTGCCACATTGTGCGACGAGGCGAACAACATTAAAAGAATGAGATACCACTCTTTCCGACGCTAGCGGCATCTAGGAAACGAAATTAAGAACTGCATTTTTAAGAAAAATACCGGTTTTAGCGCGTTTTATAACATAACTTAGCACTTTCCACAATTTATACGTACCGAACTAATAAAAACAAGTCTATAGCACCTCAAAAATCCACTGGTAGAAAGATTTTCTAGTCCCCTAGTACCGTTATTAAAGTATGTCGATAAGGCAGTTTCCGAACGTTTTTAATAATCGCATGTGCCGTGAATGGGAATCGAATGTGAACCGCATAGTCGGCGGAAACAAAAAAACCACCGTTTTCCAGAAACAGCGTGAATACTTTATTATTAAAAATATTACTACTTTATTGTTAAAAAATTATTATTAAAAACAATAAAGTCAGATTCAGATTCAGAAATTTTTATTGAGACTAAATGTTACATGAATTACAAAAATTGAGGAAAAATAAGCTTGACAGCGATCTTTTTGTCAAGCAACTATGACATGTTCAAATTCCGACCTTAGCCGAGACTGCAAGTGTGTGTTAACTTGAATGTAAGTGCCAATCGCTCGTATGGCATATCACCTGATTTAGAGACTAAAAGTCCAATGCTCTACCGACTGAGCTACCCGGGCAGTTAAAAACAATAAAGTAAAATACTGCTCTTCCATCCTGATGGATCCAGTATCTTTAAATTTAACGGCTACCAAACAAATAAAGCTATTCTCAAACCGTTGGTTACAATTCTTTGCTTAAGTATAGACGCAAACCAGCATTTCATTCGAATTGGAATACAGCGGCTTATGGATAATTAAGTTATACCAGTGTTGTGGTGGTTGATTGGTGTTCAAGGTCGAAGTGAATTGACAGGTGCCATATGACAGCGGTTTGTTGTCTCTGGGTTGTTTTGGTTGCCAACTTATAATCTTTAGGCAAACCCGAAACAGTCTCAGTTGTGTTTGTTTTTTTTCGAAATTTGCACAAAATATGCAAAAACAAATTATTTGTAGGCTCCTTCACCATCAGAAAGAGACTCTGTACGATGTACTGAATGTGAAACGGAGTTGCACGTCCAAGGAAATCAGAGATTCATTCTTGAAACTATCTAAGGAGGTAAGTGCGAAGTACGATCTATTTTGGCAAAGATTTTCACGAGTGAAATGCGTCAAAGATATTTAAAGTTGCTGGTGAAATGGACGGGGGTTTTGTGTTTTACTGATAATCGCAGAATTTGCTGTTACGTTACGCAATAATAAAAAAAACCAATGCCAAAGATTTAATTCCTACTATCAAACACTGTGGAGGTAATGTTATGGTTTGGGGAGCCATAGCTGCATTTGCGGTAGTAGATTGGCTTTTGTTGAAACTACTATGGACCGCTATGTTTAGATGAACCTGTTGGAACAACATTTAAAACCATCTTGGGTGCCTTGGAGGGAGTTGGATTTTCCAGCAAGACAATTATCCAAAGCATACAGCACTTTTCGTCAAGAACTGTTTTCCTGCGCTCCCAGGCTGCTTAATACTCTTCAAAACCCGGATTTAAACCCAATAAAACATGTTTGGGAGCTTCTGAAACGCAAAATTCGGAAAAGTTTTATACAAAATAAAAATTTGTTTAAGAGAACGCTCATTACAGAAAGGGAAAAAATTACATCCGCAGAAACTGGTAATTTAGTCGCCTCTTAGTCCTGAAGACTGGAAGCAGTAATTGATGCTAAAGGGGGTTCTAGCCAAGTATTAAGCCAGCAAATAATTTTAAAAATTCCGATATGTTTTGTTGGAAATTTTTTGTGTATAAGACACCCAGTACTGACTGCCGTAGACTTTTGTCCATTCGATTTTTTATGTTTTTATGAACTTACCTTTAAGTTTGCTATGAAAAGTTTTTGTTTTTTTATAAATATATTTAAGTTACTGAAAAAATGCGCATCAATGGATTTTTGATTAAGGCTTCCAATTAGCCAGAACCTCAATATAAGGTGTTGCCGTAGACTTTTGTCCGCCACTGTAGGTCCTGATCGATGTATGATGGTAGACGCGAACGTATAAAACCATTTCAGTGAGTTACAATATAATGGAACCAAGAGCCTTCAAATTACAAATTTCGTTCGCCAGAAACTTATAAGCAATTTTATAGCACAGATATTCATAAATTTACAAGAAGTTCATATTTTTGCCTTCATTTGTCTGTCGTCGAGAAAACCTTGCAAAGTTCTCTATTGAATAAAAAATCTGCCAACAGTCTGGGCGCAACTTTATTATTTTTCCGGCAGAAGTTTGAAACGTGTTCAATTCGGAGATGCGGTGTATGTTACTATGTGACTGAAAACCTAACAAAAAGTTCGGGAAGCGGTTAGAATATGGTGTAACATATGAATTATATAATTGGGTCATATTCCGGGATGCGGTCTAGAGGTTGAAAAAGACAAAACTTAAAAATAGGTGATAATTAAACAAGCCTGGGGAAGTGAAAAGATATTCGATATCTGATCAGACCTGAGAGATATGGTGGAATTCATGAAAAAGTATTCAACCACTTCACATCCTCTTAGGGGTAGAATTTCAAAAAATCTTGAAAACGCTTTCTAGGTATTTATATGAAGAATCCGTAGAATAAAAATGAATTCAATGTTTGGAAAGACCTAGTAGATATGACGAAAATCGTGAAAATATATGCATTTTATTTTTACTGATAATTCTTACCCCCCCCCCCCCCCCCCTCCCCCCTTTGGAACGCCTATGAATATTCGAATTTTTTTTATCAGAACTACTTTTCTAGTTGATTTACATATACGTACCGAGTTTCAACATTCTAGCATAAGCCGTTCAGATGTTAGGAAAAACGTACCATGCTACCCCTAAAAACAAATTATTTTTCCACCATGCCACTACTATAGTTCTATCTAAATACGAAGTTTGAGGTTGATATCATTACAGGTTCTTAAGATATTAACAGCGGAACTTTTTCCTTCTCACCCTTCGCCACCCTCACCCTCTACACCCCCACCTTCCATTTTTTTTCTTACACTGTTATTGAGATATGAAAAGTGATATTTTTGAAAAATTCTTATCCCCCCCACTTCTATGCTCCCCTGCCCACTTCAAAGATTTTACTTTAAGCAATCTTTACTTCTCAAGCTTTATACCCAAACCGAATTTTGTTTTTCTGGTGCAATTGCTTTGTGAGATATCGTAATCTTAAGTATTTCAACCCCCACCTCCGTACGCCACCACCCCACCAAAAAATTTTATTTCAATCTACTTTCCTAGTATAACTACAGATATTTGTAAAGTTTAAATTGCTTGCCATTAACGGTTTAAGAGATTTTAGAATGTGTCGATCTCGGCATTTTTGCGTTTTGGACGCATTATTTCCCCTCCACTCCCACATCCCTTCACCCATATCAGCAATTTTTTTGCAAATGGGTGCACTATCAAAGCTCTATAGAAATTCCAAGTTTCAGCCTCCTACCATAAGTGGTTGCTGAGATCTAGAAACCAAAATTTTTGGTCTAAAACGCTTCCCCCACCTTCCCCCTCACACTCTCACCACTCAAAAAAATTTTACTACAAGGGGTCTACCATGTCTATTCAGGAAAAAAAAATCAAATTTAATAGCTCATAGGGTTTGGCAACTATAATTCCTCAAACGAGTTTGCGTACGGCGGACGGCGCACAGACGGACTGAAATTTTTTTTGTCTTTTTGGCGTTTATTAGTCATAAAACGTGTAAAAATTTCAGGGTAGCAAATTTTTTTTTTAAAAAATCGATAACAATAAAAATAAAGAAATAAAAACCTTTTTTTCGCGATCTTTCAATTTTCAACACCCATAAAAATTTCATCACTTTTCAGCTTTCTGTTAGAATTGGCTATGGACTTATAAAAATCTTGAGGAAAAAAAACTTCTCAACTAGTGGATCTATCGCCTCCGTTAGTTCCTATCTCAAATAGTTTTTAGAATATGTATCAATTATGATTCCTTGCCTTCCTCTTCCTTTTATATTCGGTTTTCTCCAATCCAAGGTATTAAAATCCACATCCTATTTTTTTAGTCGTGGCTTCACTATCACATTTCTATATAAATTCTAAATTCAAAAGTGGTTTCTGCGATATAAAAGAATATAACTATTAATCATAATAGATTCAATTATAGCTTACCATGAAAACCTAATAACAAGAATAGAATGTTTCTTAAAAAATCTTCCCTCTCAAGCTCCCAAATTTAACGAAAACTTCTGCACACTATAAGAGTTTTTAATTTAATATCTCAAATGGTAATTCAGTTACGAATCGTCAAAAGCGTTTGGGTACGGCGGACAGACGAAAAAAAATCATATCAAATCGAAATTGATGCATATTGGGAGAATTTTGGCCAGAAGACGATTTTCGGAAGACTGGAAGGTCCATTCCATATGATGCAGGTATTAAGATGGAAAGGAACAAAACATCTCCAAAAAAATGCGTATGGTGAGTCGATGTCTAAACACATAGAAAAAGAACGATCGAGAATCAACTTAAAGGAGTATTGACGTTCTAGTAACAGAAAACCAGAATCGCTACTTCTGGAGGAGGAGCGACAGTCTGAAGCGCGTATTATTATTATATATACTTATAATATTTCACCCAGAAAACTTGTTTTTCATATTGTGTATTTTTGCGCATTTATCACGAGGAAAGTATAGTAAGAAATTTACATTGAGACCAAAAACAACATGAACAACATTAATGAAATTTGTCATGATAAATTTATAAGAATTTTTGAGTTGCCCACTGGAGAAGCGTTTTTTTAAATGTATTTGACTATAGTATAGTTATCATCGGAGGTTGGATTAACTCAAAAGAGGGTTCATTATGAAACTTCGAAACACCCGTACTGCTTGGAGGTATTCATCGAGATGTTTCTTATATACCAACCAGTTCTAGATTTTCTTTCTGCGAACTATAATTTAGCTAATGATATTCCTCAATAACTATTTTACTCTGTTATTAGGAGCGCGACATCATTAAATGGCAAAAGCAGAGATCGATTCCAGTCGAGGACGCCGAAAAACCACTCAAAAATTCTTAAAATTATGCTGTTTTCATGATTATTTATAATATTTTTTTTTTAATTTATTGCGACCAGCTACCACAGTAAAGTTTCTGGATCAACCAACTCTTAATGAAAACAGCGTTAAAAAGGAATAAAAAACGCTATACTGTTGTTATTTTCAGTTTAAACTTTGCTCTGGTTAAATGCGCAATAAATTTACATATACATAAATATATACAATTGTTTTACATGATAATAAAGTGTTTACTGTGATTAAAAACGCATATTATTTCACATTTTTTTTTATGATCTCAAAAAACGAAGGCCACGAGAGATTATCGCCCTTTGCAAATCATAGCTTATAAGTGGTACAGCAATTTCAAATTAGACATAGAGCTGCTAATCGAAGACGATTCTATAATTGCATTGTCTGTGACCCCAACGACTTTTTGTTTTAAAAAAATGTCTATTCACGTCCATCAACAATAATTTTAAACTTTTTTGTTAGTGCCCTGCCAGTGTATATGTACGTTACTACGTTCATGATTAGAACCAACCTAGATGTACCTACTCAACCTGTTAGTTTAGTACATCTTAGTATTTCCTAGAAGACGTTCCATTTACACACTATCGAAGCTAAGTAATAAACAATTTTTTTTTATTAAAAACTATTCTCTTTTACTCTGATGAATCTACATACCAAAATTAAACTTGCTGGTATAAGCTGTTCTAGATATATGTATAAGAATTAAAATATATTCTAAAATCAGGTTTCGAGATACTTTGAGAAGATAGAGGCTGGTCATACAAAATTTTTTAGAGAGGAACAAAGCTATGGCTTTCTTAAAGGAAGTAGATGTTGATGTTTTGGAAAGTGCTAAAATGATAAATACTTTTGCCACACAGCAATTAAAAAAAAAAGGAACTAAGACTGATAGGAAGGTGGAAGAGGACATGAGTTCGGCGTTCACACCCATGGGGGTTTCTCGAAATGGTCTCTCAAGGATTGATAGAATATTAAAAGCAGTTTTTCACAGCACTTGCGAGAAGTAGAGGTAGGTGCTGGTGTCCTTCCAGTGAAAATCTTTAAATCTCAATAATCTTATCTGCACAGACTCCATCCAACGAGTATTCTTATGTACCATGTATATTCCAAAACATACATATGTATATTCCAAAACATGACGAACGAACACACAACACACAGTTGTTGTAATATTATGATCATCCAAGTTCTTGGACCATCTTCTCCCAAAACCCCAGACGGAGTCAAAATATTGCTTTATATAATTGTTAATATGTTGGTTCGAAATCGATATAAGTAGAATATAGAAGGTATTGCTCGATCTAAGGCTAACCACTCTAAACAATGCAAACAATATGTAAGGTACAAAATTCTAATCAACTTAATTTATAGTTATCGTAGAACAGGTTTCCTTCGACCCATTACTTCTGAAGAGAATACAGTCGGTCTCTCAACTCCCTCGAAAAAATTTAATTGAAATTTAAATATGTTAGTGTTATTTGCTAGTGAGTTTCATCCGATATGACCTACCAGGCATTCTACTCCTGCTGTGCTAATCATACGGAGAGAAGGAATAAAAAAAACCTACGAATTGTTGTTAATAATTTTGCTGTTCTCTGTTGATTTCCTTGAACTTGTCTGTTCTAGGTACCAACAGGTGTACACTCCCATTTTAATTGCGGCCAATAACTTGTTCGTCTGCAAAAAAAAAAAAAAAAAAAAACGTTTTTATTTTAATTTAAAGAAAATAAATCGGTTAAAAATTTAACATCCCACATTATTGTAGTTATAAGTAGCTTCCATACATAATATTATGTCGTTTTCGGTAATATATGCGCCGTGGAATCTTTTTGCTTTATCTACAAACTCGTTTTTTATTTCTTTCACTGCTTTATAATCATTTCAATGTTGACCATTATTTGCCCATTTGTAATGTTGTAAAAATTCTAGAATCATCCCGATATGAAAAGAACGGGTAATAACCCAGCAGAAACAGCAAAATTTATCAGAATGATGGAGGCCTATAAAGTTCTTAGCAAAAAAAGTTCGAGAGATAACTACGATCTTGATCTTAAAGTGTCAGAAGGAATATCATGGAAAACAACAAACGTGTATGGAAACCAGTACAACATGCGGTAAATATTAAACTACATTTCATTCGCGTCATATGCTTACTTATTTTCATTATCAAGGTAAGAAGGTAGGTAAAGAGGTTAGGTTTAGTGCAACGAGGACCACTCTATAATAAATTATTCATTAGTAAAAATAAGATTTATGTAGTACATTAGTTGCATGTAGGATTCGATATGTAAGCATACTGTTTGATTGTTGGCTTTGAAATTGTGTTGATATATATATGCCAGCGAGTGTAATGGAGATAATACCATTGTTACCTTTTACAATTCCTTTATATGACGCTGTAGCTGAATACTGACGGAACTATTTCTCTTGTATCATGTTTGCTTAGAGACGTAATTTGATTAGACACAAGCACTTATTGGAAGCTTCTTATAGCTTCCGATCGGTTTTTGATAAATGCCTTCAGAACAAAGCAAATACGAAAGGCTTGTGCTTCCGTGACTTCTATGGCTAAGGTCTTACTTATTTCCTAGTTGGAATATATTGGACAGTTCTGACCGTCAATCAAGCTGGTGTCGATATATTGAAAACCTTATGGAATATGGTTCAACATCGCCCGTCATGTACATGTACAATCGCTGCTCACATCTCTCAATAAGCTTGATGAATGTCACCCATTTTGAGTTTTTTTCAAAAATCCAAGGAAGATTGGAGCTAATCCAAATTAGAAAGGTGGAACTATAGTAAAAGGAATGTGATAACCCAATCGTTTTGGAATGCCAGTTATTATTGGTTCCTGCAACAGCAAATAATTTTATAAAATATTTAAAGAAATATTTTGTTGAACATATGCCCGTTTTCAAGACGTGTAATTCTCTAATTTTTTTTCTGGTTTTGCTATTATCCTCTTGAATGGTTTTTTTTAATATATCTGTACGAGTATACAGTAAAACCTCTGTACAGTGACCACCCAAGGGACTGCAAAATTGGTCACTTCAAACAAGTGGTCAGATTATAAAAATAGTTTAGTACAGTATAATGTATGTAATTTAAATCAATATTACTAATATAAAATGTGAATTTTTTTACGCATTTATCCAGAACATAATCTCGATACTAAGCTTCGTGCTTCATTTTATGTGAATTAGTACCTATATGACGTAGTATTTTATGGTCACATTATAGGATGTACTCCACACGTATGTGATACGTAAATTCTGGCTAAAAAGTGGTCAATGGTCACAATATGGAAATGGTCACAATACAAAACGAAAAGTGTATGGAAAATCGGTAATTTATGTCGGGAATGTAAAAATGGCAACTTTAGGCAAGTGGTCAACATATGAAGGTGGTCACTTCTGCAAGTTCTACTGTACTTTCATTATTGGACGTAAAACACTTCTATTTCGTGATATTCAACTTATAGCTTTTCCTATAACATTCTCATGCCAAAATGTTGGTTCACGTCATTTATCCAAAAAAACGGGATCGATGACTAACATTTTATACTCGGTATTCTAGAACCTCATTTTGTCAGCTTTGATTTCAAGGTAAGTCTATCACACTAGCTTATCTACTTTTGAAGCTATCCACTTTTAGCTTAAACAATATATTTCATAATCTTGCATATGTATCAGGCTTGCGGATTTTAGTTCACTATAGTGCCCGATTATTTGCAGTTGTCGATCCATCGAACTATTTCTTTTAGTTGAGTAGTTGCGGGAGTTCAGTGAAAGATCGTGTATGAAAATGTGAAGACCAGTTGTGGTTGCCGATCCGTCGCGAACTAGTTGCAGTACAGTGAAAGTACACTGTGTGGGCAAAGGCACTAAAAGAAAAAAGGTCCTCGGTGTAATACCGTAGTCTGGTACAATTCAATGACAATGACCTAAAAAAAACAAGGTCCTCAGCAATCCATGAAAGAGCGGCACTACTACTTCCTTCTTTCGAACTAGTTCGCTTGCGAACTACACGAGCTAAATATGTAAGGGGAACTGAGTAGATTTTGGTTTCAAAAAAAATGTCAGTACAAATCGGCCAACTAGTTTGAACGGTGTGCGCAGGAACGTCGACCAAAGAATTTAGTCGGTCAGAAAAGAATTTGCTCAAATCGATCCAATGAAACAAGTGGCCGACTGAATAGTCCGTATTCTGCGCTGTCCTACCCAGATGTAAGGCAAAATAATAGGCCAGAGTGCATCCCTGATAAATAGTACGGCTAATGCAGGATTGAAGGTCTATAGCTGTCATGGAAACCTTATAGAACAAAAATCATTCTGTTTGTCCTAAAATGAGTATACAAACCTTCAAGCCTAGGCTTTCTGTCCAGTTAATTTGATTTGTGATGTATGTACATATATTATTCTATATTTTGTTTTAACGAGTCACATAAGCTTGTTCGAAATTAATGCAATAGCACTGAGAGTTGTGTATAAACTTTTTCATAATGCAATATTTCTACTTGCATTAGGTTCTTAAGATTATCATTTCTACTTTAACGATTTTTT
The DNA here is from genome assembly GCA_949128065.1 of Beris chalybata. Taxonomy (NCBI): domain Eukaryota; kingdom Metazoa; phylum Arthropoda; class Insecta; order Diptera; family Stratiomyidae; genus Beris; species Beris chalybata. Next base: position 4,346,162 of record OX421895.1, on the reverse strand, counting down.
TGAAAATTCCGGAAATACAGATTCCTTTTACCTTACAACTTTTATGTATAGATTTCTGGTTCGTTTTAATAAATCCCCTTTCAATTTTGATTGAATTTTATAAAAAGTGTTCTGTACACACAGTTGAATTTATTTTCGTAATCTGAATTATATTTCTGTAGATATGGACAATATTCAAGTACCGATTCAAGTGAAGGCAATGGCCTCTACTATGGAGTAAAAGGTCTATCAAAGGTCTCCAATTTGAAAATTGCCGCAATATTACTCATTTTTGCAGCTTTGGGAACGCTTATGCAGTTTTTTATTATCCGGTATTTAATTAATTAATTTGAATTTATGAAACTGATTATTGTGATTGACCGGGAACAATTTTAGGAATTCGTTTACTTTGCGAAGAGAACTATTGGATGACTTTTCAAAAGATGCCGGCATGAAACATGCCAACGTTAGGGCAGACGCTGAAAAATATGGAAATGAAAAGCAGCTTGAGCGATTGGCTGAAAAATTGTTGCAACGCAACAGATAACAAGGTATATTTTTTTGATGCAATTATGTACATATTATGATATAATAAATTTATATTTATAATAAAGAAAATTAGTTTGATGTACAGTTTTTATTATTCTACATAGATAAATATTTATATGTGTAATTTATCTCTATTTATTTTAATAGTTATCGCAATTCATTCAAAAATCAGCGAACCTGACTTTCTCTAAATAGGAATATAATAGGGGTATCAGTAATTGACACGTTTGACATAATAATTGATCTAGTTATTGACTTAAACTATCAGAATGTTGCGATCAGACTAAATTGTAGCATAGTATGGGTTTCAGGTGAAAAATCAGTTAACTTCCTTCACTAAAATTCTGGCTGCGACATGTGGTTCAGCTGGTTTCAATACTGTATTATTCTCTATACTGTAGTCAGCATATGAAAGCTGATAGACTTCATGAAAATCAAGTTTTTCCAATACTCTAGCCGAAAAGTGACTGGTACATAAAACATGCATAACTGGAATAGATTTTTCTTTCATGTACTCGAGAGTTTTTTCCGTTAACTTTCCGGCAATGCCCAATCCTCTGTAGTTGGTATCAACGGACAAAATTTTCCCATCTAATACTGTATCAGCATTTGGATAGATATCGAAAATATTAAACTTTGTATCAATGTAGTCCATTAAGGTCAGGATTTTTCGGAATTTTTTATGTTCACATTTATCAGCAAGAGTCGTTACCACATCACCTGGTGACTGTAAAAAAAAGAATTTAGAAAAATTAGTATTTTATTTTTAGTTCATACCTTGTAAATTTACCGTTTTTTTTATTAAACCATTTAAAAATACTCCTATAATCTGATTTTCAGTATTTACGGCTTTGAAAGAACAGTGTTCCGGTACACATTTCAAAGAATAGGCTTCAAGTTCCTTGCAGTCACCCAATTCGATACTTGTGTTAAGAGGTTCGTCCTAGAGAATTATAAAGGAAAAACAAGAAAATTAATAAATTTAAAAAAAAAAACTAATACATACAGGCCTATTCAGGATCAGAGTCACAAGTCAGAAAGTAGGTAGAATAATTCAAAATTCATACAAAATTATGACTCTCGACCTACCTTGTGACTTGTGACTCGGTCCTGAATAGCCTGTAAATGTGATATGTCGCGTAAGAACTTATTTGATTTAAATATAGGTACTCGTACATCAATCCAATAATTTTTTTTATCTTCTAGAAGACTGCCGTCTCTGTTAGCATTTTTGTCATTCAGGTAGGATTTGTGTAATGCACACATCTACGTTATCCAATGCCTGATAAATCTTCATTTTATAAATGGGCAACTTGTTGCCTTATTGAATTAATGGAGATCTCAAAGCCTATGTAGCATGACAGAGGAAAGCAATTAATGAAATCAAAACGGTTTTAAATTCAACAATTCAATTTAGAAAATTGGGTATCATCAGCTTAATTAAAAAAATGCACAAAATTGGAGTTGCTGCTGAGCTAGTGTTGATGCAAGACCAGTGGAGCTCCTAAATGGAAGTGGTCATAGTCATATCTGCCCAATCTCCTACACAAAATCATGATAAAAATTTTGGCTGAAGGAAAAAAACTCTACGACTGTCGCCAAAGCATTTTATGTCGAATTTATTAGAAAGTAGATAAGCTGCGTTATAATTGTAAAAGCATTTTATTGTTGTGTACGCACTACAAAATACTGACGAAAGTATTTGAGAAACGACTGAAGCCATATACAGAAAGTATTATCAGCGAATATCAAGGTAACTTCGGAACCGGAAGATCTACTATTGACCAGATATTCTCAGTCAATCAAGTGCTAGAAAATTGCTGGGAGTATAACATTGACGTGTACCAGATCTTCGTTGACTAGATCAGACTTCGAAAGTCTATCAAAACTTGTCCGATTACCTAAAATGACCATTGACATTGAATTTCAAAACGAACTCACTCCGCTTCTGAGCATAATGTTGGTTGAAGCAAGGCGATGGACTTCGTCCACTGCTTTCCAATCGCATCCTGGAATGTATCGTCAGAAGGATCTCGTTTACTAATCAAGTCCACTGAATTAGTGGCGTACAAGGAGAAAAGCGCCAACCAGGCAAAATATGACAATGTGGACTACAATCTGGAGAATGTGGTACATTTCGCGTACTTGGGACCCTGATAGACTTGAATAGACGGTAATGTAAGGGATGAAGTAAAACAACAGATTACACTAGCTCTACCTGTGAACAACCAAAGCAAACATCGGATATACAAGACTATAATAAGACCTGTGGTACTATAATACAATATGTCAAAGCGATTGGTAGGGTCTCACCCAAGCGTTTAAATAATAGACGATTTAACGACGAACTCTTCGAAGAATCTTGGGACCAGTAAGACACTCAAAATTTATGACGACCCAGCCGCAGTGACTCTTATAAAATGTCGTAAATCGTAAGGTAGGTCATGTGGAGTGAATGGACGACTGACGAAATCTCAAATGCTCAGTGAAAGGTAGAGCTCAGGGCAAACGACCGGTGAGAAAACCACGGAAATGATTCGAGGAATCAGTTGACGCTGATGCACAAGTTGAAGGACACGGGCGTTGAACCGATATAACTTCAAACAAGGTATTCTGCAAGCCCTGGCTCGATTTGAGCTGTCGCGCCATTGATGATGATGAACGTTTTATACAGAGCGTTAAGACGCTTTATGTACCAAAACGACCGCCAGTCGTCCTATCGTCATGAATAACGCTGTTTTGAAATTAACGCATTAAGTTGTGGCTGTATCAGTTTTTAACGTGATATTGCATCACATTTGACGTAGGTATGACCCAGCATAACGCCAATGATTCCCAAGGAGTCTCTTTATCAATCCAAACGAAGTGTCTCAGTTCTTTTCTACTTAATTCTGTCAGTAAACTATTTATTTATTTATAGGATTACTGTTGAAACATAAATGAAACAACACAATATCTTACGGCCAAACGGACAAGGTACATATGGCATCAATAAACTAATATTGTAGTAGAACTACTAAGATATTATACACGAGTTATATTTTAAAAAATAATAATAAATTCTACAAAAATAAGGTCTGTACTCCTAAGAAATATGATGATATGATGGACACTCGCTTACAGCAGACATCGAGTCCATTATAACCGAGGTCTACTGCATTTGGATCAGAAAAGTGGACAATGGCTCAAGAGTCTGGAAAGTCAATAAGCGCATTAGAGCGAAGGCTAAGACTGCCGAAATCGGTACAAACAGTAGTACGACCTCTATGACGAACAGACAGAGGTGCTTACGAAAACTTTGACCGTATGAACGCCAAAAGAATTTCCAAACGCTTTTTGAAGAGTAAATCGCCTGGCAATCGACCACCAGGAAAGTCATGGAAATAATGGGTGTACTTAATCGAGGCTCCAATTTGACAACGTGGTCGCTGGATCGAAATGACTAGAGACAGTGTCCAGGCTCAATTTAGGCTGTCGCGCCATTGATGACGAAGATAACCAGATGTAAAGGAAAAACTCGTAGGTTTAGACTAAAAGGGACTACAGTAGAACCTCTATATAGTGACCACCCAAGAGACTATGCCAAATTGGTCACTTTATTCGATTGGTCAGATTATAAAAATAATTTAGTGCAGTATAATGTATGTTATCCAGAACATAATCCCGATTTCAGCCCCACTTTGCATTTTGCAACATTTGTGTCTGAATTAGTATATGACGTAGTATTTTATGGTCACATTATAGGATGTACTCCATACGTAGGTATGTGATACGTAAATATTGGGTAAAAAGTGGTCAATGGTCACAATATGGAAATGGTCACAATACAAAACGAAAAGTGTATGGAAAATCGGTAATTTACATCGGGACTGTAAAAAATGGCAACTTTAGGCAAGTGGTCAACAAATGAAGGTGGTCACTTCTGCAAGTTTTACTGTATTTGTATCGTCCCGGTTTAAGATAACAAATCATTATAGCTACATATTTTTTTTTTTTTAATTGCCAACACAATTTAACTCATACTTTCAATAAAATGCACAATATTAGCTATACCTGGAAGAAAAACTTTTTAAGAAACTCCAAAACTTCCTCCGAATCGCTTTCTGTTATCAACTCTACCGTAAAATGATCTTTGACGCTGAGTGTTTGGGCCATTTTCTGCGAAAGCCTTGCAACCGGATGCAAATCTGAAAGCTTTAAAAAAAAAAAGAAATACGGAAATGTCTATCAAAATCCTTAAAAAACAGAAAAGCCACCAAATCATTAAATTACAACTCACTGTGTATCTCCTTGTTTCGAGCATTGCATCATTTGTAACAAATGATGTCTTTGCCTTGCTTTCGACATGAGAATGTTCGACATTAGAACGCTTTTGCAAATCCATTTTGAACAATTTCGATTAAAACAACTTTAAAAACAATTTCAAAAAAACAAAAACCACAAAATCCTTTTATGCACTTAAAATTCGATGATAACCATGCAAAACTTAAAAAAGAAATAGAAAATGCACTATAATTTTATTCTATTCTTTTCTTATTATTTTTTTTTTTTTTTAAATATCCATTCACTATAACTTTGTCCGTTAAAAGTCGCCTTTCACTTCTCTGTAACGTTTAGTTCTGGCTACACGAACTGTTTTGAATAAAAAAGGTAAACTATCCAGTTCGGTTTTAGGGAAATGCTTTATATACCTTCGTGAGGCCTCTGGTCGCCACCCCACCTGAACTTTGTGTTCGAATACAACGTCTTATTCTTTTTGCAAACATTCTACAGACATCTGCTCAGAAATCGCCGATATAAAATTTAATTTTAGTTTGATTTCGTTTCTCGCGTTTTGCAAGCCAAGCAACAATCGGAGCTTGTGCTAAATATTGTCATGTTCAAAATTACGTATGTAAAAAAGTAATAATAATAAGAAAAAGTTAATCTATCCTATTATTATAATGCAGAGCAAGAACGCAGATTTATAATTTGAAACACAATAAATTCCAGTATCTGGTATGAGTATTACTACTTTCGGATTAGCTCCTGACATTGGCAGCAAGATACGACCGAGAACCTGACTTTTTTGTTCGCGAAAACTATAAATAGAGCCGCGCGCGCTGCTTTAATCGACCACGATATTTTGTAATTGTAATAAATTAATGGTACAATGTTGAATTTGAGAATTGTTCGAATGCGAACGATACGGTTTCCTTCTTGTATATCGCACTGATACCTTACCTTTTTTTTTATTTTTATTTATAAAAACAGGTCCAGTCAAAGTCATTAACATGTTCTTGTCCCAGGTATTCTTTATGGCTTGTGCCCGTTGCCCAATTCAACCGGTTCACGTTAAATAGCTTGGTTTGAGGTAAATGAACGTCAATAATCAATGAAAGTGAATACGATCTCCTCTATGTTATTATTTACATATTATTTGAATTATAACAATAAGATTACACTGAGAACGAACTATGTGTGTACATTATAGAAAAAGAGTTGTTTACTTAATCTCAATTACATTCGTTTAAGTGTGCAATTCATTACTTTATTGATAACAAAATTAGCACTGTGATTGAGTTATATTAGAACATTCCGAAATAAAGTTGAATCTTTCTAGTTGCTTATATAAATCAAATAAATTTCTTGAATTTTTGTGTTCTATAGATTTATTTGTCGGGTTGGATGGTGTATGATCACGATGACGTAGTTGTTGAACTGGTCTCGGGACACATGGGGCTTCTTTGACCTGTTCTTTTCATTACGTTATCGTACATCGTGTGTTATTTTAACAATACTTATTGAAGTGTTATTGTTCTTACTCATCTCAATGTTTTTGTATTTTTCTGGACACGCTACACTCAAGGTGATCAGTTCAAGATATGATGGACCAGTCAGTCTCACTATCTCCGACCAACTTAAAATCGCATACTATAGTTGAAAATGTCATGCAATAAATTTTGAAAAAGCTGTTAGAAACTCCTATGGAAAAAGTATCAAATAAAGCTACTACTTCTCTACTCATATGTAAACAAGAGTCATAGGTAGCCTTCTTCTATTGCAAGACCTATGATAGCATATGAAGCATCAGTATGTGGTGGCAACCTTTCTTGTATGTACATATTTCAAAGCAGTTCGAAGCTATAATGAAATTGCACTGCGAACCAATCATAAGTCCTTCCCAACACGATTTTACAAAAGGGCTAGTCTACTACAACAAATTTAATGGAGTTTGCTAATTTTTCCATTGAAGCGATTGAAGGCGGAAATCAGGTTGACTGCATTTAAACGGATTTTAGCGAGGCCTTCAAGAAATTGAATCATACCGTCCTGACTTACTAAAGCTACAATTACTGGGTTTTCCAGTCAAGTTTATTGGATCAGATCGTATCTGGTGTAAGGTGTTTTTACGTGAAGTAACTCAGGGAAGCCATTTTAATGAGCTTTTGTTTATTTCGTTTATTAGTGACGTGAGATCGGTTGCCATTCTAAAATATTAATTTATACGTATGCTGACAATGCAAAGATTTTTCAAAATGTAACTAATACGGCTGATTGCTCTCTCCTTCAGAGTGATTTTTAACGTTTTTACGACTTGTGTACACTAAATTGTATGTAAGTGTATCACTGTACCACTGTCTCATTCTCTAGGAAGAAATCTCCAGTTAAATTTGATTAAAAAGTAAAACATTTATGTGTTTATTTCAATTACAAAGTTACTTTTAGTGACCATTTTGACTATATTGTCGGTAAGTCTAACCTGTCTGTGGCTTTGTGCGAAAATGATGCTAGGATTTCAATGATTCGCATATTACAACAATTTTGTACTCATTTTTGTTCTATTGCCCATACCGGGCACATATGGTGTGGGCTTCATACTATGAGGTACGTAAAAATAGAATCGAGTCGGTTCAGTGAAGATTTTTGCGATTCGCACTTAAAAATCTTCTGTTCGTCAAAGTTCACTGCATCTGCCTCCTTACTACGAGCGTCTTAAGCGTTAATCTCCTACTAGTCATATGATGTTGGAGATGTCCTTAGAGCTTTCTTTGTAATTTCAATGTAATATCTTGTGAAATGAACTCCTCGCCATTGCTGGTTCGATCCTGGAGAGAATATGAGTTGCTGGATATTCCTCACCATCAGAAAAATTACGGCCAGTGTGAACCGGTCACATGTTTACATGTTTTAAATAATAGTTGTACGAAGATTATAGTCCGAGTATTCGAATCCCATCAACATTTGGTGTTGATAGAAATATTAATAAATATAGAAAAATATCAGTATATTAAGCTAAAGGCCAATTATAGGATAATCAATTTGAAACCAGAGATAAGGAGGAGATTTAAATAGTCCAGTATTTTCGATAACTGTTATGGCATCATATCCCTCATTAACCATAGTCAGCGTGTCCAGCTTACTCTTTTGCGAGAATGCACGTATACGGCGTTTATGTTATGAGGATGGAAGACCTCTGTTCTCGCTCCCTACCTGAGCTCTTGAAATTCGTGAGAAGGACGAAAAAATTTCGGGTAGAGACTGAAGGATTCGAATGCAATGGGCCATGTTGGCCTGAATGCTCAAGATGCGCTGCTTTGCTACGTGTCTTCCCCACACCAAACAACAACAACCATAGTCACAGGCAATATGATAACCAAATGACGAATGCTATACTAGAAATGTGAACCCTACTCCATTTGTCAAATAAGTTGGCGAACATTAGCCATCTAATGAGTCTTGATGGTTCTGAACTTGCCCCTGAATTGAAAAATAATAAATATATTGAATCTGCTTACTGTTTTAACACAAAACTAAGCTAAGTAAAACTTGTAACTAAATATTGAAAAAATATGCAAATTGACGAATAATTTGTTGACCCACAGTATGTGTAGCGGATTCGTTGATTTAGATTATGCAAAAATAACCTGTTACCGGTTTTTTCATGGGTTTTCGAATATGGGTTATAGAACTCAGTCAAAGACGTAATTTTTGCCTTAAGAATGGCAATAAATTGTATAGGACTTATCGTCGATGGCCTAAATTAAATGATACCGGAATTAGAAACAATGTAGAAACATGTACACTTGTACAACTTGTTAATATTGACAGCGGATTATAATTGGTTTTCAAAACTGATCTGTTTTGTAGCTTTGTATTCAAGCAATTTAATGGTGATCGATCTTGAAGTAGAACTCTACAAGTTCGACTTAGGTTCAAGCACGATAAAATACGTAAGCAAATTTAACTGAAATACGTAGTAATACTTACGCAAGAAGTCAAGGTTATTAATTCAAAAACTGTGTACTTCCGAGTTGCAAAAATACCGTAGAAAGGTCATATATATTTTGACCGAAATATTCAGTATGATTTATCGGAAAATCCCTTAAAAACAGTGTGTAAGTTCAGAAAGTGATGTCCGAATTCTTCATCTTAACAAACCTGTTGGACGCGAGCGTCAAAAAGTGGCATTGCAGATAGAAAAGTAGCGGGTTACTCGAACATAGGTATATCTGCAATATTGGTTTCTTATTCAGTATTGCTGAAACGGTTGATGAGTTCGAGTCTCACCACCATCAACTGTGTGTTGAAGAAACTGTTCCTTGTTGTTGATATAGGTACATATATGTACCTAGTGTAACATAAAAAAAAAATTAATTGCCTAGGCGTAGAAATATCGATGCAAATCTATGTTGTTTAAACTCTTGTAACGTAGTTACCACGGTAACATCTTACATTCATACAAAGAGAACGGTCAAAGAGCTTCCGCATACAAACCGGTGTAATACAAATATCTATTTAAGCTTACTATCAAATCACCTGTTTCTAGTGGTACCTACTTCATGACACCCACATACTGCTTAGCGGCTATAGTTTATTAGCACATACATATATTGTGGTTTCGAATCACACTTAGCCATGGATATCATCTGGGCCGAAGAAAAAATTTTGTGTTTTGGAAACATTAACACCACCAGAAGCACCAGTAATGCTTATGCCACGATTCTGTAATCATTATTGGTAGGCCATAGTGGATCGTTTTTCCACTACTGTACCGATGATTTTAACATGTGATATTGTAGGCAGTGGCCATACTCATTCCCTTTTCCATTACCCAGAAAGGAACAATTCGGGTCAATGCAAAAGTAATGTAATTCGTTTTTTCATATTTTGGCTAAGAGTAGTATAATCAATCCATTCATTTTATTAACAAGTTATCTTTGTTCATACTCTTTCATAGTGCCATGTCTCTCTTCAACAAATAAAACTGTATCGTCTGCAAATCAAGTCGAATCGTCGGTTATAAATAAGAGAGGCCCCAGAACGGTTCCTTGAGGTACTTCAAATTGGGTTCATACTGTACTGATGATACCGGAGCTGTTCTGAAACTGTTATGGCAATAAAACGTCGGTTAAATTAATAAAAGACATTTACGTAAATTACATAAACACTTTAAATAATAAATCTTCCGAAAAACATAAAAAACTCTCATCAGAAGCGAAATTTAATAATACTTTGTCTTTGAAGCTTTTAGTGGATGAACATTAGTTACTTCGACATTGGAATAGGATAGCGATTAGTGAGAATCTCAATCAACGGATCTCCATTACACATTAATGAAATCATAGATTCAAAATAGAATTGATATCGGTTGATATTGCGGTTCTTCCGGGCCAAAGACGTCATTTAAGGGGGGCAAGGAGGGCATTTGCCCCCCCCCCCCACTGAATTTGGTATTTTCATATATTATATATATAACATATGGAGATTTCTATATAAAAATACATACATTCATAGCATCTTGCCCCCCCTTGGAAAAGACTGAAATGACGACCCTGACCGGGGCGTTACTGCCTAATGAGTTAAGTTCAGTCATAAGGAAACAAGCTGTTCAGGAAGCCCCAGTGCCTGTCTACTTGTATATAGCTTTTCGGGGTTAGAGTCGATTTTCCGCCCTTTGGTAGTTTTGGTTACGAAATATAATAGTGTGAATAATATAAGGACTTTGGTATAAGAGGTATCTGAAAGGATGAAGGGTATTTGATCAATTCAAGTGTAAAATTTCAACCTTATAGTTGAACGAGTTCCAGACTTACTATACGATTTATGGAACGAGTGGACAAACTTTTAAAGGACTCTTGTATGGAGACTATACAAAAAACAAGAAAAATTTTCTCAGTACTAATTTTCTACACTATAATTCTTGCCTTACTAGGTATTGATATAACATAACCGAGTGGCTTAGGAACTTCTGTAGCTTCGTCCATTAAAAAGCAGGTGAAAAATATGAAAACGATCTAAATTTGAAGAATTTCACACCATAACTGAAAATCGTAATTGTGTTTATTTACATAATATTTCGGTATACCATGTGAAGATATAATAAGAGTGATGAGCGCGCGTGAAGCGATGCGACGCGAAACACGATGACAGCTAATTAGAATGCAAGCTGTCACTGTAATTGCATCTTAAACATACAAATACACTAACTATGTATTTAGATATCTAGATCAAAGGTTCCTGTGAAGTTACTGGACATTTTTAGGTCACATTAAAGATTAATGATATTTCTGCGCTACACTGCTCTGCTATTATGAATAAAGTCGCAAAAAAGGCTTATTACTAAAAATAAAATATTCAATTTTTTTTGGGGGGAGGCTAGATAGTCAGATGATAATTACATATGTACATACAATAATTACACTACATATATCTATGTATAACTAGACTAATGAGTGTATATTATATGTACTTTCATTTTTATTGTATTTTATAGTCACATACATATATGGAAATCTCAAGCTTTATTAACGAATCATTACGGACTAACGTGTTTTTTATTCTTATACAAGTTCCGGTTGGCTATGTATTGTAAATCGACAGTTGGACGTTAATGCTCACGACTGCGAATAATAGGCAGCCTAGGAAATCTGGGATAAAAAGTATTTGCCCTTGTTTGAAGCATGCTAAAGAGACAAGAGAACGTTTTTGAAGTAATGTAACTTAGCCTCCTAGAATTTAATATATGCAAACGGAGAGCTGTAATTTATTTCCAATCAGCTATTAAACCATACATTGTTCATAATTAAAAGAACAAAAGATTTATGTGCTACTATAATTAAATTGGAACCTTGCAACATTGTAATCCGGAAGATAAGATACTTTCAAATTTGGCCACTATGAGTTTGATAATCGATATTCTAACGCCTTTTTATTGCACGATCAGGGTGCCGAAGTTTAGTTAATTGAAAGAACAAAAGATTTATGTGCCTAGCTACTATATAATTAAATTGGAACCTTGCAACATTGTAATCTGGAAGATTAAGATATGATACTTTCAGATTTAGCCACTATGCGTTCGGTAATCGATATTCTAGCGCCTTTTAATTACATAATTTGGATGCAGAAGTTTAGTTTCAGTTTCTGCAAACTTCGCTGAATTTTACTATTTTGTCGGTTCAGTGTTTAGAATTTGATTAAAAAATCCCATCCCATCGTGGACAGGTCTTTTTACATTAAAATGAATATGTAAAAGTTCGCCTCGAATTAGCAGATATGTAGTTCCGCTTTCGGCCCCCTTAAAGAAAAATAAGAGATTTTGATACTGCAGAAAAGGGTCCTTTGTGTTTTCTATTAAAAAAGGCATCAAACACACAGTTACTCCTAGTAACGAAAAAGTTTCTTACTATTTCCTGAGCTCCACAGCATCAAACAAAATTTAATTCCAAATGATGTCGTAAATAGAAACGAAAATCCATCTACTGAAATACGTAGAAAATAAGTTCTGGGGTGCTAAACCGTAAATTAGAAAAAATACGGTGTTCGGACACATGTGGAGATGAAATCTGAACATAGTGAAAAAAAAGGTTGTTAAATACAATTTTCATTCAGTCGTAGCCAAATTCGAAACTCACATTAAAAAAGTGCTTGCGGTCCAGATCGAACACAATGAATCGAAAGTGGGTTAAAAAAAACTGATAAGAGTTTTCTCTTTAATTATCTTAAGTGTATCTATAATAGATCATTTTTAATTCTTCTTTTGTAATAGATTCACTTTTCGGTACCTTTTCCGGTTATAGTTTATCTTAGTTGATGCATAAAGCTAGCGTAGTTCAATCCGCCTTTGAACCAATCCCTAGAAATTTAAATCATTGGTCTTCGTCTCAGACTATGATATCTTCCATTACCATTTGTATTGACTTCTGCTAAAATCACGTTCACACAATGATGAAAGCGAGTTTCGTTTCTAATAACAGTTCTGCAAAAAATTTCGTTACACCCTTGGGTGTACGCTACCACCCATGAATTCGGTACTAACACCTATAGGGGTAGTCTGGTACAGGGATGGGGAACTTTTTCCTATCTATAGAACGGCTTATGCTACAAAGTTGAAACTCGGTATATATAGTACATGTAAATGAACTACAACAGTAATTTAAACTAACAAAATTTAAAAAAAAAATTTCAAATATCCATTGGAGTTTGGTAGGGGGCGAAAAACATGTTCAGTGAAAAAAATTAGGTCTTTCCAAATATTGAATTAATTTTTATTCTAAGGGGTTTTCATATAAATACATAAAAAGTGTTTTCAGGAGTTTTTGAAATTCGACCTCTAAGGGGGTGTAAAGGTATTATATACTTTTTCACGAATTCTTCCCTATCCCCCGCGGACTTTTTCAATGTTTAATCTGCTAAAAATTTCTTTTTTTTAATATTTTTAATTTAAGAACAAAATTAACTTTGCAAGAAACCTAACAATCTCGGAACTGATTATATACTCCGACTTTGACCGCTCCCGAACTTTGATCCAAAAAATAATAAAGTTTCGCCCAAACCATTGTCAGATTTTTTATTTTGACTAAGTGAATGAATCTCGAGTTAAAATACAGCGTCTGAAGTGTGACGAGATATGGAATACGTTTTTACTCTACAAATTCCTAATTGGAAGCATTCTTTATTTATAAACAATAGGAAAACCAACGGTCCTAAATGGAGTACTATGAGAGAATCCGATAAGCCAGATTTAATTTTTACACAACAGGAACAATTAAGAAGGTACTTGGCAATCCAACTGAGCAAGGTATCTAAAAATCCTATGTGCTTCAGCTTATGTTAGAGCAAAGAGTGATTAACTTCATCGAACACCTTTGCAAGGTCAGTGTAAATGAAGTGGGTCTCGCTGCGACTATTTCAAGGTGAGGCAATAAATTCTGCATAAATCGAAAGATTTGTTAATGTAGATCGAGACTTAAGAAAACCATGCAGATGAACCGATTTTATCCGTTTACAAAAGAGGTGCACTTGAATCCGTAACAAACTTGTTGACTGGAGACAAATAGGTCTATAATTCTAGATATCACGTTTTTTATCTGATTTGAAAATAGGTTATATTTGCATGCTCGTGAGAAAATACCAGAACTGAAAGGTAAATTGAAACCATTGAAACATTAAATTGGTCAAAATTAAAATTTTCTATCTTGAAGTGCTTTGGAGCTATCGGTCAATATTCTTAAACACGGTTTTTAAAGACTACCGTCGAAGTTGAAGAATTTCACTAAATTCTATAATAAACTTGAAATTCATTTTCAAAACTAATTTTTCCAAAATTTTGGCTTCGAAGTTATAGTGTACATTCAGCGAAGTCATTTTTTATATGAATTTCTATTGCAACATTCATAGTATTCTTCAAACTTAAAATTTTTTGGATAATCGACGTATTCAAAGGGTCAAAGTTGGTGCATCGACCACCTATTGTACTTTAAGGACTGTCCATTAGACACGTCGTAAAAAGACTCGCTTGGAAGAAAGAAAATTTGAATCGCGATTGAGAGAACGTTTCATCCGAAGCTTCTTTTCTGTGGGTTCTTTCCACCAGACGCACTTGCATACAAGACTCATCCGGCGGCTTTATTATCATTTGTCCAAAGGTTGTTTATACGGAAAAGTTAAAAATTGGATACTTCAAGAATACATAGATGCAATAAATTAAAGTCATCTTAGCTCTGTTGAAGCTCTGTCTTATCAATCACGGTTAATCTTTCATTTAAGACATAGGTATATTCACCTCGAGACAAAATCCACGTTTATACTTCGTTTTGGTGTACATTCGTGTGATTCTTCACCCCTTTCTTTCAAAATTGCCGTATTTTTTACTTCACCTTTACGATACACGATAGTTGACTACTTAAGTGCCTGGAATACTACCAGTGAGTATATCAGTTAAAAACCACGGTGCATACCTATAAGAAACTCAAGGCGACAACTTTTTGGAAGCTGGATGGTGCGTGTAGGGGCAGTGCAGGATAGTGGATTTAGGTAGAGCGTTTTTCCAGTCCAGGAACGTTGAGGTACATTTAGGCCCATTCCTACGATCGTCAGTTAAATTCTAACCGGAACTTTTGTATGAAAATCTGTCAGTTATAGTTCCAGTTAGAACGTAACTAACGATCGTAGGAACGGGCCTTATCAGTCAAATCTCATAGTAAATATTAGAAGCTGAAGCTATGAATGGCAGTATTTATTCCGACATCTTTCAACCACCCAACCTTGCCGTGGGTCAAGGCGTTCTTGAGTTGTCGTGCGTTCGGATAGACGAACCGAGAAAATTCGAATATGGGGTTTTCGGTCACATTTAAAAAATAATAATATACCATATGACTGTTTTAAACCGAGGCTCGGCTCTACGCGTTACAATCCTTTGGGACGGATTAAACTTATAATATCATAATATAATATAATCTCAGATTTCATGTAGAGTATAAATGTAGCAAAGAAAGACCACTTCAAAATGGATGTACATTTTTTTTGGTTAAAACTTGGTTTCGCGGTAAAATTTTGACTATCTATGAAATGCTTGGGCAAAGCAGTTCCTTTCAGTGAAGTACTTCACTCCGAGTCACTCACTTGAAGGAACGATTTCACTAATATGTACTGAGGACCTAATAAAAAAAAATAGGTAGTTTAGTTCCGTGAAGTAGTTCCGGGACTGTTCATGCCCTCGTTTCAATCTTGAACATGAGGACCTAAAAAAAAAGGTCTGCACAGTTCCGTGAAGCAGTTCCGGAACTGATCGTTCATGTTCCTGTTCCTGTTCCTGTCACGTGTCCAATAGAACTGCAGTTCACCAAAAGGAGGTAGCTCACTCACTTCAATGAAGTGTTCTTTTGGAACATAGTTCACTCCTGAACGACCCCTCTCTACTTTAACATATTTAGTTTTTCCTGAAAAAAGGAATAGTGAGCATAAAGATCGAAATTAAAGAAAAGCATATTTTCCTGCTTCGTTCATCGAGATTTATTTGAATCCCTATGGTATTCTGGACTGCAAAAACCAGTGAACTATTATACGGACCACAGGATTCAATATAATTCTGGAACTTGACCACTCCGTATAACTGGATATCAAAAGTATCAGGGGATTAGTGAAGGTTAAAATTAGCGAGCATATATACACTACTGTAGCTGCAAGCTGTGTAGAAACCACACATGGTAGAAATTACGGATGTTTGCCATTCGTTAATATTGTTTATATCGATGCTGAGTGTACGTCGCGTTAATTTTAATATGACAACGTACGACAGCAAAACCATTACCATCATTAATTTCGGCTCGATGGAGCATAAATTTGCTATTTTCTGCTTCGTTGCGCGAAATATTCGATACATTTCACTTGATAAGAGCACGTACACGAATTGTTGCTATAAATTTCTTATAGCCGTGTAGAAAATAATCATAATGCAACGTAATGTTTGATTCAATTATTCTAAACTTATTCCTTCTATGGGGGAGGGAATAGTGTTGCAATTTGGAGCATTCCCCGTAAATTGAGTATATGTACATACGAGAGTGAGTACCTCATCTTCTTGTCGTATATCCCGTACCAACTCAATCTTCTTCGATTCCAATTGACCTATTTCCGTGATGGAACAGCACTTGTTAAATCAAATAAATTGAAATTCCCCCATATAACAGTCTATTCAATAAATAATCCACCCTCTTCTTTCACAACTAGCATGCTCATTGTTCCCAGCCTCCAGTTCTCGTAAATACTTCAATCCTCTAACATACTAGAGTTAACAGATTTCCCATATATGTAACATGGTATACGTATGAAGTACACAGTAGGTGGTAAATCGATGTATGGTACA
The DNA here is from genome assembly GCA_949128065.1 of Beris chalybata. NCBI lineage: Eukaryota > Metazoa > Arthropoda > Insecta > Diptera > Stratiomyidae > Beris > Beris chalybata. The sequence goes on along the minus strand of OX421895.1, from coordinate 4,329,508 downwards.
TAGTATCGAACCGGGTAACACATATACACACATTTTATCTTTAGTCCCTTTTCCCGTTTCTAGCCATATATCCGTATAGTTAGTTGTTTGTTTCAATTGATGTGTTGCTAGATTTAGAGCTTTTCGTGCACTGCGATATCAAGTTTTGTTGTTTTTCCCCACGGCTTTCCCGACAAAAAAAAATGTCACATTGAAATTGATCACTTGCCAAAAAGGAAACAAAAATAGAAAATTTACATTTATTTTACATACAACATTTCCACAGAACTGCGGAAAGAGTATGGAGCTGTAAGATATGTGAATTTCACGTATCCAACCAAGTGATACACCCAATTCAAATAAGCAAAGATTTAACGACTATAGGAAAAACGGTCTTCGGGCGTTTGTAGTCCCTCTAGCGCCAAGAGTTTGCATAATTGTTGCTGAATTTTTTACTTCCGTAATTTTACACGCTTATCTTTTCAGCACTTGGACTATTCGCCGTTTCGAGTGCTCATTAAAAGGCGTAGGGAAAAAAACCACTCTTCAACGACTCTTCCAATCGGTAATTTAATATAATGATTGCACATGAACGAAAAAAAACCTATGTACACAAGTTGGCAACAGAATGTGTGCTAAAGTGGCGAGTTTTTGGTTCGTATTCGATTAACATAAATGTACAGATGTTAATTTCAGTTTTTGCTGCAATTCCAGCTCGGTACGGTTCAAGTACACACAAGCTATCAATAAGCGTCACATGAAATATATGTATCATATGTATTCATTAAGTATTTCTTATCTTACAACAGCATTTATATATCAGATAAATTTAGTGAAACATTTAATTTTTTAATTATCACAATTTTGCTATCACGTTCCTTATCAGGTTTTTGATTCAATTTATTGATGTATGCAGCTATTGTTGATACTATGGAGGGAATAGTAAATTTCTTTTTAATCCGATAAATCACTATTTGTACCCACTCGGACTTGCAAGCGGTGTATTTGTAATCGCTGAGTAAGGGAAGAGTTTTTAAGCCCTTACCAAAGTAATGCTGAGTGAGGGTAATGGCTGTAAAATATTCATGAATATATCCTCTGTTGAATAATGGGCAACATTCGTTTGAATTTTATATTGTAGCTCCAATCGTGAAATTCAGCTTGGGGAGTCCGTGGCTAGTAAATAGTTCACGTCAGTTGTTGACCCTGAATCCTCTAAAGAATTTTATGCCCATTTGTTACTACAATCACTTTCTTACCACATCAACGTTACAGTAACATTTTCCTCCCAATTTTGTTTTCGTGCCTTGTCAGTAATATTTCCCGTTTAGATAATTCTATAGGAACTGTATACCTACGCATCCACACCAAACAAGTTTTTAGAAAGGGTTTGGCAGATGTATACCAAGGTGAAAAACCAGTAAATTAAATTTTTTTTTCATGTTTATGGGATTTCGCATTATAAACATTCGAAATTGTTGACTTTTCGCTGCGAAATGGTAAATTTCCATGAAATTGTTGACTTTTCGCTGCGAAATTGTAAATTTACCGTTGAAAACCACAAGTTCACAAAATCACACTTGTATACCAAAGAAAAGGATGTACTACAACTGTGGAAGGAAACTGACAATATTTTTCCAACTCTTCACATGTTCGCACTATCACACTTCAAAAATGCAATTTGATAGCAAGGCGAACTTTTACATAAACTGGCGAACACAGCTGATTTTTTGAGGTTAAATTAGAATTTCTAGGGCAGAAACGACCGAATCTGCCAAACTATAGGTAGAGAGTGTTTTCTACATAGTGACGCTAGGTAATCCAAGCAACACAAAAACATAAGTCTTCCTAAAATTGTTACATTTAGAAACAAGTCAATCGTAGCTCTAAATGAAGTATTGAACTCCGATTTATATTTCAGTTGGGTATAAAGTAGAATAAAGTGTGTACATGAAGTATGACCTTTATTAAGGACAACCATTTGGTTGCCACTTGAAACCAACTTTTCAACTGGGTGAGTCTCGAAAAACAATATCCTTTTTCAAGGACTTTAAATGGGAGGTGCGGAAAAGACTTACTCAATTTCTTACATATTTATCGTTTTCGTCGGAACCATTTTAAAATTAACGTGTACAATTTTAAATTCCTAGCTCGACGCGTTCAAAAGGTATCGGTTGTTGTTGAACACGTGACTTCAGGATTTTTTGTATGGCAGCTACCCGAAGGAGTAAGACGATTTTGCCCGAACTTAACCTTACAAATTCAACCAAATATCCAGATTCAAAATTTCAAAATCCGAGCTCAATGCGTTCGTGAGTTATCATGCTAACGGACAGACAGACGGACGTCTAGCGGATTTGGAGTTTTTAGCCACAAATATACCAATATTAATGAACAACTTTTTTTCGTCCGAGGCTCGGTTCTATATGCTGGATTAAACTTATAATACTCTATATGTTTTCATCTAGAGTATAAAAAAAGTATCAGTGGCCAAATCGCCGACAAATATTTTGTATGCAACACCATTAAAAACTTTGCTCCCAAATTAATTCTTTTGATTTCATTATAGAAATTTAAATTATTTTAATTAATATGATACCTTTTAATCAATTGTTTAATTTCGTAAATGTCTAGCGTGTTCTCAGCCAACAAAGATCTTGTGTCAAAGGTTAGTAGGTATGTTACTTTCGATAAAAAAAATTCTCGGAAAGAATAAATTTTTAAAAGTTACAAAACAAACATTCAAAACCATCGCAACTTTATTATTTTATGGGTAGAAGTCCGGAACGCATTTAATACATACTGAGATGCGGTGTAGGTTACTATGCGACTGTAAAACCTAAAAAAAAAACGTTCCACATATGTATCATATCCTCCTGCAAGAATAATAGATTGTGACACACGCATCTATTGTGACGTCACTTAGAGCGTTGGACTATGGTTGCATTCTCCACTGATGTATCGTCTTAGCAACCGTCTGTTATTTATTAAATTATATGAAAATAAACACTCTTAATAACGTGATGCGCAGAATTTTAACCATTTTCTTCGCTAACTGTCGCAATCTCTTTTTCTTTGATTCATGATCCTCCTGGTTATTCGTGACTTTGGAATGGTAGCTTAATTTTATTCAAGGTGTGGTAAGCGTCTTGAGGAGGACTCTTTGAGTGCTGCGAAAGGGAGGGATTCTGAATATCATCCAACATTATTCCAGTTTAGCATATTGCCAACGAATAATTTCAATGGTAGAGGCTTTAAGAATTGTTACCACATTATTTTTAGTGATTTCTTTAAATTTATTATAAAGAGTTTCATTCTTCATTACAAGGGGAATGAAAAATTGTACTTGTTGCACTGAAGGAGGAACGGAATTAGTTTACTAGTAGTAACTAAATATAAACTCTTTAAATTGGCTGTGGAGACGATTGTCTGATCTCTATTATTTTTAGTTTATTATAAGCATGTTTCATTATACTAAGGGTAGCACAACAAAAAATTATTAGTATTATAAGAATTAGTTTACTAGTAGGTAGTAGGTAGCTGGAAATTTAATTTTTTTAATAATTTTACTAAACTTTATTCATTCAGTACTGAACGGAAACATGGCTTCAGAACTGCATGAATACTGAAAAAATCTGTAAACAGTCTGATCGCAACTTTATTACTTTTTGATTATTACATTCAAAAACTAATAATATAATAGAAGTGTAAAAACTGTTGAATTATTTTATTCTTCTGAAAGGTCTAATGTATCAATTAAATGAAAATATCATGCAGGTCTGCGATATGATATTCGTTTTCCACAGATAGGTATCCAGAGAAAACTATAACTTTGTAGATAATCTTGATTTTTGGGGGTACCTACTCATAATTCCAGGGTATAACAATAGCCTGAATCGCACTCATCCGTCAACCCCTGTGGCTAGACATTTTACGAGCCAATATTCATTCAGCAAAAAAATTGAGAAACGTAATTTTCCATACTTAGTTGTAAGAAATCTCAATGAACTTTACCCCATATATTCAGAAAAAAAAAAAAATCTTAATCAAAAATGTTATAGTTATCAACTTTTAACCCGTCAGTTTCATGTGGGTATTTATCTCCTACTGTAACATTTATACAGTAAGAAAACAAAAAAATGAATTCGGAATCTCAGGATACTTTCTGATGGTATTCAGAACCGACAATTCATTTTGGCTCGAAAAAGTTCGAATTTAGTTTGTTTCAAAACTTAACTCATATAAAATTAAAATGTTCCGTACTGTATGGCCACTCTCTAAGAATTTTTTCTGGGAAGAGATATATCATTCCGATAAATAAACTAATAATAAAATGAATTTAATATTTCAACCTAGGTATGTAGTTCAGTGTTCGTTCAAGTTGGTGCGAAATAATAAAACGGATCGATCCAAGTGAAGACACCTATATGTGAAGGTATTGATACAATCGAATTTACGTCCTTCATCCGTCGCTTAATTAGTATTCCCGAGATTTAATAAAGTTATAGTGAACGTTTTTTACTTTAGATTGACATCACACAAAGCGCAGGTAATTATTAATATTGAAATTCCATACAAATGTAAAACGTACAAAGATGTTTTAGAAAAAAAAGCATGAACGTGATTTGTATTAAACTACTATTACTCATTTAATTTTTTCTATGCAACACTGACTATACAAAACAGTTGATTAAACGCACTATCGACCACTACGAGTAACGACACACAACATAATAGTTACTAGTTACTAGACAAGTGCAAAAATGCAAAAAAAAACTATTGATCAAAATATTGCGAGAATCACTCACAGACTTAGATTTTTGCTTCGATTTACATGAACTTCCAAACTGTCGCACTATTTAGATTCTATATTAATCCAACGGAATAACACGCTAATAATAACAATTTGATATCATCAAAAGTCGGACGATAGTGACTAGTGAGCCGAGCACAAGGGATACGTGATACGAAAGTGGCGACACAATCTGCACTCAACAGCGGCACTCGGTATCTATCGAGTGTTAAAATCAACTAGGAGTATCTCGTAATTGCTTTATCAATACTGATAACGTCGAATAATCGAAAGCGGTTGGGAAGCTATATAATGTACGTATCATTCACCGAATGATTGGACTAGTCATTGGAATGAAACTTATCCGTCGGAAAGCAAAATTGATATGATCCCCGTGGTTCTTGTAGCGCAGAGCGGAAGCTTGTTGTTCTCGTTAAGTGAAAAGCGTTAAAGCTCATTGTTTGAGCAAGGAAGAAGTACTATCAAGTGGTAAACAAACACTGTTCTCGCTTCAAAACGCTACCGGTGACCCTCAAAGGAATCTAGTGTGTAGTGTTCTGTATTCAGTGGGGCTATTTCGTCCCGAAATCGCAACAGAAGCTTTCAAGCTCGAAAGTCATAGAGCTAAAGAACAAATAGTAGACAAACATAGTTTACAGAACGGACTAACACTTGACTACTCACATCCCATTCGCAAACTCCTTGCTCCCTTGAAAGTTAAAAGATATCCTGCGAGGGATGCGACTGGCACGCGCGTTCCATTCGGTTGTTCAGTTCAAATGGAGCTCACGTGTATCAGGTGTTTATATTTGCCATTCATCAATACGAACCAGCTGAGTAATCCATTTGCTAGTTTGCGATAACAGTACACGTTAGTACGCTATACAAGTTTTATGCGTTTTTAAATTTTTTTACAAAATAATTTGCTGATAGGCTTGGTATCTATTCAAAAAAATACAAAAATTGTTTGTCTGTTTGCCTGTGTTAAAGCTTGCGTTTTTACATTCAAGAAGTACTAAAACCGACTTTAATTAAATTTCGAATTTATACATACATATGTACATAGATATGTTGGCAGCTCGAAATACGGGCTATTTTAAATCTGTTCGAATTTGTGTTAAAACATTGAAGATCCCAATTAGAGACGAGTGAACTTCTCTTAAAGAACACTTCATTGAAGTGCGTAAGTACTTCACTTGTTTTATTATAAGTATTATTAATTCTGTTATCCAGAATTAGCTTAACATCGAATTTTGGTATTCCAACTGTGCTGAAATTTACTACTGTATAAAAAATGTCTATATACTTATTCAATACTGATAATAAGGAATAAGAAAAGTTAATGTTTTCTCTTAATTTTTCTTTCTTGTGATATACGTGTGAAAAAATAAACAAAATTATTTTTACATTATTTCTTCAACGTCAACTATGACCGAAACCTTCATGACTTCGATGATTCGAACTCGATATCAAATATATCTGATCTGATCAAATATCTTAAGCAGCAGGTTTCAAAGCATAGAGTATCTTTTTTGATTTTAGTTCACTTATAATATTATATATGATACATAATTACAATCGCTACTGAAACTCAACTGACTTTAAGAATTCGCAAAAGTAAAATTGTTAAAAGAGATGTTATTTGAACTCAAGCAGTTTAATAGTGAAAACGTTGATTTTGCCAATTTCGGATTTAAAAATCAGAGAAGCAAGGAATTTTGCCTCGTTTCAGATCTCGAATACGTAAGAATAACCAATATCACGAATGCTCATGAAGCCCTGTCGTAATACCTACTGATTTCTCAGGTAATTAGTAACACTCTTCACAGATCTTCTTCAGTTCTGCTTCAAAACTAGCTTGTAAATCGGATTGATTCCGATACAATATTGATAAAAAAAAATCAAATAGATAAAATTAATAAAGAATTTAATTCGGAAATTCGAGTTTTTTTCTGACTGTACTCAGTATTGTAAAAAGATATCAATTCGTTCCAGCTGAACATGTACTCCTAAACATGTACTTTTTTTCCCGGCGATGAATTTAGGCCGTAACTCTCAACGTTGATCATAAAAATAAATAGATGATGATGCGGCAACCATCTATCGACATGGATTATAGAAAAAAACGATTGAAACGAATTTCGAAATATCCAAATTTTTTTGCTATTACCTATGTAATTAGGAATATAATTTAAATTCATATGAGTTACTAAAGTACCTACACAGTAAACAATTTTGTGAAAATAACTGTCGTTAAATCAGTGAAATATTAGCAAAATAGAAATCTTTAGCAAAATTGAGAGTAATTCATAAAACTTTATATTTTTTAACATTTAATTCATGAATTTACTGACTGCGATGTAATATTGCAACACCGCATGCAATTTCACACATTTTATGTGTAAAATAGATAATTGTGTATAAAATTACACATTTTTCATGTAATTTTTTATACTTCAAACGTAGTATTTTGTTTTTTATGATATGTATTAATTTAATTCAATTCAATTAACTTTATTTCCACAATATAGGTGCTTAAAACTAGACATTGCTGATAAATTGGCTGTTTAGGTGGTCAGTTTGCAAATTTTACATCCATAGTTACATAACATATGTAGCTACAAGTTGTTATTAATAGTGGTTCGAATAATTAAAACAGTTTATAAGGAAAAGGAAAGCAAAAACCTTTGTTTTTATGTGTTAAAAAATGTGAAATAACTTGACCGCTTCGTTGTTTAATTCACTTGCTTCGAGTTTTTGTGTAAGGCGTGATTCAAAATTTAAAAAGAAAATAATGTTTTTAAAGTGTGAAGTTTGATGCTTTGTTTAAAACAAATAAATTAAATTTATATAATAAACATGTATGTATAGTGTTTTATACTTTCTACTCTTTTTGACCTATATCCTGTTTATTCCAATTATCATGCGAACACTGCACTTTCAATAATTAATTGTTCGGTTTCAACTTCAATGGGTATTTCCTAACTTTTTTACCGATTTCAATTGGCATATTGGCTATTAAGGGCTCATATAACTCTGAACGCCCTGCAAATGAGCTACGGGTTATCAAAAAATAACTACATACTATTCTCTGGGTGTAGATATAGGACGGTAGAGTAGTTCTTGATTTTTTCTTACGATGCACATAGGGGTATTTGAACGATTTACGCGGCCAAAATTATTTTAATGTCTACATCGATTCTAAACGACATTACTAAATAAAAAACAGCTTTCTGTTATTGATCAAGACATATTTATTGACAAAAATTTTTGACAATTTAAGACTTGACAAATTAAGATTCTGCATTCGGTCGAATAAGTATTTACAGTCACAATTTTTACTCCTTGTGAACCTAAACCAAAAAAAAAATTTTTAAAAATGCTTTTAACTTTAATTAGATTTTTTGGACATTTTAGTCAAAAAAAAAATCAAAGTACCGAAATAATACTTATCCGCGCTTTTCCGCGGCTAATTTTTTTATGAATTACTACCGAAAGCTTTAAACCTTCGACTTTATTAAGAATTATAGCAGGATCTAACTTGGAAGTATAAGAAATACATAAATAAACAAAAAAATAGCTAAAAAATTCTCCACAATACGTGTGATTTTCAAAACACTAAATCTAAACTGTAGAACGCTGAAAATAATGTTAATCCTAATATAGTTAGTGAGTTATTACCTGCTGTATCAGTATCCATCACTTTTACTTCCGAAATGGATGTAGAATAATAAATATTCACTGTTAAAATTTGTTTTCACATGAACGCCGAGAACAGACAAATACACCAAGTGGGTTGACCGAATTTGAACTGAACGTAAACGCGCGACGCGTGGACAGAGGAAAGGCGGGAGGGGCTGAGTTTTGTTCTTAGACTAGTCTACTAGCTCATGTAGTATTTTGTTTTTAACCGTTTCACATTTTGGTAAATTGACTTTTGGCCGCGTAGATTGTTCAAATACCCCACTGTGGATGTAACTAAGATTCTGTTTAACAAAGCTTAGTCCAGCCTACAGATTATCGTTTAACAGCCGTTAAGAAATACAATGGAATGAAATAGATTGACGTGCGAAGCAAAAACTAAACCGTGATTTAATTTCCGCTTCTCTATCTCAGGTCTCCCCTTTAGGCGCTGCGATCGCATTAGTGACTCTGAATTCGCAGTTCGATAAAAACCGACATGCAGTGGCAGCACAAGTTCAATATGGCGAATTTCTGTCAGTCCGTCGAGTGGTGAAGTTTTGTCATTTGGAGTTAATAATTTTCGGTAGTTTTTGGTGTAAATCGAGGCGGATATTTCGATCGTATTACGAACCTGAAAAACGACAGGAAAATTGGTAGGAAAAGTGCACGCATCAATTCCATGCACTTCGCGTGCAAATGCAATTGGCGTTGAATTATTTCCGATTTCAGTTCGTTTTTCGTTGTACAAGTCGCGCCGCCGTCCTTCGTGCGATTGTGTTGGTGAAACATAAAGGGCGTTTTGCATTTTGGCTTTGGCACTATATAGCCACTGTACTGATGCAGCACTGTATGTATTAAGTGCAGCAGCCGGTGGTCCTTGTCAAAAGTGAACGAAAAGTTATCGGAACGAGTGGCGAGAATCGAGAAAGCGTGTGAACAAAACGCATTGGACTGAATTTTCTGCAATTTTTCTTGGTTGGCGAACGTAGCTTGTTAACTTTGACAGGTCATTGTGTGATTGATTGCATCTGGAGCCGAGCTCGTTGTCATTTCATCGGGAAACTGTGTTAAGTTTGCGGTGCGTGTAACTGTGCTGCGTGCAGCGACATGAATCCGAAATTGTGATTTTTGGTGTGAACACTTTGAAAGTATTTCTCTGGGAAGTTGGGGGAACCAGCCGTTTAGTTAATGTGAGGAATAAGAAGCACCCAATCTACGGAGCAGAAAGTAAGACTGCAAACAACATAACCGCGGCCAACCAATCCGTCTGCAAGCAAAAACTGTAGAACGCTCGGCGAAGTTGTCTCGCAACTGGACCAAACGGAACAGCTGGGTTTTGTTGATGCATTTTTAGTTTCTGGATTGGTATTTTTTTGCTTTTATGTATTTTTATCGTTTTAAGTACATAGTTACGTTGCTAATCTTTACATAACTTTTTTGTTTGCATGACTTGTTTCTTTTGTGAGATTGCTCTTTCGAGTCGGACAAGTACCCGGTGTAGAAATCAACCTTTTCCGCACATGCACGAAGATGTCCAGTAAAGGCAACAATTTCCCCGCTACTGCGCAAGTATGCAGCATGACATCCACCAAAATGCATACAGCATCCAGCTTTTATTTTCCTCAGTAGCAAATTATTTTTGCAATCGTATAATTTTATTATTATTGGGACTGCAGTATCTGCTAAATGAATTAATGTTTAACTCCTCGGAAAGTTTAATATTCAGTCGGCTGTTTCATTAGACCGAATTATCACTGAATAGTTCTGCTGAACTTTTTGCAAGCTTCAAGAGCCTTCACAGAACAACTTGAACTCGCTTGAATAATAGTTTTCCAACTATCTTGTTTATTCCCCTGCAGCCACTTTTGTAGCGTAAGCAGTAACAGTGCCTTTTTGAGTTACTGTTACCGCATCAAATATCATTTATTTACCTAAACCACAGGTGATAAGGCCGTAGATAGGTGAGATTCAAACCCACTACCTCTGTGTAATGAGTTTGCTTAGTCCCGAGTCCCGAAATACAGTACTAGTCAAAATAATATGGACGGATAAAAATTATGGTTTTTTTTTCTTGTATTTTTTCACGAGTTAATATCAAGTTATGTCTACTATTTTATAAATTGTAATGTAGAGAATAGATAACTAAATATCAGAAAAACTACAATACAGCTTATAAAGTGCATTTTTGTTATAACGTACTTTTTTTCAATCTCCATTCACAAATGTGTAAGGTTCTTATTAACGTTTAAAGCGCACATATTTTATGTCCACTTTTTAGAAACCTTGTGTTCTATAGCTTAAAATGTCCAAATCCGGATGTACTTTGTATTGCACAAATCTTGTATGGCCTAACTATTAAACAGCGTGTGCATTATGCAATTCAAAACTCTAACTTAAGACGTACGGCATAAATTGAAGAACACAATTATTGTATGTCCAGATACTACAATATATTTTTGCTCCTACTGTCTGCAGAATAATGAAAGCAATTACGGCCGTAAAGTTTCTAAGAAACTATATTTATCTTGCGAACTAAACGTTTCTATCATGTATCGTCTTTATGACAAATTTTGTGCACAGCAAAATTTGCCTAAATGTACTATCAGTGTCTACCGATCCATCTTTAATAGCTATGACCCTCAACTTAGTTTTTATAAACCGAAAAAACATCAGTGCACCTTCTGTAATAAATATAAAAATATTTCGGAAAATACATTACTGGAAAGTGATTGGCGAGTGCACAAAAAAAGAGAAACAGATGCTCTTAATATGAAAAAGGAGGACAAAATTAAGGCAGTAGAAGACAAGGCAAAAACATTAGATGTAACAACTGTAGAAGCACAAGGCGCTTTTATGGAGTGAGCTGTCACTTACAAAAAAATACTCAAAGCCTCTGACAATTTCTCATGCAAAGAAAAAAAACCTTTTGTATTTATTAAATGCTGGTGTAATACCAAAAGAATACAAATCAATTATTGATTACTGCCTTGCCTACCTAAGGAAACATACCAGATCAAATTCCAAGTGATAGTCTCTAAATAAATTTAACGTCTAAACCTAAACGAGTCCGTTTTAGTAATATCAATTTTGCAGGATTAAATGTACACTTATTTTAAGTCACAGTTTTGACATGTTTTAGTCTTCAAATAATGTATGTCCAGTCATATTTTTATTGACAACTCTGAATTGAACAGCTGTAGCTGTGACGTCTTAATAAATAATAACTTATTAAATTCTCAACTTTAATATAATTTTTACCCTTAGAAATTATAACATTCGTTAAATCTTCTCATTTCTAAGAATTACCTTCTGTCAAACATTCAAATATATTTATCTCAAAACTAACTATTCTGGACATGTAATATGTGTGCTTTAAGCCATCGTATGTTGGTTATAATGTACTATCGGTTATAAAGTTCTACTTTTGTGGTCCTTTCGGCGAGCAGCTTGGGTAGGGCGCCAGATTTATAAGGAGGCTCTTCAGATCAACACGGTATTGCGGATCTGTTTGCTCGTTACTTTTCTGGCGTCAATGTTAGTAAAGTACAAGTTAACTACAATTAAATTTTCAGTTCTCATATTGTGTCTTCTATTGATGTCAATTCCGATGACATCCTTAGAATGTTAAATGATCTTGATGTGAGTAAGAGTGCTGTTCTCGACAACGTCCCTGCTTTATTTTAAAAAATGTGCAGTGAGTATCTCGCGCTTCCGCTGCCTCTATTATTTAATAAATCTCTGTAAACAAGCCGCCTGGCTCCAGTTTGGAAAATTGTCTTTCTGGTACCTACTCATAAGGCTGGGGAGAAAATCAATATCGACAGTTCCTTCGTTTCGTCAGTAGATGTAGAAGATGAGGACAGAAAAATGATCAATGGAGTTCAGCGAAGTAGTTCTGAAATTCTTCGTTCCTTCGTTTAATCAAGAGATCTAGATGATACCGACAATAAAAATGTAGGTAGATCTAAAAGATGATGAAAGCAAAAAGGACGCTTTGCCACGTCTAATGTCTAATGGAACTGCAGTTCAGCAAAAGTAGTAACTTACATCACTCACTCACTTCAATAAAGTGTTCTTTTTGTTCACTTCGAAACGACCCATCTCTATAGCTAGTGAAAACACAGGGACTGACCTTTAGATTGCGTGGTATTCTACCTCTTGTACTTATCAACACACAATTGATACATGTGATTTTTTTCCACGGCACTAACTTCGTGTTGGTAGAGCTAAATATTAGGCTTTTTTTAATTGGTGTATTACTACATCCTTTGTATAGTTCTACACTAAATTTCTGTTTTTCGTATTCTGTCCGCATATATAAAAGGGAGTGAAGAATGATTTGTTGATGATTTGAGTGTTTTTATAGCATAATCCGGTTTGAGTAAAATGTAATTTAATTTTCTATTATTTTCCTTTCGTTTTAGATCATATTCCAGCCAGAATATAATATGAGTTTGTAAAACTAAATATTAAACAAAAAAAGAAGACGATTTTTTTGGTGTCCGTACGCAATTGATCAGCTTGACAAGTATTTGCGTCGAATAGGTGCCGGTCTTGGCAATGCCTGGAAGTCGCTCCAGCACGACTGACCAAGAATTAAGTAGATCGCCCAGGGAAAGTGGAGAGGATTCGGAAGATGAAAGCGAAATTCTTGAGGAGAGTCCATGCGGACGATGGCTTAAACGTCGCGAAGAGGTAAGTTAGCGCTGAAAGTATTGTTGGAATTACTAAACATAAAACGTATAAAAGCCTAAATCCGGAGGTTTTTTCTCTGACATGCTTAACATTAGCAGCTCCTTTCGCCTTCCGGACCACTGTAGTGTCTTATCAGGCGGAACTTATGGCGATCAAGAGGCCTTGTCCTGGCTGAGGTGTAGTGTAATATTTATCTACTAGGGATATTAGCATTTTCACAGACAGCCAAGCGGCAATAGAATCCTTGGATTCGGCATCAACAACATCAAAGGTCGCTTCAGAATGTCGATCATCTCTTAAGGTCAACTAATGTTCATGACGAGGAAAAAAAAATTTTTTTTTATTGATTTTCATCCCGAAGCTATTGAGAATGCGTGGACAAAAGGAGATTTCGATATTGAATATATTTCACGAGTTACAGACTTATTTGTGGAACGGTCGGACGATATTAAATATGATTTTTTTCTAACTTAATGGGATTAAACTCAATTGAGAAAACCAAATCGATGTTACATATCACACTGCGAGACAGATCTGAGCGAAGCTGGATCAAAAACGCTCTAAAAGGCTGACTTTGCTCCAACTTATTTTGACAGAGTTTCTAGTTCTTGCAATAGAACAGCAATTTCATCTTCCTAGTCTCTTCCGCTTCTGGTTCTGACACAATATCAGTTCTATTTCTGCGGGCGTCGATGGTTTCATATCAACCCCGTCGAGCAAAACATTTGTTTCGTCGAGATATGTTAAGCATTTCTTCAACTGGTTTGCCTGAGCATTCATTTCGCAATTACTGCCTCGGTTTTGCAAAATACATTTCTAATTTTTACCTAAATTCCATTCAGGCAATTTAAAAATGTCCTAAGTTGTAGTGCTGAGCTAAAAACTTCATAAAATATAATTTCCAATACTAGGTCGAGCAAAGAGATGTGCCAGGAATCGATTGTGCCCATTTGGCAATGGATACTGAAGAGGGCGTTGAAGTAGTTTGGAATGAAGTTCAATTCTCGGAGAGAAAGAACTTCAAGGCACAAGAAGAAAAAATACAACAGGTGTTTGAGAACCTAACGCAGCTAGAACATCCCAACATCGTTAAGTTCCATCGCTATTGGACCGATACACACAATGACAAACCTCGAGTAAGTATCGCTTTAAAATACGCTGTGCTGCGGTTTTTATTGTATATTTCGTTTATATTGCAATTAAGGTTATTTTTATAACGGAATATATGTCTTCGGGATCACTAAAGCAGTTTTTGAAGAGAACAAAACGAAATGTGAAAAGGTTGCCACTTCAAGCATGGAAAAGATGGTGCACACAAATCCTATCTGCTCTAAGGTTAACTACGAAAAATTGACGTTTATTGCTCTTGATTTATAATTGAAAATATTTAGCTATTTGCATTCCTGTTCACCGCCTATAATACATGGCAACTTGACCTGTGATACAATATTTATTCAGCATAACGGCTTAGTAAAAATTGGTAGTGTAGCTCCGGATGCAATTCACCACCACGTGAAAACTTGCAGGGAAAATATGAAAAATATGCACTTTATAGCTCCGGAATATGGATGTAAGTTGTGACCCAACTGTCGCGAGAAAAAAAACCAATTTTAAACGATTCGATTTGTTTCAGCTGCTGTAACTCATGCCATTGATATATATTCATTTGGAATGTGTGCTTTAGAAATGGCTGCTTTGGAAATCCAAGGAAACGGAGACTCGGGAACTTTAGTTACCGAGGAAAATATAAGTCGCACTATAGAAAGCTTAGATGATGAACAACAGAAGGACTTTATTTTCAAGTGCCTCAATAAGGATCCCACTGAACGTTCAAGTGCTCATGAACTGTTGTTCCATCCGCTGTTGTTTGAGGTGCATTCGTTAAAATTGCTAGCAGCCCATTGTCTCGTTAATTCAGCACGTAAGAACTATTGTTAATATCAAACTGTTTAATGTTTAGGTACCGCAGGATTTATAGTCTATGTTGTATGAACTGTTTGTTTGCTTACCATTAATTTACGTTTTTAATTCTCTTCGTTTGAAGATTTAAATTCTACGTAATTATTTGTGTTTTTTTTTCCGTTGATTTCATACTTCTATAACAGCAAATTTTTCGGAAACTATAATCGATGAAATGATGCAGCGTCTTTACAAACCTGACGTTATACTTGCAGTCATTAACGGAAGCCGAGAGATTTTGGAATACAAGCTAGCAGACGTGCCGTCTGCAGAAAAACTAGAAAAATATGTAGAAGATGTAAAGTAAGTAGTTGATTAAAAATTTTGTGAAAGAATTTTGAATCATCATAGGAAACGTGTATATTTTAGGTATGGCATTTATCCTTTGACGGCGTTTGCTGCAAGGAAACCACCTCATCCGCGCCCTAGGGCTGTGTCGCCTGAAACTGCAGAGTCTGTTAAATCTGTAACTCCGGAACCAATTGACGTAGAAAGTAGAAAAGTAGTGAATATGATGTGTAGCGTTAAGCCAAGGGAAGATAGCTGTGATTTATTGGTAAGTACTATAAATTGAAAATTCCCGAAAAAAAACCCAATTCATTTGGTACATTTCAATTTTTAGATGACGATATTGCTCCGAATGGATGATAAAATGAATCGACAACTGACATGCCAAGTATCACAAGACGACTCAGCTAATCTTCTTTCGAATGAACTCGTGCACTTAGGTTTTATTCATGATGTTAGTAATTTTTCATTTTTATTTTTTCACTACTATACATTTTCTTCCGCTGGATATTTATGGGAAGAGTGTAGCAGCAAAAAGTGCCGTGCGCCTAAGACAGTCAGGCGGCTGGGTATCTAGACCTAGAAGGCACAGCAGCATACTCGAACGGTTTAGGCAATGTAATCCGTTAGAGGATACAAACTATTTGATTCCGCAGTTTGAGTTCTCTAAAAGATTCTCAACGAGGATCCCTAGCAGTGAGGGGATCAGTCCCACGAAGGGGTCTCTCATATCTACACGGATGGTTCGAAGACAAACGCGGTACAGGTGTAGGGGTATTCTCCGCCGAATTGAATCATAGCGAGGCGTTCAGAAAACCTGACTGCTGTAGCGTATTTCAAGCAGAGATGATGGAAATCGTTCAGGCTTGCAATCTGCTAGAATGCGAAACAGATAGGCAGGCGGCGATCAAGGGGCACACTTGAGCAAATCCTGCCTCGTGAGGCTATGCAGGGATAAGATTAGTGCTTTATGCACCCTTTTAAACGTTACAATTTGTTGGGTTCCGGGTCACAGCGGGATTCCAGGCTACGAGGCTGCGGATGAACTCGCGCTGTGTCAAGCGCTAGCTCTTCCAGTGATTAGACCCATGCAGGACATTAAACACGCTATCGATGTGACGGCCATATCAAAGGTTAACACAAGATGGTCAGGCCTCACATCGTGTCTCGTAGCCAGGCAGCTCTGGCCGGCCCTAAATACGAGCAGGACAAAGTTTATCCTACTCGGAGATATGAACACTCTTCGTATCCTAATTGGAGTACTGACGGGTCATTGCCTGATCGACCGGCAGGCCAGAAGACTAGGTGCTGCGAACGGTATAGAGCTGTGCCGTAGCTGTATTGAACCCGATGCCGAAGAAAGCATCAAGATTAATTCCTAGGTACTTAGCTTCAGTTTTAAGCTCCAGAATGGTATTACCTATTTTTGAAATTGTAAATGGGGGTATTGCTCTTTTTCGAGTGAAAAAAACCAGTTCAGTTTTTGTGGGGTTAACCCGCAACTGGCAAGTTGTAGGCGGCAGCCCATTTGTCCAGTTTGGGATGTTGCGCCATTGAATAAAAGAAGACATTATTTGTTTCGAATTAAGTGTAAAATCTTGAAAATTTGTTTAAAACCAGTTTATGTTTGGTCCTGTGACACTCACCATTAGCTACCTGGGCTCTTACTTTCATAACTCACGGTCACGGCATCTTCTTTATCGCAATGTACTGGCCTACAACAGGTTTGTGTGAATCATTGAAAAACAGTTGCCTGGCATGAACGTCTTTAATTCTTCTATTTCTGACTGAATTTGTATTCAATTATAACGCCATAAATGTTAAAAGCATTGAATTGTTCTTTCAGTCCGATCGGGAAAAAATAGCAGCACTGATAGAGGACACCTTACGTAGCAGTTTCAATAAACAGCACCAGCTGCATATCAACGCTTTGCAACAATCGTCGAGTGAAGTCATTAAACAAATTTCAGTACATCACACTGGTAATATTTTTGTGCTTTTGTTACTCCAATATAAAAACATTTAATTAAGTCAAAGCATTAATTAAAAATATAGGAACTGATCGAGGATGGGTTGTTGCTGATACAGATTGTTCGTCGAACACATCGGGTGGTCCTTCAACACCGGGCGAATCGCATAATACGGGTTCAATTAAAAATCCTACAGAGACTGAAATTGCTTGCAGTGAAAGTAAAAAAATACAGGAAACGGACGATGAAACTCAAACTTGAATAAACTAACGAAAAAAAAAACAGAAAAACAAACGATTCGAAGCATATTGAAACTAACCACGAATAATACCAATCAATAGTTGTATAATTTTCATAATTTTAATTATTTTTTTATTTATTGTCAAAAATGTTATGCTTTTCAGTTTTATTACAAATAAGATGAAATTTAAATGAAATTCTTTAAACAAAAAAAAAAAACAAAAATATTTCGTTTGCTGGATCAAACATGAAATTATTACATTATACATATTATAGTTTCTTATTGTTCATTTTATTGTTTGATCTACTTATTATACTCAATATTATTATGTGTACTTGAATCCAATGACAACAAGAAAGAAGACATAACGTTCCTATTGTTTTATCGGGATCCTAGTCTGGATGCAAAATGATATTATAGTTAATTTTAAGGTTTGATTCAACGTTTGAATGTTTTAATGATCAATTTTATTTTGAATATGCTATCGAAATTTTGTCGTAACCACAAGCCTACATGTTGATTGAAGTTGAAGGTAAACTAAACTACTGTAATGAATATATTTATCTAGTCTCTATAAAAGCCAGGTTCTTTACGCCAGTATTTTATTTTTATTTATTTTCTTTTTCTATTTTTTTTTCCAAAATTACATCTACATAATGATTAAAATGAAATGAAAATTAATTCTAATACGAGCACAAGAAGTATTTCAATAATTTTTAATGTTTTGAAAAAAATAGGCCTTTTTCCCAGTACTTTTGCGGTGGAATTACTTTTGTAATGTTTCCATTTCAGAGGAAAAAATGTAGAGTACTTGTATTTTAAAGTTTTATTTCCGAAAAGCTTGTAGCGCATGAAACTAAACTATCATATCATCAGTTATGTTAGTGCAGTGAGTAAATTTTCCCGATAATCGTTGCCACAATCTTGACATTTAAAGTGTGTGTACCGGATTCGTCAGTCTGATCGTTTTTTTTATTGTTCTTAAGGTTGAAGATGAACTAAAATTCTGTGGCGATTTTTCAGATTCTTGTGTTGGAGTCCACTTTTCACATATAAATAAAACAAAAGAAATTTGCCGCACTACTAGCAAACGAATGGAGATATTTTCCAGTCTACGACGCTTTTGCATAACTTACTGACCGCGATTGCATTTGTGAGGTATTTTTCGAGTTTTAAAAGTAGATATGGGTCCAAAAAGGAAATGAAACAACTCTAGAGAAAAGGAAAATTATTTTAAATTTATGGAAATGAAACTTATCAAAGAAATTTGTGAAATGTAGTTGGACCACAGTTCACGATATGATAAAGCGGGTTTCAGGCCGGATGAATTTCGAAATCTTAAAACAAGTGAAAGATCTAGCAAGCTTAATCCTAGAGATAAGAGAGATCTCAAAAATGGTTGAAAAGGTACCAAAAACCAGTTCATCGAAAATCGTAGCATCATTTAAGGAATATCAAACATCAATTGTTTCTTAAACTTAAAACTGATTCAAATATAACCGAAAAACATTTCATAATATACAATTTGATGAATAAGTTATTATTATTAGAAATATTGCTGTCCGGTTAAGGCAAGGTATCACTTAAAACACCCGGAAAATGCCTCAATTTCACGATTTTTTTTGGATATAAAATAAATATATATGGAAAAACAATTATTGGGTTATATAGAGGTATAAGTGAAGAATAATTGTGAATTTTTTTAGAAAAATATATTTCAGGGGCTCCAGCCCCTATGACGTAAGACCGCGATCGGCGTGAGTTGATTCACGCGGTACCTTCTACAGCCTCGCCAAGTGATCCGAAACCAAAAATTCAAAAAGTTTATGAAACTAAATTAAATTTGTGGGGCCCCAACGTTTTCCGATTTTCGAAAAACGCCCTGAGACTAAAATGGCAGCTATTTGAAAAAAAAAAATCATTTTTTTCACGCTTTTTTTGGCTTAAAAACTCAAACAAAAAAAAAATGGAATAAAAAAAAACTCGGCGTTGGGGCCCCCCAAATTTAGTTTACTTTCTTTTAAGCTTTTTTTTATTAAAATCGGTTCATTCGTTCGAGCTGTAGAACGTACCGCGCTCCGGAAAAAAGTGGTTTCGAGAAAAACGCGTTTAAAGCTTGACGTTATAAAAAAAATCGTATTGAGTATCGGGGCAACCGTTCCACAAATCGGTCTGTAGCTCGTGAAATACATTCGATATCGAAATATCCTTTCGCCCCCGTATTCTCAACATGTTAAGGATGAAAAATAAAATAAAAAAAAAAATACATTTTTTTCCCGTCGAGAAGTGATACCTTGCCTTAATAGAAAATACAAATTTGCGGGCCATTCTTCTAAAATTCCCGTGCTATTCCAAAAGGGGAGTCCTTAATCAATTCAAAAATTACATTATTGTTTTTATTCAAAAAAATTCCTGAAATTTTTCGGCTTTGAAAATTATTAACTTTAGGAAGAAATTCCCTAGGCTGGCATCACTGGCACGACCTAAAGAGACTAAAACGTCAGACGACAAAACTTATCAGACAAGAATAAGAAGAGAAGCAAAAGCAGTACAGAGTACAGTAGCAAGACGGTTTCGGTTTAGTCGTAGTTTTTTAAGTTATTCTGTGGTCAATTAGTTTGCACTGAGTTTTCTAAAAGACTGTTTGAATTGGCTACTGTGAAAGTAATAACCGAAACTGTGTGACACATCGTTGAAATCAATTGGTGAGTATATTTTGTGTGAAATCCGAAACTTTCATTCCATCGAGTGAATCACGGTGCAAATAATCTCGGGGATTTCCGGTCATGTGTGTGTAGGGTATAAAACATCGCAGATAAGATTTTAATTAAGTTTTTTATAATGTTGATATCAATTCAACTCGTGGAGCTCGAAGTTGTTAGATCGGTGTTTTAGAAACAATTCCGATTGCCCCCTAGTTGGTTGAATGACTGTGTTTTTTTTTTTTTTTTTGTTTATCGTTCTAAATTCCTTCGCACAATCTTGTAATAAGGTAAATCAACACCTGTGACTTGTCCTGCACGGTTATTAAACCACCTGCCTGTACAGTGTAACACCAGACAGTCACAGCCATTTGCCAGGATCAAATTTCTTTGTTACAACTCCTTCTACAGTCAGGTACAAACGTTTTATTGATTTATTTTCATTTGATTTAGAACAAAAATGTCACTGTACCCATCACTCGAGGACATGCATGTCTCTAAGATCATAGAGTCACAGAATACTGCTGCCAGCCAATTTGCCATAGCCAGAAGCGTGAATGACGACAAACAAAACAACCTTGTCCTATATCCAGGACTAGAAAATTTCCTAGGCTTGGAATTAACACAGGAAATGATACGTGACAATATGCCTGAGTATGTTCTTTGTCTCGATTTACCAACAAGTACACTAACTTTTCAATTTTGAACGCAGGTACATGGCAAACACTTCTTCGCAACAGCAAATGATTCCGGCTTGCACAAATGACATTGCTCCACTCTCCGGATCGTTGAACTTTCCAGCTCGAGCCGAAGTCACACATAACATCCGTGAGTTCATACTCTGCAAAGATGGCAACGGAAAGGTTGGACTTCGCGTACAAGCGGCAAATAATGGAATTTTCGTGTGCATTGTTGTTAAGGACAGTCCGGCTGCGATGGCAGGCATACGATTCGGCGATCAAATAATTCAGTTGAATGGAACTCTTGTTGCTGGATATTCCGTCGAGAAGATACACAAAATGCTAAAGGCATCGAGCAAGAATAACATATCGGTTATAGTAAGAGACAGGTATGTGTAATTTGTTTAAATATTTACCGACTCATCTGCAAAATCAATCTTAGGCCCTTCGAACGAACGATAACGCTGCTGAAAGACTCTAAAGGAAGCCTGGGCTTTCAGTTTAAGAATGGCAAAATAACGTCGTTAATTAAAGATTCTTCCGCGGTTAAAAATGGCGTTTTGACTGAGCATAATATTTTGGAAGTTAACGGCCAGTCTGTCGTCGCGCTGAAAGATAAAGACATTAAAAAAATCATGGATTCAGCTGATCGAGTGGTTAAGATCAACATAATTCCAACATTTATTTATGAACATATGATCAAGAAGTGAGTACAAAATTCTTTACTGTACTGAATGTTGAATTACATTTACTTTTCTGTTAGGCTTTCGACGAGCTACTTGCGAGGTATTATGGATCATAGCATTCCAGACTTTTAAAGGACCTTTTACCTTATTCTACTTACTTGTTCTTTTTTATATTATATATCTATTGAATTTTATAAAGTATTAAACGTATTGTGTGTGAAAATTGATGTGAATTTATCACAATTACAATATACGTTTCGCACTGAACTACCATAAAATAATATAAGCATTTTTCATTTAAATTTTTTTCTTCAACTTAAACTTTCTTATAAGACTCGTAACAACAGGGAGAGCAACGCCACATACAATGTGGATGACGAGATTTCTCAGCGGACGTAATTTTAAATTGCTAGAAATATAAGAAACGTGAAATTAATGCTTTAAGTTTATCAAACCAGTCATTGAATTTAGACAAAAAGAGTAATATTACAGGAGCTATCATTGATCGCGTGCGGACCAGACTCATCATCATCAATGGCGCGACAGCCCAAATCGGGCCAGGGCCTGCAGGATACATTGTCTGAAGTCATCTCGGTTCAGCGCCCGCGTCCTCCAGTTTGTGCATCTAAGAAGCGATTTGCAATCTGCGTCAACTGAATCCTCGTATCTTTTTCGCGGTTTTCCCACCGGTCGCTTGCCATGGGCTCTACCTTTCAATGTGCGCTTGGGAATTCTTCCGTCATCCATTCGCTCCACATGACCTGCCCACTGCAGCTTACGGAATTTTATAAGAGTCGATGCGGCTGGGTCGTCATAGATGTTATACAACTCGTTGTTGTACCGAATACGCCATTCAGTGCCTTCTCTTACTGGTCCCAAAATTCTTCGAAGAATTCGTCGTTCAAAAGCGTCTATTGATTTTTCAGACGCTTGGGTGAGAGTCCACGTTTCACTTGCATATAGTAGCACAGGTCTTATTATGGTCTTGTATATGCGAAGTTTGCTCAGCCTGTGCACTTTTTTCGATTTTAAAATCGGGAGAACCGAGAAATATGCCTTATTTGCTAGTGTGATCCGTTGATTTACTTCGTCCCGTTCGTTGCCGTCTCTTACAAGGTGTGATCCCAAGTATGAGAAATGATCCACATTCTCCAGATTGTAGTCCCCCAAGGTCATATTTTGTCTAGTTGGCGCGTTTCTTCTTGTTTGGGTCATGAACTTGGTCTTATTCTCATTGACCCTTAGCCCGACATCCTTTGCTGCTGAGTCTAGACAGTGGAAGACTTCCTTTGCGTCTGGAACAGATCTGGCCATGATGTTTACGTCATCCGCGTACACCACTAGTTGAGTGGACTTGATTAGTAGGGTACTTCTGGTATCAACGGGTACCTTTCTGATGACATATTCCAGGGCAAGGTTGAAGAGCATGGGAGCGAGTCCATCTCCCTGCTTCAGGCCGGATTCTGTTCGGAAGCTTTGGGTTAGCTCGTTTTGTATCCTTACTTGGGATTCAGTGTCAGTCATGGTCATTTTTGTTAATCGGACGAGTTTTGATGGGATTCCAAAGTCGAGCATTATTTTATATAGTACATTACGATCTATACTATCGTATGCCTGTTTGAAGTCCACGAAGATCTGGTGCACGTCAATGTTATACTCCCAGCATTTTTCTAGCACTTGTTTGACTGAGAATATCTGGTCAATAGTAGATCGTCCGGTTCTGAAACCACCTTGGTATTCGCCGATAATACTTTCTGTATAAGGCTTTAATCGATTATGAATTACTTTCGTCAGTATTTTGTAGGACGTACACAACAATGATATGCCTCTGTAATTTTCACATCGCAATTTATCTCCTTTCTTGTAGATTGGACATATAATGCTTTGGCGCCAGTCGACGGGTATTTTTTCTTCCATCCAAATTTTTGTCAGGATTTTGTGTAGGAGGTTGGCGAGGTATGGACCGCCTCCCTTTAGGAGCTCTGCTGGTATTGCATCAACTCCGGGTGATTTATGTATTTTTTGGTCGCGCAGGGCTGCTTCCACTTCTCCGATAGTGGGTACCGTAGTTGATGTCTGCTCATCCGATGGTGCACTTGATGTTATAATTGGGTCGGTGGTCGTCACTCTGTTAGGGTTCAGCAGCTTTTTAAAGTATTCAACCCATCTTTGTTTAATTTGTTCTGCGTCACTAAGGATATTTCCTTCCTTGTCTTTACAGAGGTTTGTTCGTGGCTTATAGCCTTGTCTTATTTGTTTGACGGCAGTATATGCGGATCGTAGATTATGTGACTTCATGTCAGTATTTAGGTTTATAATTATGTCATTGTTGTGTTTTCGTTTCTTTCGTCTGCAGATTTTGTTTGATAATCGCCTAAGCTCGTCGTATCCTTCTTTTTTGGCTCTCGTCGGTCTTTCAATGTACGCCTTGTGAGCTTCATTCTTTTTCGTTATTGCGT
Organism: Beris chalybata; assembly: GCA_949128065.1. Taxonomy (NCBI): domain Eukaryota; kingdom Metazoa; phylum Arthropoda; class Insecta; order Diptera; family Stratiomyidae; genus Beris; species Beris chalybata. Next base: position 4,305,373 of record OX421895.1, on the reverse strand, counting down.
CACTACACTCATCATCGAACCAGTCATTATGTTTCTGCTGAGATTTTAATCCAATGATCTTTTCTGCTGTCGTTCTGATTCCATCTCTCAACTGTGTCCACTCTTGGTCGATGGTTGTCACTTCTTCAGTTCGTGATGTTTCAAAGTGATTTTGTAGCGCTGACTTATAGGCTGACGCGACAGTCTCGTCCTTTAGTTTATCGATGTCAAATTTGGGTGTCCTGCCCTTTTTGGAGTACCCGCATAATGCCACTCGACATCGATATTTCACTTTTACGAGATAGTGGTCGGAGTCGCAGTTTGCTCCGCGAAAAGATCTTACGTCTAGAATGCTGGTCGCAGCCCTTCTCTCGATCAGAACGTGGTCAATTTGATTGAAAGTGCGACCATCCGGAGATGACCACGTTCTTTTATGAATGTTGCGATGGGGGAAGCATGTTGAGCTTACAACTAAGTTTTTGCTGGTAGCGAAGTCGATTAGACGTTGTCCATTGTCATTGGTGGTGTTATGGAGACTGTGCCTTCCTGTGGTTCCTCTATGTGTCTCCTCTTGTCCAACTTTAGCATTGAAGTCTCCTAGAAGTATCTTTATGTCGTTAGATGGCAAAGAGTCAAATGTTTGTTCTAGGGTGTTGTAAAAAATGTCCTTCACTGCATCATCCTTTTCCTCTGTTGGAGCGTGACAGTTTACCAGCCATACATTGAAAAATTTTGTTTTTATGCGGATCGCACACAGTCTTTCGTTTACGGGTTTGAAGTCGGTGATTAAGTTCTTAAATTTTATATCTACCACGAAAGCTACTCCAAATTCCCTGCTTCCCGAAGCTTTTCCACTGGTTAGTATTGTGTGTGTCCGCAAGTCATTAACCTCACATCCAAGCCATCTCGTTTCTTGGACCGCCAGAATGTTGATGTTGTATCCTGAAACTTCATGAAGAAGCTCTCGCAGTGCACCTGTTCTGTAAAGGGAGCGAACGTTCCAAGATCCAAAAGAGTAGTCCTTAATGCGTTGCCAGAGTCGTTGCCGTTGATCCAATCTTTTCCGAGGCTGTAGTCCTGCTTTCGGAACAATAGGTTTTTTTTCCGGGGATGGGTTGTTAACCCATCGCCCAACCCCCAACCTGGAGGACCAGGTCTATGGTACATAGACGTGTGAACAACTTTCGGTTATGGTGTGCTGGAGTTCTCACAGCTATGCCGCGAGTCCAACTACACCAATTTTTAGACCTACTTCCTGAGACGCACTGGTGTTCCTGGCCATTCAGGATGTGTTCACTCGCTCCTCCTTATCTCAACCTGGGCTTGCGACCGGCTATGCGGACCAGACTAGTCTAAGAAAATTAGTTTGGTCGTACGCATACACGTAAACCGAACCAGTCCATTTGGATTTTCTTTTGATCCTGATTTTGGTACGAAACAAAGAGCTACTGGAGACGACTAGAGTCACTGTATACGAACTAACACGTAAACATGATGTTTGTGTTAGTTCGTATAAAGTGACATTAGAGACGACAAGCCACCAGTTTTGTATAAAGCTCTTTGAAGCCAGAGAAGTGAGACAAAACAGGGTCATTGTTGTTATAACGTGTAAGTAAGTGAGACAAAACAGGGTAGTTATGTCTATTTGTTGTTGCTTTGCGTTCAAGTGCAATGGTACGAATGATATTTCATATGTGTACATATGTAATAAACACTAGCAGCACGAGCCATCCCTGCAAGAAAGCGCTATCCGAGTTGCAGATTTATTTATTTATTTGTAGACAATTAAAGTCTATTTTACAATATATATAAACAAAAATTCTTAAATTCTACTCATAAAACTATTATTACAACTCAATAATACAAAAAGAAAACAGCACAAAGAATAAATATCTTAGATCTACTAATTTTAAATCTCATTAATTTAATTTAATCTCATAATTTAAAAAAGCATGTCCCAGGTTTGAAGGTTCAAATTTGAACGGCACGGGTCGCAGTCGTTGATCATTTCAAACGTGCTTTGTCAGTTTCACGAGTATGTAAAGGAGAGTTACATCACTAGAAGAAATTTCTAACACCAGAAAAATTCTGTTGTCACTGTGTTGAATATTCTGAATGTATACGTACTTTCGGATAGCGCTTTTTATAGGGGCGAGTCTCATTCACCAATTCAAAAACAACCTTATAGAACGCAAACCAAAGACCATTCATAAAAAATGATAACAATCAAGTGCAGACAGCTCAGCTGGGTTGGTGTGTTCTCATTTCTCATATTGTTCCTATAAATTTGTAAGAATGCTGAAACACTGGAGAATAGAACAGACGGGAAAAATCGGATTCCTTTGTTAAAATATGCATGTGTATTAAGTGTCCAGTCTTCTTGTGGATAGTCTTTGCTGAAAGACTCAATTGGGCATATTATAACGGTCCCTCTAAATTATTTATAACTCCTCTTCAATCTAAGTGCTGTCAATGAAGCATAATATTTTTCGAAGGGAAACGACTAGGAATGCCGATGGCACCATGAAGCCTTAACCGAAGTGACGAAGTCTTTTGATGACCAAGTCCTCACATTCATCGAGAAAGTAGTCTTGTGTTTTGTCCTTCATTCTCGCAAGATCCTGGAATATAAATTCTATCGTTTTCCACATATGAATGTGACCAAGATAACAGTAAAAGAATAAAAAAAGAAAAGGAAAAAATAGAGGTCTTTGTATTATGAGGGTCGCGGTCACCATATCGTCAATTATGACGTTTTTTTAAATCTGTTTTCTGATTTAAGAAGGAGGCAGTTGCACCTTTAATTTGAGCAGTTCCTTGTTAGGATCTGAGCCTTTAAACTGTTGTGGTACGTGGGGGGTACGTTCGTACCCCCTGCGTACCCCTCTTATTTCACAATCCACATTTTCGCTCACCATATCGTCAATTATGACGTTTTTTTAAATCTGTTTTCTGATTTAAAAAGGAGACAGTTGCACCTTTCATTTGAGCAGTTACTTGTTAGAATCTGAGCCTTTAAATTTTTATGGTACGTGGGGGGTACGTTCGTACCCCCTCTGTACCCCTCTAATTTCCTAATCCACATTTTCGCTCATTGGCAGCCCAGACGCGTCGATCAATCAATCAATTGCAGCTCCTTGTTGTTAACTGCGCATGTTCAAACCTTTCTTCTTCTTTCTACATAAAACAATCGACAAAATCTAGCACGTTCTGGCCACGCGTTCGCTTGCTGCGTTTTAATCTTCGTTATAACCTCCGATTCAAAATGATCGGAGCCAAAGTCAAAGGTTTAAAGTAAATCAGAAGTTCCAACCTTTCGGAGTCGAAGCTCCGTAACATTCCTACATAAAATAACAAAACACTCTTTAGATATTGTTTTTTTTTTTATTTGTTTAATATATGCGTATAAAACAGTACAAAATAAACTATCCAATTAGTTCTCATCTTATTTAAAAGATTAGAAATCAAAATATATATTTTTTTTTTCCTGGTTTTCATTTAATTCCATTTAGTACAGCCTTAGAAAATTGAAATGCAAGCGTACAAGAAAGCAATTACTGTGTAGCAAGCAACAAAAATATTAAAAGCATGATAACAATTTACGAACGTTTATCTTTAGAGGGTGCAATTACGATATATTCTTATATTTGTATTGTATTTATTTATATTTTGCGTAAGTATTAGTGTGATTTAAAACAAAAAACATAAGTAAAATAAATGAAGTTTCAGAAAAATAAAAAAAAAATTGTGAACAATAACTTTCGTTACTTGACAAATAAATTTCAAAGTTTCTAGAAAAATCAAGAAAACGTTTCGTTTCATAACTAAATTATGCGAACAGCAAGAGCTGAGTAATTCAGTTTTGAAAAAGTCAATTACGTTTTGCGTATAGCATCATATTTTTATTTTCCGGTCTTGCAGCTGCTAAACGTTCTGTTAACAATCTTTCTTTTTTTTGTAAAATTTTGAATTACACCACTGCGTCCACAAAAACATTTTATTAGCGCGGCGGTGGCGCGGCAAATATATTTTTTGAATTTTTTTTTAAAATAAAACATAATAAATCAAATACTGTACTGCTTTTTGCTTTTGCTCAGAAAGTTAAAAAAAGAAACCAGATTCTGAAAACGCAGCACAAACAAGAAAACAATTTTTGACAAGAGTAAATAAATAATTTTCGATACAATAAAATAAATAACGGTTGGGCTTTTACACAATATTGAAAATTAGTAATTTTAACGGCGATTACAAATTTTACTCGAAGGCATACATAATGAATTAATAGGTTCGTCGTTTTAAGCGAGCTTACTATTCAATGATTTAATTTTTCTTTTAAAAAAAAAAAAAAACAATAGCACTATAAAACAGCATGATAATTAAATTTCATGACGCCCGATGCGTTTAAATTAGTTCTGTGTCTACATTTATAAAGGACATTTAAAAGCTTCACAAACCATAAAATAAGACATCCATGTGGGAAAATATAGTAAAAAAAATCGAAACATTTCGTTAGCTTATCATAAAATAATAAAGAATAATTTGTATTAAATTTTGAATATTATATGGGGAGATTATTCTAATTTTTGATCTCTCCGTTACTAGAACCATTCATTTTTATTTCACAAGTTTCGGTTTTAACGGACGACGTTGTAACTTTCGTAGTAGCACTTTGTTTGACAGTCGATGTAGGTTTTGTTACTGGCTTTTTGGTCAACATTTTCGATGCAGTAGTAGTAGTTGCTGGTAATTTGCGAGCGATAGGAGCAGTTGAAGATGTTGGAGCTTTGTGTAGTGTCGATCCGGTTGGTCTTGTTCCTGTTGTCGTTGTTGTTGTAGTAGTAGTAGTTCGTACTGATGTTAGTCGTGGACCAGTGGTAGGGCTCTAAATGATATAATTTTATTTTAATTAAGGGTTTTTTAATTCGCTTAAAACGTAGTCACACAAACTTCAATAATCTTTTTTTGAGTTCAGAGAAAAGCAGCAATCATTCTTGATAAGTAGTTTTTAAATGGTAAGATGTTTGAGATTGTGACATATTCATTTGTTCCCATTTAGAAACTCTGTAGAATTTGATCATTTCAAATTCAAACCCGGGAACGTACTTTTTTAACTATCGATACACTAAACAAAAAAATCAAAGCGGCAGGCTCAAAAGAACATTTAAATTCATTATGCATTATCTGTCTCCTCTTGTTTTCGATAAAGCTGCACAATCTCGAATTATATGAAACTTTAATTAAAGTAGAAGCTCGAAAATTAGAATACGCCGAAATAAGAATCTCTTTGAAGCAGGGGCGGTTCGTGCCTTTCTCAGCAGGTGAGGCTGTATTGGAATATTAAACACGACTTTGTCGCACTAAAACTGTATGAGTAAGGACGTCGGTTTACTGCGGAAAGTTACGGAAAGTTATTAAGTAACATTTTCAAAACAAAAAATCACTAGTAATTTGACGACTTTTTTCTGTAAAATGGTGAGGCTCAGTCTCACTAGAATCATGTGGCGAAAAAAATTAAAAAAGGTTATTCAAACAAAACTCTATCGATGCAGTACTATGTGAACACGTCATTTATAACATATCTCAAAATACAAAAAAAACAGGCACTCATTATGGATAAAGTGGCAAAGTGCAATCTGCCAGTTAAGAAAAAAAAGGTACATTTGACAGAATTCCCAGAAATGGAAAAAAACAACTCTATGACTGGATATTGCAGGAACGCCAAAGAGATTGCTTACTAAATGGCAATATTGTTAGAGAAAAGGCCAAGGTAATCTTAGCGCTAAAAAATAAGTTTTTCAACGCCAGCAATAGATGGCTGCAACATTTTAAACGCCGTTTTGGTCTGTGAAATTGAAAAATATACGGCAAGAAATTGCAACTTTACTGCCATTTTAAAGCAGTTTTATTATCAATGGTGAGACAGCCCAAGTCGGGCCCTGACCTCATGAAAAAAGGTGTTTGAACGAACAAATACGACAAATGGAATTGACTCGCGAGCAAATTTATAAAGCAGATGAGTCCACTTTATTTTATAGACTTCTGCTAGATTACACAATCGATCAACGAGCCGCACCAGGACTCAAAACTGTCAAAGAACGCGCAATGCTTCCGATAGCCATAAATTAAGGAAGGACCTTAGTTATAGAAAAGTCGAAACAAACCGAGATGTTTTCAATATTTTGATAATCCGCTCGATTACGATTCTTCAAAAACGGCTTGGATTGACATCTTTCATTTTTAAAAATTGGTTTAAGCATTTGTTTATTGTTCAGGTATGCATTTGCTTAGGTGAACGAACTTTTGGAGGAGCAGAATTTGCCAAAAAGGATTCTTCTTTTGGTGGATAATGCGAAGTGTCATGACAATTGTTTGTAACAGATTTTTTTCAAATAAGATATACAAATGTATGTGTGTACACTGCCAATTACATTTCCCTCTTTTATAACATTGAAAAGAGAATAAGTGAGTTTCTTATCCGTTGATATTCATTCGAAACAACAATGCGATATGTGGCTAAAAATTCTAAATAAAATATACTGTTTTTGAGATATGAAACGGGACTTTTTTGAAAATTTCTTATCCCCCTCACCTCCATTTTTCACCGCCCCCCTTACAAAATTTTACTTTCAGCAATCTTATTTGTCATCCTTAATACTCAAACCGAATTTCATCTTTCTAGAGCAATTGGTTCTTGAGATATCGTAATCTAAAGTTTTTCATCCCCCACCCCCGTACGCCACGCCACTACCCCCCACAAAAAATTTCTTTTTAAACTTTTCTCATATTTGATAAGTTTGAATTTCTCGACATCAAGGGTTTAGGAGATATGGATTTTAGAATGTGTCGATCTCGGATTACTTGCGTTTCGGACGCATTATTTCCCCCTCACCCACTCACACACCCCTTCACCCAAACCAACATTTTTTTTTGAAAATGGGTCCACTACCGAAGTTCTATAGAAATTCCAAGTTTCAGCCTCCTAACGTAAGCGGTTGCTGAGATCTACAAACCAAAATTTTTCGTCTTAAACGCTCCCCTCTCCTCCCCCTCATACCCCCACCCTTCTAAAAGATACCAGTCGTAGAGGTTCACCCAATCTACCCACCATAAAAATTTCATGATAATACATCAACGGGTTTGGGAGCTACGCGTCTTCAAAATATTTTGCGTACGGCGTACAGACGTACATTTTTGTTTTTTTTTGTTTTTTGGGGTCTACTAGTCCTAAAACGTGAAAATAAAAAATTTCAGGGTAGCAAATTTTTTTGAAATTTCAGTTCGATTACAAAATCTCTCAATTTTACAAAAAAAATAAAATAAATAATATCAAATTTCGGTATGCACTGGTTTGACGTTGAATTCATTAGTTAATGCGATCATATCGTATCGTTAAAAAATTAGCTTGACGGGTATTTGTTAAGCCGGCTACAGACTTATCGCGTTTCGCCTATTTCGCGTCTTTTTCGCGAATAGTGTGTAGAAGTTTCTCGTGAGTTTCTCGCGTTTCGTTGTTCGCGATTCGTACGTTTTCTCTGCTGGAGGCGGTGTTTTCACGACATCAAAGGGTTTTACTTGACGAGAAAGTAACGAAAAATACGCGAGACGATTTTTCGTGACTTTCTCGTGCGTTTTTGGTTTTTCGTGGTTAATGTCAAAAGTTTGGACTTGCATGAGTTCAGAGATTAATAATAAGTGAACTTCATGAAATTTAGAGAAACCACAAAAACGCGAAACTTGCGAATTGTTGTGTACAATTCTTTCTCGTGTTCTCGCAAGGTTCATGTGTTTCTTGAAATAAGACGAGCGACTCACGAAATGCGATAAACAAGAAAAGCAGGAGAAATCTGTAGCCGGCTTTAGAATTGAGCATTGGGACAATTTCGGACCTTTTCCCCCTAAAAGGACAATCTGTAAACATTTTTTGTCTTTATTATTTTCAAAATGAATACACACACACACACACAAGAGGTTTACAGAAGAATTTTATCTAAAAAACGATTCAAATTATTTGAATTCAATCGGCATGCAGTTATTTTTTGTTTCTTTACATCCCACGTAGCATGGACTTCTTTTCTTTTCCAAGTAATAAACTAAATTGATTAGATTTCGTACTGAATACTTAAGATTTATCTTACCTTAACTGCTTCGGTTTTGCGTAAGGTTGAAGCAACTGTGCTTCTTGGTGATATTGCCGGTTTACTGGTTGCAGTTATTGGTGCTGTTTTTGTATTAGGAGATAATGTTGGTCGCGTCCCAAGGGTTTTGGTAGTTAGACTACTAGAGGAAATCGGGGCGCGTTTAGTAGTTGCCGTGCTGGTAGTCGATGCAGTGCGTGAAGTTGGTCTATATAAAACAAAAGAAAAACAGTTGCTATAGAAAATGAACTTAATTTCAGTTTTTTTTCAAGATTTATTTACTTTGTCGATAGTCCAACTTTGCTGGGCAACGGTCGAGCTCCAGTCTTGGATTCATCAAGTTTCGGCTTGGTTATTGGAACTTTCTTAGCTCCGATTGTTGATGATGCAACTTTAGTTTCAATTTTTGTTCGAGCGGAAATTGCATTGGATGACGGTTTCTTTTCGGTTGAAAGTGGTTTCGAGGAACTTACAGGAGCAGTGCGAGGTCTAGTGGTTTGGCTGGTTGTAACGCCTACTTTTGTTTTTGATGCTGTCAGACCGGTTCTTGGCTTTGCAGTATCGGATAATGTGGCTGATGTGGACGAAGCAACTTTTTTCGGACCACTAACACTCTTTGTTTTCGGATCAATCTTTTTCGAGTCCGAAACTTTACTTAATTTATTATCCAAAACAGTTTTAGTGATGGTTTCTTCAGTTTTAATGGGCGATAGTAGATCGATTTGTTTAGTCGGACTTAAAATGTCCAAAGTAAGATCTTGTGGTTTGGTTCCGTTAAGTTCAACTGATTCATTAGAATGATCATTTAAGGTAGCAGCAGAAAAGTTGGATTCATTCTTGTCGGTAACATTTGTTTCATTTCGGCTTGTTTCTTCGAAGCTAAGGTCTTGCGTTTCATCGTTATCATTTGGCAATTGTTGTATTTTATTCATCTCATCTTCTATTTTAACAAGAGAGTTCTCAACATACATAGAGGTACGCATGTCAGCGGATTCGAAAATGGAATTTCCGTATTGTTCATCGGGGCTTGACTGTTCCTCTTTTTCTGATCCGTGCATTGCTTCTTTCAAGTTCAATTCCTGATATGGATCAGAGGTAGAAACGCCTATTTCGGATGGGCGACTTGCAATCTCTGAGTCGAATTCAGTCTCCGACGGTACTTGAATGTTTTCCATTGAAATTGCTGCTCCCTTTCGGGGACTCTGCGCGACAACTTCGTCGGTATTCAAACAATTACGGAGTAAACTTTTTGGCGGCAGTTCTTCGGGGCCGGACGATGCATCTAAGTCTAAAGATTGATTTGCAATTTCGTTATCACTTAGCACTGGTATGTCATCCATTGAAACTGAGCCTTTTGGAGCGCTCTCTTCAACCACGACGTCACCATTTAAGGTAACTGCAACTGCAACTGCAACTGCCACTGGAGGCGGACTTGCCGATAGTTCACCAGGTACTGGCGATGTTGTTGGAACAAATTCCTTAGCTTCGGGATTCAATTGTGACGACATGTCTTCAACTTCCTTATCTAAACTTTCAGAATATTTATCCTCGAAATCTTCAGAATGTTTGATAGAGGTATCAGAAGCTTTTTCTTCTGGTTCCTGTTTGATTAATTCCTGTAATTAAAGTAAAAAAGTTATTACCGGTTTATGCTATCGACAGACTTCAGCACCGTTGTATTGTTAATTTTTATACAAATATTTTTTACAGCAAACAATAATGAAATTAAAAAAATATATATTCATACTTGACATTCAAAACAAAACGCTTATGATGTCAAGCAAGTGATTTATTTACCTCTGGCTCCTGCGATTGGTTGTTCGCGGTCTCTTCTGACCCGATCTTTTTCGAATCGTCTTCCTTCGTATTCTCACCCTTCGATTTCATGTAATTCCATTCGTCTGCAGACTCATCGCAACTTTCGTGAGGAGTTGTAGCATATAATTCGTTCGTTTTTAAGAATCCAACGTCTCCTGAGAAGTGATTTTTCAAATTACTTGTCGGTTCTAAGATTTCATGTCTGCAAGAGCAACATTTTTTCCAAGATGCTGCCAGACACTACAGGGGGACACTTTAGAAAATATAAATAACCACTAAACGATAGCTGTAACGGCAGCTCAGATTATTTCTGTTTGTTTAAATCTAGCGACATGATCGCCACTGGCGTTTTACCGATTGGCAGGGATTTAAATCGTGATTTGAAATTGTTTATAGAGTGTGAACAGAACTCATTTATGAATTCTAAACAAACTATTGTTGAAAATCAATTTGTATTTGAACAGAACTGTTTTCTCGATTTCGGGTCTGAAAATTTCGATCTACACTACACTTGCGGCTTTTTCAGTCGCCTGGAACCGCGCGATTACACAACTTTGAATCTAACGTTTCGATGCAATGTTTCCGGATTCGAACTGAAGATCGTCACAAATATCGAAATGACACGACAGACTAAACGCCACACCACGCGCATAAACTCAAAATCAAATGTTTTTGCATAATTTTAATTCCATGCTTGTTCATGAAATTCCGCATTCCGTGGGGTTCGCTTACGTCGCTTTCATTCACGATCACGATCAAGCTACGCTACTCTACATTCGCACGCTGTCTCTTCTTTTTCCGTTCCCCGCCTATCGCTGTACACTATACAGTTCCGTTACAGAAGCGATCGCGACCGTGTTCGTGAATCGTCATGACACCGCAGGGGACAGTGTGTGCCTGTGCGATGTGCGGTGCGATTTTTCGATTTTCACCCGAGTGCGTGTGCGTGCGATGAATAAAAATAAAACCGGCTGGGTGAACACTACCGAGTATGGCGCTGCGTATTGCGTTACGTCAAAATTGTCGATCGGTAAAGTGAGGTGTTAAAAGTAGAAGTGGTCCCAACCACAAAAAAAAAAAAAAAAAAAATACAATTTTTAAAATAAATTGCATAAACAACTGTTTTACAACATTCCATTTTAGGTAAAATTTTGACCAATTCATCTTTCGATATTTTTCCGAATGGTTTTTCCCATGCAATAATAAATCAAAATAATTTTAATGTAAAAATTATCGAAGCTGGAAGAAACCGGTTTTAATGTCGGTTGTAATAACTGTAATTGCATTGACCAGAGATGATCCGTTCACTCTAAAAGAACACTTCATTGAAGTGAGTCAGTAAAGTGACTCGGTCAATTTGGTGAACTGCAGTTCAATTCTAAAGGTAAATAAAAAATAATTAAAACGAATGAAAGCAGAAAGGGAACTAACAGAACTGTAGTAGGAGGAAAAAGAAGAGAGACCAAAAATTTGATTCTTACTGTCAAGCCCGCTGGAGGTAATGTTATGGTTTGGGGAGCCATTGCTGCATTTGGGATAGTAGATTGGCTCTAGTTGAAACTATGGACTGCTACGTTTAGAATAACATATTGGAACAACATTTAAAGCCATCAGTTAAGAAGTTGTACATTGGAGGGAGTTGGATTTTCCAATAAGATAATGATCCAAAGCACAAAGCACTTTTTGTCTAGAATTGGTTGTTGTCCTCCGCTCCCAGGCTGCTTGATACGCGCCAAAACTCGAATTTAAACCCAATAGAACATGTATGGGAGCTTCTGGAGCGCAAGATTCGGAAATGTTGTATACAAAATAAAAATTTGTTTAAGGAAACGCTCATTACAGAATGGTAGAAAATTACAATCGCAGAAACTGGTAATGTAGTCGCTTCTAAGTCCCGAAGACTGGAAGCAGTAATTGATGCTAAAGGGGGTTCCAGCCAAGTATTAAGCCAGCAAATAATTTTAAAAAATTCCGATACGTTTAGTTGGAAATTTTTTGTGTATAAGCCAGCCAGTACTGCCGTAGACTTTTGTCCATTCCATTTTTTATGTTTTTATGAATTTACCTTTAAGTTTGTTATGCAAAGTTTATGTTTTTGTTTTTTTATAAATATATTTAAGTTACTGAAAAAATGCGTATCAATGAATTTTTGATTAAGGTTTCTAATTAACCAGAACCTCAATATAAGGTGTTGCCGTAGACTTTTGTCCGTCACTGTAGAACGTCATTCAAACGCGATTATCTCGAAACATACATTTCAAAGTATGTTTTTTTTTTTTTAGTTTATTGGTGAAATGATCCTCCCTTAATACGAAGACGAGTAATATAATTGGTGGTGTTACACCGAAGCACGAAATTCCAAAAGCAATTTCTCAAAAGATAATTCTGGTAACAGATACACAATTTACGTAGCAAACAAATATTATTTACAACAATAGCATTCCTTTTAGATGTGCTAATTATGTTAGTTATTTATTCACTGCACGGCTAGTAAGAAAAGAAATTTATCAGAATTTTTTTAGATCTTCTAGGAATAGCAACCAGCATTAAATTTAATTATATAAATTATAAAATAAATAATTTTGATGACATCATTTTCAATGGCCAAAAATAAATTTAAAAAACTAATTTAAATTGCCAATTGCGCCAAATGAATCACAACATTTAGCCTAGCTTCAATTTTTCTTTTGTTATTATGCCACGCCGCATTCAATGGAATTGAGGCTTCTGAACTTTCTTAATGTTAGTAAAAAAGTTTCTCAACTTCTAATTTTGTTTCAAAATGCAAGTGCACACTTCATTGAATGCACCGGCTGCTAAAATACTTAGAACCGGAAATAAGCTAGACTATGAACTTCTTGGAGATAGTGAAGATGAATAAATTATGGCATGAATTATTTATTTTCTTATTTACTTAACTTTAAATAATATATATTCAAATTTATATATCTAAATTGGTTGGTATATTCTACATTGCAAAATAGTTTCAAAAACCTAAAAGAAAACTTCATTATAATCATCAATGGTGCGACAGCCCAAATCGGACCCTGGCCTCCTGAAGGAAAACTAGTCTAAGCCATATTTGATTCTAAACTACTGGCCGAAATAGAAATTATTTAATATTACTCAAAATGTTACTGTTCTTTTTATAACAACTTGATCGTTATGTAATTTCACTTTCTGGTAGAAATTTCAAACTATTTTTTCTGAAAATGGCATGATTGTGGGTTAAACCACTTCTGTTTTCAATGCCTCAAGTCAAATCTACCAATAAGAAATCACGCGACGTACGACCATTGATGGAATTGCAATTTATGAGTGAACTTAATTAGTTTTTTTTTTTTTTTGAATCTGAAGTGTTTTACGCACAAATCTGATTTAAAAAAAAGAGAGATAAAAAAAACGTTGTGAATCCCCGTCATGTCTAGTTTTTCGATTAATAGAGCATTCAATACTATTTTTAAATCCTATTTTCAACTGGAAATTGAAATAAGTCAAATTCATCGTAAAATTGAGCAGGAAAGGCTACAACATAATTTCGACTTCGACGGCGTATTTCGATTCACTATAACTAAGAAAATATTATACCACGTTCACATCGTAAATTACGTAACGGTACGCATCACCACGTAGTCCTAAACAAATGAATACTCCCTAATCAGTGTAATTTTCTTACTACGTCGCAAAAGAGCGTAGTCTAAAGGTGAACTGTCAATTTCATACAAATTTCTTCACGTAGTGTGGCGCAGCGTAATATGAAATGCGATGAATATATAAATATTCGCGTTATGAGAGTTATATGAAACTGACTCCCTACGATATTTTGCTACGTACTAGAAAACGAAGATTTGATGTGTTCCCCAGAGACTACGAAGTGCTACGTACTTACGCTGCGAAGTTGGTATATGTTTTCTCAGTACAAGTGCACCGAAGTCAGAATTATATTTATTTTAGTAATAGCAATCCTTCACCGTATTTTGGTGCAAAATTCTATAATACATATTAATATTGAGACTGTAGATTTTCGCGAATTTTTGCACTTTGTACGATTTTCAATATCGATCGAATAAAATTGGCGACATTACACTTCAATTTCGGATTGGTTTATAATAAGAAATTCCGATTTGAAGCGAGCCGGGCTTTAAAAATTCAAGAAGTCCTATAACCCAAGGAGTCTAAGGACTACTAAGCTAATCGAAGTGTTACTCTGAATATTATGAGCTTACCTTTTAGATCCAATTCTGTTTGCTCCATTTCAGTCTTGTTATCTTGATCGGCTTTTTGTTCGCAATCTAATGATGAAAATATTTCTTTTTTTACTGTTTCTGAAATAGTAAACAAATCATTTAAACTATCATCGCTATTAAATAAATATTATATTCAACCTTCGGTTTTCAATTCCGATTCTCGTTCCAGTTCGCTATCACCATAAGTCGAAGTTTTTTCTACAGAGAATCCCATCGAGATAATGTCTTCCTGTGATTTATTCAAATTTTCTGGTGATTTATTTCCAATATTTTCTAAAGTAGAGAATAGAGTCACACACATACCGAATCAATAATCACTGATCTGATCTTACCTTCGCCATAATATTCGTGATCTTCCGATGTTTCGTTTTCTTTAACTAGCCCCGAAAATAAATCGCTTTTTATTATATCGCCATTACTCTTGTGTGCATCTTGTTCGAATGTATCAATTTCATGCACATCGCTTTCGTGTAACGTATCCAAGATTTTAGCAGTAACCTCAACAATACTAAAAGGATTTTCGGCATGGACTTCTGTATCATCGATTTTTGGTGTCGAACTCGATGAAACAGTTTCGTGAACCGATTGAAAATGAACTTTTTCGGTTTGATCCTTTTGCGGATCATTCGTCTCATCCTCAAAGAGATCTGGAGTTTTTGGTTCATTTATCACGTCTCCTTCCAGTTTTTCATCTGACTCATTAATTTCATCTTCATTCTTGAGTACTTCAGTTATCATTTTTGAAATTGGCTCCAAAACTATTTCTGGTTCGTTCATAAACGGTTGATTAATATCGGATAAAAGATCAAAAGTTTGCCTGGAAGGCATTGAATGTATATTGAAAAGGTCCTCTGAAGGCGGCACATTCATTTCTTCAATGCTTTCTTCATTTGGTTTTTGTAAAAACGGTGGAAACGATTCGTTGAAGGATGAAATTTTTTCCACTTTATTGTTATGAATATCTTCCGATTCTGAATCTTGCGGTGAAAATTTATAGTCGAAAGGATTGTCGGATGACGGTGTAGTTTCTTTAGAATGACTTAGTGTTGAACATTCCAAATTGTTCGTGTCATGATCGGCATCGTCGGTAGTATCAACCGAAGTTTCGGGACCCATATCTTCATTATTCTCGAATGAGCTCTTTCCGATATTGGCCGACATCGTGTTGTTATCATCGTGCGAAAATAGGTTTAAATGGTTTCCGCTTTCCTTCAAAATGTCTGCAAAAGCATTGTTTGATGTTTTCAATTCAATTTTATTGTTTAAGTCATCATTTATTTGACCACCGGTTTCATCATCATCATCCGTTTTAATCTGTTTGTTTGCATTGAGTAGCAAAGGCTACAAAAATTCAATAGATTTGTTGCATTATGTATAACCATTAAATGTATTGGTTTTTATCTATTTATCGACGCAATGTATTTACATTTATTAGTAAAGGAACTAATTACCTGAGAAGTCTTATCAGTTTCATTGACTTTGTTGTTGTCAAGTTCAAAATCCATAGTGAATGCTTGTAAAATTACGTAAGGATGTTTAAAATTGAACAATAAAAACACAAGTTATCTGAAAAAAAAAGAAATAAAAGATAAAAAATTTATTGGAATTTAAAAAAAAACATTCAAATATAAATAAATAGAAATACATTTTTGGCTGATTACGATATTATTGATATCTATTTGTTTGGATGTCTATGTATCTAATGAATTCGATTTAGTTACTGATCATATTGTAAGGCCCGTTCCTACGATCGTCAGTAACGTTCTAACTGGAACTTTAACTGACAGATGTTCATACGGAACTTACAGTCAAAGTTCTGGTTAAATTTTAACTGAAGGTCGTAATAACGGCCCTAAGAGTGTTAAGTTGCTAATTCAAAAAGTAAAAATATATATAAAAAACCGTGTAGTGTCCAAAGTAATTTTAAATCAAAGCAGAACACTGAATTGCATAAATTACAAAAATAAGTAGCTACGAAGTTTCAGTTTCAGTTCTGATTTAAATTAAATTTTGGCAAAACCACTCCTCTAAACTTTTACATTTTAGACTTTTAACACTTACACGATATTTGGAATTTTAATTCCCAAACGTTGCCAAAGGTTATCGTTTTCTAAATAATTTGATATGCTTCCATGGTTCTATTAAAAACAAAACGCGCCTATTCCACTTTAATCAGCTTTAAGTAATATGCAAAAAAACATATGGTATTTGCAGTCCTAAAGTATTTTTTTTTTTTGTTATCGTATTTCCCATAGGAGAAAGATCTGTCAACAGTCTGGGCGAACCTTCATTATTTATTGGGAAATAATAAAATTTTTAGATTGCCCGTGGAACATGAAAGTAGGGGTCATACGTTTTTTCTAAAAAAAAAAAATTACGTCTCTTATCTCAAGAACCGTTTAAATTAGGAGCTAAGAATTTATGCGTAACGTAGCCTAATAATCCCCTAGCGGAAAAAAGTTTTGAGGTAGTAAAGAAGAGTTTAGTGGCTCATTCTAAAAAATATTTTTTTTTCCAAATATTATTTGCGTGCGGAAGTGGAGCACAATATTAAGGAAAATATTCTAAGAGGGTATAAAGGGTTGTAGTACACGTTTTCACGAATTCCGTCATATTTCTAAGATCTGATGAAATATCAAATTAATTTCACTTCATAAAGGCCGTGAAAAATTACCGGCAGAAAGCAGCGTTGGCAGTTCTGCTCTCTGCTCTGCTTAATGAATTTAACTGAAAGCAGAAGTAGAGAAAAATGTTGCCATGTTAATTGCCGCAAGTATTTTAGACAGTTGCTTAAACGGAAGACAATATTTTGTTTTAGTTGATTCTTCTGAGTTTTTAATTTAAATCTAATCTAATATATAAAAATAAGTCAGTTTTTTGGTCAAGCGCGATTAAAATCTACACCTGTGAACCGTTCCCTTCCAAATTTTGCATGGACATTCTCGAGACTATCGGACAGGTCGAAAACATAATTATATATTACAGAAATTGGTGGTTCGCGAGTTATTTCAACATTTGAGTGTTTCTCATATGATTTGGCGGCAGTTTGTTCGTTTTCGGTGTATTCATTTCGCGTTCCTATTGCTAAATGGTAAAGTTTGACTATGAATGGTAGATATGGGATAGTGGATAGAGAATGGAGGATGGTGGATGGAGGACGGTGAATGGAGGATGGAAGATGGAGAAAAATAAAAAATGAAAAGTGAAAAATAAAAAATGGCATTAATGTCTCCAGTTCCTTGAGCTGAGAAAGTGTACCCGAAAAGAGAGTAATGTATCAACGGGACAACAGGACCAATGGATAAACGGGAGTAACAGGGACGATGGAACAACGTGAGCATAGCGAGCGTAGCCGCGGTACGCAGCTAGATGATCATAAAATACGAGTATTTTTTGGCACCTTCAAAATTTCAATTCCTGACAGACACCATTCGCAATTCTTGAGGGTTTTAAAGGGTTATTCAATAGGTACATAACAATTTCGTATTTTAGTAGAAACGCATCCTTAAAACTTTTTTGTTAGTCTGACAATGTCAAAGCGTCAGTCAAGGTTTACATTTTTATTATGGTGAAGTGCACAAACGAGTAACGTTTGGATATTATCTTAATTATTCTGTGTTGTATTTAAATTCAAAATGTTTATGTCCCTATTGAATAATCCTAAAGTTGTCTTGAAATCACCAATGCTACATTTAAGCTTTGACTACGTCCTGGAGTCCAATTTCGTAATTTATGTGTTAAATGTGGCAGTGGCGTAATCATTCTATCACACCCTCCCTCCAATCGCTTCTCGAACATTGACCCCAAAAATAATAAAGCTTCGCAGATTTTCTTTTTAATTTCTAGTCTAATTAAAACTATTTTACAAATTGGGAAATCGATTCAACTGTGACATCGATTTTAAAAACAAAAGTAGTTTTTTTTTGCAATAATTTAATGAAGTATGCAATACTTTTATGACTGAACAAAAACAGTTGGCTGGGGATTGGTGACTGTACCGTAGATAATACAAATGAATTATCTAGGGCAGCGAGATTTCCTAAAAAAATTAAACAATATCGGCTATTCCGGTACGGTAGAGTGTAATAATGTCTGTATCTGTACTCGAGTGGAGAGTAGACTGACTTTCAGTTATAATTCTTGAAAGTGAAGAGCAAAAAAGAAGAACCAATAGACACAGGTATGTGCTATGCACACCGTTTACCTACCACCGCCAACTGTAGGTAGTACCATCGATTTATTTACTAAATACATTATGTATACATAATATCGATTCTAATCATACGAAAATCCTCTAATACTACTACTCAGCGATTGTTAACTGTCTGGTGAGAGTATACTTAATCCACATTCTTCGTCCTCGCGATTTTCTGATTGCGAGAGTTTAAAAATATTTCAACCGAAAGAAAATGCTAATCTCCAGCGATTTGTTGTTCCCATGTCGATTTTTCGCGGCAGCGTCTCTATATAATTGACTGTATATGCCATTGAAAAAATTCGGTCTGTACTTTTGCGATATTTTTCGGGTTAACGAACGTCTATGAGTTAATTACACACAAATGTATATTCCTCTTGCATATTTTGTCCATCTCACCAAGCCAAGCCCCACACACAGTGCTATTTAATTCTCTAGTCACAGTCGTGTGATTCTAGTTGATGATTCACAGAGTCATCACATATACTACGAAAAAAAAAGAAAAAAGAAATAATAAAATTTAAAAATTGAAGATGAGCTAAATAAGCTACTAAGTCAGTTAGAGAACTGGAAATGAATCACTAAAAATGAGTCACCAAAGCTTACTGCAAACATCTCGATCTTAGCCGAAGCTGCTGGTAGTATGCCTTTGCTACTCGTCGTATAACACTCCAGTCGAAAAATCACTGTGTAGCGCAGAAAAAAAAAAACATAACACAAAATTACTTCGGTATTAAAAACCATGAACTGAAACAAGAATTCAACGTTGATTAACAATGAGCTGTTTCGAAAGTCCGTTGTGTTTAGCCAGGTGTAAAGAGACCCAACATCCAAACAGTGTTTCACTGCGATGGACGGGCAAGTGGTTTCTTGAAAGTTTCATTTCAGTAAAAGAAAGAAAGAAAAAAAATCAGGTTAAACATCGATATTCTTGCCGAAGAAAACGTTGCAGATTCATTCCAATCAAAAACTTTAAAAAGATATTGTTGAATCGAATCCATGAATCCATCGTCCAAGAGGTGTGGCGGCCCATCTATGCGTAATTTTCCTCTTCGACGATGAGTCAACTCCCAATCGATTAATAATTGTATATCCAAAAAGAGATATTAGATAGGAAGTACGTAATTATTCATGCCGAATTTTTGGCCGTAATATTAAAGCTAATAATAAAACAATAGGTAGTTCAACTGACTTTCAAGAATAATGTAGATAAAAGAAAAATATGTACAAACAGTTAGTGGCGCGATGAGCGAACGTGGTTTCCGTTCCGGACTTACACATCAGAACAAAAAAAACTAGCCGCGCTTGTAAAAAGAAATCAAAATAATACGCAGTTTGTACTATGACCAGAAAAATGTCTGCACTTAGCTATTATTGTATATTAACTATGTAATTAGAAACAACAAATTGTATCTAAGAAATTCAATATTGTATTTCTATGTAATTTATATAATTTTATAGTCCACATCTATCATCTTCGTCCTTCACATACAGGAGGCCAGGACCCGACTTGGGCTGTCGCGCCATTGATGATGATGATATGATTTTATAAGGAAGATTGCGAATGACGTCCTTGATTTTGTTCACATCTGTACGCCATAGTGCCAAATATTTGACGGAAATAGTTCAGTCAAATATTTTTCCGTCAAAATATAGATAGACCATGTGTGGAGCAAATAAGATAATCAGCACTATCATAGAAAGTGGTAGATTTTTTATGCAAGCTGACTATACGGTTCTCATTCGAATCCCATTCGGGATACATGTGACCGTTGAAAACTTTCGGAAACGGCTTTATCGATGTCTTTAAGAACGTCCTTACTGAGGTTGTATTCGAATACTTTGCTTCGTCTACGTCTAGTTATAACAGTTTATGACATCAGACATAGCAAAGATGGGACTCAATTCCTTTTCGGTTTGTGTCTTGACTACTTTTACGACAGCTGAGCTATCAGTCAATATTAGCAAACGTAAAAAAATTCAAATTTTTCGATTGAATTTAATTTAACTTTTGATTTATAAAGTGTTAAATAAGCATGAGCTGAGCCATTTTGACGGTTTAGGTAAGCTTTTTCTAAACTGTTATAATAGCAATGCTACGGACCGTAGACGTGGACGAAGCAAAGTATTCGAATACGAACTTAGTGTTTGAAACCATATTTTCAAATCAAATGTACGACATAGTCGCATATAGTGTCAAATATTTGACTATTCTGGCTGACAAATGCAACCATAGAGTGTCAATCGTCAAATTTTTGATTGCCACAATATTTTTTGATCCATTTTGACCAAAAAGATTTGACTAAACTTTTCCGTCAAATTTGTCAGCATGGCATACCTTGTTACACTATATTTTACTGAGTGGCAAAGAAAGGTATTGACAGACATAGTGAGCACATAGAACGCTATATGGATCCGTTGTGATCTGGCTGGTAAATGCAGTTCGATAGCGTAATCGTCAAACTTTTTTGCCACAATATTTTTTTTTTTGGCTTTTTTTTTTGATAGAAAAAATTTGACCGAACTTTTCGTCAAATTTTTTAATCAAATATTTTATAGCATGACATACAGTGTAGAGATGGTGCAGTGCATTGCAGTTCATTGAAGTGAGTGAGTGAACTAACTCACTCCTTTTGGTGAACTGTAGTTCGTTTCGTCACGTGACACATTTTGGAAAGGAAGTAGTTCCTTTGCGATGTGAAGCTTGAAAAGGAATAAGTGCCTTTCGTGGGAAGTGAGGACCTTTTTTTTTAGGTCGTCACATTCACTACGAAATTGAAAAGAACTAGTTCCTTCGTGAGTGAGGACCTTTTTTTAGGTCCTCACATTCACTCCACACTTGAAAAGAACTAGTTCCCTTCGCTGGGGAACTGATATTCAAAAGAAACTCGAACTAATTTACTGAACTAGATCCTTTCAGTGAGTGAGTCGGAGTTCACTCACTCACTAAAAGGAACTGCTTTGCCCATCTCTAATATAGTGTACTTCAGTGAACTACTTCACTCCGAGTCACTCTCTTTAAGGAACGAATTCAGTGAAGTAGTTCCGGAACTTTTTGTTTCATCGTTCCTTCTTTTCGTAAAGATGATGAAAACGTTGAAAAGGTCGGTCAAAGTTTTTGTCACATGCCCAATGGAACTGCAGTTCACCAAAAGGAGTGATATACTTCTCGCACTCATTTCAATGAAGTGTTCTTTTGGAACAGTTCACTCTTGAACGAACCATATCTAGGCTTAACCCATGATATATTCATAACTAGCTTGTGTCTCGGCAGTCATTAAAATATATCTTTTTGGCCACATTCAAGTATATTTTTTTTCAACTTTTAAGTTCGCATAACGTCGATACGAGTGCAACATATTAGATAAAACTTAATTTAGATATTTAAGCTCAATTTTAACCAATTGATAAAACCACCAAAAATAACTGTTGTACATTTAATGACCATACTAGATAACTTTTTATTTATTTCTGGCATATACCGTAACAAGTCTTACGTTATCTTTAGAACTGCTGTCAAAAAATGCTTATTAATCACTCTAGCAAGAAAATTAATAATAGGCAGTTTTTTATTGACTAATTGATTGCCCGAAACATGACCAATGAGCAACAATATAAAGATGAAAATGACGTTCTGATCATATTTAAAAAAAAAGAAGAAGTAAAGCTGATGAGAAACTTGTTGGTTGCAAATATAACTAAAAAGTTATTTGAATGAATTCGTGATTGCCAATATGACTCAGAAGTTATTTCAGTAACAGTAAATATATTTACATAACTAAAGGTGTTCTTACACGAGCGATTTAAATTGTTTAATTTGCAGTAATATTCGTCAATTTTGACGTCACAAATATTAAGCAACACACAGCAACAATAGCAACCGGCGATGTGGATCCACTTTTCATGTGATGACAATTGAATCACCGAACGAGGACAATTGCTCGGAATTTTCCAAGTCAGTAAAAATACAGCAACTATAGGGCGAGCAATACCAGCAATCTGTGAAAACATTACCAAATTGCCGAAATATTGCCGCAACTAGCATGATATTTATTTCCCTGTAGTCATCCATCAATCGCTCCACTAGTTTTGGCAATAATAATAATCAATGGCGCAACAGCCCAAATCGGGCCTAGGCCTTGAAGTAATGCTAGAGTTACTTCATTACGAGACCAACGGAAAACAAGGAGGTGAAGTGGTCAGCAACACGCACGTCCTTGATTATTACCCCGATTTTAAATCAGGTACTCATTTACAGCTGAGTGAACTGGTAGTCCGGCACCCAATTCCATTCTCGAAAATTACTTGTCGCCAAGAAGATTCGAACTTAATACCAGGTGCACCGAAGGCAAGTGCTCTAGCCACTAAGCCACCCAGGCTACAACAGTTTTGGCAATAGTCGCCGGCAATCAATTGCTAGAAAAATGGCTCGCGCAAGAACACCTTTAGAAGTTACTTGGACGACTATTTGGTTGTATTTAAAAGACGGGTTTCATAATAGTCAATGCAGAATTAAGGATCGTACAGAATGGACGCATCAAGTCGGAACATATGTCGAAATGACGAAGGGAAAATCGAAATGGATTTCAAATGAACGTGACTGTGTGGGGTTGCACAGAATTGATAGCACCAAGTAAAATAAAAAAATTTACATCTCCAATATTACACAGAATTCCGCAATTTTCTAAGACTACACTGCTGACTGCCAATGTAAGATGGAATTCAGAAAAAATCGCTTGTGCCTACCTAATACCTGAGATACCCAGCTCGTATACAAATCGTAACCAGTGTATCACCCAATAATATGCATATGGTACGTCAACAAGTACGTAATATCCAACCTGTTTCCTTGTATATAAATTCGATAATTTTAGCTGATATAGCCTTCTTTTAACTGCCATCAGCGCCATCTGTTACAAAAATCAACTGAAATTTTAATAATTGACAGCCGAAGACTTTTTCACTGCTAACATTTTGAAATGTATTTTTTGCTGTCCCATATTAATTAAAAGTTCTATTAAATTTTGTTGTTGCGTTGAATCCATATTATTTTTAAAATATAATATAAGCACAATACTACGATACGCTTAAAAATGAGTGTCTTTGATAGCTAAATGTCAAAGCATAACATGTATGGGCTGTGTATCACGCTATCTTATTTCACATATCATGACTTGAATTAAGTAATTTGTATACAAGCAGTACAATCCATGGTATGACACAACGAATATTCTGCTAAAATTTCAAGATGTTTCAAGACGTAGCGGTTCTATACCAGCAAAGTCTTTTTTTTGTTATATACAGAGATGATTGCAGCAAAAACTTATGATATTAATAATCTGATGAGCCAAAGGTTTCAACTTCCGGAAAACGAAGAGAAATGCTCATCGAAGTGAATACATATTTTGCCTACAGAAAAACATGCCATGAAGTACTGTACTCAAGCACCTACAATCCGAGGTAATGAATGGGTTGAAACTTAAATAAGAATAAAACACCGCGATTGAACAGTAAAAATTGGCCCAATCTACGGCAAATTGCTCGAGATCGCATCATTTATACAAATGGGAAGCCTATCCTTGAAAAAATCAAAGATACTCCTACATCTCCACTACCAACGAATCGAAATAAATTCTTTATATTCGACGAAATTTGATAGCGGTTGGTAAAAGCCTAAATATTTTTTTTTATGGCTTTTCGAACAGATGCACTGCTGTAAATTATTGCTTTCAGTTATTTCACCTCGAAAACTAACAACCATAACCATAAGAAAAGTATAACATTTGTTATGATGGAATAGGCGAAGAGTAACTGGTTTTTTTTCTAGTTCAATCAGTGTATGATGTGATCACATCAATTAAAATGTTTATGATTCTTAAATCTGACATTATAGTTACGGTAAATGTATCCTTTGGCTACAAGAGGCTTAGGAGGTCTGAAGCTGGAAGTTCATTTCACGGAAAGGTTAAGCTAAGCTAATGGTGTGCAGTAGCTAAGATTGATCTCACCTGAACCGAACACTTACATCAATCAATACCATTTCGTAGTGTAAAGATCACTGAACTTAAGCTCGTGTTAGACGATATGCTTCTTTATCAAATATTTGAGCATTTTCGGTGGTAAGTGCAGGCAGAGCATATAGATTACATTCGACGTTCTTGATAATTCGAATTTAAAATTTCGCAATTAGCTACTTTCATAGTGTGTTGGTGGGAGTGAGTGGGATTTGAATCCGCGACCTCTGGGTTAGACTAGGAACGCTCACACTAGAATACCAAGGCCACTTTGTACACGCCTATTCGCCTCTGCACACCCAGTTCATAGATCACGCCAAAAAAATCACGGTTTCATTTTGTTTATTGCGTAAACGTTTAAGTATTATTTTTAATAATAATTTGCAACAATCTATGACACTTCGAAATAACATTGAGAACAGTCACTTGACTTTCCACATTGTCGGAACCGGAGGAAGAAATCAAAAATCTAGCGTAAGGCGTGAAATTTTAAACCGATTTCTTTCCATATTTTAGATTTTTTTTCATCAGTATGAAAACATTATTATTCATCGGTCAACATTCATTGAAAAAAAAAAGTTGAATCTTGATTAATTAAATGTTTGTTGTTTTCCGGCGTCAGTGGAGTGAAACCCCAACACGAAATCCCCGACTGCTGATTAATCGCTGTCCTTGAGAACATGACATTTGGAAAATCTTCACTAGTGAGGCCTTCCATAGACAGATCGACATAGAAAGGATCCTGGCTTTGAGACAATACGAGAATATAAGGCTTTACCGACAAAAACAAATATACAGTTTCAGTTGAAACAGCATCTTCTATGTCCTAACTAGGAACGATGTTACAGAATGGTTGCAATTATAAACGGTCTGGAAACAGATGAATATTCAGGCGGCTTCACGAGATTATCGAAGACTCTAACGAAAGGTTGTGGATTGTGTTGTTGCACGATATTAGGTTGCTGCAGATGAAATGTCGTTTTTGGTAGTGCAATTTCAAACAACTGCAACTTTTATAAAACTTAATTTTATTAATCAAAATAGGCACCAGCACATGCAATACACTTCTCTTCCAATAAGACACAAATGCATTAATGACAGTCATGGAAGTCCAACTTTCAAGAGCGAAGAAAGTCCTCGAAGGCACTTTTGATGGCTGCTTAATTATTGAATTGTTTGTTCATCGAAAAATGATCCAAAAGTTAAAAAAAAAGTGGTAGTCGGCTGGCGAAAGGTTTGTTGAGTATGGTGGATGAGGAAGTCTTATACCATTGATACACTGGTGGTATAATTTCCAGTGTGGTATGAGCATAATATATGAAACTAGATATGGTGATACATTAAAAATAGGTAGTATGCATTGACATCAGCTGTTTATCTGTCATTAACTGTCAGATTTAAATTGAATTTGTATTTCACAAAATTCGTGTTTTTTTACATTGTGTTGTATAATACAATGAGTTCACGTCGCGTTGTCTCTATTTTGCCGAAAAACCACTTCACATTACAAATCACAATACAAACTTTTGTGGTTATGTTCATCAAATGTCAATTCTTTTTTTGGAAAATTTATTTATCAGAACATTCACAGACTGCAAAGTGGCGCTGCTTACGTGGTATACCAGATAAAATTATCGTATCTGTTTACTACGAAGTGACGTCAAAACGACGATTAAACTAGGTTATTTATCTAGTAAAAGCGTGATATTGTGCGATACATTTATTGGTATTCAGGAAACCATGGTACGTATACGAGCAATGCATCCATGGTATTATACTGCATCATCATCAATGGCGCGACAGCCCAAATCGGGCCAAGGCCAGCAGGATACATTGTCTGAAGCGATTTGCAATCTGCGTCGTCAACTGAGCCCTCGTATCTTTTTCGCGGTTTTCCCACCGGTCGTTTGCCATGAGCTCTACCTTTCAGTTTGCGTTTGGGAGTTCTTCCGTCGTCCATTCGCTCCACATGGCCTGCCCATTGCAGCTTACGGAATTTTATAAGAGTCGATGCGGCTGGGTTGTCACAGATATTATACAACTCATTTTTGTACCGGATATGCCATTCAGTGCCTTCTCTTACTGGTCCCAAAATTCAGATTTTTCAGACTTACTTAAGTATAATTTGGCTATACCTCATAGATCTTCCTCCAGTTTCAACCTAGAGGTTCTCACTCAGCTTTATTTCTCCTGGGAATTTATCTAGTTGGTGTAGGTTTATTTTTGCAATAGTACTATGGTCCACAAAGTGTTCTCCGAGACACTTGTGGCGCTGAGTTGCAACTGCCTTACAGCGGCACAGAATGAGTACAGAGGTTTCTGCCTGCAGTTGGCAGAACTTGCAAAGGTTATCAGTTATGATTTCGATTCTTTTAAGATGATCTTTCAAGCGCGAATGAACCGTGAGTATTCCGGTCATTACCCGTACTTTGTTTCTATCAAACTGTAAAAGCTATTTGCTTCTCTAACTGGAAACACTACAACTGCCACATTTTTCGTATTTCGACCGGTGCGTTGTCTCACTTGTTGGTTGGGTTGGGTTTAATACTGTTATATTTATTTTCTGTGACGTTTCGGACTCGACTGAGTCCTTTATCAAACTGACTCGGACTCAGTCGAGTCCGAAACGTCACACTAAATAAATATAACAGTATTAAACCCGGAGCACTTGTATTTTCAGTTTAAAAATGTACTGTGAAAACATTCACCAAAATGTAATGAATATGTTGAAGTGCACAGTCCGTCTGGTGGGACGAGTATTACAAACGAAAATTGGAGTAAGCGCTCTTAAAGTTGCAACCACTGACTCCGAATTTCGGTAGTTATTTCCAAACGTTGCTCGGTCGTGAATTTTACCATGATAAAAATGTAAACCGTGACTGCTGTTTTGACATTTGACAGACCGGCAAAAAGTTTAAGGGTGCGTTTGTATTACAATACGAAATTGTTATGTATCTATTTAATAACCCTTGCAAAGTATATGGGGAAAACATTGTGGAAATCGATTCCATAAACGACTTCTCGTCTCGGCGTAAACAATATGTAAATTTACCTGCTGGGTAGGTGAACATTTAAGGTGTACTAGAAGCAAATTTATACTTTCCTTTGAGCTGTCAGTTGTTCGGTAACTTTTTACACCCACTGTATGTACACTCGCCCGTAAATGGGTGCATTTCCTCCAGTGCATTGTGCAAACAGCTTTCGCAATTTATTAAAAGAATTGAGTGAGCATGTCAAAGCGAAACAACCTCGACCGTGCTATCAAACTAAAAATATGTTTGAAAGTCAATCTTCATTAGTCGACCTCCCGCATCCTAATCACACCAGCTGAGAGCCGAGCAGCCAGGAGGAATAGAATTTAATTTAGAATCCACTAGAACGGGTGCAGTGTGCAGTCACACCCCCGAAATCTGCACTTTTGCCTTGGGAATGACATATGAATCACCCTACCGGACGGAAACCCCGTCCCGGTCTTCGTCTAGCCCATCATCCCCACAGGCTCGCCTTCGCCGTTCGTTCGACCGCTCCCCCTTGACGAAAAATCCCCTCTTGAACAAACAGACAGAGTCTGCACATCGAAAATTATTACGCCAGCTTCGAAGGCGAGAACAATAAACAGAAATTGCGTATTACGTGCGGCACAGGCGAAATTTTCGGGAAAATTCTTTTCAAATGCAATCATCGCCGGCAGCGGCACACGTACAGTCACCGGTACAGTAGACTGGAGCAGTGCAGAGCAGACGATAGCAAAGCAAAAAGCCGGGCGGGCCGGGCCGGGTCGGAATGACTTCGATTTTGGCACTTCGGGCGGTGTTCGGAATGCACAAAATAAAAAGCCGGTTGGAGCCGGGGCCCGCGCGCGGCTTCTGTACCACGGCCTGGGGTGAAGACTGCTTGGTGGGGCTGCGGCTGACCCGTGATCGACATTCGACACGACACGGCAACAAACTCGATTAGCGATTTTACTTGGTTAAAAAAAAATATTTAACGTACCTTTAATAAGCTCTGAATGAAGGCCGCGGGTTCACTGAGATCGAGTATTTTTTTTTTTGTTTTATTAATTATGCGCGTCGAACACGAAGAGTTTATTAAATTACGAAAAAAAAAGGTAAATCTCGAATATCACAAAAAAAATTTCTCGACAATTAACTATTGGAAAAAATACAAAAATCACAGGCGTACTAGTTTTTTTCCTTCCAAATGAAAGAAAAGATTTCAAATTGGAAGGCCTCCGGTTGGGCAAAGAAGAAATTTCTTTGCTTATTTTAATTCCCTTTTTGTCCGACTCGGAATACTTGGCGAATTCACTTTGCGTTTAACCGTGCTTTGCTTTTGCTTAGCTTTGCTTCCTCTTCCTGGCTTCTTCGCTTCGCTCACAAAACCAGACTGTACTGTACCGTTTTCATTCTCTGCGATCGGCTCGGCTCTGCTTCTCCTTCTCCTCTTCGTTTATTCCATTTCTGTCGTTCCGTTTCCGAACCGGACGGGACGGTCCACGCTCCACGCATTCGTCATCATCTTCCACAAAATTCGATTGCCATTTCTTTTCTTCCTGTGGAACTTGTTTCATTTTCCGTTTGTTTGTTGTTTTGGTGCTGCCATAAATCTAAGAATTTTTCAATCCTTTACTACGTGAGCGCAACTTTTATTTATTGTATATTTTGGTTGCAAATTCGGTACGAGTGTAAAGTATAGAGTCGATTAAAATTTCTAAACAACCTGGAAAAATAAAGCCACTTGGATTTATGTACATAAGCGGAACAGAAACATATTAAATAAGCCAATTATCTATATATATATATAAAAGAGGATGTCTGTATGTGGGTATGCTCCCTATGGACTCCTTGTTTTAGTAAAATGATTTTACAATAGGTGGCGAACGACACAATGCAATGAGTGTGTTGCATATAGTTTAGCTTGTTTGTTTTCGGTGTACACGTCTGACAAAATCGAACAACGGGAGCAACGAAACGACGGGAGCAATAAAACAATAACGAGAGAAATGGCAGCAACGGGAGTAATGGAGCAACGGGATCAACAAAGCAACGGGAGGAACGTGAGAAACGGAAACGAGAGTAACGGAAGCAACAAGGCAACTGAAGCAACAGGAGAAATGGGAAAACGGCAGCCATGGAAGCAACGAAGCAACGGGAGTAAAAGGAGAAACATAAGCAACAGGAACTACGGAAGCAACTGGAGAAATAAATGGCAAGCAAGATTTGAATCCGTTGGCTTTGCAGTTTCGATAGTATAGCTCCATACAAATGTGAGCGTAGTCGCGGGCTAGTTTAAACTATGATCACAAAAATACAGAGATTGGGTGTAACTATACAAGTTAAAGTCACCTTGTTGTTGAACCGTATTCAAGAGTGCTCTATCTCTGTGAGTTGGAGAGCTATAATTATGCAAAATGTCTCGAAAACGTGTAAATATTGGCGTTATGTCAGTTAATAGCTATGAAGATAGTTCTCCACTCAATAACGCCAAAGCAGGATGGCAATAGCACCGTTACTATCGTGGAAACTGTACAAGTCCTTATGCAGAGGAGACAGGGTGCCATACAGATGAAGTCAGGCCCTAAGGGACTATGCTAAACAACAGAACTAGGGCTTTATCTGGAAGAATCTTTACTCCTAAAATAATGGAATCTAAAAGTTCTTTCCTGTATTATTGCAACAAGGATTTGATGTGCTTCTTCCCAGTGTAGTAAAATTATTTAGGACCAATACGCCTGCGTGCCACAGGAATTGAGACGGAAATGCGGCTTTTATTCCAAAGTCATATCGTTCAGTCAGTCTTACCACTTTCCTATTTAAGTCTATGGAAAATGTCTTAGACAGATTCATAAGGAGCTCGGCTGGTTTTTGGCCAGCTTAACAAATAAAATTCGGCTATCAATCCAGTAAATCGAGTGCCCTTCACAATTTAGTGCAAAAAATTGTGAAGGGAGAAGTTTTAAGTATTATTGGTACTATTAAATAAAGCCCCTTTAAAACGTTGACGGCCTAGGAAAGAGTATTCCCTGACGTTAAAGGTGCCTTTGACATTCATTTTTAAAGAATAGAATAATAAGAGAAAGTAAATGACGTCATCCCATTTTGTTGAGATATTTATTGACAGTAAAGTATAATGTACAAAGTCCAACATGAAGTTGGTTGCGTATAAATATGCCGGAATTGCCATTCTAACACTTCCCCTCAATTTCGGTCGAATTAGGTCCTCTTATGGAAAAACTGCGGATTGAGTCCCATTGAATCGATGCATTTTAAATGTTTGATCCTCGGCAAAGCTTTCGTCAGAACGTCCGCTGTCATCTCCTGCGTCGGGATGTAGCTTAAATGAAGTAGTCCTCCGGAAATAACTTCCCGTATGAAGTGATGCCGAACGTCGATGTGCTTGGTCCGACCGTGAAAAATTGGATTTTCTGCTAGCTTCAGCGCTCCTTGATTGTCGCTGAATACGGTTACCTTCGATGAGTTGCAAGGACTGAGACTTCTTAGCATTCTCTCCAAAAGAATAGCTTCCTTTGCGGCCTCGGTTAAAGCCATGTACTCGGCCTCGGTTGATGAAAGGGCCACGGTTCTTTGTTTCCGTGATTCCCAGGATATTGCTCCTCCGTTGAATGTGAAAACATATCCGGTGTAAGATCGTCTGTCCATGGGACAATTCGCCCAGTCTGAATCCGTGAAACCAACGAGCGAGGCTTCACCAGATCCGTATGTAATTCCGATGTTTAACGTTCCTTTCAGGTATCTCAGAACGCGCTTCGCGGCGTTCCAGTGCTCTCTGTTGTAGCTGTTCAGGAACTGACTTAGATAGCTCGCTGCGTGAGCTATGTCTGGCCTTGTTGCTGTGGCTAGGTACATCAAGGCACCCACCAGTTGTCTGTACGGCAATTTTGACGTTTCTTCATCCATGATACTCGCGGGGCGTGTTAACTTAATCCCTGGATCCATCGGCGTTGCAACTGGTTTGGAGTTAGTCATACCGAAACGGTTAAGTAGATCGTTGATATACCCTCCTTGTTGTATGGTGATGCTTGTGTCACTCCGAATAAAATCGATTCCAATGCAATAATCGATTTCGCCACGGTCCTTAATTTCGAAAAACGTTGCTAGAAATTTCTTGAAACGTTGAATTTCCTCCTCACTCTTAGAGGCTATCATGATATCGTCTACGTATATCGCAATGAGAATCTCTTGTTTTCCTTTTTGAATTCTATATACGCAAGAATCTGCTTCTGTCGGTGTACCTCCGTATTCCTTGATCGCCTCGGTAATTTTTGTATACCAGCTCCGTGCAGCTTGGCGTAGTCCATAAAGGGCCTTTTTGAGAATACATACTTTGTCACCGTCTTTTATATCTATTAGCATTTTCTTCGCCTTTAGTTTTATTGCTTGCGGCGTTGATTTAGCTGTGATAACTCGCTCCAAGATTTCTTCAGAATACTTTGGAAGTTCCATGAAAACTTCTTCTTCGATTTCTCCGTTTAGATATGCCGTTGTAACGTCTATCTGATGTAATATCATTTGTTGTTCTGCAGCCAGTGCAGTCAATAACCGTATAGAACTTAAACGGGCTACTGGTGCGAAGGTTTCATTGAAATCTACGCCTGGCTTCTGCGAAAAACCTTTCGCGACGAGGCGTGCCTTCCTCCTAATGATATTTCCACTTGAATCGTACTTGTTTCTTAAAACAAATCTGCTTCCTATGACATCTCTGTTTGTCGGTCTGCACTGCACCTTCCAAGTGTCATTCTTAATGATAGAAATTAGCTCTTCTGTCATCGCGTTGTACCATTCATCTGCTTCCGCACTGTCTATTGCTTGACGTACTGGAGTTTCTACTACGAATGCGTATTCGCTTTGTTCGGAGCCTGCATTCGCTTCTTGATACTGTTTGCGGGGTCTTCCCCTTGATCCAGTCCGCAATACTTTGGGTCTTCCGCGACCTCTTCCGGTAGCTTTAGATAAATTTTCTCCTTCATCGGAACTTGACGATTCGTCTAGCGGTTGTTCGTTTTCATTCGGCTCACATGGTTGAACTCTGACGGTTTGTAGTTTTGTTTCCGCTGATGTTAGTGGATTTGTGAGCTCATCCTCTTGCCAGCTGTCGACTTCGATTGGTCTGCTTTCAACATCTGTCAGCGTGTCTAACATGTCATGTTGTCTTAGCTCTGGCTGCACATTATTTCTTTGAATCGGAGTCATTTCCTGCCATTCTGTAAACTTTACGTCTCTCGAAAACTCGATTTTTTTTTCATTCGGTATCCAGATTCTGTAAGCTTTCGAAAAATCTGCATAACCCACGAATATCCCTTTCTTGGAGCGCGGTTCTAGCTTCCCCTTGGTCGGAGCACGATCCAAGATGTAGACTTTGTCGCCGAAATCCCTAAGGTGCTGTACGTTGGGCTTAATTCCTCTCCATTTTTCATATGGTGTCTTTCCAAATAAGCTCCTTGTAGGACAACGATTTCGCACGTAGTTGGCGGCACAGATAGCTTCTCCCCAGAATGACGTTGGGAGGCCCGATTGTGTAAGAAAACACCTCGCCATTTCTACTAATGTGCGATTTTTCCTCTCCGCTGTTCCGTTCTGTTCGGGGTTGTGAGGGACGGTAAGTCTTCTCTGAATTCCATTAATTTTTAAGAAATTGTTGAACTCGCTGCTTAAGTATTCCGTTCCGTTATCGGTTTGCAAGAACTTGATTTTTTTTCCAGTTGAGTTTTCTGCAAAAGCTTTGAATTCGATAAAGCAATTGAAGACTTCGCTTTTCTTTCGAATTACTCGTACGTAACACCATTTTGAATGGTCGTCAATAAACGTCACGAAATATTTCGCTCCACCTTTCGATTCAACGCGCATCGGACCAGACACGTCCGAGTGTATCACTTCTAATAATTCCGATTTTCTATTCGAATTTTTAGGAAAAGGGAGTCGCGTCATTTTTGCTTCTACGCATATTTCACATTTGAAAGTTCCAGTCAACTTCCCGAGATTTAATCCGCGCACGGTTTCGTCACGTTCACATTTCATCAAATCGTTGATGTTTAAATGACCGAGTCTACGATGCCACTTCGTTATTTGCGTATTGTTCGAAATTTGCATTTCACTTTGTCCTAGATTACAGACTTGACGCGCACTGCCTTTAACATAATACAAACCATCAGTTCGTTTGGCTTTCACGATTATTTTTCCCGATTTGTCTTTTATTAACGCGGTATCACCATCGAAGATCACTTTGTATCCGTTCTGTGTAATTTTGGCAATGGATATTAGATTTGTGCGAATTTCCGGCACTAGTAAAGTATCTTTTAATGTGATGTTCATGTCGCGGCCGTCTGTTTTGGTTTTGATTATGACGTTTCCCTTTGCGTTGATCTCCGTCGACGTATTGTTCGCGAGATTCAGACGTCCCGTGTCGCGATTGACAATTTTTCTGAAATCGTTTTCGTCTTTGCATATGTGTGACGTGCAGCCGCTATCCAAGCACCACACTTGGTCTCTTTCTCCCTCGTTGATTCCGCCATACGCTTGTTCGTAGTGGTGAGCGGTTTCGGCTTGCGTTGTTTTTTCGGGATGAAATTTGTGATTGCTGACCGTTGCAATAAAACCAGCGTCTTCTGTGAGTTTCGCTTTTTGCTTAATTCCGTCACTCACGCGACACTCTGCTGCTTTATGCCCGATTTTTCCGCAATTAAAACACTTGAACCTTTTTTTAAAACTGCGCTGAGCTTTCGGCTTGATGCCGCGATTTCCAGCCATCATGACGCCCTGTACTGTTTGGGAATCGCTTTGCCTTGCGTCGCTCTCCTCTATAATTTTGATTCGTAGAGCTTCTGGCGTAGGTAATGAATCTCTTGATTCGATGGCGCATCGAAAATTTTCGAATTGCTCTGGCAAGCTATAAAGTAAAAGTATTGCTAGAAGGTCAGGATTTATAATTACCTCCATTTCTTGCAATTTATCAACTGCGTCAAAAAACTTGCTTACGTGTTCGCGCACGTCGTCACCATCCGCCATTTTGTGTAGAGCGAGGCGCTTCAGCAAAGTCGCCTTTCGAGCGGGTCCCTTCGACTGATAGATTGCTTCCAATTTCAACCAGGTTTCTCGCGATGATACGCAACCTTTGATTTGCTTGAGCTCGCTGGGATGAATCGCTAAAATGATGTCCGACATGGCCTTTTGATCCTTATCATACCATTTGTCGTGAGCATCTTTCGACTGTTGATTGTCGGCGATTATCTCCGGCTTTATGGTCGATCCGTTTACATGCTGCCAAGCATTATTCTTGGTTAGAATTGCCTGCATTTGCATCTTCCATGTATCGAAATTATCCTTTAGTAAAGGCTCGATATGTTTCGCGGATCCGGCACTCATTTTTTGGCACTTTTATAAAATTACTCGCACTAGAACAGAAGAACTTCACTTTTGTTTTGCACGATGCGTTCTCCTGGGCCCATAACCTGTTGAGATATTTATTGACAGTAAAGTATAATGTACAAAGTCCAACATGAAGTTGGTTGCGTATAAATATGCCGGAATTGCCATTCTAACACATTTAAAAAGGAATCAAGCGCAGGGTTTCAAAAAGTAAGAACTTCAGTGTAAAATCAAATAATATTTTATTTTGTCGTTTGTTTAAAACTGACAATATTAATACATATATCACAACATATTGAAGAAGAGAAACATTAGGCTAACCGTTCGAAATAAATTAAATGAGATGAGGCAGTATAATCATTTCTGTGGAAGTGCCAGCACGGTTCATGACGAATTTGGTCTTTCAGCTGGTCTGGATTAAAAAAAAAAAACAGTAAGCTTCTAGTAAAATTGTAAACAAATCGGAACATGCCTTTCTTTACGCTTCGCTCCCATTACAGTACGAGCCTCCTGTTCACCATGCAATGCATCCTGCGCAGATAGAGGCTCATCGCAATCGTCGTTTCTCAGACGATTTATGGCCTTCAAAAATTACCAAAACCGTAAGTACCTAATATAAACAAAAACTGAACAATAAAATTACCTGCGAAAATATGTTCCGTGTGTTCGAATTGTATTCAATACAATCGTCAAAAATTAACAGCCGATTACTTGGCTTTGCAGGACGATTACTATTCTCGCACTGTTGCGAACTCTTGCCCATCGAATCGCGACTTTTTGGTGAGAATAAATACGTTCGTCGTGCGGCAGTCGCGTTTTGTTTCCGTAACGGTGTAGCGGGATTTGTATAAGACAATGATGTAGCGCCCATCAATTCGGATGATGGAGAGAGAGGACTAAGAATCGATTCTTCACTACTCTCGCTGTGAATACGTTTCGGACTACTGTTTTTATTTTTCAGAATCCTTCCAATAACTAGGGCTGCAGCCGTAGGTCGTCGTTCGTTCACTTCGTTTAGCATCGTTTCGTTCGATAGAGACTCGCATGACGGCGACGACGAAAAGAAAACATTCGTCCAAAAGTTTAAAGTTTTTGAATTCGGTGGCGTTTCATTTAGCCGGTGTCGTGTAGGACTGTCGTTGCTGTTCTGCTCATCGACATGACTATTGGTCGATGGCCGCTGTAATCCACATCGACCTTTCGCAGGTGAATAATTGCTTCGTCCTGCATTACTGATGTTCAACGATCGATTATTGTGCATCAGTCGATTATGTTCCTCGTTATCGGCATTTCGGAAATTATGCTCTGCATGCGATGTGCTTGGGAATAGACATTTTGAATTGAATTTGTTGTCCTGGTTCTTGTGTGCGATAAAGTTTCGTTTCGATTCCGGTGAAAGCTTTATATTCTCCAATAAGCGATCGAATCGTGCACAAGTATCCTAAAACGGAAATTTAATGAAACATAATGTCGCATAAAGAATTGTTCAAAATACCTGTGACATTGAGTTGGAACTAGTGGATGGTTCTTTTGAAAAATCGTTCAATTGAAGAGAACTGCGATTGGGCATACCTTCCGGTGGCTTGAGCTCCCGATCTTCGGTTATTTTGTTACAAAATTTTGGTATTACCGACGCAGAACTTAGTTTTGGTGGCTCCAGTAAAGTCTCCAAGACCGAAGCTGAAGTCACTGGCTGGCGACAAACACTTCGAGCTGCTGATCAAAAGAATTTAATGTATACAGAGTGCATTGCTATAAAAAGTCAGAAACTCATATAAACATAGCAGGTAATTTCAAGCAGTGCGTGGAAGTATATGACAATAACTGCAAAATCCTTTATGCAGTCAAAGAAAAGATTGCGTTGGAAATACCAATCGGGCGATCGGTCAGCGGTCACTAGAAAAATATTCTCGTATCGTATCCGACGTTGATAGCCGTACAGCGCCAAGAGAACAAATTAAGGCTGGTTTACATGACGAATGCAAATATTTTTTACTGATATTGTGAGGGACAAGGAAAATCTCTTATGAGAAACTGATCAGGAGTGAAACGAACAGATATCATGTTTAGCAAAAAATATTGACAATATTTCTGTGAATTTTGTTTTTTGCAGTGGTTTCTTTCTACTCCCTCTACCTCTCACAATTTCAATAAAAAATGTTTGCATTTGCTATGTAAACCAGCCTTAACAGTCTCGACTACAGCCAGGTAGTGTAAAAGCAGGCGCTGCTTTCAGTGCGAGACATAGTAAGTTTTATTCGAGCTGAACTCTGACTAAGTAACTAAGCTGAGACGAAATTTCGGGCACCAAATTTAAAGCTGTTTAGAGAAGAAAATGCATACGCCCATTGGTGGCCATTAAACGGCTGTAAGAAGATAATAGAGTCAGTGAATACTTCAATTTAAATGTCTTATGACTACTGAAGGAAGAAACGAAGAGTTCAATTGAGTGATGAGCGACCAGTTCTATCGAAGTGACTAGTGACTACTGAACGAAGGAGCGAGAAGTTCAATTGAAGTACAGCACGACTAGTGACTATTTATTTATTTATTTATTTGGAAAGCGAAAGTGAACAGAATATAAACTCCAATAAAACAAATGCGTCAAAAATAAAATAAGAATAAAATTAAAGTAAAGAAAAAATAATAATAAAAATAAATAATTAAAATAAATTATAAGTGAGCAAATTATGAATTTTAAATGAATTTTAATAGAGCGCAAGCTGTGACCCTGAAAACTAAGACAATTTGCATGAAAAGAACGCGGTAAACGGAGGAGTGGCGAATTAAAATAGGTATTTATAGATGCAAATGGAATGATAAAAGTGTCTTGTGATCTGCAACGGTGGTTAGTTTCACTGAATGTAAGCTCAACATAAAGAGTACAATTGAAGATGAATAAAACTTTTTATAGGAACAAAATATCTAAGTATGATCGTCTGTCCTTCAGAAAAGAAAGTTCAAGCATCATACGAAGCCTCTTCGAAATTGAGTCTGCAAAAGAGTGATCGTGTGAAACGTCTCTGCACCGATTCCAATGCTGCTATTAGATAAGAATAGTACGAGTTCCTTACAACTGAGCCGTATTCCAGATGACATCTGACAAGACTATTGTACAAGTTAATATAGATGGCAAAGTTACGAAAAGGATATGCAGCTCTTAGTATAAATCCACATAAACTGTAAGCACGTCTACCAATTACCAAAATATGAATATAAAATTTAAGACGGGTGTCAAATGTAACACCCAAATCCTTAATATGTAGGATTTCAGTGAGAAGGAAATCATCAATGTAATAGTTGAATTGAAGAGAGGAGGGTTTATTGGAGTAAATCATCTTATAACATTTAAGCATATTAAGAGATAGCACCATGTACCATGAGGATAGTTTGTTAAGGTCGTTTTGTAGCACCAGACAATCGGAAAAAGACTTGACAGGAGTAAATAGCTTCAGATCATCGGCATACATAGGGTCATCTGAACGAACTAGTAAGGGAGTGAGTGAACACTTCAATGAAAGTACTTAACCGAACTCGTTCCTTAAAGTTAGTGACTAGGAGTGGAGTACTGAAAGGAACTGCTTTGCTCATCTCTACCCTGAATAATGGAATAAAAAAAATTAAAAAACTTACACGAAGCTTTCGCCGATGTATTCCCTTCCTTGTTCAAGTCCGAAGTACCTTCCAATAG
Source organism: Beris chalybata (assembly GCA_949128065.1). Lineage (NCBI taxonomy): Eukaryota > Metazoa > Arthropoda > Insecta > Diptera > Stratiomyidae > Beris > Beris chalybata. Next base: position 4,266,912 of record OX421895.1, on the reverse strand, counting down.
ACTTAAAACCATAATTTCTTGCGGTAATCGTTGAGTCATTGAAAACTCTGCATATTCCACATCATTTTCATCACAGTTGGCATTGTCAAGTTCATTTTCAGAGTCGATATCTGATAACAAGTCAGTCTGCATTGTAGTCGAAAGCAGATTCGGTGACGAGTACGAAATTCCTAATGGCAGTGCTGAAAAGAAGCAGTTTCGATTTACTGAAACAATCATTAAATGTTGGATTTTTATTACGATTAGTTGGGCAATTGCTTGCAAACGATTTGTTCAGTCTGGAGACACTCTCCGTTGGTTCTGTTACACATAAGGATTGCAGTATACCAGAAAATGTAACGTCAACTGCAAAAATTGTTCACTTTATTACGTCGTTAAAAAAAAAAATAGTTTTCTACTTTTATGCAAGTCTGCCGCATCTAAAGACTTTGTACTTCGCTCGTTGGTTGTAGTTCTTTCCTGATCAACCAACTCGTTATTGTTGGCAGAATTATTTTCACCGGTCGATTCACCAGTAGCTTTTATTTTACTAACCGATGCACTGCACGACAACTTATCAGCTCCGCTGGCTTTCCCACTCTTATGGTCGATTTGGAATTGATGCGGATTCAGTTCACAGTAGAGTTTTGCTTTCAAATTTTTAACTTCATTCTCTAGCTGAGATTGTCGAACTAGTAGCTGACTAATGTACCATTCTTGATCTCGACTACGTTGGAAGTATGTGGACGGACGAACCTGGGATTCAAAAAATTTACATAGAGAGAATGTTTTCCCGGTTCTGGGAACTCACCTGAAATCTCAATTCTAGACTGTCCTCCGTTGTATTTAAGTAACCTTCGGAAGCAAGTAGATCCAAGCGAAAAAATCGATTGTAGCCCCAACATTCGCCAACTTCGAAATCCGAAACGAATTCTCTTTGAATTATTTTCGAGGAACTCTGATGGATCATTTGTACGCGATATTCATACTTGCTTGACTCCGGGTAGCCGTAGGTTAGCTCTAGAAAAACAGATAAATACTCACTACGAACAGCTCCGTTGCCGTTCGGGTAAACTTTCAGACGCCACTGGAGTCCATTGCACTCCAATGATTCGGAATAGACCGGAAAGCCTTTTTGCTGAAGAAGACTGAATTCGGTTAACGTAAAATTCCCGGTGTCGTATTGCGGAATTATTTCGCTATGGAAATCAGCTGTGACGGTCGACGTAACGTAGCTGGACATTGGCTTCATTCGGACCTAGTTTTGCATAGGAAAGAGTAAGAACATTGTTTTTTTCTTCGAATCCAAGTGGAATATTTGACGAGACTCCTACAAAAACCTCTACCTACCTGATGTATCATTTTGAGCAGCAATGGCGACTTAGTAATAAGTTGAGATCGCGAGAACGAATTGATTTGTTGTTCGATTTCCTGCAATAAATGCTCGAGCTGGTCCGTTTCTTGCGTTAACGAATTCTTCTGTCGCATCAAAGTGACGAGTTTCATTTTAAGCTGAGAATCTAATCGGCCAACCATTAGTTCAACCGCATTTCGGATTTCTCGAACTTTATCGTCTTTTGCATTCCGAACCGTTTCGACATTCTGTTCGACATCTTGAACTAAACCAACCAGTTCGACTAAGCGTCCTTTCAGTTGCGCTATTTCGTCGTTCACTTGCGTGATGTGCGATTCATAGATTATTTCTGGAAAAAAAGATACTTTAGTGAAACTAAACAAAGCTTGGTCTTCTTTGTTTTACCGAGCTGTTTAAATGTGTGCCCGGAATGCGTTCCTCCCCACAGTGCACACTGATGGCAAATACACCTCTCACATGTCCAGCAATACACCGTTAACTTTTCCTGATGAATCGTACACTGATCCTGTTCTTTATTTTGAACTAGCCCATTGGCTTTAATGTTAGCGCAAACTTGTTGCAGGCTCTCAACTTGAAGCGCAACGTCTTCAAACCAACGACAATTGACAAGCTCATGAATACGCAGTGACGCTCTACAGTGCGGACATTGTCGGCGTTGTTCCGTTATCCAACGGGAAATGCACAAGTAACAGCAGAGCTTTGAACAATGTGGACAAAGGTGTGCATCTTGCAGTTTTTCCATGCAAATAAAGCACCGAAAAACATCGTTCAGCGACTGAAATTTGTGACCCGGAGGAAATAACTGCATTGAGTTTTTGGATTGCCGATAACAGGAACTGCAGGTTCACTCACCTCGGAAACAAGTTCGTTGCTGGACAATACCGAAACAGAAGCCGGCGACTTTATTCGCTTTGCCATTCTAGCTGGATCACTATCCGCCTGTTTAACCTTTCGTGCTCCTTGTAGCCGCGAACCTGGATAGTTGAAAGGCCGTCTGTGCCCCTAGAATCTCACAATGCGGTCTCCGTTTCTTTTCCTTTGTGCTTAAAAACGTTCTTTCCGTGAAATTTTCCAATCACTTCTGACAGCGAATCAATTTTTTTTATAAAAACAATTTTCTGACATTTCCTTTTGCTACTTTCGTCATCTGTTCTGCTTCATCTGTGGAATCTATTTACGAGCAAAGGCACCTCAATAAAAGAAACACTCAAACTTGCTTTACCAAAAGTACAAGGTATGTAGTCCACTTGAGATATTTTTAAAATTAATTTATAAAAGATTGGCAATCGTTTCTTCGGCTCCTCACCAAACTGTACCTTGCCGTTTGCAGTTAACATGTGGACCATATTTAAATTTCAAAAGACGCGCCAACCACCGATTGCAGTCTACATTTTTGACATTTTCTTTAAGCGGCTTCGTCAGCTGTTTTTTTTCTCCTTGGAATTTGAACTTCTGCCGCTCAGCAAGTGGACTTCCTCGAAAAATTTCAATAAGTTCGCAAATAGATTGGAACACGGTTATTTGAACTTGTAACTTGATTTCGGTGTTCGACCTCCACAAAGACACGGTGTATGCGACTGGTCTGCGGACACCATGTACCTTGGTGCTTCAACGTCCCGCCGTGAAATTTGATTCCGCTTTAATTTAAACACTTCAATCGTTTTGAAAATGAAAAATTTGGATGCAAAACAGGGCGATCCTGCCAACAATACCAGCATGTTGTGGTGGATGCTCAGGACATTTTTCCTCACTACCTCGATCCCTTATTTTTGTTTAAACATTTGGAACCGGTTAAGGGAACGAAACTCTAGGAATTGCCTTCCGGGGAAGGTGAGTACAAATCAATCAATGAAATCTGAAATGATTTTTAAGTGAGTTTTTGATGACAATTTTTAGGTGGTTGTGATAACAGGAGCTAGTTCCGGAATCGGCGAAGGTATTAACAAATAATTAACAAAAATAGAAAAATAAATAAAATGTTATGTTTGCAGCTCTCGCTCATGTATTCTATAAGGCTGGATGTAAAGTTGTCCTTGCAGCAAGGAGGGAAGATGAATTGAACCGTGTCCGAAGGGAATTGTCAGGATTGGACGCAGTAAGTAGCTTCATCTTTTTTTTTTTTGCTCGGCCCTAACTCGAAGACCTGGGTTTCTGTGCCTTTTAACTGGAAGGGTTTGTGAATTGCGCACCATCAAACTCGTTTGAGTCCGGCAGACGGTCGGACTGAATTCGATTCCTCTTTTGGGGTCTTAAAATGTAAAAATATAAAAAAAAGAGGATATATAAAATAATGAAGTGAAAAGCGATCAAATATCTCATGAGTCCTACGAAATATATTAAAGTTTTGACATGCATACAACCCCCCCTTACAACACTTAACATTGAATATCTTAAGGGGCTCGTTGCAAATTTCGAGCTCTTTGTATGGCGAAAGACGTTATCTTTCGGTACCTGAATCTCAGCTTCTACTTAACTCACAACAATCAATTTTTTTATGCTTATTGTTTAGTGTGTTGAAAAGCCTAGTACGTGAGTAAATTACAAAATTTTCACTATTAGTGGAGATATTTAAGAAAAAATGAATGAATAAAATTTTTTACTGTTTTTCTTCATTCATATTTGAACAAAATGATAGTTTTTGATGAGATATTTTAATTTGCCCACGTATGAAGCAATTCAATATTACCACGAAAAAATAAAGAAGAAAAATTAGTCGCTACGATGTGTGGTTACTGAGAAACGTGTACCGAAAGTTAAAAAAGAACTACTTTTCAGGAGAGCCAAAAAAGAAAAAACATCGTGCAGTAACTTATTCGCCTTCCCCTACTTCAGAGCAAGATTTGAAGCACTTCCCGTTATCGGACAAAGGTGCGGTCTTTTGTGTGATGTGCAGAAATGAGTGTAGAAAAATAATATGAATTAAAAAAAATTTTTTTTTTTTTAAATTTTTTGCAACGAGGCCCTTAAGGGGTAGAATTTCAAAAAAATCCTGAAAACACTTTCATTTTTTTTATTGCATAGAAGAGCTTTCCAACAATTTTCTTTAATCAAGTAGTTGGTGTGGGTAGAAAGTATTAATGTGATTGGATACTGTTGAAAAGTGCGTTAAATGAAATAAGAACTAATCAGTATGTTCATGAAATTGCGAAGCCACCATCACAGATATTTTCCATCTACTTTCCTGTGTCACATCAAAAATGTTTGTTAATATTGATTTTCCGAAATCGTCAATTGAATGCTGTTTTTAATAAATTATTTGTACGTATTATGTTAGACGGAAATTACCCATCCGCCGGTGATAATGCCGCTCGATTTATCGGATCTTAACTCCTTGCCCATTTCGGTGGATAAAATCATGAAAATTCACGGTAAAATTGATATTTTAATAAACAATGGAGGCATAAGCGTTAGAGCTGACGTTGCATCAACTGGTCTTGATGTCGATTTAAAAGTGATGTCGGTTAATTATTTTGGATCGGTTGCTTTAACAAAAGGTGAGTAACTCTTTCATGTTATTAAATGTGTAATTTTTTTTTTTAATTTACTTGTTTTGCACAGCTGTACTAGGCTCGATGATGGAACGGAAAGACGGTCAAATTGCGTTTGTTAGCAGCGTTCAAGGGAAATTTGCGATTCCGTACAGATCTGCGTATTGTGCTTCAAAACATGCAATACAGGCATTCGCCGATACCTTACGAGCTGAAGTTTCGCAACATGGTATTAAAGTGCTATGTGTCAGTCCTGGATATGTAAAGACTTCGCTATCGGTCAATGCGCTGACTGGAGAGGGCGGAAAATACGGAGGTAATTATTTTGTTTTGAACACTTAATTGAATAGATTGTAAAAACAACCAACTCCCCATCCATTTCCAGTTATGGACAGTACTACCGAGGCTGGCATGAGTCCTGAAGAATTAGCAAACAAAATTTTGTCATCAATTCTTCGAGGTGAAAAGGACGTAATATTCGCTCAACCAACTGCAAAGCTAGCGTACTATTTACGATTTCTGTGCCCGTCGTTATATTTTTGGGTGATGGAGAGGCGAGCACTGAAACTGCAATCTAAAAATGATTAACTTATTGTATCTATCTTAGTTGTAGTTTTTTTTATTATATACATATATGTCTGTATTGTTATGAGCTAGGGGTTTGCTGGAATTTCAAATATAAAATTAAAACAATTCAGTTGTGATTCGCTTTACTTGAAGATTCTATACTTTTGCGATTACAATATTTCGCTTTTATAATTTTTCGCAAATAAAGCGGATATCATATAAAAAAAAGCAGGTACTTAAATGTAATAACGGAGAAAACGTAGGAATACAAGTCAACGTAGGAATACATTTGTTACTTGTTTCCTTTATACCGTTTCGAAATCAACACTGAAGCTCTTCTTTTTTAAGCTTTTTTCAAATGTTGGTTTCAGTACAAAACTTTCATGAAACACGCTGGAAACGGACAAGATAAATACGACAGAATCTTTGTTTAATTTTTAATATGTGACGAATTTTTTTTCTTTTCTTTGTATAAAAACACTGCAGTAAGAAGATATGAGACTGAAATACAGGCCATGTTAGTCATTACTAGTCGGCTTTTGATTACGGCTTTCGAGATCTTTCTTGTCTTTTGGGAAGCTTTGATTCTTGTCAATTGTAGGATAGTTCTGATGTTTTGCGAAGCTTTGACTTTTGTTAATTGTAGGATAGTTCTGATGATGCACGTTACAAAAATAAGCATAATAAATCAATGTATCGATTCTTTTTTTCCCCTCTAGTTTCTTACAAAAATTTTTTTTATCAAAAAACAAAAATATTTTTGAGGTGAAGTACTGGTGGTATTTCGCAAGCGATTAAGTCTGATGATAAATGCCCGATTATTTGATAAACTTTACGCCAGAAAAAAAATTCTAATTCCTTTTTATATCAGAAATTTTATATTAATTCTGATTACGTAGAAAACAACTAAATTTCATTTTGTATCAACGCTTTCGGATATTTTTTGCCATTTATCAAGATTTGCCTGACACATGTTCAACAGTGTTTTCGTTTCCGGAATTAAACGATAAAGCAATGAATAGCACGGAATACAAATTCCGTTCAAGAAACCAACTTGCGAAGCAGCTTGCTGATTAGGCTGATATCGGTCCATCATCGGAATGGGATTACGACCGGCAACTCGTTCCGCGTCTCCTTGTTGATAGAATTCTTCAAAAATAACTTTAACAGTTCGCACTTGAATATCCCACGGTTTAGCCGATGCTGATAAGTCGCTGGCCGTCATTGCGATAGCTTGTATAAGTAATCTATGCTCAACTATGCTCCACGAGAACTTTTCTTCTTCTATAAGGGTCGATAGTTTTGCACGATTCGGGAAAAATAAAGCCAAATCGGTTGCTAAGATGCAGTGCTTGATATGGCCCAGAACTTGCTTGTATTCGCTACTGTTCAGTTTTGCAAAAATGTTGTGACCATCCTCGAAAAAAGTTTTATTGAATTATTTTTCGTCGCGAACTTTATGATTTATCTATATACCTGTTGCAATATGGTGACAGTTTGATTAAAGTGATGATGTTCCATTGTAGAAGTACTGTATATCGCAGCAAGAGGTGATTCGGTATCTAGCATGAATTTGTTGTTCTTTCCTCTGTGATCGAGATCGTGACAAAGCGATCCAATGAACAATGCAAGTCTCTGTAAATAATACCAATAACAGTCAATTATCTGAAAATTACTCATATCCAAAAAAATTCACCTCGACTGGTCGGAATGCGTTAGTCGCTCTCTTCACAATGGAGTACATTGTGTTTGCTACAGAAAATCCATGACTCCAGTTATGATAAGGTACTCGTCTGTAATTTTTTTTAATCGTCAGAGAAAATCGAAGCAGGACTTGTGGGTCGAATTTTTTCAATCCAAACAAATCAATAAACATGTAAGCCGCATATTTAACTTTGTCCATTTCACAGACATCGAATGGGTTAAATTGATACTTATCGATTCGCGGAATGAATTCAGGAATGCCGTCTTCAAATAATTTTTTCGCTTCATCTTCAGTACTGGTATTGTGATAGTTGAGAACCTCCAATGCCACTTTGTATTTCTGTTCAGATCTCTTAATTTTATCATACAATTTTGCGTGATGCAGTGCAAGACCACAATAAATTCCAAACATTTCAAAGGCTTCCTCATCCTCCTTGCTAAAGTACCCCGATCGTTTATTGACCATTTGAACTACTCCTATTACTAAGCCACGAATAAAAATCGGCATGCATAGAATGGTTTCCGTCTTATAGCCGGTTTGTCGGTCAACGGATCGATTGAATCGAGGATCTGAATAGGCGTCGTGTATATTTAAAATTTCTCCAGACAAGGCAACTTGTCCTGCAATGCCTGTGCCAATTGGGAAACGAATTTCATTAATTTTTACGGAATTATCATCTCGTCCCTCCGTAGCAGATGATTCACTCTTTGCTTCATCGACCCCAACATCGAATATCGTTGCATAGAGCTCTTGACTTTTTGAATCGACCAAAAAGAGTGAGGCCCGATCTGCATCTACAAGCCGTTGAGCAAAATTCATTACTTTCATAACCAGCGTATCCATGCTGACCATATCTTGAAAAATTGACCTGAAAATGAAAGGCAGAACTACATAAATAAAATGTACGGAATATATTCGTTTCGTTTGTACTTGACCACGGCTAACAGGAAATCATTTAATTTTTTCTGCTTATTCATATTTAGATAGAGGTGAGCATAGTGAAGTGCTATGCCTCCCCAAACTAAGTAGCTGCATGAAATTTCTTCGTCTTCTTCATGAAATGGATTATCGTCTTTGCCCCTGTACAGTTCAATTACGGCAATAATTTGGTTATCTGGTTGTACTACAGCTTGACACAAGAGGTGTTCGATGTCCTTCTGAATATTTGGATAAGGTTGGCATATAAAAATATAGACGCTCGCAATTCACAAACTCACCGATTTTGGAATTCCATCAGGAAATCTGGAATCAACGTCGCCCTTTGAAAGGCGTACCGCTTCACGAGTCTTAGCCACGTATTTTGGAATCGCTAGTCCATACGTTAATTTTTGTACTATCGCAGTACCGGAACATGACTGTCCCGTATATAACGTAAGTACTTCAGGATCATTTCGATCCGCTAAATACAAGTTGAATCCTAACGAATTTGTTGCGGATGAAATGCAATTGGCTAACTCCCATAGTACGTGTGCTTTTGTAGGACGTTGTTGTAGAGAATTTGTAAGATCCTGAAGCATTTGTCTTTTATCGGCATGAACACAAAATTTCCAACGTGATAAACTGGCTTTTCTTGCGTTCCTGCCTAAAGATTGCGTGACCTTTTTGGATCGTTGTGTTCGTCGAATCATCCATCGTTCAAGCTGTTCGAGGGGAACTTCATTCATTACGATATGTTCGATATAATCCGGATTTTTGGACAAAAATTTGGATACTTGTGCGGCAGTGATTTCTGGAAATAGGATGTATACAATTTATCTTACTCCAATTTGGCTATAGTTAACAAACCATCATTGTCATTGTCATCACTCTCCGAATCCGTATGATGAGTGCTATCGAGTCCTGCAAAATCGGTGTTATTATTAAACTTAAATGGATTGGATTAATTGGAACTTAGGAAACATTAGACAATAGGGAAAATTATTTAAACATATCAGGTCTTAATGGCTGCGCGTATATACCATTATGTGGTGCGTACTGCGAATTCATATTTGGCGTGGAGATTTATTACTATATTACATACCGATGTATTGTCCAATGCTATTGTAAAAGGATCGGCACACTGGTAGAAAAAAGGCGAGGAATCCATTAACTGTACTAGACAATACCATAACTCTCTACGCAACACAAAAAAATTTCTAGTCAACTAATTGAAAATAGCAGCTGTGATCTTGGGCACCAGATCTAACTGAATAAAGACAATAATTCTGCCGCGATTCGAGCTCCGGCTTACTTCGAACATGCCGGATGTCGATTCCAAACGACATTTGAAAAAAAATTGTCCGCACCGCATCGCAAGGTCTAGAGATCAAATTAGGTCCAGTTTTTTACAAAGTAAAAATCGCACGATCAAATTATATACTATGATGTCTTCAAACCAAATTTGAACTGAATAAAGATTTAAATGCTAATGAATTTGTTGAAATTCTTTCAATTAGTATGCAGGTGAGACCTAACGTATTTTGGATATACACCTCGGGCTTCGAAACATTCATAATACGAAAATTATTTTATAGGTAAACGTGATTTCACTAGATAAAAATTCTTGGTTCATAAGACGCGCTAATATTACCTACTCGTTCGCACTTTAAGTAAGGTGGATTGGAAAGGCCAATTCAGGGCATTAACACCACCGCTAGTCAGAAAGTCTTCAAATAGATATTAAAACAAATATTTGAAGAAAATTTAAATCTATTAATTCTAAGGATTGCAGATTGGACCAACGTTCGTATAGGTGGTTAAAACTCAAGCTGCAAGCGACTGCGACTATCCTAGCACTAGGCTGGCCCTAATCAGTCTTACCTGTACCGTGACTTCCTAGTCCTTTGTCGTTTATGAGATATAAAGTCGGTCTACAGGACATGCCGCACTACGCCGCTAGCATTTTTTCATAAATAATAAGATTCCTGACAAGTAGCATCCCTCGCAACCTCATAAAAGAAGAGATGAAAAAGACAGCCGTCGAGTCTATTATGACACTCGAGTCGAGTGAGTTATTCGACTTACATTTGAAGTCGACTCGTCCTTAAGTTGGTATTTTAACACTCGACACGTAGATAGTCACTTCAATTGCAGCAGTCGACCGAATTTGACTTTTCATTAGAGTAAAAATTCACTCGAACACTCACACATCACACTGCACAGTGCTCAGTCGACTCAAAGTCGACTGGTATGGTAGTCAGTTCAGTAGTCACGTGTCTCGAGTATCGTTATTATTTGGACGAGGTGAGGGTCATAATATGCCTGCGGGTTTTAACGAGAATTAAAAAAAAAAAAAATTGAAAAGAATGTAGGCAGTTGACTGTGGTGACGGGTGTGAAGTCCATTGATTTTCACGTATACAATTTGAAAATGTTCCGAGCTAGTCCTGCCGAAAAGTCCGAACCGGAACGCGAGTTTCTTCATTGATTTCGTTTTCTGTTGTGACTGTTTTGTGGTGAAAAACACTAGAAATCCCACGTAGAGGGTTCATCACCATAAAAAAAGAATAGAATCGGCAATAATCCTACTGTAGAAAGGGAGGACACATGGCCCTGACTGCCCTATGACCGAAGAGCTAACGTAATAACTGAACAGTTGAAAATTTTTTTTATTTAACTAGCCGCGTACCGCGTCTACGCTCGCTACGCTCACGTTGTTCTATCGCCCCTGTTACTCCCGTTTATCCATTGGTCCTTTTTCTCTAATTGATACATTACTCCCGTTTCGAATACACTTTCTCAGCTCAAGGAACTGGAGATATTAATGCTATTTTTCATTTTTCACTTTTCATTTTTCTCCATCCCCCATACTCCATCCACCATCCTCTATCCACCATCCATAGTCCAACTTTTCCATTTAATAATAGGAACGCGTAACTAATACACCGAAAGCGAACAAACTGCCGCTAAATCATATGAAAAACACTCAAATGTTGAAATAACTCGTGAAGCACCAATTTTGGGAATATATAATTATGTTCTCGACCTGTCCGGTAGTCTCGAGAATGTCCATGCAAAATTTGGGAGGGAACGGTTCACAGGTGCAGATTTCAATCGAGCCCCTGACTTATTTTTATATATTAGATTAATATCTGTTTCACTTCTAGGACATGCAGACAGAGTTACAATTAGTTACTACACACTGTTTGTCACCATGTTTGTCTGCTGAGCACTTATTTCATTGATTCCAAAATTAGGCAAAGAAGGGATTTGAACTAGAGACGGGTCGTTCATGAGTAAACTGTTCCAAAAGAACACTTCATTGATGTGAGTTAGTGAAGTGAATCACTCCTTTTGGTGAACTGCAGTTCCATTGGACACTAGACAAAAAACGTACTGGCGAAACGAAGGAACGATAAGTTCCGGAACTACTTCACGGAACTGTACAGACCTTTTTGTTTTGTTTTAGTACCTCATGTTCTAGATCGGAACGAGGGAATGAACAGTGTCGGAACTACTTCACGTAACTCTGCTGCCATTTTCATTAGATCCTCAGTACCGAGGGATTGAATAGTTCCGGAACTAGTTCAGTGAACTCGTTCCTTCAAGTGAGTGACTCGGAGTGAAGTACTTCACTGAAAGGAACTGCGTCACCTATCTCTAGTTTGGTCCACATTGAATAAAAAAAGGAAAAGAAGTACTTCTATCCTTACTTCTTTCTACTTCCTTTCTTTCTGGGTACCTTCATTTTTCCAAGTTCTTCTGTTACGCCAAAATTTCTCTCTCGTTTTCATTCTGATTTTTTTTTTAACTTATACCGAGTCCGAGGATAGTTCCTCCTGGAATATTTTTGAATGTTGTTCTTTTCCATTTGTAAATTAAAAAACTTTGTGATAGTTTTTAATCAAACGTGGTTAAGCAAGGAAAAACTAAGGATGTAGATCTCTGAGGACCTCTGATGGGTTGATTGACTTGGCTTACCTACGCTACCGAGACCACAGTATTTGAACTAAACAATATTATTTACCTTTATTTGATAGAATAGGTGGCATTGTTCCAAATCGCAATATTTATAAAATTTTAATATAAAAATAAATAAAATATCTGCGCACTTTTAATTAATCCACTAACTTCACTCAACTAGGTTTAGCGTAAAACTAAAGGGAATTTTCAAGAAAACAGCAAAGCAAATGGTTGAAAAGGGATCCAACAGCCTTCAGCAATTAACATTAATTGCTCTATACTAAATTTGAAATCGTAACAAACCTGGTATTGCGTTCGATGTCACTTCTATTTATCCAATTATCTAAAAGATGTTTTGGTAGCACGGAACCCGGCTTGTCCGAAAATAAGACGAAATGAATACAATTAATGGGTGTAGTATAGCATTGAGAATTGTTTGCACGCGATTTGAATCCTACGCTGATGGTTTGAAATTAATACCAAAAAAAAAGAAGAACACCTAAGCACGAAATAGGTTAAATAGCTTGATAAAATATATTTAGACTATGTACATACAGTCAAGATGATATCATTTTCAATTAAACGCACTTGTAAAAAACAACACTAATTGAATCAATAGAAGTAATTAAATCGCCAGGATATGAGCCTGGCTGCGTGATCGATCAATTGAAAATAATAAAGACGCTTTTACAACTGTGTATACAAAATACAATTACCTGTCGTACTAGCTTCATTGATTTTTGTGGCTGGAAACGGTATCCTATCTCGTCTTAAGCGAAAATAGGGATTTCATACCCGGACGGTAAGACATTCCTGAATCCCATCTGAAGTGACTTCAGCTCAACAGAGCTCTAAAGCTGATCTGAGTGCTTCTTCATATGGTTTTTGAGAAATTCATGACTTCATCGAGACACGAGTACCTACCTCTAAAATTTGGGAAAACATTAAAATACACTCCAATTCGTTGGTCCTTTAAAATGTAAACTCTATCTACAACGACACTCGGACATAACTTCTTCAGGAAGATGATGATTGAATGTAGTATGTTTCTGCCCTTTGCTGTTTTTCTTTATTATTTTTTAATAATAAAGTATTGTGATCCCCCCCCCCCCCTAAAAGAAATAGAAGAGGCGTAAATGAAATAGTAAATTGAGTAAAGACATTTTTACAGGATATTTGTATGGTAGCTACATGAAGAACTACTGGAATTAACCATACATAACTATTGGAAAAATCAATATGTACAAATTTTCAAAATCGTAGCTTAAACCGTTTTGAAGTTATCGGTCAATATTCTTGAACACGTGATTCAAGGATTTGTACTATGGAAGCTACTCGAAGGAGTAAAGGAATTTTTCTGACTAATGAACTCGAACTTCATATTCCCTCAAGAATAATTTGTACAAAATAGTAACTTACCAAAACCATTTCTTGAGTTATAATGAGTTTCGTACATTGAGTGACGATATTTTTACAGGTTTTTATGGCTCATGGTGCACTCTTTCATTCATATAACTGCAACTATTGGAAAACCAACGTTAAAAAAATTCAAAATAGAGATGGGCAAAGCAGTTCCTTTCAGTGAAGTACTGCACTCCGAGTCACTCACTTTAAAGGCTGGTTTACATGACGAATGCAAATATTTTTTACTGATATTGTGAGGGAGAAGGAAAATATCTTATGAGTTTAGCAAAAAATATTGACAATATTTCTGTGAATTTTGTTTTTTGCAGTGGTTTCTTTCTACTCCATTGAAAATTTGATATGCTAGCTCTCTCACAATTTCAATAAAAAATGTTTGCATTTGTCATGTAAACCAGCCTTTAAGTAACGAGTTCAGTGAAGTATTATAGTTCCGGAACTCTTAGTTCCTTCGTTCGCTCGCGAACTAGTTCCTTCTTCATTCACAGTTCGACTTAAGGGGAGAAGATGATGATGAAAAAAAAAAATAAGATCAGTACATCTAGAAGATGATGACCAAAAAAAAAAAAGAAAGGACAGGAAAGTTCATCATACAAAAATAAGCCTGAAGTCTGAAAAAATAACCGATTCCATCGCAATCACTTGGTGAATCATTTCTGAATTCACTGCACTATCACGTGGTTTCACTGGATAGTGGTTACATATTTAAAATCACATGTGTGGTCTTAACTCTATCGCGATTATATAGAAAAGAGCTTACGACTGTTTGCATACGATAAAAATACCTGTATTTTTTATTTTAATTTGCATTCATGCACGTAGGTATGTCACACCTGTGTTAACATACTTATCGTTCGTTTGGCAATTGGGCATATGGTCAGTTATGGCTTACCTTACCTTGACATAAGTCGAATGGATATCTAGAGCTTCTCTTTAGCTCAACACCCATTTTGTACGTACGTTGCTTAGAGTGTCCAGTGTGTACCGACGGCGATATGCTAATTGCTCTAAGCTAGTGATTTATATAATTTTCATATACATATGTACACATACATATGTAATAATTGAAGATTGAGGTTTTGCAATTTGCATTTACAGTGTAGTGCAGATTGAGATTAGTAGTGTAATGATTGAGTTTAATTCTGTGTTGTTCTGCGAAACGTGATTTGTTGTTATTTTTATCAGCCTGGGGGGGTCTGGGCTTGGTAAAAGCTCGTTTTTGTGTTGGCTTTGCTCGGTAGAAGTGACTGAAGTTGAGGGGAAGGTCTTTGCGGTGTGTTAATGCACGAAGTGAAAATATGGTGATTCGTGACTACATAACTCTAGAGTTCCTATATAGCGAATACTCGTAGGATAATGTAATCGAGTGGGGAGTGGATGGCCTAGAACAGATTGACGAAGTGACTACCGAAACCGAACCGAGTTAGACATTTCGGATCAGTCGGAACCGGAACTGGAAATTCATCGAACAGAAAAAGAGTGTAAACTGTAAAGTCTATATAGTGTAAACTGTGTAAATGTGTGTGAGTCTAGAGCTTTCGGTGCTTTCTGCTTTCCCCTGACTGCTGCCCGTGGTGTGGGGTGTGCTGTGGACCTGTGGTTCAGTTCGTAAGTGCGAGAGGAGAGTAGACACTATATTGTGTATGGTGTCTGCGAATGAGTTAGAAGGAAAAGAAGGTATACTTATCCGTGAAAGCTTTCTCTCAATCTGGCCTCGAGTGACGTAAGAGAGAAAGCTTACTTCAGTTGAAAGTATCTATTCTTTTTGAGAATTATCGTGTGACGTCAGCCACAGCCAGATAGGAAGAAAGCTCTTGGGGTTGGGAATGTGCATACCGTGTGTTTCTCTCTATCACGGACCGCGTATTTAAAATTATCTATCTGCTAACGATATGTTTAGTATCTATATACGTCGTATTCGTATCGATCCTTTTCTTGCACAGAGTGTGTACCGTGTACAGTTGAGCTTTTTCAGCACAGTACAGAATACACAACAAACTGTTCCAAGTACATTACTTACATCTTGCGTGTTTATAGCTGCTGAGCTCTAGCCTGGTTTGCTTATATTGCTTCGCTGCAGAACGCAGAACGAACAGAGAAACAGCATTACAAAAAAACGAGAACGGAACAGAAAGCAGATCGATGTGAATCTCGGTGGTTGATTATCGCACATCACTTCATCACACATAATATCATTAGATCATTGTAAAAAGTGTATCGGTGCAGTTCATTTTATCTGTAGAAAAAAAATAGTAGTTCTTAAACCGAAAAGAGTTCGCTTTGCTTCTCAAAAGTCACGGGTCACGCGGTGAATTTAGTTCGGAATTGTGTTCACTACGTTACTTTTTGTACCTACGCGCAGAGAATTTGTTCGCGATTAGTGTGCCAGAAATGATTTATTGAAGGTGAAAAGAAGCGCTTACTTAGCGATATTAAAGAAGTGGTTAAATTTAATAAAAAGGAATTGTACGCGAGCACGCCCCATTCGCATTGGAGACAATATATTTTTCTTACTACAGACGGTGTGAAAGCTTTTGCGTCTATTATTTCGGTATTGTTATGATTAGATGTAAATCCTGAAGAAAACATCATCAGCATTTTAATTAGCTGATTAAAATAGAGAATTAAGAGAGAATCGAATCGAAAACGAAATGATAAATATGGAAAAAATCTCGGACTTTTGTCCGGCCCTGCCCTACCTTCAGTATCGACGCAGTACAGAAAACAGAATATATTAGGTACAGAGCAAAAGCGAATCGCAATTCGCAAGTGCACTACAGAAGAATAATTGCGAATTAGTACCTATGTACACATATATATAAAGTGTGGATAGTGAGGAGTGGTGTCCGTGTGAACTACGAAGAGTACGAAACGAGACGGCTGAGCTACAATGCAAATTTCATTTTGAAACTCAACTCCATGTTGTCTTTTATTGATTGCAGAGATGATATCAGAAACATATTGCATTGATTTTTTCGCACTCTTTAATTCAATCAAGATTAGTTAAATTAGTCAGCGCTCTCTTGCATTGGCATTTTTTGCTTTTAAATAGAACAAAGTACAGTATGTTGTACAGAAAATACTGGAAATTAAAATGAATACGAGCTTCAATATCCTGACAATATACAGTGGAACGCGGTTATAACGTACCATGAGGGGACTACAAAAGTAGAACGTTATAATCGATAGTACGTTATAACCAACATAAAAACCTTTCACATTTGTGTATAGGGATTGAAAAAAAGGTACTTTATAACCGAAAGTACATTATAAAAGTGCACTTTATAAGCGGGTTGCACTGTAGTAGCTAAAATCTCTTACTATCAATGCAGTGTTTCTATACAAAACTAATATTCTTATGCACCTAATTTATTTTTAATAAGAACTGATTCTTGTTCTCCCGCATTTTGAGTAGTCTGAATAGCACCGTATTTACGACATTGAACGCAAGACTGAACGCGAATTTTAATCAATTAGCATTACAGTAATGTTTTTCACTTTTTTTTCAAGTTGAAAGGCAATGTACAGGATTCGGGCGTAGCCGACCTCATCGCCTGCAATGCAACATCGATTCGACTTTTTTGTATTCGTAATTCTAATGCAGTAAAGCGTGGTGAATCTTATTTCACAGGAAGTAATAATTAACATCAAGTTGCTTACATTATAATATCCATCTGGTGGCCAAAAACAATAAGTACGCAGTAGGAAATGAAATGTTGCCATCCGGGTTCTTGGTAATAATCTTGGGAAGTAGGTGACGGCTTCAACTTTGCTTTTCAATCTAAAGCCGGCTGCTACAGACTTATCGCGTTTCGTCTATTTCGTGTAATTCGCGTCTTTCTCGTGAATAGTGTGTAGAGGTTTCTTGCGTTTCGTTGTTCGCGATTCGTGTATTTTTTCTGCTGGAGGTGGTTTTTTCACGACATCAAGGGGGTTTTGTCTGACGAGACAGTAACGAAAAATACGCGAGACGTTTTTTCGTGACTTTCTCGTGTGTTTTTGGTTTTTCGTGGTGAATTTCAAAAGCTTAGACTTGCAGGAGTTCAGAAATTGAAAATGAATGAACTTCACGAAATGTAGAGAAACAACGAGAACGCGAAACTTGCGAATTGTGTGTACAATTCTTTCTCACGTTTTTGCAAGGTGCATGCGTTTCTTGAAATAAGACGAGAACCTCGCGAAATGCGAAAAACAAGAAAAGCAGGAGAAGTCTTTAGCCGGTTTAGGGTATTTAACATTATCAGTGCTGCATGATCATGGGCTATAGTGTCCTGATCCAATCAATGCATTGGAGTAAACGTTCCGGCATGCAGTAACTCAAATTTTACTCTCTGTGCAAATTTTGTATAGCACTGCGTAAGGCCAACCAACAATCAAATAAAAAGCGTACTGAACTAATCGAATTTTTCTGGAGAGAAGAGTAGAAAATTTGAATTTGAACAGTTTTCGATCAGAGTAACCTTAACTAATATGAATTTGATGTGACTTGCACGAATTGATTGGATCATGGAAAAAAACTTCACTCCCAGTATGATTGCAGTAAAAATGCAGTGTTGTATTGATTGAATCATGGCCTTTGAAGTTTGAAAAATTAGTTGAAGGGTGCCAAATCTGGAGAATATGGTGGTATAAGGATTCAGTTCGTAGCGCGATTCATGTATTTTTGTTATTGCAACTGTACACTAAGCTAGGGCATTATTCTAGTGGAAAAGGACTTTTTTCTTTGCCAAATGGGTCACTTTCGCTTCAAATAGACGTTGAATCGGGTCCGAAAGCGCCCGTAATCGGTTTTCTCTTTTCCAGGCGATCAATGTGAACGATACCGTGCGCATCCCATAAAACTTGTCATTACCTTGTTGGCTGAGAGATCCACGCCTTCCTGGACTTCAATTCGCCAGTAATCCACTGTTTTGATTGTTCCTAATAGAGATGGGTCGTTCATGAGTGAACTGTTTCAAAAGAGTTCATTGAAGTGAGTGAACTAACTCAACTAACATGTCCACAACCCTAAGGCCTACCTTGCACTTTGTGACTCGTCCGTCGATCATCGATTATAATTCCATGGATTTTATCGAACACTTCTAGCCTGGTGATATATTTTGAACGGCCTGGATGCTTATCATCAAAAATGCTGATATCGAAGGTGCAGAGTTCCACATAAACTTAATTGCGCTATTCAAAATTATAAATCACGGTTTAGATTGTTCAGATTTTCTGAAATTCATCAGTTTCAGATTCCCAAGTTTTACGTAACGATCAAATGGAATTTTTTATGTATTGCGACACCAGAACCCTCTATGCTAATAACAGCCCAGCTATTCGTTTAATGTGAATTGCAAATAACCAATGTGTGTTTGCTTTTTTTCTTCTTTCTCTCCGAAATAATGTTTATTTTAAATGTTTGCACAATTACGTGTTTATGTGCTCGCCTCATAATTTATTTTACTATTACACATTTGCATTACTAGATCTGTTTAAGCTTTATATATTCATTTTGTGAAAATAGTTACAGAATTACCTATAAGTAATTTATATTTTTATTATCGTGATATCACTCGCTCATCTTATTAATTTCTATTGTAACAATTTTTTTTTTCAATGGTCACGACTCGCTAATAAATAAATAAATAAAAAACCTTATTAAGCAGAAACGTAATTGAAACGAATTAATATTATATGCGTGTTCTGTTGTGACCTTATCCAGAGCAGAGTAGGTCAGCACTGAATAGGGACGCTAAAGAACACGTCTAATAAATCCTGTACATAACAAAACAATCATCTATTGCGTACTTTGCAACATTAGGTATTTCTTACCAACCGAAATTCGTTCCGCCTTTCTTGTTCGAAAGGCATACAGCTAAATTGATCAGTTTTAACAGCTTCTATACGTATAAACTGGGAAAGGTTATTATACTTAGTTGGGTTCATATAAGTTGAAATTATTTACCATAAATTGAACAGTCTGATTTTTTTTAATGCTGGGTTTTGGTGAAAAAGACTTAGTAAACGAAAATAGGTAAATATAGAATTTTTTGTCACTAACAACTCGAAATTTACCACTTAGATGAAGTTTTCTGTATATTTTTGTATTATTTATATTATTATATGTTGGTTTGAACTAGTAAAAGCTTTGCTGTCTTACTGTTTCTTGAACGACGACCTGAGTGGTTTTTTGTTCCTGGTTCTTAATCACTCCCTAGGTCATATCTATTATCATAAGACTACTTTATATCATCCTTGCTTTGTATTAAGGCATACCTCCCATACAACTGCCATAATGTGTCCAAATTCTTCCCAAAGCCACTGTTTATAAATGTGAATAGTTTACGTAAATTTCAATGAAAAAGTACTTTTACTATTTGTTGTTAGTATGTATTACAAGCAATGCAGTGCTACAATTATAATCTTTTGTACAAACAAATAGCCTGTACTTATTTGATGTCTTCGCCATTTGATGCTTTACTTAGAGTACAAATAAATTTAAAATATTTAGGAAGGGAGGCAAACATTAAACCATTATATCAAACTTTAAACCATTATATCTGTATCATAATCGTTCAATAATCACATGTTGAAGCATTATGCATTATCTAATATTTCAAAATATAAAAATGTAATGGAACAATACAAAATCAAATCTAATCTAATCTAAATTTCAATTTTATTGTGATGTCGTTGTAGTAGCGCATATTGGCATTAACTTTTACAGTTTTTAATTTCTGGGAATTTTATTTATCACATTTTTAATTGAGAATGCTAGTGCCTTATATTCCTTAAAAATTTTTCCCTCTTCGGAAATACGAAACAAAATATGTAAAACAGAAAAAAATAGAAGTAGGTATATAAAACGACTGTACTGAAGACATTTGGCTCCACATTGCGAGACACCCGTCTCGGTGCACACCTGCATTCTCATATAACGTGCAAGCGAGCAAAGTATTAGATCAGTGATTCTCAAATACTTTTCGCTATGAACCAATTTTATTAATCAGAGAATCTCGCCGAAAGCAACTGAATCAAATTTATCATAAAGAGTACAATGTATGCTAATTCGCATAGTCGGAGTTAGACGGGCTTAAAAACCTATCACAAAAGACTGAAATTTCCGGGTTTTTGTTAAGTGCCAAACTGATATTCGTCGGAGTTTCTCAGTAGCAGAGGTATTGTACTCTATATAAATACGGGCTTAACTGGGACATTTAAATTATTGCTCTTACAAGAGCTTTTAGAAATATGTACATATGTAATTAAGGGCATGTCATGCCACTAGAAAATTAATTTTTGATTATAGATACTGCTTGAATTCATCAACCGCGTTAATCTCAGTATATAGTTCGAAGTAGCGGATGTAGGTTGAAATTTTTACCGTCTACATGGTCAGATCTTTTTTGTTCTGGAGAAACTTTTTTCGTGCTCTGATTTTGTTTTATCGCATCGGATGTTTTTCTGGATAAATTCAGTCTGTACGCTAAATATTTCTATAGGGCATGGTTTTCATTCGTCTCGGTCTATTCTATTCGGACCGGAAAGAGACCAGACCATGTAGTGCAGGCCTTATTCGCCCAATGCTTACAATTGTCGAAAATTTAATTGAACGGCCGTTCAATAGTATGAGTATTTGTAGTAACAACTGCTAAATCAAAATCTCGTCCCTAGAGATGAGTCGTTCATGAGTGAAGTGTTCCAAAAGAGCAGTTCATTGAAGTGAGTAAGAGTAAGAGAACTAGCTCACTCCTTTTGGTGAACTGTAGTTCGTTTCGCCACGTGATACAGCTTGAAAAGAAGTAGTGCCTTCTTGAGTGAGGACCTTTTTTTTTGGTCCTCACATTCAATCGGAACTGAAAAGAACTAGTTCCTTCGCCGGGCAAGGAACTGGAACTAGTTAATTTCAGTGAGTGAGTCGGAGTTCACTCACTCACTAAAAGGAACTGCTTTGTCCATCTCTACTTGTCCCCTACATCTTACTATTTGTCCAAGAGGTGTGTGATGAGAAAAGCTTATACCCAGCAATCTTATGACATAAAGTAGGTCCTATCTGTTTGCACCGATAGAGGCCTAAAACAATGGGTCGAATTTAGTCTACTGCCTAATGGGGTAGCTAACCTATGTATCAAAGTGTTTGAATTATAGAGAGTTCGACTTAAAGACTAATTCTACTTCAAAATTCTATTTAGGACAATATGAGTTGTAATATATTCGACTTATAGAGGCATCACTGTTATGTATATATTTTTGTGCATAAGAAGCATTATGTGAAATTGAATCAGTCCCTTGAGGGATGCCGTGTTACACATTGGTAACATGAACGGACAGCGAAGCGCGGTAGTATTAAATAATAGTAATAAATACGTAAATGTAACATTATCCGCACATTATGCCGAGAGGAATGAAAATGTAAATTTCAAGCAGCATTAAACATATACCTAAGAAGTAAGTTTGCTACCTATCTGGCTTTAAACTCGAGATTTTATCAGCGATGATTTACTCTACATAATCTTGATATAACATATTTGCATTACTCGAGGTCTATGACGATCATTTCCGGAGATTAACTCCGTTGACTCGTATGAACTGCCATCGTCATC
This sequence comes from Beris chalybata, assembly GCA_949128065.1. Taxonomy (NCBI): domain Eukaryota; kingdom Metazoa; phylum Arthropoda; class Insecta; order Diptera; family Stratiomyidae; genus Beris; species Beris chalybata. Next base: position 4,244,911 of record OX421895.1, on the reverse strand, counting down.
CGAGAATGTAGAACATGTCTTAACTGTTCATTAGTAGGCGAATGGATGCGGTACGAAACCAAAGTTGGCTTATTATAGACCTTATAGGAGTCCGGGAATCTTCAGTGACTACTGTTCGCGGATGTGGTATGCGGTATGTAATTATGTACTTATTTTCATAATAACATTTCTCTACGTCGAATTGAGGAAAAACAGTTATGAAATTATCTCACTTGTGCGGTTCTATTTGTAATGGGATGGGATACAAGAATGTCAATATTCGGTTATAAAGTGAACTTAAAATATTAAAAAAAGTGTAAATTATGATAATTTGTCTATTGTTTTAAGATAGCGTTTCAAGCTTGTGAATTTTCATTGTTATTCCGTTATATGGTAGCCAATTTTATAATCTACATTTTAATTATATGTACATAGATCTTTGAACTTAATATTCGAATTGGTGTGTAGGTATGTTGGTTTTTAGTTCAGTTACTTTATGTTTTCGAGCGGGGCCTGAGATCTTAGGAACCGCTTATGCCAGGAAGTTAAAACTTGGAAATATATATATGGGGCTTTAATAGCGGTGCAATATGCAAAAAAAAAAATTGTTGAGGGTGGAGTGGAGTCGAAGCACCGAAATAAATGTATTTTGTTCTACATTTCATTTCTTCTGAATGGGTCACACCACAAAGTTCAAACTTGGTCACTTGGGTGTTGGAGAGAAGAGTCCCGAATGCAAAATTTTTCATTTTCATTTTCATTATTTTTCGGGCATTACGTCTCATATCTCAAGAACTATTTGCTATAGAATTCGAGAAATTTGTGCAGAAGGTAGAACCCATGGAACCCTAACATTACGTTTGCGTCTAAGGGTAGGGAAAATTGCTGAGTAAACATTATGAAAAAGTTTGATAAAGGACTCAGTCGAGTCCGAAACGTCACACAAAATAATAAAAACAGTATTCACCGGAAAACCTTGTATATATGAAAAAGTTGGGATTCATATTGGACCTGCTACCCCGCTTTAAAATACTTATAATACATACTTACCTGTCGTAGGAGTTGCCGTGATCATCAAAAATCCTGCTTTAAAATATTTGTTTAAAAGCATGCTCCTGGACTAGGGACGTGCTCTAAAAATTCAATTTTCGAGATGGTTAGCAGAATACCGTTGCTGAGGATAGTTTTTCTATCTGTAGAATGGCTTATGCTTTCGACTTAAAATTAGAAATATAATTAAAAAAAAGACAGATTTTCATCGGCTTAAAAGGAAGTGCTTTCATTATTGTCACATCCGTCATATCTATCTCTTTGGTCTTTTGGGACCACGAATATGTTTTTCTTCCACAGGCTCTTTACATAAACGCTTAGAAATCCTTTTCAATATTTTTCGATATTCAACTCAGAAAGCCGTGAAAGGAGGTTGCACATTTTTCATGTATTCCGACTCTTTTAGTTCTTATGAGAAATCGCAATTTATTTTTACTTTCACGGGTTTTTCATATAATCCTTAAAACTCTTTTTTCTTCGATATTCAATACATAAATGGGTGTAGATGTTACGTTCTCACTAATGAGATATCAGATTAGTTTTACCTTAAGGGCACCGAACTATACTTAGAAGGTGATTATTCAATGCATAGTAGCGTGGCTGATGTTAATAATTTTTAGTGCTGTTGGGAGTGATTCGTTCTATCTTAATAACCTTTAGCAAATCAACTACTGTCTGGTAGTTCTAATGGTATGTATTTGTGAATGTCTTGATATAAACAGTGGTTTTTAAGTAATAAACCCTAAGTGCATAAACTAATTAAGTCTGATGGGATATCCAATCGATTTTTCAATCAATGACCTAAAAGCATTCAATATTCAACCCCAAGGGGTCTTTATTGATTTACTTAAAATCAGTCGATTTTTCACTCCATGGGAAACGTTATTTTTCAACCGCATAATAACTATCACCGCAACTAAACTTAAACGATTTTATTTTATATAAAACTACCAACAGTCTGGGTGCAACTTTATTATTTTTTGGGTAGAAGTCCGAAACGTATTTTACTGAGATGCGGTGTAGGTTACTATGCGTCTGATTAAAAAAAAATAACGTTCCAAATAGCCTTCTGTTTTTTTTAGGTCATCAGTCGCATAGTGACCAACTCTCTCGCTCTAGCTCTCTACATCAATAAAATGTTGAACTTTTTTCTGTTTTAATTACTCTTGTAGTACTTCTACATCCTTGATCAAAAAGTTCCCGGAATTTATTGAGAAAATTAAAGATACAAGTTTATTCATCTGAATCTATATTGTCCCCTTCAAAGTAATCCCCATTGACTGCAACACACTTATGCCAGCGCCTGATCCAATTCTCGAAACATTTTTTATATTCGGTTTTCGATATGACCATCAGTGCTCCCTGCGATTTTTCCATTACTTCCTCTCGGCTGCTGAAACGCGTTCCTCGTAGTGGTTTTTTAACTCGATTGAACAGAAAGAAGTCACAGAGAGCCAAATCAGGAGAATTCGGTGTTGGATGGTATTTGTTGCTTTTTTCGTCAAAAAATTACGAATAATGATGGCTGACTGTGCGACGGTGCTTTATCATTGGGCAAAATCCACGAGTTTTCTGCCCACAATTCTGGTCTCTTTCCGTTTTTTACGCAAAATTTAATACAAGTTCGTTGTTGAAAATTTAAATCCATTTCTAAAATTGTAAAAAATCGCCGACACACACAGAAATAGATGTACTCTTGGCTACGTAACTTTTGCAAATGTCAAGCTATGACGCTAAGATTTAGAGGAAATGTCAACAACAGATGTACCAACTTAACAAAAAAACAGAACTCAAATCGGAACAGTAAAAGCGCCCCACGGTGGTTATTCCGTGAACTTTTTGATTCCGGTAACTTTATATACAAAATTTCAACTTTTTAGCATACGCTGTTTGATATGAAAAACCACCCTCCACCTCGGTACCTTGCTACCTATCAAACATTTTATTTTTTCCTATGATACTTTTACAGTAACTCTATATAGTCGTCAATTTTTAGCATTCTACGCTTTGTGGTTTTCGAGAAATAAAAATCAGAGTTCTTTTCGTTCCAATTCTTTTGTCATAGTACATACCACATAAATTCCAAGTTTCAGCCTCCTACAATAAATCCTGAGATTTAGAAACCAAATTTTACGTCTACAACGCAACCCCTTCCTCCCCTCCCCTCTCCCCGTTTGTAAATTAATGAAGTACCTAATCGTTTGTTCTTATTAGTGCTATATCAATTTGCTATCAATAAAAATCATATTATACATAATACGACTAATACCCGCAAATTAATACTTATCATCACTCTTGTCTTTTTGAAACTATAGGAAGTGTATTCTATCTAATCATTGATTTTTATCTTGTTTCATTTGCAGACACTTTTCTATAAATGGAGATAAGATAAAGCGAAAAATGACTATTTTAGAAGACGGCATTTTTCACAATTCAGTATAAGTAAATTTTCGATGGTAAGAGACTTTTACCTAAATGCTAATCTAAGCTTACGCTATTTCACAGTATCATGTTTTTATATTGACCATCAGCTGCAGATAGGATACGCAATAAAATGTTTGTTTTTTTAAAATAATTTTTCGATGAATATTTAAATAAAAATAAAAGTCAAACAGCCACTAAATATTATTTAAATGTACTTTAATGTTGAATACACATTTCCTTGAGATTTGGACAAGGTAATGCGTCCGAGGTACAATACAAAAACATCATAGTGTGATTTTTAAATAACTGTTGTGTATTCCTTTGTTATTACGAAAATCGGCAATAAAATATTTGTTACTAATGAATTTTAAATTTTAAAGATTCCTCCAAATTCATAATTAGTCGAAGATTGACAGAAGAAAAAACAATGGGATTGACGCCATCACCTCTTAGGCGTAGAGGGTGCTTCCTAGTAGTGTGCGTTGTAGTTCTAGTGCCTTTTACGGTTTTGATGCTCTTCTTTGCGCCAGGTAACACTAAAATTTTTGATTCTTAGCCATTAAGTACTTCAATATTCATTGTCTAGACCTCTCGGCAGAACAGACTTTATCACAAAGATTAGCTGAATTTCAAATGCGACTACAATACTTAGAGTCGATGTACCGAGCACGGCAAGAAGATGTTGCCATACTGTCGCAATATTTAGGACTATCGTCTAATGGAAATGCCGAATCGGCAAATATAACAATTAGTGGATCCGTAATGGATTCGCTTAGTCCCGAAGCTAGAATAATTGTTAAGAATTCAACGCTATCTGCACGATTCCCTTCCAGTTTACGAATGCCTACAGCTTTTCATTTTTTACCTCATCTCCTTGATGATCCATCATCGTTGAAGCCATCGTTAATGGTATCAAAAGGTCGAACAGGAGTTTCAATAGCATTAGGCGTACCGACAGTAAAACGGGATAAACAATCGTATCTTTTGGCTACGTTACATAACATCATTTCGAACATGGATGAGACTGAGCAAAACGAAACTGTTATTGTAGTTTTTATTGGCGAGACCGATATGGACTATGTAATGCTAGTCGCAAAACAAATTGAAGTTCGATTTGCGCAATACGTTGAAAACGGACTTATTGAAGTTGTTGCACCAGCTGCATCTTATTATCCAAATCTAGATAATCTGAGATTAACATTGAGCGATCCGTTGGAAAGGGTTAAATGGCGATCAAAACAGAATTTGGATTATTCATTTCTAATGGCTTACGCTCAGCCGAAAGCTACATTTTATGTTCAATTAGAAGATGATATCTTGGCAAAGCGAGGATTTATTACAATTATGAAAAAATTTGCACTCGAGAGAACAGCTACGAAGTCAAGTTGGTTCGTATTAGACTTTTGTCAGCTTGGTTTTATCGGTAAGACTCTATAATATTCTGGCAGCATGAAAATTAGTTTATTCAATTTACTGTAATCAACAGGAAAAATGTTTAAATCGGCTGAATTACCGTGGCTTATAACCTTTTTCCAAATGTTTTATAACGAGAAACCGGTTGATTGGCTATTGGATCATTTAATTGATACACGCGTTTGTAATTGGGAAAAGGATCAGAAACACTGCAAACAGGAGAAAGCCAAAACCTGGATACGCTACAAACCATCACTATTTCAACACATCGGAACGACATCATCTCTAAAAGGAAAAGTACAAAAGCTAAAAGATAAACAATTTGGAAAAATTCCAAGTTATTATCCACATCAAAACCCACCGGCAATAGTAAAGACTGCTATTGTGCCCTACAAAAATTTTCAGTTAATGAGAGCGTACAAAGGAGAGACATATTTTTGGGGACTACTACCCCAGCCTGGCGATTTGGTTGAGTTTATCTTTGATGAACCTATATTAATAAAAAGGTAGTCGTAGTGTACCAACAACTAGAGAGAGAATAAGACAAATTCATAGCTACCACCGTTCATACTTTTCAGATACCTGTTTCGTAGCGGAAATAGTGAACATCCATCTGATCGTTTTTACAATACAACCGTTGAAGTCCTTCCGGGCACTTTGTCCGAAAACTCACCAATATGGAGTACATACAATTCGACGCAAGATGGATTTTTAATAATTGGAAATTTTAACACCTTCGGAATAGCTGAAGGAATAATAGAATCGAAGATCGGGACCATAAAGGAGATTCGCTTACATGTACACAGTGACAGTGAAAACTGGGCTATTTTAAGCGAGGTAATGGTGCCCTTTCCGCAATAACAAGTGTACGAAATTAATTAATTATTTTTTTTAGATCCATATACAAGATGCATCGAATAGGTGACCTAAAAAAATTCGCGGATCTTCAGGAATGCGCAAGAATTTTGTAAAACGACTTAAAGTGTAGTTTTGTTATTGACCTAAGAAGAATAAGAGTTTTAAATATTGTTGATTGTATATAATTTTAAACTAAATGGAAATGAACTGTGATAACAAATTAAAAAAAACTAATATATTGCTGTGCTTTATTTTCATTTTTTTCTTTATTAAATATGTAAAATGTAGTAAACAAAATTTCTTCGATTTTCTGTTTGTTTTGTGCATAAGAAATAAAATGTATAGCGTTTTGGGAAAATAATCTTTTTTAAGATGCGTACATAAATTGAATTTAAATGTCTGTTTTAAGTTTTAGTATTAATTAAATTGATTCGGCTAACGGCTGCCAAATGATGCTGATGCAAATAGTGAATGTAGAAATTGCATCGATAGTAGTTTTGTGGAAACAGTTTTTAGGCTCAGCTGCGTTTCTGAAAAACAATTCCCTCGTTAAATTTATTATTATATACAGTTCAGGAACACATTGCAGGCATATTTAAAGTCGTTTGGAACAGTGTCCATAGCAGGTTTAGCTATCACGTATTGTGGGTTATCATGCAAGCTGTCCATTGTTGCGTTCACTTTGTAAACTAGCGATGGGTACAGTCCTACGTTACGACTTGTATGGATGGTAAAGATCATCAAATATCCGTGCAATGCTAATCAAAACCCAGTGAATTATGCTGTTATTATCTTTTGGGGCCAAGTGCAATTTCTTCTCTTACAAATATACACACGAATATTCTTCCGGCTTGCTAGCTTGCATTGAAAATAAAATAAAAGAGTGCATTTGAAGAGTTAACCCGTTACAGGCCTCTCCATCGCCACAATAGTCGTGGTCGTTCTTGAGTGGGGTCTCTATATTAAGACGATCAACGTAACAACTGTAAGTTAGTCGGAAACAAGACGACAATAACGATAGTAACGAGAGTGAAAGTATTGATCTAGGAAAACTCCAAAGTGCGCAATAGTTATCGGTAGTTAGTTTTTCCATCGATCTCATGAAAGTTGTGTGAGGTGAGTTTAACATTAAAAATCCGTTGACTGTCTTATACTATCCCTACAAAACGTTAATTCTTATGTACGAATGCAACACTTAGTGGGTCATTGCATAACTTCGGACATTACATCTAATTGCGTTTTTCTTATCGGTTACACTTTTCGCGAACTTTCTCCACAAAGACCAGTTTTCCTTACTAGTGCAATTTTATTAGACATTCATTTTACATAACAGTGGAAAAATTATATCTGATCTCGTCTTCAAAGGATGGTGAAGTTGTACTACTATTTTTTTTTTTTTAAAAAAAACCTTAATTCTTTGCAGATTGTAAAAATGTTTTACGCTCCCGGATTTTTCATACTGATTACGTTACTTTGGATTTATTTGGACACGAGGAAACCGAAAAAATATCCGCCCGGACCGAAATGGTTTCCCATTCTGGGAAGTGCCCTACAAATTAAAAAACTTCGTACGAAGCACGGTCTGCTTTGCAAGGCTATAGCTGAACTGAATAACACCTACGATGGGAACGGTATAGTTGGAGTTAAATTAGGAAAAGACAAGCTGGTGATTGCTTTCTCATGTGACGTTATAAAGGAATTGATGACCAACGAAGATCTTGATGGTCGTCCAAAAGGATTGTTCTACGAAACACGAACGTGGGGATCGCGAAAAGGAATAATACTAACTGATGAAGATTTTTGGCACGAACAACAGCGATTTCTTGTCAGGCACCTGAAAGAGTTCGGTTTTGCGCGCCGTGGTATGACCGATCTATCCCAAAGTGAAGCTGAACATCTTCTCAAACACCTTCAGAACGAAATTAAACTTCAGGGCGGTCAGTCAGCTCTGATTCCGATGCATGATCTCTTCAACGTGTACGTTTTGAATACGTTGTGGTCCATGATGGCGGGTATTCGATACGACAGGGACCATAAGGAATTGAAAGAATTGCAAGTACTTTTCAACGATCTCTTCAAAACTGTCGATATGGTCGGATGTTCTTTCCGATACTTTCCATTTCTACGATATATTGCTCCTGACTGTTCCGGATATACGAATTTTCTGGAAATACACAAGCACGTCTATAAATTTATCGGACGTGAATTGGAAAACCATAAGAAATCTTTTCATCCCAGCAATGAGCCTAGAGATCTTATGGACAGCTATCTTCGAGTATTGTCCGAGCCGAATCATAAGTTAAGCTTCTCGGAAAAACAACTGATGGCAATTTGCCTGGACATGTTTTTGGCTGGATCAGAAACAACCACTAAAAGTTTAGGATTTGCCTTTTTGTATATCATTCGTGATGAAACGGTGCAGTTGAAAATTCAAGAAGAGTTAGATACAACGATCGGGCGAATACGTCTACCAACGTGGGAGGACAGAGTAAAGTATGTTTGTTTTAACAGGGTTTTGTTCAAATCTTCAACTAGCTTGTAATTTCTTTCAGTTTACCGTATTGCGAAGCAGTAGTACATGAAGCGTTGCGATTTTTTATGGGAAACACTTTTGGTGTACCGCATCGAGCTCTTCGCGACACCCGATTGAAAGGCTACAATATTCCTAAGGTAATCTGTCGATTTATTTCAAAAATCGAATTACTTGCAATATTCTATTTATCTGCAGGATACAACAGTTATATGCTGCTTTGCCGGCATGTTAATGAACGAAAAGTATTTCACGGAGCCGCAAAAATTCCAACCGGAACGTTTTCTTCAAAATGGAAAGTGTGTTGTTCCCGACACATTTGCACCATTTGGCGGAGGTAGACGTCGATGCATGGGTGAAAATATGGGAAAACAAAATTTGTTTTTATTTATAACGACTCTTCTTCAAAACTTCACGTTTCGGATACCCGCAGGACATCCATTACCGGACACTGTTCCCCTAGACGGTGTGACGGCCGGAGTGAAGCCATACACGGCTTTTGTGGTACTACGCTAATTGGTACAAACAAATTCAACAAACAAATTCAACAAATCGTTGGCGCATGGTCTTAAGAAGTTTTATTTAGCTTAAAACTAATATTATAAGATGTACCTAATTTTAGAGATTTTAAAAGTTATTGTAAAAAGGACACCTAATGAACTTTGTTTCTTTTATTGTTGCGAGCTAAGGGTTCGACGTGATTTTCAGTAAAACACAATTCGATTAAAATCAATAGAAATAAGAATACTTTATTAATTCGCTTTCAATAATCGCACTACTGGCAACGCTTTTCGATTTCATGTACTACTCGATCACCGCTCGATCGCTGCTACCAGCATTTTTGTAACTTATATTTAATTTTCCATACGTATATTGCACTTCTCCCCCTTATAAGGTAACATACCTTGTGTTAGGGGTGAGGAGTTCAGTGTTCATATCATTACAATCAGTTTACATCTTCATTCATATCATAACAAATAAAATTTAATTTTGTTTCTTATTTTATAAAATATGGTCTAAATGGCGGTAAGTACAGATAAAATTCAAATCAATATTACTAACACGTCATATCACTTCCTGTTTGCTCACCATTTCCACCCTAAATGTTAAAGTAATAGTTTTTAATGCTTACTTTAAAATTCTGTAGACTAATAGAATTTTTTTTTCGGTCTGGTAGCTCATTGAATAATTTGATTCCAGCGTTCCACTAAGACATTTTTTCCCGATAGTTAATAGTTTAGACTTTTAATAGCATTCGATATTGATTCTCGACCTGATAAATAAAATATATATAACTGTGATACTAGTCATAAAAATTATTATACGTAAAACCAAAAAAATATGAGCCGTTTATTTTGAAAGTGGGGCAAGTACATTTTTTTTTTAAAAATGGAAATAATGATAATAATAGATAAAACTTACTATGATCTTTCCATCTGTAAACAATTTGTAGTAACGAAAAAAAATGAACTTGCCCCACTTTTAAAATAAACGGCTCATATATAACTTGTTGTTTGTATTTAAAGGCAATAATTTGCCTATAATACTTTCTTTATTTCCTAAAAAGGAAATGGTCCACTAATGGCGTTAACAAGGAATGCAAATTTGAATGAAATAAATTTTATAATCAGCTTTATATCGGCTGAGCAGACATGTTTCGTCCTCCGCCATGGGGACTCTTCAGTGCTCTTTGAAGTTTTGAAAAAATTGTCAAGTTTACTCAGCCTGTGCACTTTTTCGATTTTCAGATCGGGAGAACCGTGAAATACGCCTTACTTGCTCGTGTAATCCGTTGTTTTACTTCGTTCCGTTCGTTACAGTTTATTACATTGTGTGATCCCAAGCATGAGCAATGATCCACATTCTCCAGGATATAGTCCCCCACGCTTTAATCGATTCCGAATTATTTTCGTCAGTATTTTGTAGGACGCTCACAACAATGATATTCCTCGGTAGTTTTCACATCGCAGTTGATCTCCTATGTGAGTTCATGTCGATATTTAGGCTTATAATTATGTCATTATTCCTTCAAGCCAATCTAATTAATTTTATTTCAATACAGCCATTGTTAGCTTAAAGTTTCCAACCATTGTTGTAGAGGCACAAGCCTGATCACAAACTATTGCTACTAATGTAAATAAATGAATGTAATCATGTAATCATATGGTTGACGACATAATGAATTTGAATTTATATGTCATTGTTGTGTTTTCATTTGCAGATTTTGTTTGATAATCGCCAAAGCTCGTAGTGTCTTTCCATTTTGGCTCTCGTCTGTCTTTCAATGTATTCCTTGTAAGCTTCATTCTTTTTCGTTATTACGTCAATCATTATCGCACCAGTCATTATGTTTCTGTCGGGATTTTAGTCCTATGATCTCTTCTGCAGTCGTTCTGATTCCATCTCTCATCTGTGTCTACTCTTGATCGATGGTTGTCACTTCGTCGGTTAGTTATGCTTCAAAGCGTGTTTGTAGCGCTGAATTTTAAGCTAATGACTATCTTTTTCTCAAAATTTTTATCATTAACTTTTATTTGTCACCCAACGATCATTGGTGTTTCCGGACGGTAAACCGTGTAGACATTCAGCAACGCCATCTAGCTACTTTTGACGTTCTCCAAAGCACGATATGTGCCCTCTCTCTCTATATAAAAAAAGAGGGCAACAGTGACAGTGACACTTCTTCTTCAATCACACGTGCTGCACTAGCTGTCATTCCTGTCCTCGATTTCATGAAGTGCGATTTGCCGTGCGAAAGATGATTCTGTTTCTGTTATTTAATCCGTGGAATTATCAGTAAATAATTGCAAAATGAGTGGATTTGGTACTAAGAGTAAAGGAGCCAACACGTTCCGGGTAATTTAGAGCAAAGGAAAAAATTGGTAACAGGCTCTAATTGCAATTGAATTCCATTTCAGTTCAAGAGTTTTGCGGAGCGTGTAAACGAAATTGATATTCGTCAGACTGCACTTTATCGGATTGGTCACGAAAACGAGGAACTAGAGGAAGCCGACGAGACATTCTTTACGCAAACGGTGCGAAAGTGGACGGTCCTGAATCTTACTGGAGAGTACGGTACTTTTTGTAAAAAATGTCAGAATATTGTTACGTTGCCGCAGCTGCTCTACAAGAAGGATTTTGTCTTGGAGCTTATCTGCGATACTTTAGGCACGGCGACAACTTTGTCGCTCGAGCCCGTCCTCGATGCGTTGGTCGCCTTTTCGAAGGATCTACGCGAGGAGTTTTATCCGTATTTCGAGAGGGTTTTAGACAAGCTTGTTGGTCTGCTACTGACCCAAGATCCTGATCAGCTTGAGTGGACCTTGAAGTGTTTGGCTTTGCTGTTCAAGAGCTTGCGGCCTTTCCTGAAGCGTAATATCGATGTAGTGCTGAACAAGGTTGTGCCTCTGCTGGACAATGCCACCTATCCCGAACACGTTATCAATTTTGCGTCCGAGTGCTTTTCGTTTGTAGCGCGAGACATTAAAAACTACGACAAGTTTCTTCTCCTGACCGTAAAAACTGTGCAGAATCAAAACAATGGTGTAGCCGGTTGCGGAACGCTTTTCTTTGAACTGATTCGTGGCGTCAATGGAGACTTTCATACAGTCGCTGGCGATATCTTGAAGGTGATATTCAATTGTTTCCAACAGCCACAGTTCGACCAAGAGATCCTGTTCGAGATCGTAACGCAAACCATTGCCGATATGCTGCGATATATTCAACCTTGTAAAATGTCGTTGTTTTGGAATGTGATCACCGATTCGATCGACTTGGCTCTCGATCAGCAAGGAGCTGCCAATACCGAAGCACTCCATCGTCTTACGAAGTTTGTTAGGCAGGCTGCGGAGTGGAAGGAGGGAAAAAGTCTTATCGAAAGCGAGAAAATTGTGGGGACATTGGTGAAAGTGGTCAATGAAATTGAAAATGAGGTCGTACTGTTGGAAGTTGGGACAATCGTCTGCATAACGCTGCAATCGAATGCTAAAATCTCCCAAATGGACACTAGTCGTCTGATGCGTAAAATGTTGACCACGTCGTCCGACAAGGTTCTCGATCACTTCGTATGGAACATTTGCACACACCCCCAATTCGACGCCTTGGTTTTACCCGAATTCATCAAGCGATTCGAGAAGAATCGGACCATCGGAAGGCTTGACTTACTGGTGAAAATTATCTGGAAACGAACAAACTGGAATGTTGGCTGCGAATGGGTGAAACAACCTGTAACGCTTCAGAGCACGCAGTCGTATCGTTGGCTGGAGCAGAATATTGAAAATTGCAGTTTGAAAAACTCGTCAGGTACAGATTTGGAAAGTTTCCTACTGAGCGCAGTTTTTTACACGCATTTGGAGGGAGGCAAACCGAAACTTGTTAGTGGGCTACTCAAGGATAAACTCGAACTGATCATAGACGCATACAAAACCGACTTGGCCATAGCTTTGTTCCTTACAACGGAAAATCTTCTTCATATCGATAAAAACATCGGTGAGACGTTTCTGGGAAAAATCATAAAGTGTGTTTTGACTGATCACAACAGTGGGAATGTGAATGCATTGCGGACATTGATTGCGGTCTTTGAATATGCAAAAACAACGCATAAAAAGATATTTACAAAGAAGCTTTTTCTAGAAGTGCACCATGTTCTGTCCGATAATCTTTCCCTAAACAATCGCATCCTGCGACTCATGTCTGCGCAAGCGTTAAACTATTTCTCCGAATTGAAAGAAGTGAACACTGTCTACGGAATATTTTACGATATCGAGAGTATAATTCCAACGGTTCAGACATACAGGGAGCAATTGTTGCTGCTACAGAAACTGTCGCCCAGTGGCCAATTCTACAAAGATATTTCGCTTGACGAGGTGCGATTGGATTGTCTGAAATTTATTCTGGGTTTGCTCTATCACAATTTTAAATTGTTGTGGGAACCTGTTTTGAAAATGGTGCAAGAGTTTGCCGAGAAGATGTCTGTCGACGATTTCTGGTATATTTACAGACAAAAGCTCGCTGATACATCGGCTGCCATTGTTGATCCGCCGAAAGAGGGTTCAACTGAATCGTCAATTCAGAGCTTACACTACGAAGCTATTCGAGGATTGGAAAACGATTTTTGTGTCGCCGAAGATAAAACTGATTTTTCGCACTATAGAAAACTTCTGTGGAAGGCTGTCGCCGGCTTCGGACAAATAAGCGAAATCAAAAACAAAGACATTGTAAACATGTTCTTGGAGTTCGTCAATCGTGAATACAAGAGTTCAGAAGAGGCTCATGTGCTGACCTGGAATATACTAAAAGACAACCCTTCCATGGATTGCGCTGATGACGAAAACTCTGATAAGGCTGCTGAAAAACAGCGTCCGTCTAAGCCGAGAAAAAAACCGCCTGTTGTTGATACATTGATAACAATGCTTGAAGTCTTCCATAAAATGGTTAATCCCAAACAGCTTTATCGCGAGCAAGAACTCAGTGCCTTCTATATGGAACTACTGTCGAGCACCAACGAACAATTACAAAAGTTGTCATTGGATTGCATTCTAACATACAAGAAAAAAGCGCACACCGCCTACAAGGATCATCTTTACGCGCTAATAGACGACAAGAAAATCAAACAGGAATTGGTTGAGTTTAAGCTCGACGCCGACAGTAAAATGATACAATCCGATCATCGTGCGGACTTAATGCCAGTACTCTTGCGAATCCTGTACGGAAAAATGCGTAGCAGAACAAACAACAAGAACATTGGAAGTCAGATGCGTCGCGGTATTGTCATGCGGTTCTTAGCCGGATGCGCAAAAGATGAGATCTTTTGGTTCCTACAAATGGCATTCGTTGACTTCGAAGATTTGCTGAAGGAAGAGTGCGAAAATATTCCCGTTCGTGTCCAGGCCGAACTGAAGTTGGAACAAGTTTGGTCGCCGAAGAAACTACAAAGCGCCTTGAATTTGCTCGAACTTATTCGAAAGTATTTTGGTGGACTTATGGAAAGCGACTTTCTGGTTTTTATAAGTAAGATAATTATTTTGATTGGTTCGATTTGTAAATGTGTTTTCGATAATTTCGATAACGTTGGAGAAAATTACCATGCAATCTTTAGGAATTTGAGAACGTCGTGTTTGCTGAGTTTGGTGAATTTTTTCGATCATTTCGAAGCGTTCGTATGGCCGCGGGAATACATTCGTGTAATTTTTGATGTGTTTGTTTGGCCCGGTTTGGACAAATTGCCGCAAGAATGTCTGCATTCACCAACGGCGCTTTTAAAGCTGTTCGAAATTTGGAGCAAGAATCCTCGACATTTTGGATGGTTGGGCGAGGAGCGTAGAGACGGCGTTACGCCGCTCGGTACTGCAATGTTGTTGTTGATTAGCGACAAACCTAAGCCAGTGATCCGAAGAACTATAATGCAAATTGTCGAACGACTTCTGTCTGCCGAAGCGGACACAGATCAGCAAGTACCATCGATTGGAATCGCTGTGGTTGAACCGTGTGTTCCGCAGATTTTGATACGGCTTAAGAAAACTTTGAGTTCGAAAGGCAGCAGGAAAATTTTCGGTAAAATGGATCTCTACATCTTATCGCGTATTACTGAAATGGACTTGGGGGTTGATGTTTGCGACACTCTTTTGGAGCTGATCCTTCCAATTGCGACGGGCAAGACACGTATCTTTATGTCCGACGATAGTACATCGCAACTTGTGTCTACATTACAAAACCTAATGCTGAAAGTAGACAAGCCCGAAAAGCACATCAGAAATTTGACGCCGCTCTTTGAGAAGGTGAACGAAGTGACTACTCGTAAAAATCTTTGTATGTTGCTGACCCGAGTAGCACGCAAGGTGAAAAGTCGAGTCTCGAGCTTAGAAGAGACTGCAAAGTTGATAGAGAATTTGAACGCTTGGGACCGAAAGTGGGTTGAGCAGCCGGACTACGATAAGCGACTTACTGCTCTTCGCGACATCAAGGAAAAATGTCAGAAGAATGATATTGAAATGGAACTCGGACTACTCGTCATCTACAATTGTTTCTATTTCCTGCATCACGATAAGGACATGGGATTGCGAGACAGTGCCAGTGAATGCATGCGAACAGTTATTTCGAAATTAGTTGAACATTACGCAGGCAACACACTTGAACTGAACTATTTAATTGGAGACGTTATGTTGACTTTAGTACATCGGACGTTGCGCGATAAGAACGACATTGTTCGAAACGAAGGAATCCTGCTATTGGGAGAAATGGCGCGTAATTGTCCGGACGCTCATCCAGTTTTGCGCGATTTGTCTCGATTGTCGTGTAAAGAAGATCTTGAAGTCGATTTCTTCGAGAACGTAACACATTTGCAGTCGCATAGGCACGGCAGGGCACTACTCAAATTCTGCGCGGAAGCGAAGACTTATGAAAGTCCGGTAACATCGAGGACGTTAACGCAATTCATACTTCCGCTCGCCAGGCGTTACTTGATGAATGAAAAATATGCCGGTAAACATACGCTTGTTGATGCTGCAGTGGAAACAATTGGCATGGTTTGTCGTTTTCTTCCGTGGCATCAGTATCATGCAATTCTAAAATATTACCTGCAAAAAATGCGCTACAGTCGCGAGTATCACAAACAATGCGTTCGGATCTTAATTTCAGTTCTGGATGCCTTTCATTTCGACTTATCAAACACTAAAGAGCTGCCTGCAGAAGAGCAGTGCGTAAAGCCGACTGAACCGATACCTGAAAAGGATGCAGTCGGCCAAGATGACGAAACCGAAGAAACGGGCGAGCCTGACGATGTGGATTTGGAATCAGAGCTTGATGAGCTTCCCGATGAAGACGAAGATGTTGTAATTACAACCAAGAAAACGAAATTGACTCCATTTATTGACCAGCTAACACAACTATCGCCTTCAGCAGCCAGACGTATTGTGCACACAATCGTCTCAACTCTTATTCCCTCGTTGAATCATTCGATCACCGAACTGAGTAGCTACGAAAGCAAGCATAAAATGAACCGACGAAGAGTGAATTTCGAGCGCGAAGAAGAAGAGAGCCTTCGTGTCCCGATCGCTTTAGCAATTGTTAAACTGCTCCAGAAACTTCCTAAGGAAAAGCTAAATTCGAGTATCCAAGGAGTTTTCATGAAAGTATGCACGTTCCTAAAGTCGCCTGTAAAATCGGTACGCATGTTGACACGCGATATATTAAAAAAGATCATGACAACGATCGGAACCGAGTACTTATCCATGCTCCTATCGCAGCTGACCGCACTTCTAACTCGTGGCTTCCAAGTTCACGTCCTCTCCGTCACACTGTATAGCATTTTGGATTGCCTGAAGGACAACTTCAAACCCGGCGACATTGAGAAATCATTGCAATTAATTCTAAAAGTTACACTAAACGACATATTTGGTGAAGCTTCTGTTGAGAAAGAGATCGACAAGATTGGCATCCACACACCAGAAGCGAAACCGAGTACGAAAAGTTTCTTGTCCCTGGCGATTGCAGCGCGAAACGTTCCAGAAAATTGCCTCCTCGATATGCTGCTGCCGTTCAAGCAGTACCTTTTTACAACGCAATCGAAGAAGATTCTGGTTAAGATTCAAGATTGCTTCCAGAAAATTGTTTCGGGTCTGGCCGAGAACAAGAATATTTCCTGTG
The DNA here is from genome assembly GCA_949128065.1 of Beris chalybata. Taxonomy (NCBI): domain Eukaryota; kingdom Metazoa; phylum Arthropoda; class Insecta; order Diptera; family Stratiomyidae; genus Beris; species Beris chalybata. The sequence continues at coordinate 4,228,014 of OX421895.1, read as the reverse complement.
AAAGTTTGCTTGAATTTATCTATGGCACGGTATCGGAGTCGATTCCCGATTTAATTCCGCCCGACAATAAATTGTCGTCCGTTGAAAAAGAACTTTTGAAAAGAAGACAGCCGGATTGTTTTTTGATCGCACCGGAACCGAAGTATCGTTCTGGAGCCGTACGTAAAGTGGTTACAACGAATGCTTGTGCCAATGCCCATGTCCTTATTGAATTCGGCTTTGAATTGTTACACATAATTTTACGACGCAAGAAGCTAGATACCAGCGAATATCTGAATCCGATAGTTCCGCTTCTTAAGAGCTCGCTCGAAAGCCAACACGTTCGAGTCAGCACGTTCGCCCTGAAGTGTTTGATTTCAATTTGGAGCGCGGATTATGCGGTTGAAGTTATACAGGAATACGTGGGCGAGATAGTAAAACAACTGTTTGTGATCCTTCACAAATACTTCAGCTTCGGTAGCACCCGAAAAGACGACAACTTTCAATTAGTGAAGAGTGCAATGAAAGCCGTGGGATATGTCGTGCGAAAATGCGATTATTACTCACTCGATAAAGAAAATATGACGAAGCTGTTATTCTACATAGGCCAGGACGTGAATGATTCGGACAAACAACCGGTGGCATTTTCGTTACTCCGAGCTTTAATCGATAAGGAAATGTTCAGCTCCGAGCTGCACGAAATTATGCGAAAATTGTGCGAACTATCGGTTACATCCGAATCGGATTATGCCAAAGAAGAAGCCCGTGTCGTACTTCTCAACTACATAATGAAATTCTTCAGAGAAAAGAAAACTGAGTCGGTCCTGAAATTTTTCATCGCCCAACTAAACTATGAGATTGTAGGCGGACGATTTTCTGCCGTTAAATTTCTTCAAGCGGTGATAAAAAAGTATCCAGTTGAAGTATTGCAAAAGAAATCTGAAGTGATTTTCCTGGCTGTTGGAACGCGTTTAGTCAACGAAGATGTTCCGGAATGTAGGGTTCTGGTAGCCGAGTGTATTGAAACGTTAATTTCTCGCTTGGATGCGATGAATCGACAGAAACTATTCGACATTACAAGATTGTTTTTCGATGGAAAAAAAAATGCAGTTCGAGAAATGGCAGCAGCGCTATGCTCTCGATTCGTGGAATTCGAGAAAGAAGATTTTCTTCCCAAAGCTATAAATATTTTGCCGGTGTTGAGCTCACATTTAAGTCTGAATAATTCGAACGCGGCGGGACGATTTGTGAAAGCATCCGGAAATTTCGCAGAAAAGGAGATTGATCGAGAGAAAGATGGCGGTAACGACGAATTGATGGAACAATCTAAGGAGCGAGTACGAGATCATGAAATAATACAAACACAAAATTGTATTATAAAAATTTTGGAACATTGTCCGCAAGTACTATCAGATGTTTCGTTGAATTCCACCCTGGATGATATCGCCTACGAATCACAGAGATTGCTGGGGTACGAGCACGAATGGGTTCGTCTGAATTCAGTGAAAATAATAACTGCCATCGTGGCCACATATGACTTCGATATGGTGAGCAATTGTCTACAGAACAGCATCCAAGACGAAGCTCTGAAACAATTCATTTATTCGGCACCTGAAAACGATCTGAAGTCGTTAACACTAGACTTATGTGCGCAAATGCTACCCGGCGAAACTAGCGAAGAGATCGCAAACGAGATACTGAAATGTTTAATGTATATCGGGAATATGTTGAAATTGGTGCAGAATAGCGAGTTGGATACGACACCCAAAATAAATCTGCGGTGGCTTCTCCGAAGGATACGCTACGTGATACATGGCGAAGTAGCAAAAGCCCCTCATTCTACGATTTTGGTAAGTTTCTTGAACTATATTAAACCGTTTTGCCATTTTTAATTGCCCTCTGCCTTTTCTTTTTCAGCGCCAATCTTTGTTCGATTGGATAGAGGGAATGGTTTCTCTTTTGGACACCACAACTTTGCTAGATCTGTGTCCTGCAATAATTCCAGCATTGGTTCGTGAAATGTCCGAAGACGATGTCAATATCGATTCGAAGGTGAGACAGAAAGCGATGCGAATTGCGAATAAAATCCGTAAGAAAATCGGCGACGAATTGTACGACAAAATAAGAGTGACGGCACAAACAAAACTGATGATGAAACGTGCGACCAGAAAGAAAGATTTAGTTCAGGAGAAAATTCTCGATCCGGTACGATCAGCCAAGCGAAAAGCCAGTCAACAGGAACGTAAGAAGACAGCGAAGAAAAAGAAGCTGAACATTATTCGGGGTAAAGGAGAGGGATTGCGGAAGAGAAAGCGGAAAAATTCAGAAGATATTTTTTAAGTTTTGAATCGTTTTACGGTTAAATGGTTCTGTGGAATCCAACTAATTTTTTATGTATATAAGAACACCGGCTACACATCGAATCGATGTGAGCTCAGCGGCGCTAGATTTTTTTTAAAAGAAAGTTGTTTTTTTTTTAACACACACATTAAAATTATTGAATGAATCCTATTGGTGGTTTTTCTAGATGTTGGTGCGAAGCAAAAGAAATGATGGGGAGCAAAAAAGAAAAACGAAAAAAAAGGGTCAGTAGATGTAGAAGATGATGAGCAAGAATAACGTCAGTAGATCTAGAAGATGATGACTAACAAAAAAAGGAAGGTCAGGAGATTTCGATGATAAAAAAAAGAAAGCACTCGATCTAGAACATGATGACCAAAAAAAAAAGGTCGGTAAGTTTTTTGCCACTTGTCCAATAGAACTGCAGTTCACCAAAAGTAGTGAGTTACTTCACTTCACTTCAATGAAGTGTTCTTCTCGAACAGTTCACTCGTGAGCGATCCAGCTCCAAATTGGGTCCACAAATAATTTCCCTTGTGAAGCAACATTCATTTTACATGTTGTTTAATTAACGATTTTCTTAATTTAGCGCTTCAAAAGACAGATTACATTTTTTTTGTCTATTGTCCTGGCAAACGTAATTCTATCATAAATTCGGATGCACTTTATTCTGTTGTTTAGATAGCTCCTTAAGAGCCGTTCTTTATTGAAAATACTCAAAAATTATTATACATAAAATAAAAAAGGTTCATTTTTCTACATAAAAAGAATGTCAGTTAGAAATATATACGGTGTACAGATTGCGGCGTGACTTTTGTTTTGCAAAGCGGACATTGCGGAGAAATGTTAAGAGCTTGCCGTATGCACTTCTCGCAAAAGATATGTCCGCAAAATGTCGATGTCGGCTTCTGGCAGGCGTCTGTACAAATGGGACAATGTAAAATTGTTCTGTTGTCGCCCCTAGCAGAGGTATTTTGGTGTTTCGGAAGTGGGGCACAAACCGGGCTCCCTATGATTATAACATCATTGCGCACCATATTGCGTCGACGTCGGTGGCGTGTGATTTTCGGAGTTATCAAGTCAATAATTTCGTGTGGGTCGTGGTCGTCATCGCCAGCCGTTGATGGTGTTGATATTATCACCGTTGAAGGCTCTACTGCGGCTGGAGACCGTTTTTTAATCGAAGACGAGGTACGGGAGGCAAATTTTAATCGTAATGCTCGTTGTATCATATTATTATTGTCCATGTCGTCTCCGTTACTTCCAATCAAATTTGCGTTCTGCAATGAAACGTAAGCCATCAGCATCTAACTTACGGTGCAATTGCTTTTAAAATTTGTAAAACTTCCTACTCACTATTTTTAGCAGACCAAAAACCAAAGATTTATAAATAGCAACGGAAATATTGCGAGTTTGTCAAATGCTCTTTCGTTTCAAACTATAACTAAATTTCACGGTCTGTGTTGTACAAGACTAACTGGGTTCTGGATGCAAAAAATGTAATGGTAAGGGTCTACCGTTTGAAAAAAATATTTTTCATTATATGTATCGATATTTTGAAACATCCCAGCAGCCAAGTTTCGTATGCTATAAGTGCGGGTAAAGACCGTAGTATTCGAGGGTATGATGTCCGCAGCCGCTCTGTTACATAAATTTAAAATAATAAATGACTTTCGTTTCTAAAGTCTAAAAAAATACTTCTTGTCTGTTGGTTCTTGTTATAAAAAATTATTGAGCGCTTAGTACTAGCTATCACTAAACTTATATGACACGGAGTGTTGTGTTGGATGATTGCAAAGAAATAAATAAATAAAATTTTAATTTAAACGTTTTTCAAGCGCAGCATCGTGTGTTTATAGCCTTACGTTGGCCGCTTTGCAACACCTTAAAATTGAACAAAGAAGAAGACGACACCGACAGCAACCCTAATGCATTCATACACTGGAAAAGTTGGAAGAGTTCCAGTCCCTTCTCATTTTGACTGCCAAAATCAGTGACATTTGCAGTTTTGCTAGCAATTTAACTGCACAGAATTTCGATTTCTTTTCAAAATTTCACTCTCGATAAACAAAATACCGAGACGCAGAAGGACCGAAACGCAACAGGGAAGTTTGCTTCCACGAATCTAGACACAAAAAAAAAAAAATCCCGAAGGTAAAACTGATTGCTACAAATGTCAAAAATTTCGAGCGCATGAAATTTTGTTTTGATTTGCAGTCTGGATCGAAGCGAACACGATCCGCGATGGCTGTGAAACAGAACAATTCGGACGGAGGAGGCTCATCGTCGCAGGCACAGGCTTCAAATCAGAACAACAACGGCGAAAAGAAGACACTGGACCTGACCCGGATAATCGAAATCATTGATTTGGTGAATGCCAAACAACAGCAGGGCGAAATGTTGACCGAATCGTATGTGGTGCAAATCAACAAGCATATTGTCGTGAATTTATCGAAAGTTCAAATGCCACGGGCTACGGACGAAATGAAACAGTTCAAGGATGACATCAACAAAATCGGCGAATTTCTGGCCAAAGTCAACGATGGGAACGCGTACTCTGTGTACTTGAACTACATTAAGATCGTTTGCGACTTGATAACCGGAACAGGTAAGTTTTCAATTGGTTTTCGTGGAATTTCTTTATGCTTAAAACTCTTCTGTTGTGAAATTGTTAGAGAAACCGTCGGGCGCTGTAGCAATAGTTTTCCAGCTTTTCCCCGACGAATGGATCAATAAAGCCGTTGCACTGATTCTGTCCAGCTCCGAACACGCGACAGACGAGGCAGTTCGCAAAACGGTGAATGTTATGTGCGAATGGCTTCGGGTTTGTGTCTTTTGTCAGAACTTGAACCATTGGATCTTGGCAATTTTGCATAGACTACGAGAGCAACAAAAGTATAGTTTGCTGTTCGACATCGCTATGGATATTATCGTGCCGCTCTTCCTTGCTCTGATTATACCAATTTTTAGGCCAAAAGCAGCTCCTGTTGTATTTCATATATTGTCCTCGGTTAAGCACACTCCTACAGTATTTCATAAGGTTTGTAAGGTCGAATTTTGCGTAAGCGCGCCTTGGCTATATCAAAATTCTCATTTGCAGGTTATCAGTCGCGTACCTAGTGTAATTAAGCTACTGAAAGTCGATGCCTTGAAAATGGACGAGACTAAGAAAATTTTACAGAGTTTGGTGGATCTACTGAACGCTTTGATGTCACACTTTCACGGATACGATGAATTGTATAAACCAATGGTAGGAAATGAATTTTTTTATGATTAGATTTAGGACTGTTGGTTGCTAGAGATGGCGATCGAATCAAGTTTCGGTATATGACTGAAACTTGCAAAGTGCGGTCCTTTTTATACTAACTTTATGTGGGGTTAGTCTTGAACTTATGTCGGAAGTGTTGGAACTATTTATTTGCTCGACATTAGCAGCTATTTTCGGTTTTTTCAGAAATAAAAAAAAAGTGTATCACGTTAAACTTTTTAGGTTTTCAATAGTCGAATTGTCCAGTACTCCATGTAAAGACAGGCTTAAGTTGAAGTGTACGGTGCATGCAGTGTATATTTTTAAACATGCTCATGAAAGAGGTGGGGCAAAGGCTAGTGGCTTCGTACAATCATTAAATTCTTTAGCAAGGAAAAATATATAAAATCAATTATCTCAGAAGAAACGCTATCAGTTTTCAATGACTACAACTGGCTTAATCTTTTCGAATCAGACAGAAGACCGATACACCCGACCTATTCGAAAAAAGTTGAAGGATTCTCGTTAGAAAAAGGAGCAATTTGCGGAAATGCTTTCATCTACATCAGTTTGAAACATTTCAGATAATGATCTAGTGACATCAAGAGGTATAGTGAATACCTCACACCACTAATATCCAAAATCTCAACCGCGGCGCGATTTGTTCGGAACTATTAGAACTCAGCAACAAATGAAAGTTGGTGGTCGCGTGATTATGAACCAGAGTAAGCAGGAATCGATACAGCGGTAGGTCGAACCATCATAGAAACAAGTTGTTAGAATTCAGAGTGTATCCTGTTGATAGATTTACGGACAATTGAAGTGTGGAGCTGAACGCTTCTACGCGAGGGATTCCGATATCGTCCAGAAATGAGTTTACACTACTCAGTTGATTGCCACGCGATAGTTGTTGATCATTTCATAATTTCAATGGGGTACTTCTCGTTTTGCTTTGAACAAATGGGCGACAATATCAGACAAATAGTAAAATATTCGTAGATTTTAAACAAGCATATGACAGCAGTGACAGAAGGAAAATTTTCTAACGACAAACAAAAAAGAGTGAAACGAACAGATATTATGTTCAGCAAAAAATATTGAAGATATTTCTGTCAATTTTGTTTTTTGCAATTGTTGTTTTCTGCTCCATTGAAAATTCGATAAGGTAGCTCCCTCACAATCTCAGTAAAAAATGTTTGCATTCGTCATGTAAACCAGCCTTTCGAATGCAAACCGGTTCCACAACCAGCTTTCGAACGGCATGTGGTTTAAAGCAGGGAGACCTTTGCTCTTGTATGACAGCGAAACACGTGGTCATTAACGCGAACTTTCGAAAAAGCAGTAACACATTTGAAAGAAAGGTCCTCCGAAAGTTTTTTGTAGCTATAAAGGAAGGAACGGACTGGCGAATAAGATACAACCATGAGTTCTTTCAAATTATTCAAGGAGCCAGAAGCTTCAACGTTCATCAAACTCCGTAAACTGCAGTGGGCGGGGCATGTAGAGCGGATAAAAGACAGCCCAAGCGTGCTCTTAAAGGCAAATCTAGTGGTAACAGGCCAGTAGGCAAACCACACAAGCTATGGAAGACTCGGTTGATGAAGACAACAAAGCCATCTTAAAAATTAGCAGCGGAAGGATGCAGTCCTTGTATCGAGACGATTGGAGGTGAAGACTTCAGGAGGCCAAGGCTCTACTTGGCCTCTCGCACCATTGATGGATGACCTTTTGTTTTATACTGATTTGACTAGTACTGCTTTGCCAGTGTCGAATTTGTTTACTAGCAATTTTCCCGTGATTCTCATGGTGTGTAGTGGTTTTGAGTGCTGAAAACATCAATAAGGAAAGATTTTCTTCTTGCTGGCGCATGTGCAGATCTTTGAAATCTCTCATTTATAACGTGGCTGCGGCAAAAGAAGTTAGGTTCGAGCAATTCAGTAAATTTTTAGAAAAAAAGTTGATGCAAAATCACAGGTCTTAAATTGTACTATCAGATGGGTGACAATAGGAGGACGTAATCTGTTGAACTAATGGCCAAGAAGACAGTATTAGTAAATCAACTGTACTACTGAATTTTAACGGTTTGTCTGAGTCAATTAAAAAATGCATCAATTTCAGGAATTTTTTTATATAAAAGAAATATGGTATATGTACCACCTTGATCAAAAAGTTCCCGGAATAACCACCGTGTGGCGTTTTTATTGTTCCGATTTGAGCTCTGTTTTTTTTTTTGTTAAGTTGGTACATCTGTTGTTGACATTCCCTCTAAATCTTAGCGTCATAGCTTGACATTTGCAAAAGTTACGTAGTCAAGAGTACGTCTATTTCTGTGTGTGTTGGACAATTTTAAAAATGGATTTAAATTTGCAACAACGAACTTGTATTAAATTTTGCGTAAAAAACGGATTTAATGGTGCGCGAACGTTGGAAATGTTGGAAAAGTGTTTCGGCAACGATTCTCTAAAGAAAACGGTTCAAAAGTGGTCGTGAGTCAAAGAAGGCAATGCTCACGGTTTTATGGATTACAACGGTGTATTGCACCATGAATTTATGATAGAAGGCCAGAAAGTAAACAAAGATTATTCATTGGGCGTTATGAAACGTTTGCGTGAAGCAATTCGCCGAAAGAGACCAGAATTGTGGGCAGAAAACTCGTGGATTTTGCACCATGATAACGCACCGTCGCACAGTGCCATCATTATTCGTAATTTTTTGACGAAAAAAGCAATAAATACCATTTGGCTCCCTGTGACTTCTTTCTGTTCAATCGAGTTAAAAAACCACTACGGGAAACGCGTTTCAGCAGCCGAGAGGAAGTAATGGAAAAATCGCAGGGAGCAATGATGATCATACCGAAAACCGAATAAAAAATATTTCGAGGATTGGAGGCGCTGGCATAAGAGTGTTGCAATCGATGGGGATTACTTTGAAGGGCACAATATAAATTTAGATAAATAAACTTGTATTTTCAATTTTCTCAATAAATTCCGGGAACTTTTTGATCAAGGTGGTATATGGAAAAAACGATTGGGGGCTTTTATAGAGGTACAAAAGAAGAATAATTGCTTGGACATTTTTTCATCGTCTTGAACTGATACCTGTAGCGGGATTTTGTACAAGGCGGGTCGCCCAAAATATCGTCCAAAAACCGAAATTGACAACTTTGGGATTTTGAGCACCTTAGGCGACAAATTAATAGGTGAGAGCAAAACCTGGCCTTAAAGTCCTGAGGGATAGATGAATGAAACCCGGCGTGGAGCATAGAAATTACTAAAGACCGTGACAATAACGGTGACTAATACATTTCTTTCCTGTCCTTAAAGTTTATTGGAGTAATTCCGGCTCTAGTAGAATTGAAGTGCGGTGACAAGTTGATCAGGCGCTCTCCACCATAAACTGCGTATGAGGGAAAAGGGGCCGGACAGGGGCAGTATTTTAATTTTTATAACTAAAACTTTTTATTTTAATCTTATTACTCGTAATTAATTTCAATGGTTAATCGACGACAATAATACGGAAAAGAAAAACAATTTGTGAAAAATTCTTTTGTATCCCTATCAACAGGAGGAAGCTTTAGCGGATTTAACTCCATCCTATGACTATCGCACAATTCTTGAGTACCCAGCATGGATGGATGCCTCTGAACTGCCCATAACGCATACAAACGCACGAGTTGGTCTTGTTAATTTGGGCAACACTTGCTATATGAACAGTGTTTTGCAGGCACTAGCAATGACCAAAGAGTAAGTTAAAGAAAATTAATAGAAAATCGAAACTAACAATTGTTTTTTTTTTTCTTGTATCAGGTTTAGCCGAGAGATTCTTCTGTCGGGTATTAAATCTCCCATGCAATTCAAAATTCAGCAATTGCTTGCATTGATGCTGCACTCCGCACGGCCCGAGCTAACACCCGGCGCAGTTTTGCATGCAACACGTCCATCCGGCTTTCTGCCCGGTCTGCAACAAGATAGTTCCGAATTTCTAGGATATTTGCTTGAAACGTTGCACGAACAAGAGAAGAGCTTCTACAAGCAGGACTTATCCATTTCGAATGCTATGAAGGTATCAATGGATGAGAGTGATTTTGAGTCTAACGCAGGTGCTAGTTCGAGAAATTTCAGTGTTGCTATCACTCAATCGGACGCCACCAATCAAATTAAGTACAAATCTACAACGCGGGTAACAACAATTGAGAAAACGTTGACGGGAAAAATAACAACGACTTACAAGTGTCTCACGTGCAGTTGGGAAAGTAAAAATACCGATACGTTTCGCGATCTACAGCTGGCATTTCCCGAGTTAAAAACCGATTGTGCATCGAACTATTCCGTCCAAGATCTGCTCGATTATTATTGCTCGCCGGAGAAACTTTGCGGTGACAATCAGTACTTTTGCGAGAAATGCAAGAAACTGAACGACGCTCAGCGGTTTATCAATATCGTAAGTGCACCAAAGAATCTAATTCTAACGTTAAAACATTTCAAATATGACCAGAAGTATCATATGCGAGCCAAACTCATGCATAAGGTCTTCCACGACGAGAGTGTTTCGATCAAGGTCTATTCACCCGAAACGCTGACCGAATCCTCTTCGGTTCACTATGACTTGTACGCGGCTATAGTCCACTCGGGTGTTAGTATGGATTCGGGTCATTACTACACCTACGCCTCGGACAGTGCCGATACCTGGTACAAGTTAAATGATAGCGTCGTAACAACTTGTTCGATATCGGAACTACATAATTTACATCCACCGAACACACCGTACATTCTATTCTATCAAATGAAGTCACGTATGGACGAGAGTGGAAGCTCTATAGCGGCTAGTGCAAATCAATTAGTTCGAGTTGAAACTCCCAGCTTGCCAACAATAGATGAATTGTCGCCGCATCTAAGGGAAATTGTCCACAAGGATAATCTATCGTTTAAAGAGGAGCTAAGAATTCATAAGCTGAATTCGACGGGAAATCGAAATAATATTTACGCACGAAATAATAAAAATGGCGGCGGCGATAATAATCGAGATAATGACGACGAGCCTCCTAGTGCTTGTGGGGGAAATGACTTAAACTACTTTAACCGATTTATTTGTTAATTATAAAATAATGATTCCTTTTTTTTTTTTTGTTAACCCTCAACTAGAAGAGGTTTTATGTTTAAATTATTTCGAAATATATTTGATTGCCAAATCTTTTTAATTATAAAAAAAAAAAAAAATATAGTAATGTAATCAGTAGTTTGTTGGTTTTACACGGGAAGCTTCAGCAGTTGCGCCAAACTAGGACGGTCTAATTTTATGCAAAGAATCGTAAGGCTCGTTTCACACTGTCCGGTTTACGCCAAACAGTTTCTCACCGTAGGGCGAATTAGGCAATCGGTCACACTGTACGGTTTATACAGTGTAAACGATTGCCCAATTCAAAGTTTTGTCCTACAGTAAAACCGGACAGTGTGAAACGAGTCTCAGAGTAAATGGTTTAATTTTGATTCGATTTCGTTTTGTGTGAAAATTAAGTTCTAGATTTATGGTTAAAGAAAAGTATTTAGGTGCAATTTGTTTGTTGCGGTTAGTATTTGCGGTTGATCACGCCGGGCCGATGAAATAATCGCTGAGTATGGATTAATTTCACAATTCAGTTGGAGCCAGCGTAGATTCTTATGAACAATTCAATTATGACGCCCTATCTTCAGTTGAAACGGAATATTTTAATTCTTATGACAATTTTCATGAAGTGATAGCATACTTAAAATGTGTAGATTTCTTGTATATGGTATACTTTAGGGTTCGTACACGCACATGTCGATATGTGTAGGTCGATATTGCCTTGAAGAACCTTTTTTCATTCACCATTCCGCGTTGTAATCGCAAAGTTCAAGCTGCGCTTGTCCGCCCGTTCATTAATAAAATCTTGTTTCACAATCTGCAACTTCCCCTACCGAAGTCTCGACTCTGTTCTTTCGCTGTAGTTATTCTCTAGCTGTACATGAATACGTAAACAAATACTCGGTAGAAAAGTTAATGGTTGGAAGGGTGGACGAGTTATACGCCGACTTCAAGGAACGCATGTGCAGTGTTCGTACTTAGCGGGGCATATTTCAAGCAACAGTCGTCCCAACCTACGTCAATATCCAGTTTTTCGTAGGTATCAAACCCATTCGGGCCATTAGGCCTTCCTTCGGTGGTAACGCGTAATTCCTGGGCCTAATACAATTTTTTTTTTTTGCTTTAAAGATTTTAAGTGTTGAGTGGAGTTCGATTTTTTTTTTAAACCAACTGAAAAGAAATCCGATAAGGAAAACGATGCGATAAAAAATAGTGCACATATTGCAAGTCAATTTTTAAGTGAAAAAGTGCTTGTGCTGTAGTATCGATTTTCCCAGGCATTCGGCTCAGAGGACGTTATAATGGACAAACATATGGAAATGATTACTTTGAAATAATAATCAGTTAAAATGTTGGGATTTACCGGAAATATCGTTCTGGCCGCACTTTTTCTCCATGTGGCACCAGCAACTAGCGAAATGGAGTATTTTCCAGGTATGTAATTGACAAAGTTTAAAGAATCTAATTACATTGTACGTAAGCAGCCTTAAAGAAACACACCTACATAATTGTGTGCTTTTAAATTAATTCTCTTTTAAAGACTACATAGTTGTGGGGTTTTGTATTATATTAAAAAGTTTTATACATATGTACATACTCATATTAGCATAATCGATTCGTCACAATTAATCCACCTTTTGTTCTAAGGGTTTCGCTTGATAAAATGTGCACATATAGAGTACCTATTACAAAATTGGTCGAGATAACGAATTCTCAGGTGGCGAGTGCTAGCGGCGCAATTTCTTTGACCGCAATTGCAGATAACGGTAACGTTCTGGACTAGTGAGTAAATGCAAATCGCAGTTCATAAGGTTATCGGAAGTGAAACTTGTTTAAATTTGTTTAAACAAATTTCTCGAATGACTATAATGCCCCCATATATAACAGACACGTTACTGCGTTCTCCTAGATAAGCTTCGTGAAATAATAAGTTAAATTAGTCCAGGGAACTTGATTAAACCTGTCGCAACGCAATCACATTCCAAACCACGTACATAAAGGTGCGGTGAGTTCGAAAAAATGGCAGAAGAAAGAAGAAAGACCCAGATCACACCGAGTGTCCTAAGGTGGAACGATAGTTTATCAATTTGCCCGAATTGGGATGATAGTGTTTTCAACATAGAAGAAATAACTTCTGCCTTACTCAGTGTTGGACTGAAACTTTGGTGGAGATGATGATTTAGTCCAGCGGGTCGCTGCTACTAGAGTTTCTCTAATGCTCGCACCCGCTTTTTGAGCCCTCCAAGCATGACTGATGTTGTCTCCTCTATTGCTTATTATTTATTATCGCCTCTGATTTGGTTAACGCTCTAGCACTAACTAGAATAATTCAAAACTATTTTCCATCAGGTTTACGGCGACCACCCACTGGTTCAAATTGGCAGCCCCAAACCGACGAAGGCGCCTATAGCCTGCTCAATCAGTTGAGCAACATAATCGAGGAGCAGGCTCGTCGCCGCTTTCAACAACAGTTGGCCCAGCAACAATATTATCAAAGCCAACAGCATCAGCACGGACCAAACGGACAGAGCAATATTGCTGTTGAGCCGAGTTTTACCTATCAATTTCCCGAAAATGTTGGACGCACAGACGAAACTAATACGTTTGCTGTGAACCCGTCGGATCCGCGGTATCACGATACCGAAACGAAAAATGCAATTAATGTTAATTCGTACGAGGACGACTACACGGAGTCAGTGTCGAAGCAAAAGTTGGAAAATCACTTGATTTCGAAGCCAGCCGAGGATGTGCCGTACTATAAGCTGAAGCCGCCAATGGATGTGAATCCAAAGATGCCAGTTAACGATTTCCGCGATGATTGGAAAGCACTCGTTGAAAAACTACAAAGAGACGGTCAGGCAAGCTCGATGTTGAACGGGCGCGGTACGGGGCAGGAAAAGTCGGAAGTAGTCAAGAAACATATGGGAATGGATGATTCTTTCGGGATGTATATTGTTGCTCTGATAGCAGGAATAAGCGCAGCAGTTACTGTTGGATTGATTGCTCTTATTATCGGTTGGTATACGTAAGTATCAGCTGAATGTTTTATCATGTTTAATTCCATATTTTTCTCTTGATTTATTGAATTCGTTTTTATTACGTTGATATTTTCTAGACTCCATAAAAAAGCCAAAGCAGCAGCAGATGTCGAGTATCCCGCTTACGGAGTAACTGGACCGAACAAGGACATATCGCCATCCGGAGATCGTCGATTAGCACAAAGTGCTCAAATGTATCACTATCAACACCAGAAGCAACAAATTATTGCAATGGAAAATCGAAACGAACATCACGGAGGCCTATCCGATGTAGAGTCTGATGATGATAACGAGGAAGGAGATTATACGGTTTATGAGTGTCCTGGACTTGCACCTGTGAGTTATTACTTTAAATTGTATTACTAGTAATTAGAAATGACCTATGGTGGTGGGGCTGATGAATACACCAATGTCTTGCTTGTTCTAAAAATGGTAAATGGACTGTGTCCTGGGCTTAGCTTAAATCAAAAGCGGATACTATAATCAGTGCCTTGGATACAAACGGATTTAACGGCAACGACTGGGCTGTATACAAGGCTTATGTAGTTGGCGAACGAACTAGTTCAGAAGACCGTTCGCGTAACTGAAATGAACGAACTAGTTCACAGTCAGTTCTGATCCTAGTTCGTTTTTCATTGCCGTTCGGAGCTCTGATCTACTGACCTATTTTTGTTTTGGTCATCATCTTCTACTAGATCTACTGACCTTTTTTTTGCTTATCTTTTGGATCTACTAACTAATCACTGAACTCCCCTGATGTACTGAATTATGAACTAAAAGAAGGAACTAGTTCGCGAGGGATCGGAAATCGGAGCTATGGTAAACTAAAATGCGCAGGCGTACTGTGTACATATGCGAATATACACACAGTACATAGTTCTTAATCGCAACCTCAAATAAAAAGCCACCGTTCGGTTCGAGACTTTCCGAAACCACAATTGAAATTAAGGCCACCACAATTTAGTTTGAAAAACCAATTTAAAATCGATAAGCTTTTTTGCTGACCGCCAAAATTGCATAATCCTATTTAATCAGTTTATCCCCATTCGTTATATTTTCACAGACAGGCGAAATGGAAGTAAAGAATCCGTTATTCTTGGACGATACACCCGTTACACCATCAGCAAATGCCGCTGAGAATCAAAATCAGCCACAGAAACAACAAACCCCGAAAAAACAAGCCAAAACAGGTGGAGAGCAGCCGCCAATTGTTGATTCGGAGAATTCGAAAGAAAAGCCTGCAAAATAAGTGGGTTTCGTCAAACATTTAACAGAAAACAGTTCAGTTACAAGTTAGCCACTCTTTGATCAGTCTACAAAACAGGTATCAGTTCGAATTACTCTACGTACATACAAACATTGTTTATATTTTAGTTTTGATTGTCACAAAAAAAACCTTTCGAGTGTAATTTTAAGAAATTTTGAGATATAAATAGTTCAGGAGTTTTAGTTTTATTGAAAATGATGTGAAACTTTCAATTTGTGTTCGGAGGCATACGTTCTACGAGATATTTATTGGACAATATTTTTTTTTTAACTTGATAATATTGCAAGTAGGAAAAGTAATGCAGTTTTTTTTTTGTTGAATGAGTAGCGAATAATTAGGGCACTGGAATCTAAGTCCTGGTTTCCTTGACGACATTCCTCTAATCTCCGCCGCATATTGTCCTTAAGACAATGGAAATGAGTTTAAGCTTGAGAGACTAGTGGGAACCTATGATTTTTGGGATGCTGAGTTAACACGCATAATTTACTTGTTCAAATCGTTTCTTGACTACTTAAAAACTTTTAAATTTACTTGTTATATTTTCCGCAAACACAAGTAACAGACAGAGAACAAGTAAAAACAGGTACTGCCCTAATTTAAACTTTGGACCATTAGCCGTTCATGAGATATTCCAGCCAATCATGACACTCGACTCGACCAAATAATTCACATACTGCAATCTCGAGACTCAAAGTATACCAGTCGACTTTGAGTCGAAAGAAGTGTGAGTAAAAATAACTGCAAATTATGCCAGTCGATCGACAGTGACTCGAATTACATACCAAATTCTACTAGTGACTATCTTCGTATCAAGCCCCATAATATCAAACTTAGATTAACTCGACTTCAAATGTGAGTCGACTTACTCGCTCGACTCGAGTGTCATTATAAACTCGATAAACTTATCAATTTTAGCTTCAAGCCCTGGGAATAGCCCTCCATCTCAACCACCACCAAACTAATTATTGAATCGAGGGGACCACAATGGATCCACAGTGATCTCACACGATAGAATGTGGCACAACACTTCAGTCCACCTATTGTTGAAACGGGCTCAAGCTAGAATTCTATGTGCTAATAATTCTGCATTACTTTTGCCATCCAGAGAAATCTATTTCGATTTTTTACCGAACATTATTTTGACTAAAACTCCACGACTAATATACGAAAAAAAAGCACGAGAGAAAGACTATTCGTAATAGAAGTCAATTCTTTTCTTTATATAACAATTAAACGATAAAAATTGAAACTAAGGCCTGTTTATCGAGCGCCTCTAAGCAACAACACAGTAGTCATTAAGTACTATTCCGAGCCTATGCAAAGCAAGTAACTTTACAAGCCTACAATGAATGATTCTGCAGTATATAATATAAATATATTTTTGTTAAATTTACGGCACTTACGTAGTTTTAAAAAAACCTAATAACAACTTCCATATTTATTAATGCATACAAATTGATTTGTTGTAGCTCTGTTTTTCGTTTCATATAATTTTCTAACGAAATCAAAAAGAAAGAACAAACTTTAATTTCATGTAAATAACAAATATAAAGAAATTTAATTTACTGGCGATGAAACTCCTGGAAAATGGAAAAAAAAAAGAAAAATCCGAAAAATATGTACCTACTATTTATTATCATAAATAAAATAATAATAATAATATATAAATGTCTTGTGTACCAGAAACCTTAGAACTAATTATTTAGCATTTATTATTAACTGGGCTGCGAGCAACAAAACGAATGATAGAGGAGATTTTTCAAAATATTTGAAAGCTCGGAATTTGAGATTTTGAAGAAGTAAAAATGAAAATGATAGTGCGCGGAAAATATCATGAGCAAAAAGACAACCAGGATGCATATAACTAAATTGAAATTTTACTTAAAGGTACATTACATAAAATTAAGCATATAAAACTTATGTATTTATCAACTTTATCAAATTATTGAGTATTCTATATATTTTATGATTAAACGTGGGAGTGGGGAGATTTATAGTGGAAGAAAGCTGTAACAATTATGAATTATAGTCAATCAAAGAATATACATTAAATTATATATGTTAACTGTAAAAGGCAATTTTGGTTTAATTTTTCTGTTTAGGTTTGCACTTTACTGAGGGAGGAGAGCGTGGAGGAAAGGCTTTCTTCTTCACTGCCATTGAAGGAAACTTGAGAAGATTTTGTGTTTAAGTCGTGCTGAATCTAGAGATATTCGTATAAAGTGATTGAGGAGCTTACTCTCTACATTCAAGCATTGAAGGTCTCTGTAAAAATATGTATCTAATTCATCAGTTCTCAACGATCAGGTTTAAATAAGTTTCTGGTATCAAACGGTACTTCCTGTGCTAATTGGGCCTGTTTTCGTCAGACGGGCCCCTACGTAAACCATCTTTCGAGTTTCTGTGATGGATTCACGTTTTTCGGTAATCGTTTAGTTTCTTCTCGTTTAAAATATTTGCTTTGTACCTGTCCAGCTCTATCCGCTAGAAGGAAAGCTCATTTTGGAGTTTACTTCTTCAACACCTTGCCGCAACGGAGCCCGCGAGAATTCAACGCTCCACGCGCCTTGAGTACCTAGCTACCTACCTAATTATTGAAAACGCGTGAATGATTCACTTTCTAGAAAATTTGAAAGGTAAAATCCGCGATGAAAAAGTCGCGTTTTAAAGTATTTTTTCAAAAAGTAATTGGCATTAAATAAACAAAAAATTGAGATAGTGGTCTCTCACATTTACAGTGTTACAAATTTAGTCAGTTTTCTGCCCAAAAATATGGTTTCAAACATAGCAGAAAGACGTTTTTCAAGAATACGGATAATGCAATGTCCGGACGATTTCAATTATAGCATGTTTGTGAATGGTAATCGAATGTGAACCACATTAACGTAGCTTGATGAACGTTGAATCTTCTGGCTCCTCGTAGGCTTGATACAACTCATGGTTGTATCTTGTTCGCCAGTCCGTTCCTTCCTTCAAAGATTCCAAAATTTTTTATAGACCCTTCTTTCGAATGCGTTAACTGCTTTTTCGAAAGTTATCGTTAATGTCCACGTCTCGCTGCCACAGCAGAGCTCGGGTCGTATATTAGTTTTAGATATTATTTTATAAAAGTCGTCTGTAGTTATCTCCTCCTTGTCTTCTGTTGGTGTATAGACGTTAATCAGCCAAACGTTGAAAAATTTAGTTCTTATTCGGATTGTACACAAGCTTTATCGCTTAAGGCGGTATTCTAGTCTAGAAGCCCGAAATTCGAGCGTTTTTTGAGGATTCATAAAAAAAAAGCAATTGATATTTTTATTATCCTTTTTTTTATGGCTTATTTATTCATATTTCAAGAGTACATAAAATAATAAAAAAAAAAAAAAAATATTAAAATTTCAGCAAGTTATGCGTCGTTGAAGTTTGAGGGGGGGGGGGGAAAAGCCGTGTCCCGGTCGTCATGAAATCTACCCTCCTGGTTACCTGAAAAATAAAATTATGGATAATTTTTGATCAGTATAAATGCCAGTATCGTATGAACCAGAAAAAGTAAAAAAAAAATTTTTCGCAAAATGGTGGGTTATAAAAAATTGAGGTCGATTTTCCCACTAATTTTTTAACTTTCCCGAATTTTTTAAAAATATTGAAAATGAAATTTCTAGTTTTTATTGGTTCATACGATAGAGGAATATATAAAGAATATTCATGCCAAATTTCAAGTAAATCGGTCGATTAGAACTTGAGATATTATGTCAACCGCATCGAAAAAAGTAGTTTCGAGAAAAACGCGTTTAAAGTTTTACGTTAAGTTTCAGGCAGTGTAACTGATAGATGCGTACATATAACTTACATTTTCTTAATCAGCCATCCCAGCTCCATACATCGGGCCTTCTTCTACCTACTTCATACGAGCAGACGAGCAGTTTTTCCTTGTTTTGAAGCATTTGAAGAACTGAAAACTCAAACTAAACGCGCATAGAATAGAATGGGTGCTACGTCACTAAAATGACTATAACTTTAAAAATAATTCGGATTTTGAAAAATCCTTTTAGGGAGATATTCTTGAATATCTAATTTATCGAAATATAGAAAAAAAAATTTAGATTTTTTCAAATTTCTAGACTAGAATACGGCCTTAATGGTTTGAAACTCATGACCTGCTACTTAAATTTTTAATCAACGACAAAAGCGGCTTCCAGTTTTCCTCGTAATTAAGATTGTGTGCGATTCCAATGTGATTGTGTACCATTAAATAAATATCAGTTTTTAGTCTTCTTCTTGAAACGCACTGGAAGTTGCAAATTAGTGAAAATAAAAATGGCCTCGAGGTCCGTTAACATCGTCATATTTTATTTCCGGTTCATCTTAAGCCAGCGCCGCGTAGTGAAATTAAAGTGAAACGATTTAACTGCGACATCTCTGAAAGAACACTGGATCCATCCACGCAGCTCGAATCGATGTTTTTTTTAGAATGAGATTTGATGCGAGCGTGTGTGTGTTTCCGATTCGATTCCGTACGATTTGTTTTCTTTTTCTTTTTCTTACAAGTTCCAGTCGTAGACGCGAGAGCGCCGCGAAGCGTTTGGAAGTGAAAAGAATTGAAGTGAAGTTTTTTTGGTGCACGAACGGGGTCGGTTGTCATTTTTTTTTTATTGTCTTCCTCCGTTGTTACTTTGGTGTTTGGAATTGTTTTATTTGTTTCAATTTATTGAAAAGAAAAGAAAAATCTCGCAGTGTGTCAAAATCAGGAAAAACCGACATCGAGACTAAAGTGAAAATTGGAGAAACACCGTGGCCGTGGCCCAAAAAAATTTGACAGGAAGTTTTTTTTCGCTTTGCTGTGTAAAGGTGAGCTCAAGTTGGTCTTTTGAGGTCGCCGCTCGCTAGTTCGCGCTTTTTATTGCACGAGAAATATAGGTCTTACATTGCGATTGAAATACGGAAGTTGTGGCTGCTCGATGGCGGGGGCGGTGATACCTTTGTGCCAGACAGTCGCAATTTTTCGACCCCTGACCGAACTACCGGAACTCAAATGACAGCTTACATCTGTGGCCCTGGCGAGCTCGCAGAAGTTTTCTTTCCGCCCTACGATTTTATGGATTTTTTCATTATTCTGTTGATTGCTATACATTGGCTTTTGCGTAAGGTGTGTAATTTTAGGTACGAGACAGTTTTACGCTGCATTTAGGACAATCGCCAACAGACGACGTCTACAGGTTTCTCTCCTGTACGGGGAAGTTGACGGTCGGGTTTGGCATGGGGCCAACTGTTTCTAAAGGCACAGTTTCGAATTGTTTTAATAATACATAATATTCAATGACATTGAAAACGCAATTTGTCATAAGAACGCGAAGTGTAACTTTGTTTCATCGACCTGCGAATGTTTGGCGCAATAAAACAGTTTTGAGAGGCGTGAGGTCCTTCTTTGAAAAAAGGTCGTGCAACTTCCAAATAATTTACTTGTTTTTTCAGCTAGGTCAGTCCGAAAAGAATTCCGAAGCAAACCCAAGTTGAGAAGCTTCGACAGAAAACTCAGATCGAACGGAAGTTCAAACTATACGTTCGGGGAAATACCGTAGATAAGAAGTCTCGATTCTGGATGTCGCGTCAAAGGGGTTACTTTGCTAGATTTCGTTGTTTACACTATTTGTTTTCAATTTATTTATTTAGGTGTGCGTCACCCCTGATAACACAGCACGCTCTACTTAGTGACTGCTGACTGGAGGCACTTCCGACACTTTAAGATTAAGCTGAGCTCAAGGCCATACAGAATTAGTATGTTTATGTAGTAATAGTTTAGCTTTTGACGAAATGTGTCCAAGATACGAGTATAAATCAGATCAAAACAAAAAATACTACATACTTGTTTTATACATTAGACAAATCTTTTTATAATAGAAAAGCCAAGCTAAATGTTGCAATTAATTTATTAACTGCTTATTCGTTACTTTTCAAACTTTATTTTTTGGAAAAACGCTCAATAGGGTCATTAAAATCTAAATTTAATACAACCAAGAAATAGCTCCTAGTTGATTCATGTTCCAAAAAGAACATTTGTGTGAAACTTCTTTCGTTACCTACATTTTTTTTTTCCTGAAAACGATTAGATACATTTAAACGCGGGCTTGTGACCTGACCTTTTCCCAAAGACGCATTGTATAGAAACATTTGACCTTGTCACAGAAAAACATATTTCATAAAGTGAACTGCAAACTAGCCTCCGAAATGATGAATGGCAATTTATATTCACTGACGGTTTAAAAACAAACAATGAAACAATGGAGTTGGATCAGAAAAATGAAGATCTCATCAAAATGTGCAGCCTTTACCACTTTTCGTCAATCTTCAGCGTCGAAGCTAATGCAATTCTAGACGCAATCGACTCTTCTAAAAACAAAGAAAATTTTCTATCTGTACTGACAGTTTGTCAGTCGTTAACGCTACTACGAATAATAATAATCAATGGCACAAAAGCACAAATCGGGCCTAGAACTTCAAGTAATGCTAGAGTTACTTCATTGACGCTACTACAAATACAAACAGCAAAAACCACCTAGCTAATACGACATAAGCTTACCACCCAAAAAAATAAATTCAAGATACTCTGGATACCAGGACACGTTGGAATAGTCGGTAATGAACATACAAAAAAATGGCATCACACTCAATCGAAGCACCTCTTCTTACATCACAGACAATATCATTCGTGGACTTACAAAATCACAACAAAACACTATTTTTAAAAACAAGAGCTTGGAATTATGGCCAGAAAGAATCAACTCTTACTCTACGGTCATAAATCCTGGAAAAGAACCATTTACTCTACCAAAATCTCTAAAGATTGAGATTGAGTCACACGAACCTTACACATAATCATCTACTCGTCAAAACAACACCGCCCACATGCGATCGATGGAAATGCAACTAAGTTTTTAACCACCTATTAAGGGGCTATAAGCAGTCAGAATTAAAAAAAAATATTTTTTTAATTTGAATATCATGATCTGTAACTTTTGAATACGCATATCTTAATTTGAATCTAGATATGTATAAGTATGTTACATACTAATCACATATTAGTTATTCCTGAGATTCGTACACATACAGGCCTATTGAGCGCCAGAGTCACAAGTCACAAAGTAGGCAGAGAGTCACAATTTTGAATTAATTGTGACTTTCCACCTACTTTGTGACTTGTGACTCTGGCTCTGAATAGGCCTGTAAGTATCATATAGCTCTTGTCTCTGTAACTAATGCTGTAAAATAACCACGTATATTTATATACTTTTTATTAATAAATAATAATGATAAAAATATTTCATAAAGAGCACTATGTGCGGCTCACGCTACGAAGCGTGTGATTCGATGCTTGCAACCGAAAGGGTCAGAAATGTCGTATGAATTTGCTGCTAAATATGTACATGAAAAAGTCGAAGACATTATAAGTACATAAATGAGCGAAGCGTTGTACCGCTGGCCATGACCTGCCTAATCGTGATTCTCTGCAAAAAAAAACTGCGAAACTGATTTTACGGATATTTGAAAGGAATTGTCGGCGTAAAAAAGATATTGATATTTGTGTCGTGTGATATTCTATGATGACGTTTATTAGCTCATAATGTGAAATTTCGTATCGCATCGCAGCGAAGAAACTACGACTAGCCGTTAAATGCGTCGAAGAAAATTCGCTTGGGCAAAAGAAAGTTTAGTTCGCGACTAGGACAATGTAAATTATCAGACGAAGCTTCTTTTTGGATACGTTCTTCCATTAGGCATAGTTTGCGTATCAATACAAGTAAAGCCATTAAGCGAGAAATTAAATATCCGGTAAAGTTGCACTCCAAACCTGGATTTTGCATATTTTTACAGACAATTTAATCGCAGAAAATTGTTCTAAATATACCTGAAGGCTGGCACATAGGTGGCTTAAACTGGATACTAATTGTTGTCCTCGATCCAAAACATCCAAGTCGTTCTTCTACAACGTGGAAACAAGAGAATGACGTTGACCTACCTAGGTTGGACGTCACAGCCGCCAGATTCAATCTCATCGGAAATGTTTGGGTATTTATGAAGTTCAAGCTCCGAGTGAAGTGAATCTGAAACGTGAAGGATTTATTTCAACAGATTCGCTACATTTCGAGGTCTTTGTCTCTAGATTATGCTAAGAAAGTAGCCGAAGGAGACGACTGATAGGCGTATAAACAAAAAAAAGCTGTACGATTTATATCAAGCAGTATGTACGTATTTTTTGCAATGACCTATTCCAAATAGTTTAGAGACTTCATCGTACACGCTTCTGTCGAACAGAGTGTATTTATTGGTCACGAAAGACTGCAAATTTTTCCATGTGGTACAGCCGAACAACAACACGCAGTTGACTCTCAAGTTTGGAACACAAAGTTTTGGGCGAAGGGTGACATACCTTTAGAAGGGTGAGAGAATACCAAGGGTAAACCTTCACAATTTTGTCAGTCATCTTATTTTTGCTGATTGTGCTTCCAACATTGTTGCGGCTTTTACAAATCTTTCCCATTTAGGATTATCGATGTGCTAGGTTCGAGTCTAAACTTTGAAAAATCGTATGTATTAAATTAATGTAGAATTATTTCATTAAGACGAATAAATGAAGTGTTGATGTAACGTGAGGAATGAGGTAGTTTCGTGCCACTCAGTTTAATTCGATTATAAAGCCGGCTACAGACTTAGCACGTTTCGCCTATTTCGCGACATTCGCATCTCTCTCGTACATAGAGGTTTTCATTCAAGTCGAAAGAGAAAGAATGACACAGGCTTAAGAAATATCAAGCAGTTTCTCCAGTATCTAGATGTTGTAAGTAAATGAGAGGAAGCAATTAATTCCGTGATAACTTTGAACGTTAAAGTAGCTATAAGTGATGTCGCTTGAGGCGATTATAGTGCGATGCTCATGGTAAGACGACAACTAAAATACTTCCAACCAAGTGTGAATCTCCTCTGCACAGACGCGGTTGCGTTTTTCACTTCATAGATAGTGTGGCACAGTTTAACAACCTAGTAATAAAATTAGCCTAGCATTTATTTATCGTAAAAAATCTTTATTTGTGCCAAATGGAAAAAAATATTGCATGCATTATTATCAGAGTAAAATGAATAGAAGCCACCTATTTCTTTCATAGAACATGGGAAGTAATAAACAAATATAGTCCGGAAGTTTTGTTGTGATACGTTTTATCTATGACGCCGTAAAAATATCATATTTAAACTTTAAATCTGTCTTCTGTTTATTTACAACCACGATTACATTCATAAATTATCGGCGTGTGTGGTTAGTTTTTATATGAACAAGTCTCAATGGACGAGGCATGCAAATTCGTTGAGTAACACGCGATGTACTGTATAGTGTTGTCTCGGCTTGATAGTATGTACATGATGAGTACTTGTAATTAGCAGTAGCCTTGGCGAGAACGCCGTATTTTGTCTAAAAATACCCACGCAATTGTTCCTGATGTGAGTCGTATTGCTGGCGTTAGATCATGTATTCGCAATTGTACACGATTTCAAAAAAAATTCGGAGGCTTTGCATCGGTATACAAAATGCGCTGTTATTGATACGGATCTGTACGTCATGGCATTTGATTTAGAAACGGATGCTGACCACAAATACGGAAAATTTGTTCGATATTTTGAAAATTGAATGAAAAAAGTGTATCGTATTGATCGCATTTTATTACAGTTTTACAGTGTCTGGTCTGTGACGATGTTATTCACATGATCAGAGCTAATTGCAGGTTCTGAAAGAATTTATACGATCTTGCTCCAACGTAAACAGGTTGTTTACATTATTAAAAAGACAAGAGTAAACCATTCTCGTTAATTAATCTAATATAAAATTCGGTACGAAAGGCAGAAAAATAATTTCACCAAAATATCTAAAATCTTACAGGATTTTGACACTTTTAAGCCGGCTACAGACTTATCGCGTTTCGCCTATTTCGCGTTATTCGCGTCTTTCTCGTGAATAGTGTGTTGAGGTTTCTCGTGAAATTCTCGCGTTTCGTTGTTCGCGATTCTCGATTCGTGCGTTTTTTTTCTGCTGGAGGCGGTTTTTTACACGACATTAAAGGGTTTTTTGGTTGACGAGAAAGTGATGAAAAATACGCGAGACGTTTTTTCGTGACTTTCTCGTGAGTTTTTGGTTTTTCGTGGTTAATGTCAAAAGCTTGGACTTGCAGGAGTTCCGAAATTGAAAATAAGTGAACTTCACGAAATGTAGAGAAACCACGAAAATGCGATGTGTTTCTTGAAATAAAACGAGAAACTCACGAAATGCGAAAAAAAAGAAAAGCCGGAGAAGTCTGTAGCCGGATTTAGGAAACTCTGTCAGTATATGGATAGAAAACGGAATTAGGTAGGAAACAAATTTCACCAAAATATCTACAACAAAATTAAAAGATTTTGGTACTCTTAAGAAACTCTGTCAGTCTATAGACAGAACATTTTCTGTATTCCGAAAAGCCAAATGATCAATTCTTAAATATTGATGTCCATTATTTAGGCGCCATTTGTTGTGTTTGAGGCCTTGGAAAAGATTATTCTGACTTGAAAAAGTCAAAATAGTCGAAGGATGGGTAAGGTTCGGGACAGAAGGGCCAATTCCTCCTACGTCCGAATTGGTGGCTGAAGTAGAACGGACGCGACACGCTTGCTGGCGGCCGGGACTAGCTACGGCAGTGTGGGGTGGTTCTTGTTCTGACTTCAGACCATAAACCCTAAGCCTGGACAACAAAAATTTCGTGTCGACTTACTCCAGGGTATTTAAAATTGAGTTCTTCCCATCTTTCGCTCTACAATTTCCGTATCTGTGATATTAGGTGAAAAGTGAATGATTTTTTCTATCTCATGCCGGTTTGTGTACAATTTCAGTTCTGACACCAATTTGTCGATTAAAATTGGATGATTCGCATCATAGACATAAAGAAAAAAATGTTTAAATTTTAAAAAGAAAAACAAATTGTAATTTGACCATTTTAAATTCTAATTCATTATTTTCTAGAATCTGTTTTGTTATACGTCGAAGACTAGTACAGACATAATAAACAGAGCTTTGTATGGGAGATCCGATTGGCGATGTCCTTGTTGCGATGATGCGGTATTCAGAAATACCGCGTGATTTTTCGTCGGATAGCCTACGATTTGTTGAGGTAACTAATTAATAAATCTTAAAATATGAAACGATTTTCTATTTCTTCCAATTTTCACAATTTTTCGTAGTACGGCGAAGAATATATATACGAAAATCTCCGAGATGACTCTCCACCGAACGAAGGTACATCAAACAATGACTCCCTTCTACGGAGTTCAACCAAACCGACCGCATCGAAAGAGCAAAATGAAAATGTGAAACGAATTGATATTAATAATGGGACGTATAGAGCAAACAAAGGCTACGATTCGTCGACAGTTTCTTTTCGTAATTCGATTGGTACGAAATGCGCTAGACGTAAGAATTCGATTGGATCGTCATGTTGTGTGAATCCGACGGCATCTCCATCTAGTTCTTCTGGATGCTATTATAATTATGGGTTTGTTATTAATTTTTTATTTTTCTGACCGATATAAACGAATTTTTTGAATTTTCATTTAAGATCAACCCCACCGGGTAAAACTCAAAGTTTACCACCAAACGCTTCCATAAAAGATTATGACTCTGTGATTTTAAGTGCACTGCGAGTTTCTTCCGAAGAACTGGCCGGCCAAATAACTCTTTTAGATTTCCCGGTCTTCGCTGCGATCTTGCCAGACGAGTTGACCAGTTGCGCCTGGACCAAAAAGGATAAACATGTGACAACGCCAAATATAGTTGGATTTACAAAACGCTTTAATCACACCAGTTTTTGGACGGTTCAAGAGATTTTAAGCGGCGAGACTCCAAAACAACGTGGCGAAATAATGAATCACTTTATAAAAGTAAGAAAATCAGGTTTTTTTGTTATTCGGCTAGAGAAATTTTAAGATAAAAATGTGTTTTTAGGTGGCAAAAAAATTATATGATCTCAATAACTTACATTCGCTGTTTGCCATAATTTCGGCAATGCAAAGTGCTAGTATTTTTCGTTTGGAAAAAACATGGTCATGCCTTTCGAAGAAGGATAAACAGACGTTCGATCGCCTCGCCGATGTCTTCAACGATCGTAACAATTGGGAAAATTTACGAGAATATATCGAAAGCTTACGCCTACCGTGCATACCATACCTGGGCTTGTTTCTCACCGATTTAGTGTACATTGACTTGGCGCATCCACACTTTGGCGGCTTGGAAACAGACCAGCGAAAAAACAAAATGAACAATATTCTTCGAGTTATTTCGAATTATCAGCAATCGGACTATAAGTACATTCAGCCTATAGAAAAAACACAAAAGTACCTACAATCAATACGATACATCGAGGAACTGCAAAACATATTCGAAGAAGACCAATATAAGTAGGAGTTTGGAAGATAATTTTGAATATAACTTTATTATTTCTTTGCGTTCTCATCTAGAAAATCTTTGAAGCTAGAACCACCGTCATCGGTACCCAGTTCTTCATCGGGCAGTTCGAAAGAGTCGTTTAATGTCGATATTCCGGGTATTGCATGTTTGAATCTATCACCGGCAAAAACTGTTGGCTCGATGCGTATCACACCGGCTACTGCCGCGAAGTTCATTCCAACTCATCGTAAATGTCGAAGTCTTGGTTCAAAGTACGTATCCTTATTTTATTTATCTCTCTGTAGATTTTTTCATGTAAAACATAATTGAATCCGTTAACATTACAAAATATACAAAAAAAAAATCAATCATTTGCTTGAAATCACATCTGTGTCCTTGATGTTTGTTAAACAAATCTGTTCTGGGTGCCTCCTCGATTGATGGACCCAAGATTTCGTAGTACAAGTCTACCGCGTAATTTTTATCAGAAATGTTATTGCCCGATTATGATGATTGCACCCGGAATCGGAACCATTTCAAATAAACGATGTAAATGTCGGTGAGTGTTTGGTCATATGCTTTGCCTATATCTTTGTTTATGTTCATCTCACAGGATTCGTTGACTATTCAAATTTCTTTTTAAGTTTCCTCATTTCTTTTTGTGTTGAAGAATCCGCTATTTTGTTATGTCTCATATTATTTTTACATATTTGTTGGTTTCCTCCTTTTGTACATAATATAAATATGACAAAAACAAATTCAATGAATTTTCTATAAAGTATTGAATTTATTCACAGCATTTTCGGTAAAGTGAACGGACCCCATCAACTGGCAGCACAACCGATACAAGATTCTATTGAAGCGATTCAACCTCGTCATCTCTTAGACGACTCGGTTCTTGAAGACAACTTAAATGTTCACACTATCGATACGGTTTCAATTGAAAGTTCGGAAGGTGGTGTCGGTCCGATCGAAGGCGATAAGGAAATTTTACTCGACACACAAAGTTTTCAGGGATGTGTGCGCCGTAAGACAATCCTAAAAGATGGCAGAAAACCAGCAGTGGCCTCGTGGCAAAGATACTGGTTGCAAATGTGGGCCAATTCATTGGTATATTTCGCACCGAAATCATTTAAAGGATCGGAACGAAGCGATTTTAAACGCGAACCGTGTAAAGTGTGTCCGCTTGACGGATGGTCGGCTCAAGGCCTCGATAATCCGAAACATAAAAACTCATTTGAATTATTCAATCCTGGAATCGGAACGATTTATAAATTTCGAACGGATTGTCCACGCATGTCGAACTTGTGGATGGAAGCAATACGCTGTGCGGCACAGAGAACTATTGAAAAACCAGTACCGATAAATTTGATGTCATTCGAGTAAACACTAAAGCTTTATTTTTATTATTAAAGGACCCTTAATTTCTCTTAAACATACTTGCATCGATTATATACAAGACTGACCTTATTTTTAAGATGCACTAATTTTATACTCAAAAATTGAGATTAATATTCATCAGAAAAATATGATATTCATTGTAATTGCATAACTCTTGAGATTTACAGAGTATTTTTTAATTTTCTCAT
The DNA here is from genome assembly GCA_949128065.1 of Beris chalybata. Taxonomy (NCBI): domain Eukaryota; kingdom Metazoa; phylum Arthropoda; class Insecta; order Diptera; family Stratiomyidae; genus Beris; species Beris chalybata. Next base: position 4,199,018 of record OX421895.1, on the reverse strand, counting down.
TTCTCGAATAAAAGTAATGAATCTACTAAATTTTTTACAATAAAATCAAATGCTTTTTTTTGTTAAAAATAAATTTTCGTTCTTAATGTTACAAATGTGTTTCTTTTATAATTTTGCCAACTTTAATGTTTGAGAAGAAGTGAACAGGAATAGTGAAGGAGGCCAGAGTGAAACATCTTCAAACCAGGCTCTGAATTGGAATCAGCAAGGATAACGTGTGGCTGTCGTGTGTTTCGCGTTTTATATACTGAACAGACAATCGGCTTTGCAATTGTAAACCCCCGAGACGTACGGGCCTATTACGGAACTCACTCGACCAAAAAATGGACGTTCTGCGACTATGAAACTCGCCGACGGCCTACTTGACGAGTTTCACTCGACATTTAGTCGAGAAAAAGCGTGAGTAAAGAGAACTGCGTATTATGAGAGATGATCGAGTGAGTATTTACTTGTAAGAAATGTCAAATTCACTCGACTACTGGAAATGAAGTCACTTTCCAATTGTCGAGTTTCATCATACCAACTTTTGCTCGAGTCGAGTTCAAATGTGAGTGAGTTACTCACTCGACTCGAGTTCCGTAATAGGCCCGGTAGGTTAGTCATTTTTGAGGCTGGATTGGGATACATAAGTTAAGATTCTAAAGACCGGTTTCACAGTCGAAGTTTAAACTTAGGAACTTGTTCGTAAGATCCTAAATTTTATTATTTATTTATTTAAACAGAGGTTTACAGTTTTTAAAAAAACCAAATAAAACCTATTATGGAAAGTTAATTTAAATTTTATAAATAAGAAAAAGATAAGCAAAGCAGTAAAAAGAAATAATAATACATACAAGAAATGAAAAAGAAAAATTACTTATAAAAAAAGAGAGCCTTATTTAGATAATCCAGATGCAATACTTCCAGCTTCTTTATTCACACGATCCTTGACTCCGCGAATGTCTCCAGTATATGTGATCAAGGAAACTACTCTCTCCATAGATCTCATCCGTGGGACTATTGCAAAATTTACTGCACAATGGGTTTAATATTAAATAACTGAATTTGTTTGCTTTGCATACAAATCTCCGATTTTCTTCAGCAGACAAGGAATTGAAAATTCATTTAATGTCTTTCCATCAACAAATTGGCGCGAGTTTATTTCCGAATTGTTGTTTAGATATGCGACACATCCGATTGTTTTCGCTATTATTGCCATGAATAAATTTGTGCAAAAATAATGGAGGTAGTGCGAAAAAGACTATAAAGGCAAATGATGATCGATTTTAGATGTTATAGGTTGATGGAAACTGGAAGTATTAGCGTCATGAAGATCTGGGTAATTGTTATAAAAATAAAAACGAAACACTTAAATTATAATTAATTATCTTTATTTTGCAGTTTTTAATTTTAATGTTTCATATTACATTTTACGGAGTGTGTCCTCATGAAATAACAACTAAGTAAGTTATTTATTTCTAATTAAATTAGAGAGAAGTCTTAAGCCATTATTTTTATTGTTTGGGAGGACTTAGCGTGCAACTTAAAGAATGAAATGAAGGCTTTCGTATTTCACTATCTGCCCGAGTTGGACTTCATATCTATTTCCGATAATATTTCTGTGGTCACAGGGAATAACTAGTTAAGTCTAAAAACGAAACTATTCAGAACAGGACTTTCTTTCTACTTTTATTATTGAACTATTCCTACAAATCCAGTTTTTAGGAAAAAAAAATTAAATTTGTTAACATCTCAGTGATCAAATGACATATAACAATATCTTCTTCACAGTGCGTGTAAGTCTTGGGAGATTACTACACTACACTTATCCCATTTTACTATTTTTCGACTTAGCAAGTTATTGCCTGTGACCACAGATTTGTAATCGATATAACAACGAGTCTTTTTTTTCGCCCCCCGTAACACTCGCCAAGCTTCACGCGCCCACGAGTATACCGTTCAGCCCTATTCGTGGAGAACAGTGAAATTTAGGCAGTCCTTTATCCCCCGAACATCAGTAATGTGGAACGCATTGCCGGCCGATCTATTCCCTGATAAGTATAACCTTCAGCAGTTCAAAAACAACGTCCACCGACACTTTAGACGCTTCCCTTCTGTTCCACCGCCTTAAATCCCCTACCACACCATTTTATCCTCACTCTATGTGGATTGCAACCGCAATAAAGGGTGACCCCCTAAGTTATAACGACGGCCGTAAAAAAAAAAAAAAGAATATAGTTATAGCATTTATATCAAATAATTATGGTCCAATAACTTCTACGTGATTCGAATCGGTGAACTAATGCAATAAATACTACGTGATGCGAATAATTGTCCGGCCTTGGCTAACCGACGCTACTTTCGATTTCATGCAATTTCTTTTTAATATTCAATTTAACGATTTAACTGTTTATTTCAGGATAGCGCATGTGAAAACTAGTGATGGAGGAGGATTCTGGAAAAAGAAGGTAATTTGGAAACCACGCTGGGTGCAGGAGTGGAAAGAGCGGAAATATTATGTTGGTATTTGGAAGAAGGTTTGGGGACCGATCGAGCTTAAAGAGTGGGTGCCATTACCCAAACCACCTCCTATCTGGAATCCGCATTCGCATCACGATCATTGATATAAGTAGTGTTATTAAGTCTAATTTATTTATAAGTCCTTAATTTATTTGTGGTCAATTTTTGTATAGTTTTTTATGCAATGAAATTGATGTTGAGTAATAAAAATCATTTTACAATCTTAAAAATATAATTGTAGAAATTATAGTGTATATAAGTTGGACTCGTTTGATAGGGGAAGAAAATTGTCCAAAAGGCTGGGCGAGATTTTATTATTTTCGGCTAAAAGTCGGAATACAATTGAAGTCGATTACAACAATTACTCCTTCTAGTAGGTACCATACAAAAGTAATTCGACAATTAGAGTTTGTATTTGGCCAAACATACAGTAAGTATGATCGAGTTTAAAAGGATAAAAAGATAGGATGGATGTTTTACTGTGTAACAACTCTCTACTTTTTATGTTAGCTTCCATAAAGACGTCATTAAAAATTTGTAGTCATAACTTTCTCAATTGTTAAAAACGAGGCGCTGTTGGTATATCAGTGTATCATCGTCACTTTTTTTTTCTTCTCTAATTTAATTAAAAATCTTTCCTTAAGGCCCCATGAGTCCGGTACGACAGTTTTTTTTATCCCAGTTTGATTTTTCTTTCCTGAGAGAATTTTAATCGATTGAACTTGTTTTTCGTTCGTGTAATTTGGGTCTCTCAGTGAACTAATTTTGATTTTACAGAAAAAAATAGTGTTATAGGTTTTCAAATTATTTGAAACGCATGAACGCATATTAAAATCAATAATTTTTTTATTGATTTATCTTCTAGAAATACCAATTAATTATACAATCTATGATACTTTTCAATGAAATGTGGTCTTCTAGTGTAATTCTTGCCATGAAAATTGTAAAAATTGCTTCAGTTTGACTTCATATGTATATTGTTAACAAAAATGAAAATTTTTTAACGTTTGATCTATACAAGATCTTCTTTAAGAATTTTTCTAGCATTATATTAATAAAAATGACATATTAATTATTTAAGAAATAGGTAATAAGCGTTTAAAAAACTCGAATTTATGCATTTTAAAAAATGTTCAAGGGTTGTTGCTCTAATAGCATTTTTTCCAAACACAGTTTTGAATTTTTTCTCTATGGATGACCTTGTTTACATACCAGCTAATAAAGTGGTGTAATTTTATTTTGTTTTTTTGTTGCCATTAAAGTGAAATATTGGTTAGAAAACAGTCATAAGTCAAGCACTTAACGTGCGCATGAAGCCGTAAGTCTTTCTTCATAGGGTAGTAACAGCACTTTTCCGAGATAGTGGTTACATTGCTTTAAATATTTTATTTTATTAGTATTATGATAGAAACATAAAAAAAATGTTTAGCCTCAAAATTTTTTTCCACGATTTTAAAGCGGTAGACGATGCCAAAATGGATACCCAAGGGGGTATTCAAAGGACAAGCAAACTGAGATAGTCCAGTTGGAAAACCATGGAAGCGGGGGAGGATTCCATTGACACATACAGTACATCTTTTCGGGGGATGTCGAACACTGAACCCAGATGATTTCAAGATGATGATGATGATGATTCCAAAAAAGAATTTTGTAGAAAATTTTATTAGGGTAGTATGGTTCAAAGGCTGGGTGGTTCTTTCGTCTCTCTGGAACGGCTTATGCTATACACCTAAGACTTGGAGGATACATGTACATAGATGTACCAGTTTAGTAATTTACTAAATTTCATAAGTTCATTGGTTTATGTAGGTGGGTCAAAAAAATGTTAAGTGAAAAGAGTGCGTATGTTTTCCCGAATTTCGTCATATCCCTTAGGTCTTCTGAAATAATAAATGAATTTTACTTAAACGAGTTGTTCAGATAAATGCCTAGAAACAATTTTCAGGATTTCTTAAAATTTAACCCCTTAGGTGATATACCTTAGGATTTTTTTTCCTTCGTCTAACTTTCTATAAAAAATTTAGTTTAGGGGGTCGCATACGTTTTCACAATTTCCACCATCTCTGATGAAATACCAAATTGGTTTTATCCCTTCCTCGTTTTTTATGCATCACCTAAAAACCCATTTGACGATTTTTCGAAGTTTAACTCCCAGCTGGATGTAATGGCGTTGTATTCGTTCTCACGAATTTCGCCATTTCTTTTCGTCATATTTTTGATCGATCATAAAACTTTTTTTTGCAGTAATAAAGTAAAATATATTTTAGATGGGAAAGTGATCGTGGCTAAAATAAAATAAATATAAGAATATGTTTTAATTTTCTTTAATAAATTTTGTTAAAAATAAGATAACAAAATAATTATCAACAAGATTCTCTCAGCTCGATCGAACTCGATTAAATTAACTATTATAACATATTATTATCTATGACTGGTATGTACAAGGATGGGATAATTTAAGTTTTTATGAATAAGAAATGAAGAAAAAAGCCTTAATTCTATCGTGTGTGTGGAAACGGAAGTGCTACAGATTTTGAAGCAAAATTTTCCACGGCTGGCTTAGTTTCATCTTTTCGATCCCACCCATGTTCGACATGATGGTGATGATGATCGTGATGATCGGGTGACGGGAACCATTCCGAGATCCAAACAGGCTTCCAGATTTTCTTCCATGCCGGTACCCAGATCTCTTTCCAGGCTGGCAACCAAATTTGTTTCCACGCTTCTTTCCATTCGAGCTTCTTGTCTTCGACCCATTCCAATTTTTTGCTTGGCTTCCAGATTTGTTTCCATGCCTCTTTCCATTCGAGTTTCTTGTCGGGAATCCAGACGAGCTTCTTATCTGCTCGCCAAATTTGCTTCCAATCTTCTTTCCATGCGAGCTTCTTATCTTCAACCCAAATTTGTTTTTTCTCTGTTCGCCACGTTTGTTTCCAGTCTTCTTTCCATGTTAGTTTCTTACTTGGTACCCAGATTTGTTTCTTGCTTGGTTTCCAAATTTTCTTCCAATGCGATTTCCAGACAAGCTTCTTTTTCCACAGGTCGTGGCTAGTGTATTCCCAACCGTCGTGATCTTTACCGAGATATTTTTCACCGGGAATTCCAACTTTCTTCCACTCTGGAACCCAGTGTTGTTTCCATGCGGGCACTTGAATCTCTTTCCAGGCGGGTACTTGAATTTCTTTCCAGACCGGAACCCAGATACGTTTCCAGTCGGGAACTTTTACCTCTTTCCAGGCAGGCTTTTTTGTGGGTACCCAAATTGGTTTCCAGATTTTTTTCCAATCGGGTACTTGAATTTCTTTCCAAGCGGGCACTTGGATTTCCTTCCAGACCGGTTTCCAGATCTGCTTCCAGGCTGGCACCTGGATATCCTTCCATACTGGAACTTTTGTTGGAACCCATATCGGCTTCCAGATCTGTTTCCATGATGGCTTCCAAATCTGTTTCTTGGCTGGCTTCCAGATCTTCTTCCATCCTTCTTTCCATGTTAATTTCTTCTTCCAATAACCGGGATCGTATTCCTCGTGGTGGTGATGATGGTCATGATGTTCTACGATTGAGCTATCAAATCCTATGCGCTGTTGGGCTACATGTGTGTTCGCTGATTGCGATTCTTCAGCTTTTTGATCTACAACCGCCTTACCATACACGAACTGGGCTAAGTATAGGACGCCACATAACGTGATCTGCAATAGTAACAAAAAATATATTAGTGAGTTTGTGAACACATTGTTGCTCTTATATATATAATATAAAAATAATTGTTGTACCAATTATTTGCATAACTGGCAAAGCCAATGTGCATGAGTTGTATATGCGTGAAATACCACGTTGTGTAATTAAATTTTGACTTAAAACTGGAAAGACAGTGTTAAGAGGTTTAACAAGGTTACATACTATTGCGATTGCAACCATGTAACTGAAGCTCCGTGATTGCTCCAGCGCGCCCCAACTTTTGAATTTGAACTACATACAATTAGCATAGGTGCATACCCCACATGATTCACACTGTCAAGATCATTACCACCACAGGCAGAGCCGCAAATTAAAATCGCGTGCCCCTGCCGGTGTGCCATTACCGTTTACTTCTCATACTTTCACTTTCATAGCAGTCACCTAACCGGTTCGCACACGACAAAGGTAAACAAATAAAACATTTCGCCGTTGCGGATACTTTTCTACATATGTAACATACTCGTAAATCGTCCAGATCACGATCGTACCGACTGCATTTATGCAGATGTGCTGTAATAGAAAAATGGTGGAAGTAAGTTATGCAATTCTGAAAAGATAATTATCCGTTTAATTGCGATTTACGAGTTTCAGCGATTCGTGGAAAGAACTTTCTTTCCATTGCGGTCATCTTCGTCTCAATTTTGTTTTTTTGGGTCATAATATTTGTTTTGGTGAGCTATTTGCCTTTTTTGACCGAGACGTTATGCAACTTAGTGTAGGCGGAAAATTTCACTTTTGCAGATTATAATACTTTCGCAACTTATACATTTAAATCGTTGTATAGCAACCGGACCGTATGTAAACCTTTATTGCGTAATTCTTAGCGCTATTCATTTGATAGCTTCGTTCGTTGCTTACGATACAGGAATTGGATAAAAAAAACTTAAGTCCACATATGATACTCTGAGGGTCAATCAAAACATAACACTAAATCCATGAGGAAGAAAGTGCGTCCGCAAAACATTCGCTACTAAAGAAACGTCTTCAATCAACTTTATCTCAGCAGGAAGTAACTGTTTTATATAATCTCAGAATATTGTGAATGGCACGGTTGTTACGTCGGCCTCTTAGTTGACATTTCTTCGCTGACATATCAATGACCGGAAGTTGGGATGGTTCTCTAGAGTTTTCGAAAAATCGGTTTCTTTTTTATTATTTTAAATGGTCCCCTAGAACCTCAAAAATGCTGTCCCAAAAGATTGTGGCCGAAAAAAGTCTCTAAACACTCGGTTTTCGAATTTTAGTATAAAGCATATTGCAAAATTACTCATGATTTTCTACATACTCAAAACTTCAAACGCGTTTATCTCAAAACTACATTTCAAGCTGGCCGCTAAAAATCAAAATATCGAAAAAATCCTACGTACTCTTGAGCCTGTTGTTATATGTAATCGAAATAAATTTATTAGCTTATCATAATTCAAAAACTACAGGCACTAGGAGTCCGGCCATGGACCCTGGAAAAATGGAGACATCGCAAAGACGCTGCACAGCCGCCATTTTGAATTTAATCTCTTAAAAAAATTACTGTATATAGTCAATAACATGTTTTATAAATATCCATTTTTGCAATATCGATTTATTTTGCAGTTTTTCTGGAGAAAAAAAAAATGCCGAAAAATGCCTATTTTTCATCCTCTAGAGCAGCATAAACCCTGAATTAAACGGCTCTTCACGGGTTGAGCTTTACAATGTGTTTGACAGGGTTGAACAAAACACTCAAGAAAAGTAAAAAAAAAATTGATAGAAAAAAAGGAAGATATGAAGATCTATAGATTTTAGATGGAAAAGAATAAACATAAAACGAACAAAAGAACAGAAATAAAAATATATTAATAAATTTAAATTAAAAAAAAACAAAAACAAAAGCCAATCGAGTTTAAGCGCAGTATTTCTCGGTCTCTCATAATTAATTGGCAATCTTTTTAATTATCTACACCCGGTAAGTTGGAATACATTTTTAAGGACCTTCTCCTTATCGTTTGTTCCTAATTTGACTTTTTTGGACTAATATAAAGATTCTACTCTGTTAAGGTCTTAAAAACCAATTAAAATAAAAAAAGTTAGAATCATCTTTCCCTGAAAAATTCACGACAAGAAAAATCTTCTAAGTTCTCTTCGTGGGACAAACGCCGATTTTATTTTTTAACTCACAAAGATTACCAAAAACAAGCACATATTTATCGTCAAAGAAAATTCTTTCAATTTTGTTTATCTTTGAGAGTTAAATAGTAAATCTGTTTCTCCTCCAAAATCATTTTATATTTTTTGCTTACAAGGCGCCTATCTAGCTCTTTCTAATCTTTTAGGCAGTAGCTCAGAAAAAATAATTAAACAAATAAATAGTTTTTTGTCGTGAGTTTCCTAGAGAAAAAATTCTTATAAATTCATTTAAGTTAATTTGATTCTAAGCACTCAAAAGATAGGGTATGACAAGTTGGTCAAGTTTATTAGGGATTTGGGATGTTTTGGGGGTGATTAACTGATTAGTTCCACGATTTTTATTCGGATGGATCGCTATGGGCCCTCTTTTGGTGCCTAGTGTGCTCTGCAGCTCAGTGTGGTGCCCCTTCCTAAAACTAAAAACTAAGCACTCAAAAGAGCAAAAAGGATCTACAGGCTCCCAAAAGAAAATCGGAAACCCATCAGAAAATTGAAAACCTTTCGAAGATACGATTGAAAAGATTTTATATTGAACGTTGAAATTTTGAATTTGATTGTTTCTTTGGTTTAGTTTCTAGTCTAGTTCTAAATTCGGAAATAAGCGAAATCCGTTTGTAATATCTATTAGAGATGGGTTGTTCACGAGTGAATTGTTCCAAAGAACACTTCATTGAAGTGTTCCAAAAGAACACTTCATTATGAGTGAGTGAATGAAGTCACACACCTTCTGGTGAACTGCAGTTCCAATGGAGACGTGACAAAACACTTAACACTATGCCGAATTTTTTTTTTGGTCATCATCTTCTATATCTACTGACCTTTGAACTAAATGAACGAACTTATAGTTCACGAGCGAATGAAGGCACGAGAACTAAGTAACGAAAACGAAGAAACGATAGAACGAAGGAACGATGGAACGAAGAGTTCCAGAACTACTTCACTGAACACGTTCCTTAAAGTGAGTCACTCGGACTGAAGTACTTCACTGAAAGGAACTGCTTTTCCGATCTCTAATATATATACAGAATCCTCTAAACAATTAATCACGTCTACTTACCAATTTTAATTTCATTCATATTTCCTAAATCAAAAATTGTCATACAATAGTTTTTGAGGAATAGTTCAAGAAATAGTTCAAGGAATAGTTCTTCAGAATCTCGTCCTTCAAAATTGAAATATGTGTAAAACCAACTAAATTATTAAACCAGAATCAAGGCAAAACTTTTCAGTCATTCGTGACAAATTTTTTTTAGAAATATAAAATACGAAAAATATTTGCAGTTCTTTTGAATACACCAACATTTTACGCAACCTCGATAAAATCGAAACGGTTCGAATTATTTTCGAAAAAATTTAATTTTCTCTCAACTGATTGCCTGCTATTCGAAACTTTCGATGTACGTACATTTACACGTTACACAGTTTAATGAACACGTGGGTTCATAATAACTTTTCAGGAAATGAAAAAACTTGTCTAATTTGTTAATGTTTGTTTAAAACCTTTTTTTGTTTATGAAAGCTTCAATCAATAGTAACGAGATACGAGGCCTATCTTTTTTCGAGTACCGATGAAAAAGATAATTCTGTAAAATGAAGAATTAGTGACGGTTACACTTATAAACATTAGAATGCAACAATTTGCCCTAATGATTATGATTGGTGCTTTTTGGGTGGGTACCAATTTTTTGTTCCTTATTTAATTTATACGCATAAAGTGTATATCTAATAGGGTTTCCACGCATTTTTAAAGTCAGATTTTGCGCCGGATAGTTATACAGTGAAAGCCCTTTAATTTGGAGTCACTTAATTTGGAATCACTTTATTTGAAATCACTTAATTTAGAAAGGTCTATAATTTGAAATTATTGATTTGTTCAATGTAGAGAAATTTTTTCAAATTAAAAACATTTTTTTACATCAATCGCATGTACTTTTGATCCAAAAAAACAAAAGTAAATCACGGAAAATTCTTAATTCGAAAATGATTTGAAAGAAAATCACCAAAACGAATTAACCCTTACGCCACTCGAAATTGATTGTTTAGCTGAACATAATGTACAACCATTTATGAATTTTTCTATTAAAAAATTATGAAGCAGTAAATTAATGAGTATTACGCAAAAATAGATAATCGATTTTGAATCTCACTTTAATTTAAATTTGGAAAATTATTGGTGAATTTATGAAATTTCGCTTTCAATAAAGTTACTGATCGACGGATTATTGACTCTTTATTTTTCAAATGCAAGATTCTTTAATTTGGACTCGAAGAAACAATTTTAGCAACAAAGTTTCATTGTTTTTTGTTATCATTAATCGATTTCTCTTTACTTTTGGCGAATATTTTTGTCCACAACATTCGATTTTTCTTCGCCTTTGACGAAGGATCACCAAAACATTTGCTTGGAAAACAATTATCTAAGTACGTGGATCTAATTATCTCTTTTTTTGTTTCCCGTTGTCTCTTGCTTTTTGGTTAGCTAGACATTTGTTTCCACTGTGTATTGTGTTTCTCAAAAATCCTGTTTCATTAATTATGCTAGAACCAACAAATTTTGGTTCCTAAGAACTATGTAAGCCAAATAGTCAAAAAATGTACAAGGGAAAAAATGTATGTACCGTTTTTTGGGCTGTATGCTAGAAATGCTCAATGAAAAATTATATCTTAGTGTTAAAAAATAGGCATAATCAAAATTTCTTAAAGTAAATTTTTATTGAAGGAATAGGTTTCTACGCACTTATAAAGAATGTTATGCAAGAACCAAAGAATTTATATTCCTGAAAACTATGTCAAAAAAATGGTCAAAAATTGTCAAGGAAAATTTTTCTGTTTCGATTGCTGGAGCGACGTGCTAAAGAAAGGAAATCGCTAAAAATCCAGTGCGAGGAAACAAATGTATAAGTTTTAAAAAATTCTCTAAATGTTTAATGTTAACACGTTGAATGCCATGGGGGTCGCCGGTGATCGGCACATAAATTTTGACCCTTTAAATAGCATTGTCAAAATTTTTGACAAAAAGTGTGGTATGCAAAGTGTTAAAGCATCCACACACTTAATACTTCAAAAAAATTTTGGCATTTTTAAAAAAGCTATTACAGTGTAAGCCGGATATAACGTAATATGAGGGAACCACAAAAGTTGAACGTTATAACCGACATAAGAACCTTTGACATTTGTGAAAGGAGATTAAAAAACGATATACGTTGTAGCCGAAAGTACGTTATAAAAGTGCACTTTATAAGCGGATTGCACTGTATTTGGTACATAATTTATCGAGAAAATTGAAAAATATGTACTAAAAAATAACCGCCAAAAATGTGGCAATAGATAGAATTTCTTGAGTAAAAATTCTTAACTGTAGCAAACGGGTTTAAATTTCATGCAATTTTGAAGTTGGTTGTTAAAAAAAATTGTAATTTGGCGCATGAAACACATAGAAAAATAACCAAAAATAATCGTCAAAAATTCTTTGACCTATGCTAACAATAGTATAGTATTCGAATAGATGGAAAAAATTCTTTGATTTGAAAATCTGTTCTTAAAAACTCTCATTAAATCGGAAAGTTCGTTAATTTGGAGCAGCCTTCTGCCCAATTTTTTTGAAATTTGAATATACTATTTTTTTTTTTGAATTTTGAGTAGGTATATGTACTATAATTTGAATTACGCGCCTATGAACATAAAAGGTACTTATGCGTAATAAGAAATTATGATATCTCTCGCATAACGGTAGCTATGTTTATTCAAAATAGCGGGACTAGCACGTCTTGTAGCGAGTAGCTACAACGCATGTGATACTGATCACTGGATTGTTGTTGACGAGTAATATCGCATCGCGCTCGACTTTGTGGCGCTAATTAAATCGGCATGAGAAGAAGAAAGAGCGTTCACTCCTTCGGTGAAAGTGAAAAAGATCACATCAGTCATGACCAGCAATTAGTGATATCAATTTCTTAGCGTTTGTTTGTTTTCGATTTCAGTTTCTGGCATGATGATTTTATTATCGTGGGCTAAATAATAAACATACATTTTTTTTCATTAGAAGATGTTTACATTAAAACTTAACACTGTCTTCTATCACGTTTAAGGTTTCAATCGAGTAGTGAAATTCATCCGACTGGAAATGAACGGAAGTTATGCCTACTTCTTATTTGCTTATATCGAAGAGCATAGTAGTCTTATTTGTCTAGTATTCCTTCAAATTATTCATTTCCATTGACTTGTTCCAAACCAAAACTGAAATTGATTTTCGATAAAAAAAACATTATTCCGAACAAGTCCCTTTTCATGATGCATATAAAAATAAATAAAATGAATTTTAAAAACATAAACTGAACATCTTCAATTCGCTAATAGTTGAGTGCTGCGTAAATATGAAATTCTAATAATATTATTATTCCGTCATAGAAGCTAGTCTGCTAGTTCTTTATTTGTTGGGTAACCATCTTAAGGAAGTTTTCTATTTTTTATGTTTTTTTATCCACTACTGGTCTATTACTCTACTCAAGGAAGCTTTCAGAGCTCAGTCGCAAATCCTAATCCATTTGGTTTAACTTGAGGATCACTTTCTCCTATAATTCCACACCAATGTAAATAATCGTTAGTTCACTAGTTCGACTCACTACATTTTACTAATATCACAAAATTCACAAAAAAAATTCCAAACAGCTTAAAGTATCAATTTATAACAAAAAAAGGATTACCACAAAACTCCATCGGGTCCTCATGGCTCCCCGGAGCTGGTGACTAATTAAACGTTTTCAAAAAACACAAATCTCACTGCAATTCGATCCTCGTGGAGGAAAAAACTGAACTTGCATTCAGCAAGCAATCAGTTAAATACTAGTGAAAGATTTCGATTTTTGGTGGGCTTAAGCAAAAGCCATTTCACCGGGTATAAGAGCGCCAAGTGAAAAGGGGGTGGTAGAAAATTGAGTAGGGCTCTACTTTGCCACCACATAACATATTCGTTACGAGCTCGCACTTTACTTTAATAACGCCGAATCTCGGAGAAATTATAAACACCTATTTCGCGACAGACCCCCTAATGGATAGATGGCGTTGGAGATGGTGAAATTCTTTCAAAATACTCGTAGTAGCTCTTAGTCGAAGCGATGGCGTGCGAGCATCGTAATATTACATGTCCGCTAACGCGCCGATATGGCAGTGCATTACACAATTGCGCTCCCGAACGAATTATGGAGTTTCCCGCTTGACTCATTTGATTTAACCAACTGAAAGTCAAAGTGGAGAAAGGTGGAAAGAAATGCGTGAAGACCGTACCAAGGTAACTGAAATTAGTGTGAACTCCGTCGTCTTCACAGGTAGAGTTAAGTTTGGAGTATGTCTTGTCTTGGCGTCTAGTCACCGATATGGTATAAAAGTGGCAGGTATTTTTCTCTGTTTACCTTTTTTTTGGTGGAGTTCTGATTTTTCTTGTGCATACGAGTGGAGTAACGTCAACAAGGTCATAATAGACGTGTTTCTAAGTTTCTGGGCGCGAATTTGTAATTAACACGCTTAAAATGCTGATTTAAAAATCTGTCAACAGTCTGGCGAAACTTTATTATTTTTCGGTTAAAAGCTTTGGAAACGGTTGAGGTAGGGTCGCGATAGAATACTTACGCCACATTTGACACATGAAGAAAGTAATTGGTCATACTCCGGGATGCGGTCAAAGTCGGAGTATAATATCAGTTGTTTCAAGATAAGGAGGTTTTTGGGGAAAAAACTGAGAATATCTAAAATAAAGTTTTTTACCAGATTGAACATAAAAGAAGCCCGAGTAGATGACTTGGTTTTCGGTATTCTATTTACACCAAAAGTAAGAACCAAAAATTGTGAAGCCGAAACAATTACTTCACACCACCTTGGGGCTGAATTTCGAAAAATGGTGAATTAGTTTTTAGGCAATTACATGAAATGCCCGTAGAAGAAATAATCAATATTATATCTCATTAGACCAAGGAATGGGGAAAATTGTAAAAACGTATGCAACCCTCATACACCCTCTAGACATATATTCAAATATCCTGAAATTTTGGTGAGATTGTAGAAAGCCCGAGGAAAATATAAATTATTTCAATATCTCACCGGATGTTGGACACATGTTGGACACATGTTGGAATTCGGAACTCTTTGGGGTTGAATAACCAAAAACTGTAAAATAAGTGTGCAGGGTATTATAGAAAAGTCAGTGGAAGTAAAAACCTAAGAAATATGTCGAATATCTAAAAATCCTGTAATGAACTTGTTGGCTATTATATATAGAAAGCATTAGGAAGTAAAAATTTATTCGATATACCTACATTTTTATCATCTGATCTAAGAAATATGCTGAAATTTGTAAAATGTATGCAACCCCTTTACACCACCTTGGAGTTTGGATATTAGAAAATCCTGAAATTTGTTCCTATGTGACTATATAAAAACTCTGTAGAAGTTAAAGCTAATTTAAAAGCTCATCAAACCTAAGAGATATGACGAAAGTTATATCCAAAATTGTGAAAGAAGTTATTAGGTAAAAACCTAAGAGATATGACAAAATTCGTGTAGACGTGTTCAACCATTTTTTACCCTCTTAGGGATTGAAAAGGTTAAAATCTTGCAAAACGGTTTTAGGCAATTATAAAATAAGCCCGTCAAAGTAAAAAGCTAGGTGATATCTAATTAGACTTGAGGAATATGGCTAAATTCGTGAAAATATGTGAAACCTCTTTTCATTCCTTGAATTAAAACAAAAATTGAAATACTTTTTGGGAAGAATTCGTAGAAAAAAAAATAACTTAGTATTTCAGAAGACCCAAGAAATTTGACGAAATTCGTGAAAATATACATGTGTATCCCATTTCCCATGTACGAAAAGCAAAATGGCACAGCCAATGTCGATTTGATCACACCGGTGTTACTCATGATGAAACTCTGGCCCGATACTTACTGCCAGTTTTGGCGCATCAGTAAAAAAAAGAAATGAACAAGACAAATTTTTTTTATGTTATTTTTTCTTCTTCCAACAACGAATTTATTTTCCTATTATTATTTTTTTCAAATATGCGGATTAATTTTACTTACACGTCTTGCTCACTCTCGGATTCGAATCATGGTCCTCGTCACTATATATGGTGAAAAAAAATTTAAATTCTTGAGTACACATATCTTAATATTATCTAACTATTCAAGTATAAAATTAATTTTTTGATATCTATTAACATTATTTTTTACGGCTATAAATGGACTACTGATGAAAACTATGGCGCCTCCTTGTTACCATCATAACATTACCAATACTAATTCAATCTGCAAAAATAAAAAACTCTCTATAGGGTGACGAGAGGTTTTTTAAAATTTTTGATTGGACAATTTTTTATTCAAAATAATTATCAAAACTTTTAAAAAACAAGTTGAAAAATATTGAAAATTGATATAATTGATATAATTGCTATAACTTTGTAATTTTCTTAAAATTTTTTTCCTAAATTCCAAATTTAGTTTTTTAATTCTTGAGAGTATAACAAACAAAAATCTTAAAAAGAAACGTTTTTAAAAAAATTCATTGTTTTGTGAGCTCTTGAAGAGCGATAGCGTACTGCGCGGCGTTCTGACGGACAGATGTTTTTGGTTTGCTGGTGCCTATTAGTCATGAAATTGTTTGACGTAGAATTTTTTTTAAATCGATAATAATTACTTTATTATTAAAACATTTTTCATTTTATTATTGCAGTTGTTATATTTATAAACAAAGTTTTAGATAATATAGTTTAATAACTAAATGGTCAGTTAAACTGAAATTCTGTATGAGGGTCGAAAAAAAAAACAAATAATGAAACCATAAATTTCAAGTTATTCGGTTTTTTCAAATTTCTCAAGAAACAGGATTTTAAATTTATCACTTTTTGTTTTGATCCTAAATTAAATTAGACTAGAGTCGCAAAATGCGTAGTATGTAATTAATTGCACTTATTTAACTTTACTTTTCCGGTTAAACCTGCAAAATCATACTTGTACAAATAATTTGAGTTATATCATAGCAAATATACAACAATGCGTATTTTGAACATGTGCGACAATCAATCACATAACAATTACCTACAATCGAAACGACATTTGACACGTACGTACTGACAAAAAATAAAATTAATGCAATTGAGTTACAGCACTTCAAAGCGCGTTACCTGTTTGTTGTGTGACTCTTAATTTGAAATTCCAGGAGCGTTCGTTCGGCTTTACTTTATTTCGAAGTGGTAAGTGGTTAAAGTTTAACGAATGCATTATTGTTATTGTGTCAAGTTGAATGTAAGGAGAGAGTTTTCTTTCATCAATTAGTCGTAATTAGGATACATATTATTTTCCGTGCAAATAATAAGTTTTTGAATATGTTTCGCTAATATTACATAATAAAAATATTAAAATGTGGGGGCAATTTTTTAACCCCGGATATCCTTTATCACTAATTCATTGTTATAGGTATTATAATATTATTTTGGTTTTGCTTAATTTGAAATAAGTATATATGAATGGCACTGCATCGACATTTATTTACTTATCTCGACGTTCTCAGATTTGTCTTCGAGATTCGGGGCTCATTTTTTGTTCCTCGCCGACATCCTGACATGTCTTCTACATATCTTTGAGATTCTGGCAGATTTGACCAACAGGAAAACTATTCGTGTATGTTCTAAGACTGTTTTCTCAACAGTAGTGCTTAGCACGTTTTGGAGAAGCATGATCACGTAATCGCCATTTACTATTATGAATATTTAATTCGAATCTTGGGTCGTCATTATTCTAATATTATTTAGTAACTGTATTAAAATATCGTAAATGATTTAAGTAAAACTTAATGTAATAAAATTTAGTATTTTACTTTGCATAAAATCGTAAAACTTGCATTTTGTCACATTTATAAGATATAACCGAGAGCCTTGGACGTTTTGGGAGTTTAAATTTAGTCTAAAAAAATTTATATGGAACATTAATCTTCCAGTGAAACGTTTATTATGTATACTGAAAGCCGTTTAAAGTACACCAGTTAAAGTATCATTCAATGTAAAGAAACTCTCAAGAAGAAAACAATATCGGGCCGCACATTACTAATATCACGAAAAATTATTAAATAAAACAAATAACAATGGGCCGTGATGAGTGGCACTCCAAAAGTGTTGAGTACGAACGATGGCAAGGTGATTCTCTCAAATAAATTTTTTTTTGGTTTCGTGGACTAAATAGGAACTGGGCTAGTAAGCAAAATCTTTTATTTTTATAGAGGAGTAATTTAGGTACATGCCCTAAAATAAAATGTTGTTTGTATAGAGTTCCAAAAAAACTTGAATTAGGACAATGAAAAAATATATGCACACTTCTCGCAAGTTCTACACACTTCCCGCAAGCTCCTCATACACCGACGACTATGCTGGAAATAACGTTGCAGGGCTTGTACATGGGACAAGTTTTTCTATTGGGAAAGCAAGACAATCGTTTTTTTTTTTGGAAAAAGGATGTGTAAAGAGATTTGTGATTTTCTTTGATTCCAGCGACCGTGTAGTGAATGAAATCTGGAAGAAGTTTGTTGAGCGGAAGCGTAGCTGTACTACCATAGAAGACGAAGTAGTATGAATGTACTGTAACGTGTTTATGGCTCCCACGAACAAGTCTTAGGGGACCCTATTAGCTGTTTAATACAGAAATGTAAATTGATCACTTATAAGAAATACAAATATGATATGTTTCCATATCCAAGTACCTACTCGTAGTACATGTAGCATAGACATATCTACTTATCTTTTTTGAGTTATAGTTCCGTATGAGAGGGGGACGAAAATCTTCAACCGTCCGCAACTTTGGCTGCATCTTGGACTGAAATGGTGCCGGTTTAGGCCACCGATACTACCGGTGTCGAGACTTGAAGTCATAGAGTAAATGACTATAGTACCTTTAGTGGATTAGACAACTTTCGCTTTTGTCAATACTAAATCTGTCCATGCACATTCTAACGACTCTATCGTGAGTCTTGTGTCTTGTGTGCAATAACCATCGCCATGGCATTGCTCTTGGCAATCAAAAATTCAACGTTGCTACTATTGCTCCAGCACTGTGGAGAGCAGTACAAATACTGCAGATATAGTTATAGCGATAAAATGTAAATATGTATCTATAGTTCGAATTTAATGCATCTATATAGTCCCACAGTCCGAAGATAGATTTGGTACCGGTTCGATCACTTTTACTTTCCTTTGAGAAAGATATTTTAACGATACGTTTGTCAGATCGCGCTTATCGAATTCAAATTACAGCAATTGCATTTATACGATATGTGCAATGTTTATGGTATGATACTCGTTTTGTTGCTTTATGGGACTCGACTTAAAAGTTGGCAGTTTGGGTGTAGCGGAAGTTGATCGAAAGTTCCGCATTACGATACAAAAAGTTAAAAGAAAACGCCTGTACGCATTAAGAAGCGGTTATTCAAAATTTATCAAAAACTAAGCAAAACTTTTAGATACACAAATAGATACATCAATGATCAGTGCTACACCAATGCGATTATGCCACTACACACTAAGTACCGCTTACGAAATAAAAACAATTTTATTTCGATTTGTTGGAACATAATATGGAATTAAGATAAGTTGATTTGGGACCTGTGCCGTTCGGTCGGATCTTGGATCGATAGTTTTTTTCCTCGAGTATCCGCTTCGAACAATTACCATTGTTCAGCTACAGAAGAAGCTGAAGTTAAAATCAAATCGGATTTAGCGGGGCCAGATCGTTACTTTTCTTTGTCTACCTACGAGTACCTACTTGAGGTCAAATATCATTTCAGAGGTTACGTGATGGTAACTCTTCGTGCTATAGATCTCCTGCACAGCGATCTTATCAAATATCTGATTAATTGTTATGTAGGCACTTGTACCGCGCTAATCATATGCTGTGTGCTATAAATAATAATGTATTTGATGTGTTAGATCGCCGAAGTATCTATCTAACTATACACGAGTACCTATGTATGTTTTTTGTTTTAAATTTCACTTCATTGTATCGTCATAATATCTATGGGCATATGCATCTATCTTTGTGAACTTTGTAAATCGTTTAAAAACTGTTCAGAAAATAAAAACAAAAAAAAAAAAAAAATGCCCAAAAGTAATTTTGTTTATTATTGGGGTTTTATAACAAAGTTAAAAATAGCACGTTATTAGTTTTGGTACGTTACCTACGGAATCTACCTGTTATTATTTAAAAAATACTGTGATTGACCTGAAATTTAAAGGAAAATTGCTTCACTCAAATTTAGTTTTTTGATTGTAAGTTAGTTCGTAAGTTAGGTAGGATTTAACAAGCTAGATTTTTATTATAAAATTTTTCCTTGAATTTAAATTAAAATAATAAACAACGAACTAATTTTAGTAAAAATTCAAATTGTTACTACAGATGCAAAGATGTAAGATCCGATCACTGAAATTGTAGATAATTGTACGAACTATTTTTAAAACCTAAAATAAATTTATGTTATGTTAAAATTTAGTTGTTTAGCGTTCTAGCCTAGTTCTTTAACAAGAACAACTTTATTTTTTGGTAGAACGTGTTTAATGCGGCTGAAAAACTAAAAAAAAACCGTTCCATAAAGCACCTTGCTTATACCTTTGGTTGTCAGTCGAAAGGTAATTCCCCTTAAAAATCTCCTTTTAAGGGGACCCCTCGATGTAACCACCAACATATGTACTTTTAACTAAATATCTCAACGGGTTTGTGAACTGTAAGCCTTCAATCGGCTTAGTGTACGGCGGACAGACGGACATTTATTTTTTTCCATTCTGGAGCCTCCGAAATTTGAGGCTACATTTTTTTTTTCTTTAATTTCAGGTCGTAATAATATAGTTGGTACTTTATTATTTAAAAATAATACAGTGAAATATAAAAAATGGTTAAAGCGGAACCAGATCGAAAAAATTTGAGGGTGGATGAAAAAGAAAAAATCCAATTTTGGAAATATCCCTCAGGTTTTATTAGAAATTAATTATTTTTTTATAATTCTACGGACTTTTTATATGTTCGCCTAAAATCATTTTAAGGATTTTTTCATTTCCAATTCCTAAGAGGGTTAAAAGGGCAGTACGCTTTTTCACGAATTCCGTCACATTTTCTAGGAGTCTGATAAGACATCGAGTTGATCTTTACTTCCTCGGGCTCTCTTTATAATTATCAAAAAAATAATTTCAGAACTTTGAAATATTCTAAATGGGTTTAAGAGGGTTGCCAATTTCGTCACAATTTTTGCCATAACTCGTATAAAAATAATAATGTTGCGTCAGATTAAGGATAAATTTATTTCACTTCTTTCGATTACTTAATTATTAAACTTTTAAGTATTCGCATGATATAAAAAAATCTCTAAGTTAGTTGCTTCACGTTAAGAATATTAATGCTAATGTGAGAAATTTAAAACAGAATATATGTACTCGTAACAAGATCGCTACAACAATTTGTACCGACCCATGTAAAAGTTTCTAACATGTAAACACAATTGTAAATAAAAAACCTTTCACTTTCAATAAATTGATTTTTTTTTATTAAAAACAAAACAAAAACATAAAATCTACAATCAAGAAGAAAGTATCACAAAATAGTTTGGTTTGAAAAATGAAATAAAAGGAAATAACACAACGCAAGAATAAAAACACTTCGTAATATTGTCACCAAGAATCAACAAAAAATTCAATGTACAAGTTCGATAATAAAGTCCATCCGTTTGAGTGAATAAATCACTAGAAGACATGAAAATAACCACTTTATACATCTTTGGGAATAATTTTTGTCAATCGGCTATTGATGGCTGTGTTTCGGTTTTTGTCAGTTTCTTGTATAACTTGTTTGTGATCAGTGTTATGAACTACGTAACATTGTTGATGCAGTTAATTTGACTTGAGAGTCACTGATATTCAGATATATAAAGTTAAACAATACACTTTCATTTCGCAATGACACATATGTTCCTCTAATAATGTTTATATCTACATGGGTATGGTCTAGACAGAAACCGAAGAATGGTTGTTCCAGTAATGCTTACATCATTAATTCTGTAATCATTACTAGTAGGCAATATTAGATCGGTTTTCCGTTGTTGTATCGATAATTCCACGATTTTCTTAAGACACGAATTTCAAGCAAAATAGACGATAAATATACATAATGACAAAATAGTTTATGTTCTTTTTAAATAATTAAATAATTTTGACATATATATTTGCTTTGTATCAAACACTATAACAAAATTGTAATATGTATCCAATGCAAATATCAGATATGTAATTGGGCGATGAAAGATTGACCAAAATTAGTCGCGGCAATAAACATATCTTCAATGTACGAGATATATTGCATAATTAGAGTTTATTATTATGTTGAAGTAGATTTTTTTCTCAGTGCAGATGCATTTGTTAAACATTAAACACATTCTTATCAATGAGACGGCATTGCTATGCACTCATCTATCTCAAGTTTATAAGTTGCATAGTAATTTATGCAAATAGACTACTATTCGAAGATTTTGTTCGGAAGGTTTATTGAACAGATATTATTCATTGACGCGTCTCTTGGTCACTGGTTCAAGTTCATAAGTTGATGCATTTTGTTAATAAAATTGGGAATTGAAACAGGATTTAGTGCATTGTTAAATGAGAATATTAAAATTGAAATTATTGTTGAATTTGTTGTATTATGAATAATTTAGTAACAAGGGTGACCTTAGAAGGTAAGCAAGAAGGGACACATGCTTGCACCTACATTCCACCGTTCCGATAAAATGTACGAGTAAATATCTATTATACAATGAGAGAAAATATATTTAATCAAACAAATGTCGCTCTAATACATATTATGCAATTCCGGCTTACTACAAAATTTTTACTCAACTATTTTGACAGGTAGCTCAAGCTATTATGGAATATGGTCCGTCGAGCCGGACTCGACGGACTATATTCGATAATAATTATTTTTTAGTCGGACGAGCAAGTCTGTTGGGGTAGGAAGCTTGGTTGTGATGATGACACAGCTATACTATACAAATATAACCAATTCCGTATCGTCAAACTCGGCAGAACCATTTTAGAATCTAGAAATCGAAAACATCGTAAATGGTCTGTCAAACATAATAATAATAAACAAATCTAATAATTTATTAACCAAAAAAATGCAAGAAAACGTGTTGCATAATTAACACCTTTCCACACTAAACGTAAATAATTTAATAATTAGTTCATTGTACTATGCATGCAATTATTTTTATTTTTCTGAATTCGAATTCGGGACAATAACATGTGAAGACAACATCTTAAACCTGTACAGCACCGACTAAGTTATTATAAAATATTCTACTAAAATGTAGGTAGATATATAGATAGGTGCAGCCCTTACTAGTTCTGACACAGTATTGATGTTAACAATTTGCAAACATTAAGATTTTAAACACTATTGTTATTAGTTAAATCACCAGTGGAAAATCGCTAAATTTGACATAAATTTTAATAGATCGCTTGTAAAGCAAGTAAAACCAGCATCCGATTACTTGATAATGACGAATACGAGTAGGAGTTCATATTGGCCAGTATTTTGTTTATTGAGCTCTTTTCAAAAAGTTAGACTTTTAAAGCCTTAGAAATAAATTGTTACCTGCAAAACGGTAGAAATATCACAAATAGTAGTACTAAATCTCGCATAATTAGTATCACTCTGTACTGTATCTGAAACACAGAATTGGATCAGAACTAGCCCCTAATTGTTATACCAATCACGCAACACAATATTTCTCCACAGTAAAAGATAGATCACTTTGACGGTGTTCCATTTGGTATGATTCAGAACTCAATTCAAAATTTCAGTACTGCAAGACAATTTCGATAAAATGTTAAGTGGGTGAAGGTAAGAGCAATATACTATAATTTGTGACAGTGTCTATGCTCTTTCTGTTAGCTACCATATTTATGTTTTTCTCGATTTTCAAGTTAGTTTTAAGCTGGAGCTGAGTAACCAAAACAGTAACCACTAGTATACACTCTAGTAGTGTAATCACCCAATTTTGTTTGTCACATTATTTTGTTTGCTCGACACAAGCTCTATTTAGCCGGAAAAAAAATTTGACTGATCTTTTCGTCAAAATTTATTCAGTCAAATATTTGACAGTATGGCATACAGTGTAATACAAACTGAAGTAAGAGTTGTACTGCATGTTGATTATATTAAATCCAGATTGAAATCGCATTTTTAACTTGTGCCATCATTGTGCAAAGCTTATAAGCTTATTATGGGGGGTATGTATAAAACATGCTATGCACATACATATTATGATAATAAATGTTATAATCGATTGCACAAAACAGAGTGAATTTAGGCGCTCATACATTCATGCATGACATACATGCTTTCTTTTAGATTTTTATCTTGCAGATAGTTAGGAGTAGATAGCAGATTTAATAAAAGTATTTAAAATAAATAATTTTATTTCTTTTCAAGCTTTTCGATATGTTTGTGAAATTCTTAAGTTTACTAGGTATATACGAGTACAGTATACAGTACCTGTGCGTAGTTAAGATAAAAAATCATTTTCAGGAGTATACCGCCAAGCTACTTGTTACTTTGCACAATATCGAAAGTGAATGTTCATCAAGAAGAAAGTGAATTGGACTGCATTTTCTTATGCAGCTGTGGAAGTCTGCATCGCATCAAAAAAGAACTCAAGGTAAATGCTATAATCATGAGACCTGAGATGGTGAAGACCATCGGAAATTCACATGCAAGAGAGATGCATTCTTTCCAATTATTTCCTTATAGGTATGTACATCAACATACGTGAAAACTGCTGTGTGTTATGCAATCGTAATGACTATGCTGTCGCGAGAAAAATGACTGAAGTGCGTGATTTTCTTTAGTCCTATTGAATTGCTAATTTTAAAAATTTCATTTAAGTATCTAAATACAGAATCGTGATAATGGCAGCAAGCATTTAATGCGTTTGCTATTTCTGGCAAAAATCTACATACGAGTATGTGCCTACATACAAACAATGCATGTGCGCGGTCATAACCACAGGTAAGCCTGATCACCTGTTATCTGATAGGATCGTCAATGTTGGACTTTCTTAAAAATATAACTTGTTATCAATTTTTATGACTTGGGAAATCAAGTTTATCGGGTATGCCTGTAAATTATTCCCATAATGGGATGGTCGTGATCGATTAACAAACTCGAAGAGAATGTCTTTCACAAGGATGTAGATTGCGGTATCTCGAAGAATATTCAAAGTAATTGCTGTCCCTAAACTGTGGCGATGAAATTAGTTTTTCCAGCTGAAAAAACTAATCAGGATGCCTAGACCAAAGTAAAGAAGCGGAAAATAATGCATAATTACAGGCTTGGAATCGCACCTAGTATTGGTTTATCCAAGAAAAAATTGCATCTGAGCGAATCGGTATCTCAGAAATAGCGAGGTCAAGATTCATTGTATTTTTTAAATTTCACTTTATTGTATAATGTGAAGATATTAATTTTGTAGTAGCAATGTATTATAGATTCATGCATACATAATGTAATGGCTGTCGGATGCAGTACAGAACTATACTGAGAGAACTAAGCTTCCTCTACTTGAAAAGGTCATTTAGATATTTTTTTTCCGAGCAACAGAAAATACAAAGTATCTTATTCCTTTTCTTCTCGATTGAATGTTTTTGTTTCTTGGCTTGCGATCACATCGAAACACTAAAAAGAACAAACCAAGATGACTCTTTTGCCGCTCTCCTTGTCGAAAAGGAATATTTTTCATACAGAGGCTGTGATTAATATCTAATCGCAGCTATCCTCTTATTGTAGGAGCGATCAGCCAAATAGATTGGAAATTTTGCGTAAGGTTATAATAACGACACATGTATTTTGAAGAATCTAAACTATTGAGGAAAAACTTGTCGACTTCAATATTTCAAGAACCATTGTGACAAAGAATACTTTGTAAATTTATAGAAAATACGGATTAAACTAAGTGTACCCTTGTGTTATTGTGCGAAGGGCCTGATAGACGGCCAAAATATATAAATATTGGCTTTTAGACATTTGAGGATAAATTAAAAAAATCTGCCATCAGTTTTGAGGGAAACTTAACGGTTTACTCGAAAAGGATAAAAAGGGGCCTCGGTACATATCGAAGAGCTTGGTGACATCGGAACTGAATACAATGTAACATATGTATGCAAGTACTTCAGAAAATACTATTTTATAAAATCATAAAATGGTATATCTAACGTTATATAGCGTAAAGCGTATACAACCCCTTTACACCCACTTAGGGGTTGAATATTGTAAAATCCTAAAATAGATTTTTTGCGATTATAGAAAAACGCGTGCAAGTAAAAACCTATCCGATATATAATTCAACATAAAACATATGACAAAATTCGTGAAATGGATTCATGAAATTCGTGAAAGCGTATTCAAACCCTTACATCATATTAGAGGAACAATTTTGAAATAGATTATTTAAAATTGCATAAATTGCAACTATATTTAGTCATGCAGAAGAGAAATGGCGGATTTCGTGAAAACATGTCCAAGCATTTTACACCCCTGTTTGGATTGAGCATAAAAAATCACGAGAAGCATTTCTTACCGTTTGTAGAGCCCGTAAAAGTAAACTCAATTCGATATCTCATTAAAATTCATTATTTCAAGTATTTTCTGTGACCATTACTTGTTTGTATCGCCGCCGTATATTATGAAATGAAAGTCCGAAATTTATTTGCAGTACATCTAGGTATATGTACCTACTTCAGAAGTTTCAACTTCGTAGCATAAGCCATTCTGAGATAGAAAAAGCCCCATTGCTGCACTGTGTCCGAGTCCTCCTTGAAAATGCATATCTCCGGTTATTTTTATCCATTATCCGTTGTCACAATATAAAAAAACGAATAAAAATTGGTAAGATATCTATTGTGTCCTTTATCCTTGAATATCTCAAATTAAAGTTTTTTATTTTTAATTTTTTTACATTTTGTAGGATATACATACCTACAGTTTTTTTTGTTTTAATTTTTTTTTTACATTTTGTACGTCATACTGTTTTTACTATACCAAAAAATTAACTTGTGTTCTCAATGGGATCGGGGTCAAAAAAATCGAGGAACATCAGGTGTTGTCAATTATTTTATGGAAAAGGGGTCATTTCATCAAGAATAATGTTTTTCAAAACATATCAAAAAATTAGTTTGGGATAGGGGTTAAAGAATCAAATTAAATTATTAGACAACTAAACTAGCCTTAATTAAGATCCACTGATGCTCTTCGATTATTTAACCCTGATTAATTTTTTGATATGTTTTGTAAATCAGTATAACCTACCAAATGCAAAAAAAAAAAAATGAATAAAAAACACATTTTGAGATATTCGAGGATAAAAGACAAAAATTTTATCCTTGAAAACAAATTTTTGCGACAACCCTTCTCTTTAGTAAGCCCAAGTTTTTGTTCTAGGCTAAAAATTAATTTTCAAACAGGACTCGAGACACCATTTTTCCAAATCTTTAACATACTATAGCTAACAAAAAAATAATATATGTAGAAACAAAAAATTGAATTTCATTAATTTTTTTTCACTCGTTCTTCAAGTTAAAAATTTTTCAAAAAAATCAGAGATGGTAAGGTCACGAATTTCGTCATTTTTGGCGATTCTTGATGGAATCCCCCAACTGCTGGAATCCTTCAAATGCATTTGCATACGGCAGACTCTGGTCTGACCGATCATTTTTTACTTTGTTGGAGTATATTAGTCCTAAAACGTGAAAAAAAAATGATCCGGTTGGAATCGATCACAAATGTTGATTTGTGAAACAATGAAGTAAAATACCAAGCAAGAGTATGTACCTACCTAAGGTACCTAAT
The DNA here is from genome assembly GCA_949128065.1 of Beris chalybata. NCBI lineage: Eukaryota > Metazoa > Arthropoda > Insecta > Diptera > Stratiomyidae > Beris > Beris chalybata. The sequence continues at coordinate 4,171,703 of OX421895.1, read as the reverse complement.
TACCTTGCAATTATTGCTTTATTCACTGAAAGGAGCGGGGGAAGTGAAGGGTTACATATGAGCTGATAAACAATAATTACTACATTTTCCTATTTGTGATCTATCGTTGCTTAATATGAAAGGTACAAGTGTAAATTAAATTGGAAATGCGGGCTTGCTTTCCGTCCGGATGATATTTATCAATTCTTCTTTTTCCCTTTAGTTACGTACTTTTAGGCACAGCAAAATAAAACCCAGTAATGTTTAATTATAAATTTATTTACAAAAAAAAAAAAATAATTCTCATAAAACTTAATGTGAAAGTGAAAAAATCATTCATTTTATCACATTTCACAAACGTAATGAGAAGATAAAAAAATTGCTTCGCCAACTTATATGGCGAACGAATAATAGTGATCATGGCTGAAAGTATTTATAACAAAAAAATTAAACGAAAGTGAAACAATTCTGCGTTCTATATACAAATGTGAATTGAAGGGATGAAAAATAAAACTTAACAATTTGTTCACTAGTCTAAAATAATGGGGACCACGCTACACTTTAGTCCCATCCGTGACTGATTGGTACCCATACTTTCTCCCAGACGGGCTTCCAGACTTTCTTCCACGCCGGAACTTTTACTTCCTTCCATATCGGCACTTGAATTGCCTTCCATTCGTCCTTCCAGACTTGCTTCTTCTCCGTCGCCCATTCCTGCTTCTTTTCGATTCGCCAAATTTGAATCTTTTCCTCGACCCACGTTTCGCGTTTTTCTTTAACCCAGATTTGTTTCTTTACCGTTTTCCATACTTGAACCCATTCGTCCTTCCATTCAAGCTTCTTATCCGGGACCCATTCTTGTTTTTTCTCAGTACGCCAGATTTTCTTCCAGACTGGTTTCCAGATAAGTTTTTTACGCCAAAGATCGTGGCTGGTATATTCCCAGCCCTCGTGATCCTTTCCGAGGAATTTTTCGCCTGGTATTCCCATTTTTACCCATTCGGGAACCCATTGCTGTTTCCAATCGGGCACTTGAACTTCCTTCCAGACGGGTACTTGAATCTCCTTCCAGATCGGTTTCGTTACTTTCTTCCAATCGGCGACCTTTTCTTCTTTCCAGACGGGCACTTCACGCTCTTCGATATGCGGCTTCTTGATGATCTTCCAATCGGGAACTTTAACTTCCTTCCAAATTGGAATCTCGACGGTTTTCCAGGCAGGTACTTGGATTTTTTTCCATTTCGTTTCCCATGCCTCCTTTTTAACGGTTTTCCATTCTTCGACCCAGTCCTCTTTCCACACTAGCTTCTTTTTCCAAACTCCTTCGGGAGGATGGGATGCTACGATTGCAACGCACACAAAGCTTATCTGAAAGACAGAACGGAAAACACAGAGTTAGAACAATTGCACTATGGTTTAAACTACTATCACTTTTATCGGTTATAAGATTATCCAAAATTTTGCGCCACTGAAATAATATGAAATACACACGAACCAGTATCGTTAGGGAATTCATCTTAAGATTCTCCCACGCAATACGTTCACACGAAACTGAGGAGCACCTCACAGACGATAGGCTTCTAAGTCAACTGCCAAATTGGGGCCTCATCACTTGTATTTATACAGAAAGACAGCAATTTGATACGAATCGCTGGCTCGATTCATATGCATAATGCCGGTAGCGAATTCCTTTAAAAAATTCACGCGAAGAGTAGGTACCCATCGGATATCATACGTACGTATAGTACGTATCAAAAAGCATGGCTACAACCATTACAAACCGTGCCCCTGACTGTAGGTAATCACGAAATAGTTTTGGGAACCTTTCCATTTCTTTTGTGACTTCTTGCAAGTATACTCTGTTTGCTTGATGCCATATAGTGGAGTCAGCCGCTGTTTTCCTTAGTCCAATCGTAAAGCCGCACTGCAATTAACTTCATCGCCGATGTGAAAACGGGCATAAAAGATGCGCCACTTGTCGGTGTATGGGAAAATGTTGCGAAACTCGCGGATGACCCGACGGAGATGTTCATGTTTATTATTTGCGGTAGAGGTGCTACCATTGTCCCCCACTTTGTGGCGCCACAAAAGTAAACTTTGCAGAAAACTCGCATGAAAATGGGGAAATTGCGATCCCTTTATTTCGCCAATTTCAAGTATGGCACCAGCACCAGCACCAGCGCGCACTAGCACTAGCACTAGCAGTTCGGAAAGCCTTGTTCGAATCGGATCAGAGGTATCACATGACATTATCAGTTTTTCGAATCAGCAATTCAGTACTGAAAACACCTCTGAGCCGACAAGTGAACCCTGCGTCTTACTACCGGCAGAGGTAACTATTCGGTTTTGGTTTTGGTTTCCTGAGTTTTCAATCGGTGCTCTTTATTTTGAATGCAAGTTCAACGGTCTTTCTTCAGCAATCGGAAGAAGAAACTCTTTGCAACAGGTTTTCATGGAGCACCGAAGCACCCACTGATGCATGGAAAGGGCACGGTGTCAGGCCGGCGGGTACTTTATAACGACTTTCTAGGCGGAAGTACTATACTCCTCGCATTTCCAATTCTGGAAGTTGCTCTCCGGAAATTTGATGAAAAATGTCTGTGAAGAAATTAAAAGCAATTAAGTCATGTGATACATAAGAGTATCTATGGATAGTGCAGTCATTTCATAGTACCTACTCGTAATCCACATATGAATAGAAGATGTTGGTATACCTTAAACTTTGACGGCATCATCACCATCAAATATATTCAGCAATCAAAGCGATGTAATAACTTTGTTATTGAATGTAAAATCAGCAAACAATACAGAAAACCACTTGAACGAGATAGAGACGGATCAGGAATTAATATAATGAATGTAATCACTAATCCAAGCTTTGGGCTATTGCTCAATTAGATACTCGTAGCAGTGATCTTGTGACAGAATTGGGATGTGTACATTGCCAACTTAATTGTATTACTCGTAGGTACATACCATACTTGTAATGCGTACCGATGTGTCTATGAGGAAATTTCGTGGTATAATAGTTTTTCACACATTTTCAATAACATTGATTTTTCGAGTCATTATTATCTAGCAAACCAATCAAGCGTGGTGGTATACAACAATGATCAAACCGAAGGATGTTTTACATGTTGTCATAGTGTTACTATGTTAATATCTAGGTTACATTTCGATATACGCGAAAAAATGGCAATACCACTTTGTAAAGTCAACTGAGTTTATTTACAACGGAACCACCACTGATTTGCTAATCAAACAGTGCCGCTATTACACTTCGAATGTAAGGTATCAAAATAAAGTCGTCGAATTATAACTACCTTGTTTGATGATAATCGAGCTTGAGGTGAAAAAAATAAAAACATATTACATAAACGTATTTGGTCAACTTGAGGAATCATTCAATGACTTGCATATTTAATGGTTTTTTCTTTTTTTCGTATATTGGCATATGACAATATTTGTATCCGCGAACAGCGCAAACATTCACTGACCTTGCGCACTGCGGTTATCCGCGAACTCCTTCAGTTTTCGTTAAAGAAAGCGATTTTTTTAAAACTTGCATGTACCCTGGGTGCATAGATTTCATACGATATGATATGCTAAAAGTTTTTTGAATAAGTCAAGGACATGCTTAGAGAAAGTTTTCTATATATTGAATGCAATAACTTTGCAAACCGAATTATTCGGTATGATATTTCGCGTTGCATCACAATATAGCACTAGTGTTAACAGGTTTGTCCCCTGACCAGTCCAAATATCAGAATAAGTGTTAAGACGACCTGTTAAATAATGCCTACTAATTTGAAATTTGTAGAAAAAAGCATGTCTTTAAATATGACGTCCTTTTAATCGTATTTGAACATATTGTAAAATATACTGAAGGTGGTTAAGGCGTGTAGGTACACATATTTTAAATTTCAAATCTATCTTTTGTAAAATTCTGCATTTTCTTCGTCGGGCTTCGAAGAAAGCGATTTTATAAGATGTTTGAAGAGAGGGTATAATTAAATTTTAATTCATGTAGAAATACCGTCATTGTGAAGTATATTGGGTATATTATCGTACAAGTACTTGAAAATTAAAATGAAGGTATGTCTGTACATGGCTTACTTTTTTGGAACTGATGTAATCTTTTTCACATCTTTAATTGTATGCCTGAGCATGATTTGTGATTTTTTCGGGACTGGGTATAGCACAGTAGCAATTTTGTGTTAATGAAGCAATTCAGAGGGAGTGGGTTAAAGTCTCTTATTACCCGCGATCTAAACAAATTACGCTGCAAGTGAGATACTACGTGTGTGGTTTTTCACCTTCTCTTACTTTTGATTATCTCAGGTTGATAAAAAGTGCGAATTGGGATAATTTCAGCATATGGTGAATAATGGCACGGCTGGTATGCCTGCTTCTCAATTGATGGATTTCGACTAACGCTCTACTGACAACAAGTTTGGATTGTCTTGATCAACTCCGTCTGCATTTCGAGGAACTAGACGGAATTTCAAAACTGGAACCTTACAGAATACGGATTTACGTTTTGAAATTTTATTTACGTAAAAAGATGTTTGTAAAGTACTTGCCTCATGTACATACATAATCCGATAAATTTCTTAAGTCATAAATTAGAATCCCTAAAGCCGGCTACAGACTTATCGCGTTTCGCCTATTTCGCGTTATTCGCGTCTTTCTCGTGAATAGTGTGTATAGGTTTCTCGTAGGTTTCTCGCGTTTCGTTGTTCGCGATTCGCGCGTTTTCTCAGCTGGAGGCGGTTTTTTTCACGACATCAAAGGGTTTTGCTTGACGAGAATGTAACGAAAAATACGCGAGACAATTTTTCGTGAGTTTTTGGTTTTTCGTGGTTAATGTCAATTGTTTGGACTTGCATGAGTTCAGAAATTGAAAATAAGTAAATCAAAATCTTTTTTGAAAATTCATATCTCTGTTAGTTTTTATCAGAGAATGATAAAATAGGACTTATTTTAAAGGGGAATGTTGTCGCAAAATAAAAAAAATGCAAATAAAAAAAATACAAATAAAATTTATCCTTCAATTTTTTTTTTTTTCAAGGATAACGGTTTTGTCCTTTATCCTTGAAGATCTCAAAAAGAACATTTTTTATTTTCTTTTTTTTATACTTTGTGTATTATACTGTTTTTCAAAACATAACAAAAAATCAACTTGGGATCTCAAGGGGATCGGGGTACAAAAAATCTAAGAACATCAGTGCTTCTCAATTTACTTTATAGAAAAAGAGTCATTCCATCAAGAATCGACAAAAGTGTAACCTTACCATCGCCGATTCTTTTCGCTGTGCGAGTATTTTTCCGTAAATGGAAGTTTGAAGTTAATGAATCGAGTGTTGGATCGTCAAAGTAAAGTACATTTAATTAAAATGTTCAAATTGGTTATTCGTTTTTTTACTTCCATTTATTGGCATATCTAAGGCAATATGATGAAACAAACTCTGTTCAAAAGGACGTACGAAAAATAGAAATAATTGACTTGTATGCGTATTTTTGATAGGTTGCAGAGATCAATTGCTTCCGAACTCAGGATATATTTTCTGTAGTTGCGAGTGGATAGTACTTTACTCAGGATAACACACACCTATATAAGCCACTGGGTTTTATACGATAAATTCAGTCATTTATACCTGGGACATTCTTTTCGGTCATCACCTGGAAGGACATACGTTTTTTCTAACTATCGCTGGTGGGACCTCACTAAATGATGATGACTCTTACCACAAAATTATGTGCTTGCTATGAATCCCTTTCACTGCACTTTACTCCAAGCAGCGCCATTCCGCCAGCCTGTGATAACTAGTTGAACTAATGTGAAATGCTGTCACTCTACATGTATGAACTGCGATTTTAAAGAAGAAGTGAAAATTGCTTCACTTACTGCTTACTGGGTAATCATACTACGATTTTAATGGGATGAATGATAGGAGCATCTGAGCAGAGTGCTAATGGTTTTAGTCATAAAATATTAGTATATTATGTTTGCAATTTGCGAGTAGTTTACTGGTACTGGAACATAAAAAATTTACCTGCGAAATTTTTTTTATTAATGTTTTTATTAAAATTGTCTTCTATATGCAGAAGAAAATTGCATTGCTATTTTTATCGGTTTTTTGTCGAATAAAAGCACGAACGATTAAAATAAGTAGATACTGGATAACAGTTGTGCCGTGCACACTGTCAGACCATAAACATGCACGCAAAAGACAACTTTCCCCAAAATGCAGAGGCCTCTATTGTTTTCAAATGAAGAAGACTACACCGCTTCGCTCACATAACGTCAATCACTTTTGCGGCTTGTATAGTAAAATGGGCATCATTTCTTCATTTTCGTTTACATAAAAAAAAAACGCACGTAGCTAGAAGCGCCGGGTCGTTGTAATTACCGCACTTAGTGCAAATAAGGGAAATTAAATCATTCGCTCAGTGTATTTAACAAAGAAAACTTTGATTGAAATATGGAAATTGTGGTTATTGTTATTGTGATTTTTTACTCATTAAATGATGTGTAACAAATTATACTTCTTTTACGCTAGCCCAGAAGTTGTCATAAAAAAGTAATGTGATATTATTAATTTATATTTTGAAATATTATTTTTAACGAAAATGTAATTTTCTCATCTTTTTATCTATTTATCGAATGTATGAAAATAATGTTTAGCATTAAATGTATCACTAAATTAAAAATCGAACATTAAACTCTGAAGTAAAAATTATTTATTTGTTAACATTAAACCGGAAAAATTCATTGGATAATTTTTAATATAATTATTCATCTATTTAGTATCATCTACATTAAAGAAAAAGAAAGATATCAGACAATTAAAAAAGTTGGAAAGTGTGGGAACACCTTTATTATTTTTTGGTAGAAGTCTGGGACGTGTTTGAAATGCTGTACAGATTACTATGAGGTGAAAAACCTTGGACTACCTGCGATATCTTCCGAATTATGGTAGATACGCCAGAAAGGTTAAATTTGGTTCGTGCCTATAAAATAGATATAAGACTTTTAAGTAGGGAAAATAATAGGGAATAAGGTGATAGAAGAGCTGGCGAGAGCGGGATTGAAGTCCGAAGAAGAGGTAGAGAGAAGTTGGTACACCGATATGCGATAACTCAAGGTGGATGGGGTTGGCAAGCTGTATGATCGACTAGGTTCTTCTAGAATTAGACTAACCTGAGATAGAGGGAAAACTGCTGTTACTCGTCGGATTACTGATCAGTTACTGCACGATGACGAAAAGACATAGGATTGATTAGCTGAGACAGACTTGTCCAGGTCATAGTATAAATACTTACATAGTAGGCAAACTCCCGATGTTCACCATAGCCCACAAAATTTTTCGCATAAAAAAATTGTACCTCTCAAATAGACGATTCTGATTGGTTGTACCTCTCAAAATTTTAAACAGCTGATGACTGAGACAAATCTATCGTCTCTTTCAATTACGTACGTGCAATATAGCTTTACCGCTTTTTTGTCTGTTTGGTTGTTTCGAAGCATATTTCGTGGTACTGCCAGATCTCAAATTTTGTTAACGGAAATGTTTTCCTTTACATCGTAAAATTGGAGTTAATAAATGAATGAATGAATATTTTTCGTGATTGAAAATGTTTTATTACTTGACTGTAAGTATTTGAAGTGTTTTTAGGTCTCTGTGAAGAATATTTGAAGAGTTTTGTTCTGAATTTTAAAAATATGGGCATTTGGCAATGACCCAAAAATAGTCGTTACTATTTCGGAGAAATTTGCTTACTGAAATCGATTGTGTAAGACTGAACGGTGTGATTTACATTAAAGTTAAAATGACTGGTAAAAGTGTATTATACTACGTCATCCACGATTAATATAATATGGATGAGAGTACTATACTAATTATTTTTTTGTAAATATGTTTTATGAAATGTAATAAATTTAAATTAAAATTTTGATAATAATTCAAGAATGCAATATGCAAAGTATGAAATCGAGTTTTAAATTTTTCAAAACTTAATAGAAAAATAAAACAGGAATCTGGCAATACCCTCACGTCATTTTTCCCTAATTACTACTCCATACATACCAAATCATGCAAAAGAAACAGAAATGTGTGTCAGAGTAATCGCCCATGACTGAAAGAGAAGCAGCTTCTGAATACGTGTAGATTGTACGCATATTGGTTTGTTTACGTCGAGAACTCGAGCTGAGTTTGCCTACTATGTAAATCTTTAAACTATGGTCCAGGTACTGCCACGATCTGGACGCTGCGGATGACAGAGCTCGTATTTAGAGTGAATGTCAAGGAGTTACATGGATTAGAAGAGCATCTATGTAGGTCTTGAGACCATTAGGACATCCTAAACTGATCAAGTACTGTAAGGACTTACGCTGTTTTAGAGGTGATTAGTTACCCACAAGGTTTCGACAGAATCGCTATGGGCGCTTGCTAGTGCATAGGATGTTAGGCGTCTTAGTGCTGTGATCCTTCTTAAAACTAAAACTAGGTGTGTTTTCTTCAACTGGATCAAGATCAAGATCATTCGTTTTACATTGAAAACAACAACAAAGAGATGATCCAAAATCAAAATGGGATCAAATTGTCACTATTGTATTGTCAGAGATAGCGCCCTGCAACTCAGCACCATTTGTAGCAGATATTTCCACCCATCAGGTAGAACAGGTTTGTTCGATGGGGTAGCAAGGTACAGGGGTGGGGTAGTTTTTCATATCTCGTAGCCAAAAACTATACATGGGTGTTATAGAACCTTTATGCAGTTCCGTTTCGACGTATAGTATACACAACTTTTCCTGCTGACAATTTATCTGAGGCATTACCAACAGGATTGTTAACCCTGCTAAATTAGCTTTTGGGATGATCCACATCGTTTTTTCAATCGAGATCTGATCCACTTGAAAAAAAACACACCTACTATGTTTGAGGAGTAAGAAGATTTAGGAGCATTTTGATTTCTTATAGTAGAACATTTTTAATTAAATTTTTCTCGACATCCCCATATGGACAAAAGTTAGGAACTACGGGTTCAATGTACCCAAAAGCTATAATGTCCTTGCAAAACCGACAGGGCGTATTGTACTGCTGGTCCGTTACGCCTAAAGCACTTCACGATCGAGTGCATGATCAACAACTAAAATTCAATAAAATTTTATAGTTGCTAAACGAGAAGACCCATCCATCAATCTTGGCAATAAAACACTTCAGTGGGCCAAATGCACATTAAAACGGACAAGTGCTTCTATTGTTATTTTAGGCTAGATTAGCTGCTAGATGAAATGTATAAATTTTTATAAGTTCCATTTATAATTTCATTATTCCAAAGTAATGTATGAAACAGTTTTACAATATTTTTCATCTGTAGAAAATTTTAAAATGCAATCGTTTTGCCGTGAAGGCATAAAAAATTATAACGCCTTGCATAATTACCTAATCTGCTCACAAATGCAGAAACTCTGCAAGTCCATGGCGAACAGAAAAGTCGGAAATAATAGCGTTTCCGCCTAATGTTTGTGAAACATGATAAAAGCTAGCGCAGGTAAAGCGGAATAGAAGTGCGGTAATGCGAGCGATAGTTAACTACCGCCGCTAGTACAGGTACTCGCACTAGCTCCGTCTTGAAATTACTTTATCACGTTGCGTTTGCTTGCAACAGAAGTCTCACTAATTTTAAAAGACATCTACGCTTCGCTCTGAGGTGTTGAAGCTGAAACTTGGAATCTCAATTGTCGTAGTCGTTCGACGACTCTTGTAAGTCGTTGACGACTATTAAATGATTTATGATATAATAAGTAAGGGGCCTTAATAATAATAATACAAAATGAAAGCAATTAAGTGTTTTTGTTACGATCGGAGATCAGAGATCAGCAGAAAATTGGGACGATAAGAGCAAAGTGAAATCGCACGTATTTACATACATAAGTACGTTGAATGTGTGAACTCACCTGTCCATTCGACCAACCACGTCCGAATTCGTTTGGTTTAGGGCCAATCAAAAGTTAGTGCCATATTTGTAATGTTGAATAACGTGTAATCGGACTTTACTGTGAGAAATCCACCTGTTTGTAACAGTAACTATTTACAATTAAGTATTTACAATTAAGTAGTAAAACTAGACTTAGGCCGAAACTAGATTTATGCATGTAAACAACTAACAACTTTGCTAAATTTAAAAAATAAGCACTTCACTATTCAATAAACTAAAATAAATTAATCTAGCTCATAGTTTTGCTCACAAAAAAAATATAGAATTTCGCACCCCTACTTAGAAAGATCACAATTTAAAAAGTTACATTCTCAAATTAAATATCGAAACGAATCGATTGTAAATTATAGTTTCCTTTCCAGTTGGTCAAATTGACAGATTTTTGGAAGACATGCTGGTTTCTCTACGAGATTTTTCGAAACGCTTTGAAAAATACACGTATAGAGAGAAGTGCGCCCCGAATGACGCGATTGGTTGGTTGGTTGGTATCATATCTTAAAGAATAAATTAATGAGGATTTAAGTTTTGATCATACATATCTCAAAATAAATAAACGAAAATAATTGTGTAGTAATACACTCCACTATTTTGAATCACGTGACTAGCAACTCATGGGCCATTTTTATTATGCTCACACTTTAAAGATAGACCTGAAAGCATGAGTTTTACGCATTTAATTTTCGTTAAGTGGCAGATGACATTTGCAGATTGTAGGTATTCAATTTAATGCGGTTGTTTTGTGCACTTCAACTAGATTGCGGAGTACGGTGAAGTGTACTTGAGCTAGCGCCCATAAGAGGATCAAAGCGTGATAATAGGCACAACTTGCGAAGGGTCACACAAATATCGAAGCGATAAGGGAAGACAGTATTTGTGAAAGATGACAAAGGTTTATTGTGATTTCACAGTCATTACAAAATAAAAAATTTTTTTAATAAAAATTTGAAGGCAGAATTTTTAGATACACTATACATAGAGAAATATGTAAAGGAGTTGACGAGCAGTGACTGTTTTAAAGTCGGACGATTACTCGCAAAGGACCAGCAATTAATACCATGCTACTATTACCATTTTACTCATATCAGAACGTTGAGTAGAAGGTCGGGTTCACCCCAAGCACCAACTATGTTCTTTTACTGGAAACAACTCACATGGACACGGAGGGTTTATTGGACTGTTGTGTACATGAGCTTTGTAGATACTCGCCATACATTTCACGCATATGTATGTATGCGTGAAAATGGGCAAAAACTCGAATGAATTTTTATAATTTTCAGGTTATAATATACCTCGGTATTAAACATGAAAAAGATCAAACATTTTTGAATACTACATAGGATACTTTTTGCATTTTAGTGCCACCTGGCATCAAACGTTCCATACAAAAACGGCTGGTTTCAAAATGTTGTAAAGTGCTTTATACAAAAACGGCATTTTATCGTCTCAAGTATTTATATCCTTTGCACTACACTATCATAATTTGTACACTACAGCTCTAAATGCTATCTCTGTCTATTTAATGATGAAGGAGGATAAATCTTCCTATCTAATTTCTTTCTATCTAATTTTTAATTTTTTTTAATTTTGTTTTTGCTTATGATCTCCGCCTTGCTTTTAATATCTCTTGTAATTTTTATCATAGAATAAGAAAATAATATTATAATATTTTATTATATTTATATACTATATAAGGTTGTCGCAATCAAAAAAATATGAATAAAAATAATCCTTAACATTTTTTTTCAACAACTTTATCCTTGAATTTTTCAAAATGCTATTTCTATATTTTTTTTCTTTCAACGTGATTAATTAAAAGAGGATCAAACTTCATTGAACTGGCACCTCAGAACGATTAACTTTCAATCGTTTAATCATTTTATACTCAGAACGAATACAACACTTACTAAGATTTGTACCAACCTCTAATCGCATCTCATGTATGACAAATATATCGACTTCACTGGTAGAATTTTAAAAATACGAAGGAAAACAAATTTCTAACATTTTCTTTGGTCAAAATAGCTACATTATTTTCTAAGCTGATGGACTTTGTAACTAGTGCTTAAGAATAACTGTGTGTATTTATATGACTTTTATTAAAATATAATAATAATAATAATATTTTCTTTGGTCAAAATACATAGCTACATTGGTTTTAGAATATGCAGATTATTTGTTTTACAGTTTTTAATATTAGGACGGATTAATTTTTTTTACTAATTAATAAGTAAATTATTTGAGAAGGGAGCGAATTGATGGATTGCAAACTTTTGGCAGTCGATCGGGATATGTGGTTGAGTTTTGTATTAGCGGGTGTTAAACAAGGTCAGTAAAGTTCCTGGTGTGACTCTGAAGTCACATTTGTGAGCAATACTAATCAGCGGCAGACTCAGAAGTTGGTTAAGGGGAGTTTAAACAACTGCAACTTCGGTAGGAAAACTGATACGATGGGTGGCCATATAAAATTTCAAATAAAGAAAACCCATTATGTTTTACAAGAGGCAATTGCTAAGACAATTGCTGCAATATTTGTTTAGCGGTACTAAGAGAAAGATAAGAGTATGTTTGAATACCTCTAACTCCTGCCTCCGTATACTTACATTAATCACCCATACATTCCACTCTCGATGATTCTATTCACGACCAAGGTCTCGCTATTTTTTTCCACTCCTAAGTGCCATATGAATGAGCATCAAAAGCGACAATTGCGACTTTAAGATCTTTAAAATGCAATCGTTTCAATTGACTTAAGCGTTATACTACTTGAAGACAACGCATAATCGTAGCTGCAAAGCTAGTGAATTCCTCGTTAACGCAACTTTCTCTAATCGAAACGTAGCAAAACGCGAATACGAGCAGGAAGTGGAAAAAAGCAGTAAATTTGTAATTGAAAACTCGGTTTCTTGTTATTACTCTTCAAAAATCGAAATGTACCTAAGGAATTCGAGAGGTACCATTTATTCAAAAGTTGTGAATTATCTCATAATGACGATTGCATAATTTTCTCAGTTTTGATAGTGTCATCCATCTAAGGTATAATGTTGCGATAATTTTTTAACTCTTCAAAACAACACCTTATTAAGATACAGGATTAGATAAAGAAAACTTTATGCGCCAATTTCAATGGACTTTAACAGGTAACTTCACGTCTTGAAGGTAAATGCAGTTACTCGTATGATGTGGTCAAGTTCGTGGTTTGTATGCAGAGCGGGATCGTTAAATTTGTTTACAGCCCAACTATTCGTTAGTACAAGTAGTAAGCAAATTAAAGTACATATTAGCTAATCACATAGGCGTAGGTACTTCCTCTTTCATAGTACCTACTAATGCTTTTCGATAAAATTTGATGAATTGATTAATTAGTGGTTAAAAAGCTATTGAAAGTATCTATAGCTTCCGTGTGGTCCCCGAATGTGGCACGCGACTGTGCTAAGATATGATTCTGTGATTTCAGACTTTATCTGCTGCCAACATTTATTGTCTTTTAGAAAATGTTTTGCGGTCTGCTCATCACACCTTCTTGCATAGTCTAGTCCGAAGCTTGTTTGTTTGGTTTCCTCAAGGAATGTCCAACCTGTCTCCCACTTTCGTTTTTAAATCTTACCACTGATATTGCACAGTCTTTCAGTAATGGGGTTGTATTAACAGATTGATGTAGGTACTTTGATTTTTCGATATCATTATACTTTTCGGGCGATCTATTAAAGTACAGTTCTAATAGACTGATTGTACTAGGGATCAATCCATTAAGGGTGTTCGTCTTATGTGACGACCAGTTTTTTTTCGCTTTTTTCGATAATTTTGAAATTTTTACCACATATTTGTTCATATTTCAACAAATGTTCGAAATTTTTTTAAAGGTTAAATATGGGGCTGCTGTTTGTTCGCCTCATCTGAAATCAAAAAATTAAATTGATACTTCATTTATTGTCCAAGGCTATACCAGAATTAAGTCAAAATTTTGAAAATTAAAAAATTGATTAAATGTTAGTTATTTTCCGGCGTCAGTGGAGTAAAATCCCCACTCCCCCTTAAAATACGCTTCAAATTTCAGGATGAAATTTAACTTTATTAATTTTAGAACTAAAAATTAATCAATCTTTTAATTAATAAAAATTGCATTTATCAACAATGAGAAACAGTACTAATTCACCAAGTCGATAAATTAATTACTGACCTCATTCATGACCTACGTTTTAATTACTGACCTCATTCATTCTGCGAAATGAACACACATTACTATACATTTAATAAATGGCAGGAATAAAAGTAGTCCAAGATCCGATCCGTGAGGAGCCCCGAATTGAAAATAGCAGGTGTATCGCAAACATTTAAATTTTCGAATATTCAAGAAAACCATTGCTCTGGTCTGTAATGAAAAGAAAGAAGAGTGATTGCTCCAAATAAATAATTTCATTAATTTTAGTTTTTTGTGTTCCATAAATTTTTCCTATCGTTCGTTGTGTTAGTGACGAAAAATGCAAGAATATTGAACTCATTCCTTCAAAATTTGACACCATGCAATTTTCTTTGAGCAAACCGAAGCGAGCATACAAGGGTTAAATTTAAATTAATTATTGTTGTTAAATTTGACTATCAATTCAAATTTGTTTTTACAACTGATGAACGAAGAAAAGACCGACTTTGTAAAGTTGATACGATATTATAATTGATGAATATTTCGTGCCTGAAAGTAGGCACAAAGGTAAAAGCTTTGATGTTTGTCGCTGAATTCATCGTGAAAATTTAAACTATTACTTTTGAAAAACAAACATCTGTACAGGTAAAGATAAAAGTAATACCAAGTTTAATTTAAAGTTTCGCTACTTATCGATTTTTAGTAATTTTACTTTATTATTTTTAATAATAGAGCTATTTTCAATTTGGAGGATGTGGATGTAGGGAATGATAGTGGAAGGGGTGGAAGTGATTTTAATTTCTCGCAAGCCGTAAAAGATAGAAAGCTAAAAATTGAAAACTGTACAGAGCTACTACACAGACATCCCAGAAAAATTAATTTGTTGATAGGGGTAGCATGGTACAGAGGTGGGGGAGGGGATGGATTTTCATATCTCAGAAACGGCTTATGTTAGAAAGTTGGAACTTGTACCTATATGTTGATATGCTACTAGAGTAGTTAAAACTAAAAAAAATTTAAACTTTATCATTTTATAATTAGAAGTCCGAAATGCCGTGTTAAAATGCTGAGATGCGGTGTAGGGTACTATGCGAGTGACAACCTAAGGAGTAATTAGGCGGCTATTTGGAACGTTATGTTCTAGGTTGTCAGTCGCATAGTGACCTACACCGCATTAAGCACAATACCCTAGATACACTGCTTGTATACAAATCACGATATAGTCAATATCACCAGTGTATCACCCAATAAAGCGCATATAGTACGTCAAAGAGCTGATATTAACGTAGTATCAAAAGTCTTTCCTGGTTTACAAATTCGATAATTCGAGCTGATATAGCCTACTTTTAACTGCCATCAGCTCCATCTGTTACTAAAATCAACTAAAATTTGAATGAATGACAGTTGCGGATTTTGATATTCTTCCAAAATTAAATTTTTTTAGAGTTTTTTAACTTTTTTGTGTGGTGTAATGGTCCACTTTGTACATATCTTTATTAGCAATGAAAGTGCTTTTCGCCGGAACATCATAGGCACGAATATCTAGCAGTCGAAGCTACGATTGATAGACACTTGAAATTTTGTCTTTGCTAAATGTCAAAGTATAACATGTTTGGGCTGTGTATCATGGGTACCTTGTATCGCATATCATGATTTCAATAACATGATTTGTATACAAGCAGTGTATCTAGGGTATTAACCTATATAAGGCCTTATGGAAGTAAATACCAACAGTCTTATGGATGTTTGTGAACTTTTGGAAACATCAAAGATTCGTTCCTATTACGAAAATGTTTCAGGTTCGCCTAGTGGGTAGCGCAGTATATATAATCAATTCGCACTTAAAAAAAATAATAATAATTTACAGAAAAATAAATTCTTAGATAGAAGAAAACAAAAGTAAAAAAATTGTGAATATGTGAACTTTCGTACGGAAGAAGAACAGCTTTGATAAGGCCTTATACCAACTATTGGCGCTTGGAAGTTGCTGTTGAAATATGAGGAATATGCCACAAATTAATTCGGTAGCAGTAGCTTTATCGAGTTACGAGAATAGTTTCGATAAGGCCTTCTGGAAGTTAGTTTGCTAGTAGGCGGACCAAGTCTTAACAGTGTTTAGTTGATAAATTTGGTTTAATCCGACTACGAAGAGACTTATATTATTTGTAAACTACTGCTTCAGCTAAATTCAGCATAAGAGCCTAGTTTAAAAAATGTTTTGGACTATAGGGACCAAGGAGGCTGTTTCACCATTGGGTTGCATTGAATCCCACACGACCTATCATACAATTGTCCGAAACACTATTTCCATTAGTGGTACGTTCCTGAACCGAAACTCATTACTACGAATTACAACAAGATTAAGTCATGTTTAAACCAATTCGGTTGTTCACTTGGAAGTTAATTATAATCGCAAGCTATAATCCCACCCACTAATTAGTGAAATATTTTGACGCACATAAAGTGCGCTAGATCAAATATACTATATTTTAACGGGAAAGAAATATTTTTTTATAGTAAAGCCCGTAAGGTACCATAGAATTTTAGGTTGTTTGAATATATGATGCATCCACAAGGCTTTTGCTGCTACGAGTAAGTATTGAGTAAAAACAATCACGGAGAACATTTTAAATTAAGAAATCATATCAACTTAGATTTTATGGATTTTTATATTTTTCGTACAAAAAACTAAAAATTAAAGCTCTCTGTATATACAATTATCTTAAACCTATCTGTACAAATTAACTATTAACTATCAAGGACCTTAGTTGTCCTCGAGGTGCGACTGATTGCACCCTTAATACCATCCGGAGGACCATTCCTTATGTTCATGGTGGTCATGATGGTGCACTGGAACTGGGACATGCACTTCTTTTACAATTGGTACATGCACTTCCTTGTAGATGGGAACGTGTTTGATGACTGGCACTTCCTTGTAGATTGGAACCTTTTCAACATGATGATGATGGACCGTATGCACTTTGTACGGAACATGAATTACAAAGTGTTCACTAAAAACAGAAAAAAATAATCAAAAATCAACAAATGAAATAAAAAACAAAGACTAGAAAAAATCGAATTTGAATTATTGATTCACTGATTTGTATGCAAACTGTCGCTCGCCGATGCAGACCGTACGTTGAACGTGCTTGGAACATTGGCAGTGAATTTGAGCAGTTTTCTGTAACGCAAACTTTTAGCTGTAAGACGCTTCAATCGATTTTCGAACAAAAAAAAGCGAGAATTTCGCTGGGACAAAATCCGAAACTTTCTTGAACGAGATGGTATGTCGCCAAGATTTTCACTTTTACCTGGCGCTTTTCCGAGCACACCGCATGGTTGTTAATTAGACGACCTATTGCTTCAGTAAGAACTAGCTGCAGATCGCATAGCTAATTCGATAGTCTGTTCAAAGTGTCTGCTTCTATCGATTAATTCTGATGGTCACTTCGATGATGGCATGGTTTTGTAACGTTTTAACAGTCTCAACTTAATTTGTAATCCAAAACTTTGTTAATCGAAATTCGCAGCGTTAACGTTGATGTCTGATGCTGAGCCTTTGGTTACATAATCCGTTTGGATACTTACTTATGCTTTCCGCCGAAGAAAGATGGAGCACTCTGCACGGCAGCAAGGAAGCATACAACAAGGGCAATCTGTAAGATAAAATCACTTTAAGTAAATATTAAGGTAATCCGATTTATTGACTTACAATGAACTTAAGGGCGGCCATTCTGTTCAGATGGTTTTTAGGGATACTGAAAGCGAATTAAGGTCTTTACTTCACAACGCACGGTTTGGCGGTTTTTGATATCAGCCTGACCGGGTTATCTTATTTATATACCACCTAACCGACATAAGAAAGTTCCATTGATTTAATACGTTGCTTTTGATAGCGCCCATACTGAGTCGAGCCCCACGCCGCTCTTTAAATGTATTGGAGCAACTTTAAATGGAGCTCCGAATCTGGAAATTGTATCAAACTTCGACTTCGGCTGCGACGAAGCCTACCTTTGCTACATAAGACGTAAGATGGAGCGTTGCATAGTGTTCTTAGCATTCGTTCGTATCGCTATCAGACCAATTTTTACATAATATTGGCAATTATTATTGTTGGGACAGGTACGCAACAATCCCACCGATTTCGATACGCAGGTGATTCTGAAGAAGGGGATAAGAGTGTCATCATTGTTTTGGTCGCATTTCTTCATCATGTGTTACATACATTATGATAATGAGTGCTTATAGTCGTAGACGTATGAATTGAAGGCGATCGTGCGCTATGAATTTATACCAATTTTTTTGTATTTAGTGAAATTGTGATAAATTTGGAAACCAAAGCAATTTATAATTGAAGAGTGTTAGTACTTTTTAATTGTGTTTAATAGTGTTCGTGTCAGTTGGAATCGGAAGACTTGTTTTAGTTGGGGGTTTTCTAATAGTGCCTATGAATTCTTATAAGGGATGCTTCTCCTACCGCAAACATTCTGGAAGTCCACAATTATTAGATGTAAGTGGTCTTCCTCAAAGTCAAGACGTTTCTGTGGCCGGCACATACAATTTTCAGTAGTGACCCAGTAAGAACTGTAAAGATTAAAGATTCTGAAAAAAAGATAATCAGCGTCTTCCAAGACCATGAAATAGTCGGTTCAATGAGAGGTTCAGGAGTTCACTGTGGGCCAGCGAAAATGAATATCCAAATTCCAAATGTGGCTAAAATCTTAAAGTACCATTCAGTGCGACTAAACACCTGGTAGGTACAGACGTTCAAAAATATTTACGCCTGGATATTCCGCGAAAAAGGAGTCATTCCATGAAGAATCGAGCGAATCAGTGACCTTATCTTCGCTGATTCTTTTGAAACTTTGTGTTTAGTAAACTAGTGAAAAAAAAATTTATAATTTCTTTCAACGCAATTTTTATTGGTTAACTACATCGTGAAATTGGTGTCCGAGTCCTGTTAAAAATTCGGAATAGGGACTCCGTGAAAGTTGGAGTATAACATCAGCGGTTTTTAGACTAGGAGTTTTTTTTGCAAAGCTAGTTTTGTTCTTAGAATATATTAAAGAAGGATAGCTAAAATATAGATTTTTTGCCGATTAAACATTCAAAAAGCCCGTTTAGATGATTCAATTTTTGGCATATTATTACCACTAAAAGCAAAAGGAGTTTCAGGCGATAATAAAATAAGCCCATGAAAAGCTATTCGATATCTAATCAGATCTGATTGTTATGGCGAAATTCGTGAAAATGTATACAACTTACTTCTTTCCAACCCATTTGAAGTCAAATTAATTATAATTTTTCATCGAGGAGTAGGTCCTTAAAAAACATGGTCAAACCCTAGAAAAACAACTTCAAAACACGATACATAGCGATAGTAATCCCAAATTACTATTTCTTGATTCCCAGACATTAAGTAGCCAACATGTAATAAATATTCATTACTTGTGATACGGTTATATGATTTTCTCATTTTACATATTTTAATACGCACAACTAGAAAATAAATTGAGTTTTGATATTCTTTTAGAGTATCACATACTGGTATATCTACATCTCATTAGACTACTATGAGTCCTCCCTCCCACTGCAAACGTGTAATAAAGTAATTCATTGTTAGGTACTTATTAAAAAAAAATTGGCATTTTACCTGCATTTAAGAATTTTGTATCTACATAATCACGACTCATTACGTGACACTTAACTGTATTCCAATGGTGTTCCAAAGTTGTTCAGGTATCCAGAGGAACGCGTGTACAATGAACGCCGCTAGGAAGCGAAAAAACAAATTTATTCGATTTAACCGCATCACGCAGGTGATGAAAATGAACACAGTTTTTCATGCTAATGCACAAACACATTACGATTGTATGATATAGCGGAAAGGTGTACAAATGCATCTACATATGATTCGCAAATATTGGGTAATTTGATGGCAAACGTATGGAAATCTTCAAAATAACACCATAACATCCGAAGTTGTGTAGTGTGTTCTGGTCTGAATAACTAGTTATTAAAAAGCTATTAAAATTATTAAATGTTTTTTCCGCATGAAACTGAGTATGATGTTGGTCACATGGAAGTTTGCCAGTAGTCGGGGTTGAGTGCATTGGTCTATTGGTATTTTCATTCATATTGTAGGGGTGCGTAATTGACTGCTTTATACGTAGAGTAGCCAAGTGCGTACTTACATGGAATATATGCACGTAAGTCTAAATGTCTGACTTAACTCTTTCAGTTCAAGTGATTATTAACAATAACCACACATTTAAAAATTTTCTTTTAAATTAACACCATTTTGCACTCAAATATGGGAATAAAACGGTCTCAACAATTAGTGAAATTTTAACACGATAAAACTTTAAAATAATTATTTAAATATATTTTTTTTAAATACCCCTTTTTCAAAGCGGACTAACAAGTATGTAATAATTTTTTCCTGCCCCATAGAGATTCCTGATCCCATACAGATAGTCCTAAAAACGTGAAACGGCAGATACTCTCTACACATCCTACTATTATTATCTTGAGCCTCACGTTTTTCAGGACTATTTAGGTAAATGAGATAAGGAATATGTATGGAGCTAGCACAAATTATTTTATATTTTTTAGTCCGTTGTAAGAACGTGTATTTTAAAAAATAAATTATTTTCGGCTTTCTAGTCTTGAGAGTGTTCTTTTTGCAAGGTCGATTATCATAGTTTTACATAAATTCCAAATGTCAGTCAGCCTTCTAGCGTAAGTGGTTTCTGAAATATAGACACCAGCATATTTCCTCTAACAAAATTGCTTTTTAAATATTTACCAAAATTTGTGGTCAAACTATAGTGCATTGTAGAACTTCGTAATTAAATTACAGTGTCCGTAATTACTGAAATACAACAACTTTTTGAATACAAGACTCACACAGCAAATCAGAATAATATTTTGTATAGGTACTTCGATTATTAAATTTATACCGACCTTTTAATTGCTGCAGTTTAGTGGTTAGCATAGTTAACCATCACATTACTCTGAAGCCTTTCAATTAAAGAAACACATTAGGTGTCTCATTAATGCTTACACTCTAAATACATTGTGTAATAGTTTTTAAATTATTAAGTATTTGCGACTTTGTGTGAAAGAGTTATATGCAGATATAACATTAGGGGAAATTACGTAGAGATGCCACACTTTTCGTTTTAGTACTATGTTCGCACAACTATTAAGACCAGTGTCATAAGCTTTACACAGCAGCTGGTTTAGTTCATAATAAAGAGTAATAAGCGTTTTTTATAATTAATGTAAATAATCCTAAGGATAGATGCCCCGATGCGCTATCGAGCATATGGGATAGATGTCCTATGGAAAAAAGGCAGTACATTTCAAAAAATTTCAATCTTTATTCAGCTCCAAGATGTTTTTAAGACTTTTATAACTTTTGAGTTCTTGGTATGGCACACCTACGTTATACCTACTTAACTGAAGATACAAAAAATAAAGAAACCTAATCAGGCATTCATGTTAAATGTCAAGGTAATCGTATATTAAATAAATATAGCTGATGGTCTTTGTAACTAGTGCTTAAGAATAACTGTGTTCATTTATATACCTTTTATTAAAATATAATAATAATAATAAGTAAATATACATAAAAAGTTGTACATAAAAAAAGTAAGGAAAAAAGTCCCTTGGGCTGCAAATTTATCAAATAAAATGTTAATAAAATTGAATAAATCATTTAAAAACGTCTTAAGTTAAGTAAGTTGTGACTATTTCGTTCAAATTATTAACTATCAGTAATGCAATACGAAACCAGGCTCAGGTCGTTAGTTTGGAGACTGGACACTACGTATGTATTCTGGGTTTCTACTTTAGCACAAGGCGTTTGTAAGGCAGCATCTTGTATCTATGAAGTTGCCTATTCAAATTCGATCTCACAAGATCTCCGAGCTATTAGTCCGTGCAAATTTTAAGATGCTTCCGGAAGTAGCCTATTATTAGAAAATAGTAAAGTCAAATTATCTAATTCCATTCATAACAACGTTATATTTTCAAGTTCAGTTTTGTATGTCTGCCGATAACAGATAAAACATAAAATTTGTATAAATTTAAAAAGCGCTTAATAAACGCAACTTTTCTTACATCATTGCGAAGTGGGTTACTCGTGCGCAGTCATTATCTTTCGATTTCCTTAGCTTTCAATGTATCGCTACAAAAACGAACTGTGTCACTTCGTTCAGCACGGGTCAATCAACACTATCCAAATTATGCAATTGTGCAATTATCGCACAACATCTGCTTCTGTCTTTCACGGCAGTTACATAAGGTGAATTTTCAGTATCTTCGAAATTCAATTTAATGTCGTCATCGCATATATGCCAAAAACCTGCAACATAAAAATGTAAAATAGGTGGTACACGCTTCATTTTGAAATTAATCTTTTCACGTTAGTTTTGCTATATTATGTGAAATTCAGAGTATACTGCAATTTGTTCCTCTTATTTACAACTTCGATAAAAAACAAAAAAAATATGTTGTTGTACTTAAACGCACGCATATGATGTAGGTTGATAAAGTTACGTTAGACGTAATCCTGATAAAAGTTGTAGATACCAGAAATTACTTACCAAACCAGTTCAATAGCAACAATAAACTTTGCGGAACATTTGCTACTTTCTTCTGAACTGCGAACCGATGCGGATATCCATACTCGTTTCCTGTAACCGCATTATATGTGCTGTAATGCAAACATCACACATTCCAAGGATTACAACGTCGCCAACACACAGCACACGTTGCGCTAGTAATGCAACATACGATTGCAACATTGATGTCACCAATAGAAAATCAATTATGAAACTAAATTGCTAGTAACATGGTGAACTTTAGTTCCCATTTCCAATTACATCAACATTGTAACTGTATAAAATAACCATATCGGGCGGAATGCACAACTAGTCATAATGTTACATGAAGGAAGTCGAAACAACTTAGTACATGACACTATATCCGACTTTGACGAATCACACGAGATATGATTTAAATTACTACAAAAATAAATTTGAAAGGAAAGTGGTTTGCTGCTACGGAGTATGAAAGTGGTGCTACAGCGGCATGAATTTGTCACTTCAATTTAAGAGACATCTAATCTATACTTGATTTCTTATGTAACTAAGGGCATTATAATTCATGTTTGTACTCTTAGCAGATTGACCACCGAACAACATTCTTCGAAATATCTGTCATTAGAATATTAGGTCCGCCTCGATTACGTTATATTCCATCTACAAACATGTACAACAAGGTGCGTGTTGATTAAAGGTCAAAGTTTATAAATTTTGTTATCTATCAGGAACAGTTCAGTAATATTAAAATTGAATGCAACTATCAAAAGAAAGTATCGATACCAATAGGCGGTGCAGTACATGATTTAATGCAAATAATGTATTTGATACCGATATTGGTATTAATAACCGATACCTCGGTAATGCCAAATTTTCAATGTATTAGAAAAAGGTGAGATGCGGAACTCTGTCCCGGCTAACAGGCTTATAACTAACTGCTACGCTGCTTACATATACACCATGGTATTAAGATTGTAGTAAACAAATCGAGGTTGGTAATTTAACATCTATTCAAAGTATCACCCAAGATAGACTCACTACAACCTTAATTGGCAATTTAATAATTTCCAATCAGACTTAAATGGCAATTATAAAGTTGCTTATACACGACCCTTCTACTAATAATCAAAAGAATGATGTGCCATTTGAAAATTTCGAGAAAAAAAATTTATGAAATGTTTTCTTGCCATATTTTCAGCTGAAACGAAGTACATCGTTTGCTATCCAAGACAATCGTTTTCTTATTGTCATATCGTTTTGACAGCATAATTTAAATCAATTGACATTTAAATTATTTATTTGGCATGTCTTCTTCTTTACTGTACGTGTTAAAACTTTCCGTGAAATGTGAACTCCAAGATGTTTTTGACAATTTAGGTTTTAATTCCGAATCCAAGTTAAACATTCAAATGATTGTTTGGACATTTAAGACCTAAATGATAAATTTATGGTATGTATGTACGTACCTAAATGAACAATTGTGGTAGATGGGCATTATGAAGACACGCAGACCAGAGATTTTTAATCGTGCGACAGTTTGGTTAAATTGCAGCTGTATGCAGGGCACAAACCGATCGTTGATTTTCGTCCAACTTAAATGGATACCATTGAAAAGATATCCAAAAATTTTGTAAGTTATTGTCGGTCCTCCGATAATTAAATTTTTCTCTCCTCTTTTTTTCTGAGCTCTTCTTAAGTTCTAATTCTTTTAATGGTAGTTTAATGTAGTTAAAGGTTAGGATAAGTTATATGTCTTTCGTAATAAACTGCTATAACTAACTAGTCGTAAACGTAGACAAAGCAAACAATTTGTATTAGTCCTTACAAGTAGAAAAACCTCCAAATATGTTGAGAGAAATTTTCAGATGGTAGCTTACCTAGTATTACTTTATTATTTTTTAATAATAAAGTATTATTGTGATCGAACTGAAATTTTAAAAAAATTGGCTACTCTCAAAATTTTGTATTTTCACGTTTTAGGACTACTATTTCTTCAAGAACATACATATCTCTTACTTCCCTTAATACTTCTAAGAATTAATGTCTTGCTTACGACAATGTTGTACAAAAAGGTGTAAAGGTGAAGTTGTTTCATATTCCGATTTCCTGATTCCCGCCATGACCTACAATCCCTAAAGTTACATCACCAGTTCTTTTACGTATGAGTGTTGTGATCGAGTTGAGTTTAATGATTCTCTCCTTCCGCAATAAAAACGTAAGAATTCACCTTTCATTATAATATTACATAAAGTGGTTGATCGAAAGTGGTTTAGCCTTGAAGCGCGGTGGACGATTCGATGTATGGTATGATGAACGCCTTACTTTGTGTGGATAGTACAAAGTAAAGGTACAGGCTGTGAAGATGTGATACAATTGACACACTGCTAATATGCAAGGTACGGTCATACAAACGACGTATGGTATGATTTGGCATCTATCTAAAGTAAAATTCGACCACTAAAAAGATTGAATTGCAGTCGTAAGTTCCATTATAAGTCGCGCACAGTAAGCGGCTTAAGCAATTGGCTTTAAACCCACTGTTCCTGCTTATTGACTAACAAGTAACAGCATCTGACCTAAATCACAAACGAACTTGACTACTCTAGTTGTCACAGACTGCCAAAATAGCGCTGCTAACAGCAAAATGGTATAAAACGGTATTTAAAAATAGTTTTGCATACTCGTCAATGCCTAGTATTGGGAGAAACACGGCTGATATTAATGATATTTTGATTTGAATACGAACAGTCTATCAATGGTTATAAATAGATGCAGTGAATGGTCCATTTTATACCATGGCATTTTTCAATTTCTCACAGTTCTATTTATATCAATTATTTATTTTATTGAAATAAAGCTACAAATTGTTTTCGAAATAATTTTTGTGGGAATCACCAACGGCCTTGGTCGGCTGTATTGTAATTTGAAATATGCATCTGCTTCTGCGTGAGCATTGAGCTTTCAGATGTTTTTGAAAAGCTTGAAAATATGTAAAGATCTATGCATAATAAATTTGAATTTAAAAAAAAAAATAATTAAGATATTCGTTGCATAGACCTAGGCATATATTTTGGATACCTTCTTCACATCGTATTCCTTCTTGATTCATTCTTCGGCTTGCATTCGAATTTGTAGAAAGGTACCCAATGATCTATCAGAGTGTCGTTATTGGTCCACTACAGATGCAATTTAAGATGTTACATAATATCACAGAAGGCACTAGATACACCAACAGCAAAATGGTATCTAAATTTTTAAGTCTGAAAAACGTTTTAGATACTGTTGATTACTCAATGCGATTCGAAAATTAAATCACTAATGATACTTATTCACTAATCTCTAAAGTTTTTCTGTAAACATTTATCTGTCAAATGCGGAGTTCCTCATGGTGCAGATTTGGGACCCGTACTCTTTATATTATTTCCCAATAGATAGCTTATTGTAGTTGATTATATTTGATCGATCTGACCGAATTTATCTTTACAACAACGGAATAATTAGTATTTACCGGTTAGACATGGTTTTCTAAGTGGTCGGTGTAATTATTGGCTAATAAATAAATAAATGGAGTAAGTATTAATAAAAATAAAATAGAAATAATATGTATAAAAAGAAAATATCTATAAAAAAATTAAACTCAAGCCATTGGTTAAAAATGATTTGAATGATAAAGGGAGTCAGAGAGAGAAAACACATTAAGCTTTAAATTGAACTATAAATCGCATATTTCACTGTCTGGTGCAAATTTGGGATTATGTGAGATAATAAAACATTTTCTCTCAATTTCTTTAGACAAAGAATTTTATTTATGCTGATCAAAATTTATAAAATACAGATACAGCTTCACTGTGGCACAATATCGACATAATCTGTTTATACGTAAATTCAATAAAAGTTTATTACAAAGACATCCAGCAATATAAGCTTTAGATCCTTTAATAAACTCCTGGACGAAATAAAATATATTTCGTTACAAGGACGCCTTAGGGAAGGGCACGACGGGACACTTTCCTTCACATGAATTTCACTAATCCGAAAAATTACAAATATTTTTAAATGTTCAATCAAATGTGGCTCAACTAATTTCAAATCAGGATCACTCAAAATTTACTGCTCACTTCTCTGACTTTCATAGGTCATTGGATTGTAGTGGCTCGACGGACCGAAAATTGTTCACTTGTTCTACAATAAAAGGCTTCTTTGAGAATGTAGCTATCACAAAGTTTGGTGAAGCACAAGTGAGAATTATTTCAAAAGTGTATTACATACATTGCGACGAGAGAGAATTTAATTTAAAAGTAGACACTAACTAGTTGAATATATTTTTCTCATGTCGTGCCCTTTCATCGGATGATATTTGGGTATACATTAACCAATCGCGCAAAATTAAAAGGTTGGGCTGCTGGTCTCGGCTTTTACTATTATATTTCTGAGATGGACTGAAATCTTTGTCTATATTCGTCTGATACCTTGGTTACCTCATTTTCTCTCTTCAGTTATTCGACTCATGACTTTACCTTCTAAGCGATGGACTTGCCCCTCCTTTAAAAATGTTGTATGTGCGCCTTTGAATGGTAACTCACAATAGTAGCCCAAACATTTTCATTGATATTATCTATTATCAGTTGATTTCAATGGCCATAAGAAATAAGTAGGTAAGTCAAAAAACGAACCTATTCAGTACAGCACTTTTTTGCTACCATTAAAATATTCATGTAAATCAAGTTTTTATGTAAAAATTAAATTTGTTTACATCTCAGTAATTTATTTAATTAATTAATTTATTTAAGTCTTTGGAGATGACCACAGTACACTAATCGCATTTTACGATTTTTGGACTTACCAAGTTATGCCCTGTGACCACAGATTTATTCCTCTATTATTAGATATTGTTATTATTAATTAATCCAGACTTTATAAGAATTATTCAATTATTCTTCTCTTTTTATATAATCAATTTAGGTAAGGCGCTACAATCTAGATTTTCACATTAACAAAAACTGGTTATTATATTATTTGAACTTTCACTATCAAGTCAGAGGCTTTAGTGAATAGTTGCTTTATATTTTAATTTAATTTTAAAATTTTAATTTATTGATGAATTATTTACATTTGTATTATTTAATTTAATTACCTGCTTTGGATATATTCAATTTCATGATGCATGCATATTAGCATCAGTAAAGAGTCGATTATCACGGACAATAGCTAATGGAAGTACCTATGTAAATTTATTGTTATTAATAGCCTTAAAGTGGTTATTGATGCCAGTTTTCAATCTCGAGATTTTGTTCAGTTTTGTCACGCTGATAATGAAATTCAGATTGCTTGTATCTTTTTTACATTTTATGAATGGACTAGATCCAAAAGAAAGGAAATCAGGAGAAAATTACTAAATCTAACCCTAATTATTGCAAAATTAAATCTTTTCTCACAAATTTGTATAAGTTTCAACGAATTCTATAAAGCTTTCATGAAATTTTTTAGTATAGTGTCTATACTCGTATGTAATAGGCTTTCGTACGCAGGTATTGTCTAAGCGTTAAAATAAATTCGTTATCGTATTGATAAATGAAAGAAAAATGGCTCATAATCCAAAGGGTACTTAGCTCCGCGTCGTGTCGTGTATAGTATTCTCTTCACTTGGTGACTACAAAAGTCCGATAAAGTTATCAGAAAATCTTAAGAGTGTTTTTACCAGACTACGATCTCTGGACAGTTCAAGATAGGTGTTGAGATTAGGAGATCCGATCAGCCATACCTTGAGGAATCTCGAAACATCTACAAGAAAATTTGGGACTGGAATTCGCAGATTAAACGTGTGTCCCAATAACTAGTACTTGCGACCCGGAATTGAAACTCTTATGAATCTTTATTACGATTCAAAAACGATACACCTAAATCTACTCAAAAACGAATGTTTACATATTCTCACCTTTGCGACTGTTAGGAGAACTGTTTCTAACTCAAGTTAAAGATTCGTAAATAAAGTTATATTATACATACAGCAAACTAATTAATTCTGAGTCCCAGGTGCACTCAATTTCGAAGAATTTGATAAATTTATTTTGAATAGAAAAATACAACATAAACAGCAATTTTCAAACTTTGCTTGCATTCACAGGTCGACGAATTATCGGCTCTTTATATTATAATTCACGCGCAAACAACTTTTCTTTGAATTTAAAAAAAATATAAATCAGTCGTTTTTTATTGCTTTACTCGAGTTTTCTTGAAATTGCTTTATCAATCAAACAATAAATACTCTCAGTGTTTTTTTTTTTTGTACAACGTTAGATTGTTCATTAACTTTGCTTCACTAAAATGCTACGAAGACAATTCCAGATAATTATGTAGATATGTGAATGATATCGATTATTCTCTGTTTTGTTTATCGTTACCTATCGTTTGTGGTCAGGTAGACACCTTCCCGTGGTAATTCTTCTAACTTTTTTTTTTAATATTTCTGATTTTGTTTTTAAGTTTTTCAAAAACTCCCATTAAGTTGTAAGAATTGTTCATTTAAAAGAGCCTTACTCCCAAGCCTTTTCGAATCAAGGAATTTTACTGTTCGTACCAAATTTCAACTTTCTAACATAAACGGTACCAACTTTTGGCTGTTCATTTCCGTGCCGGAAACGTGTTGACCCCAGTGCTGTAAAAATGTAAAAATGACATAACAATTCGTTCTCCGTACGAGTCTATTATGAGGCCTACAATGGTTCACCCGCAATTGGGAAGGTCGGTACACTTTTACTCGTAATGCGAAAGACCATAAACAATGACTACATCGCACAATTCAAATAGCAATAATATCAATAAATTAGCAATATATCGGGACAGTTTTCGGGTTAATTAAGTCTTTTATTTCGAGTCCATAAAATCAATGTCAATGCCATCGAACGCTATGTCGATTTTAAGGCAATTCACTCGTCAACTATTACTAAACAGCGAGAGAGAGTGAAAGCTAGTCCAGCTTCAATCATCAAACCAATGTTCGATGTACGCTGTATTACAGCAGAGCCGAGCGGTTATTAGGTTTTATGAACATTACCGAGTATCTTATTATTGTTGCTTTTCAGTCGCGTAATTGCACTCGGAAGAAGTTCGAAATCGAGTCTTAAGACTACGTAGTAAGTAGTATCTAATCGGATATTCATTATTGCGATAAATCTATTTATTGATCACATATCTTTTCAGTTCCATATGATGTGGCAGAGTAAATATTGAGCTTCTACGTATAGAATGTTAAATTCATTGTGTGTGATGAGGGTAATGGTTGTTCAACGTAGAAAGAAAGTTTGTTTCCTTCAATTGAAAGGATGCATTAAAAAAAGAAGTAAATTCCTATTTGTAGTTTATGACCCAGACCGCATTGAAAGTGAAACTATTGCACTGTTCCTTCCTTTCTCTATACTGCACCGTTGGTGCATTTAAATCAACTAGTTTTTTATTTTATAACTTAGACGTCCAGATCTAACAAGAAATTCAGTACATAATTCAAATCAAAAGTACATTTTTTATCCAATAAAAAATTGTTAAGCCTACTTTCTCGTTGAATTCAACAGTTGTCATGAAGAATATCAAGCTAAGCCACCAACACCTATGCTGTTATGACACTGGCTATTTAGCGGCTATTTCTTAAGTGCAATAAAAGTACAATAACTGCCCCATCGTGCGACAAGGCGAACAACATAAAAAGAAAGAGATACCACTCTTTCCGAAACTAGCGGCATCTAGTAATCAACATTAACAACTGCATTGTTAAGAAAAATACCGATTTTAGCGCGTTTTATAACATAACATGGCACTTTCCACAATTTACATATACGTACCGAACTGTTAAAAACAAGTCTATAGCAGTTCAAAAATCCACTGGAAGCAGAATTTTTATTGGATTAAGTGCTAGAATGTTACGAACCACTGCTGGAATGCGCTATGTAGCGGCTGTGAAGCGGCTATTTCGCGGCTAGTTTTTGACAGTACTCACTTTATAGCTATACCCAGTAGGAAATGGGAGCATCCCATGACTAATCTCGGACTACTCCTTAGGGAGGTTTGGAGACCTCGTTTTCTCCTCCATTTGACCTCCTTTTTGCAAGAGCATGTCCGCTAAAATCAGATCTCCAATATACCTCCAAAGAGAGCATTCAAAAATACTTGTAAGGGAGCTTAAAACGAGATCTCGAATGGGACTAGTTCTGCAGTAAAACTCAAAAATGGTCTTCATATAGTCCTATTTTCATCCATTCGGAGCAAAAAAAGAGATTTGACGATTTTCTGCATAATTTTGTTATTAATCTCCTTTTTTGCTCCATTGTGTGGGATAGTAGATACCTCGTTATTTGCTCCCTCACGGAGTTCTCCTCAAATTTCCTAGTGGGTACGGACTGTCTCCCTCACACCAAAGTCAAAATTGTATGTTACATCTTCTATCCCTCTCCATTTGGATTTACTAGCCGCTTTAAAGCCGCAAAAATAGTCAGTGTCATAACTGCATAAATTGGAACATTAATTTCTCATGTCTGTCGCCATAAACGTTGATAAACGCAATAATTTGAGACATGTCGACGCCTTTAATATTTTTTTAAATATCTCTTTTGTTTATCGTTATATGTAGATCAACGAAACAATTAAAATATAAAATAGAGTCTATGTATTCTCTTAGATTCACTGTATAAGATCTAACACAAATATCCATTATCATGCGTACGGACAATCACCACTTTAGTACATATTTAGTAGAGTCACTGTATAAGAACTAACACAAACATCCATTATCTTGAGTACGGACAATGTGTGTTTCATTTGAAACCAGTACATTTGAAATTTTTTTGCAGTTGTCCGATTTTTCATTTTTATCCCCACTAAAGTGGATAAACGCTGTATTTAGTTGACATTTCATGAGACATATGTATCTCGATTCCGTGAAACGTTAATCAAAATCCATCTGCTACACGTATACACACTAAAACTATGCCATTTAAGAAACCTGCGAACTTTGGAGTTCGCAGGGTTCAAGAGTACTAAAAAGGTACCAAAAGCGGTCATTGTCCGTACTCAAGATAGTGGATGTTTGTGTTAGTTCTTATACAGTGACTCTAATATTTAGTAGTCTAAGAACCCGCGAATTTAAAAAATCGCGGGTTTCTTAAATGGCATATTTTTAGTGTGTATACGTGTAGCAGATGGATTTTGATTGACGTTTCACGGAATCGAGATATGTCTCATGAAATGTCAATTAAATACAGCGTTTATCCACTTTAGTGGAGATCCTTAAAATGAAAAATCGAGACAACTGCAAAAAAATTTCAAACGTACTGGTTTCAAATGAAACACACATTGTCCGTACTCAAGATAATGGATGTTTGTGTTAGTTCGTATGAAGTGACTCTATATTCTCCATAACACTTTTAATGTATTAGAAAATTGCGATATTCACTTGGGGAAAAAATCATGAATCATGAAAATGTTTCTATTGTCCCCGTTCTCCCCGGCTATTATCACTAATACTGATATCGAGTACTTAAGAAGAATTCATTCAGACTAAAATACTCGTACTAAACGCATGCGCAATATTGATTACAGGAATTCAAATTTAATGGAATTTTAGTACAGCCTCACCATAGGCCCGCATGAATAATTACTTTTTAATCATCTTACGAGTAACCATAAGCATGCAAAGTCTTGCATGTTGCTGAAACTGAACGGAGATTGAATTCTGTTGCAGATTCATTTAGTTTAGATAAAATGTTATATGAGTTGGATTTAAGCAAAAAACTAAATAATTTCTTCTTCAGCTGAATCGCCGTTGATCTTCAAACGTTTTGCTTTAGAAAAATAGTTTGTTTCGTTAACAAATCATACCGACAAATCGAAAGCGAATCGCTAATATACACCGGAAATGATTCGCTAATGTACAGTGCCATCGTCTGGACGTTGATCATTGCAAACAATTCGCCAAATACGACTACGATGTAAATCGTAGAAAAAGTCATAACACTAATTTATTCTCTTTGGCTGCATCGTGTTTTAAACATATGTTCACTGCTGTTATATAATTTTAGTAGATACGTCGTTTTTGATACTACTTGACTTAATACATTTCTTATCAACTTTAGTTTTAAGTATGTAATTGGTGAATTTATAACTATCATTTCCTGCTAAAAAAGTACCAGTTTTTTGGCAAATAATGTTCACAAAAATAGGTGCAACTAATTGTAACGAAGCAGCTTTCTTTTCACATCATTTGTGTCTAATTTCTTGAACCTTCCTTCTTTTAATTGAGGCTAAGTGAATAAATCGATAAACGAGAATGATTAAATGGATGAATGAACTCAGTGACGATTAGAAGCATGAAAAACGTATTCGTACACTCTAAAATCGTTATAATAGAAAAATACGGATCTGTGTAGCACTTGTCCTTTGCAATGTTCAAGTAAAATTAATGTTTTCTTTTCATCAATTACAACTAGGTATATGTATGAACAAGTATGCCAAAACGGCTTTTGCGCTAAACTATAATTTTAATGGATTTTTAATAAGTACATACATGTGTGTGAAACTCCGGGCGCAGGTAGAAAGACATAAACTAATTTGTGTGGAGTTAAACATTATTGTTTAAATTATTTATCTTAAGTTTGAATCGCATCTTACATAAGAAAATACGCATTACGTTGTATTACTGAAAAACTGAAATTTAAAAAACAAAAATGCGTAAATTTCAAACTCTTCCTTCTAACGGCATACTTAATTAATACGTAATATGATTAATAATGTTTATTTCGTTATTTCATCTTTTGGTATTGCATTTTCATTTTCAAAAACTTTATCTGTATAGTAGCGTCTAAGACTTCAATTTCTTTGCTTAATGAATTCGCACAGCACGACGTAAGAAGATGAAGTTCATTACAAAATTGTTATTCATGGTTATAAATTAATAACAAGCCGTCATTACCAGATTTGTTACAGTGGTGGTCATAAAGAAGCGAATTATTCTAGTCGAATTCAATTCTTCAAATTTTCCTCATCATGTAACCTGTAACCTGGCAAACAATGTAACCTGTATTATATTGTTACCTGTGTTACATTGTACATATATGTCAAATATTTTACTATTTACGCTGAGAAATGCAGTGTAATCATAATCAGTGTAATTTACTGAACTTTTCCAATTTTGTTTAATTAAAATATTGGCAGCAATGCACACAGCTGAAGAGTAATAGCTGATGGCTGGATGATGGCTCGTAACTAATTACATAGTAATTAATGCATTTTTACAGTAAGATAATGCAATTTGAACCAAGTCTGCAGTACGTCTGATGTGGAGAAATCGTTTCAACAAAATATAACCCTTAACATTTCAAGTACAATCTCCACCAATCAACATTCTATTTTCTTTGCGCGTATTCAGCATGCATGTTCATAGTATTGATGAACACTGTTCAACATTTTAATGTAAAAATTCGTGACTGTTATGAACGGATGGTATTAATGGACATAAACGTAATACAGTAATAGATATAGTTATAATGATCGTTATCGACTATGTTATACATACATGTCCTCTAATAAAAATAAAACGAACGAAATGCCGCTAAAACATGTGAAACACACTCAAATGATGAAATTACTCCCGTACCACTAATTGTAAAATGGGTTTGTTAGCGCAGAAAACTTCGCAGGCGTGCCTTAACAAACCACCAAAGTTTCATAGCAATCGGATGAATGGTTTAGGAGCATATAAAGGACAAACAAGCAAACAAACATTCATTTTTATATATAGCGATTATTAATATGACTCCGATAGCTCTAAAATTATTTACATTAACTTTATTATGATTAATGTCTATTATTCATGATGATTAAATTCTCACGATATTTGTGTCTATCAATATACTAGACGATATCAAATTTTTTTCTGAACTCATATTCATTGAATTAATATACTGTTCAGTTCCTATTCATATGCACATAGTAAATTTGTAAATACCACCACTACAGCTCTATATTTGTATATAAATTCAAAGTTCAACTTACCAGAATGAGCTGTTTCTGAGATAAATCATAGAAATGATTTTTTTTTGTCTAAAACGCTTCACGCACCTTCCACCTGACACCTCGACTCCTCAAACCACAAGAAAGTCCACCCAAGCTTTCAACACGTTTGCGGACGTCGTAGGACGGACAGTGGATGGTGTATGCGGTGGACAGACAGACATTTTTGTGGCTTTTTTGAAGTTTATTAGATCTGAAAGGTGAAAATACATAATTATAGGGTATATATATTTTTTAAGTTTCTGATCGATAACAAAATTTTAATTTTAAAAAAATAAAGTAAAATTGTCCAAATCAAGTCTATGTATGGAGGTATGGGAAATGCGAAAAGGTAGACAATAAATGACCGCTGACTGTCTACTTCCTTCATGAAGTAAGCGTGTCTACTGCCAATTATTTTAAAAATTATCCCCGAAAATGATACATTAAAGATTTGTGTGTGGTTTTTTTTTCTGTTTTTGGTTTGTACTCGAGCCATTTCTGTTTACCATTTCTTCTGTTCCGCGATGGATAAAACCATAAATGAGAAATGACGAGAAATCTTGATTCGAGATGGAGGAAATATTTAAACGCGCGTCCGGCCACATTACACTGTAGTCGGTTGTAGTGAACATCGCTGTTATCATCGTTAAGCTATTCTTTTCTCCATCTTTATTATTCCATCGAAGTAAAATGATTAATAAAAATGTTAGTGTTTATGTCTTTATTTCAAATATAAATTACTTATTGACTTTATTTCCGTTAGATTTGGATTGTTCTTGTGATGCTGTTTACTGTGTTAGCAATAGTTTTCAGTAGTCCAGCCCCAGACAAGGAAAGGTTGGAATAGTGCACGAAAGTTTATGAATTATTTAGAAAACAAAAACCTATATTTGTTTCAGGGTTCGAATTCACATACCGGTCAAGCATCACACACATTTCCATACGAAAACAATAGTTAAAAAGATAACAATTCCAGTTCCGGTACCAGTTAAACACGAACCATCATATCATCATCATATTGAGGAAGACGACGACGAGGAGGAGGATTTCGAGAGCTACATTCCGAAGAGAAAAAAGTACCATCCCTTTATTTGAGAATACTGCCAATTTGTTGGACATTGTTATGTTATGTTGTTATTAGCTAGTAGCTACTTTGCATTTAAATATTTATATATTTTTACATTGTTTTCCCAACCCACCACTTAATAATAAATGTTGATAGAATATGGAAATTGTTTCAATCGACACTCTATGGTACAAAAAAGTGTATGAAAATTGAGAAAAGTTTACTTTCAAAAAAATGGTTACGTTGCAGACACTTGGAGTTACTAAACTGTACTGAGTACGAGTACATAGTAGAAAGTAAAAAATGTGATGTACTACTTAATTGCAAAGAGATTCATCACTTTTTTAAGCGCATACAACAATATTAACAATAGCATCACAACCAAATGAATAAGACATGGATTTTGTAAGTTTTATAACATAAGCTTTGATCGTATCTTATAAATAGTATTATCACCTATCTGGCTGCATTCCTAGATAGTTTTTACGGTTCCAGATAATTGTTGTTACATTTACTTTACAAGATTATCGTTTGAACCCATAAAGCTCATGTAGCGCACTGAAAACATTGACCAGTCATAAATAGTATGTTTTAATTATTTACATGAACGACATGTACCTACGACTCCTTCCTCATTTCGAACTTATAATTGAATGCTTCCGCATGTTCATTACAATTTTGAAAGTTGTAGGCACTGTTCCGGATTTTTGAAAAATACTCCACAAATGATGTCCTCAATGGTTAATTTCGTGTTAATTAGCACTTGACAATATAGCGTTTTATCTCAGTTGAGAAGTTCGTGTAGTGCACTTCACAGACTGCTCGGACTAGCAATAAAAGTAAAGGTTAAGGTTGTACTAACGAACGATGTGCGTAATGGCCCAATCGCATCGCAAGGAGCTTTCATTCCTGTTGTTGCTAAAATCGCGTCGCCTAGCTTAATGTTGAATTTATACCAAAGATGTTGAGGCACGCCTTTAACCCCAAAAGACGGCCATTACACTCTGGTTTTCGTCGACTATATTGTCTTTGAAGTATTGCTAGCGATTTACATCGTGCATATCTCTGCGGCGCGTCATACCTATAGTGTGAAACGACGAATCGAATCGCGTGTGACCACAATTCATTTTATACATATGTGTGTATATGCATGGTAGACTGAGTCGAAAAAAATTCGAGAATTGTTTGACTTTTTCGACTGCACTAGCCATCTGATTGGTTGATTTTGTGCGCCCTCGGTAGAAATCCACCATTGTCCGCGCAATTTGAGAGAAACGTTTGCAATTTCCATTTCATTTCAAATTCTTTTGACTTTTCAATCAAAAATCAAAAATTATCAAGAAGCAAAAACGGTTTTGCCATATATGAAAAATATGTGAAGACTTTCGTAGAAAGCATATTATTAGAAAAATTGAGGAAAAACAAGTGTTGAATCTCTCTATCATTGGAATGAAATTAAGTTAAACTCATAGATAAAATCTTCGATAAGAGAGGGACTTGTAGTCGGATTTTAGAAACATTTGCATTATATGTACATTATGCATTAAAACGTGTTTTGATTGACTGCACGGATAACACTAATCAAGCGTCACATAACAATGTTTAAGTTGATGCATCGCAAAAGTAAATTAGTGTGCTACTTCTTGTCCACTTGTTTTTCAATAGGCTGACCAAAATCCATTTTCATTTCAGTTTAATTTGCATTTAATTTTCTAATTTCACATTATAATGTTATAAATAAATTTCACGGCGCCTACAGTCTTGACGCATCTTTTTGATTTTTCGGTGAAATTTGGAATTCGTTTAAATGCAGCATGCAACAAAAGTTATTACAGCGCATTTATACCACAATACTCATTTTGTTAGTTTTTTAGGCTTATTGTTTTGGACTAGGTTTTTGAATACTTGTAGCTATCACATTGGATCTTTAGCCATGTCCTAAATGAGTCTAAATAAAATAAAGTATGTTTAGTGGTATGGGGCATAATTGTCTAGACGCGTTCTACTACTTCTCCATACTATCAGTGATCACCCATTTATTCTTTATTTTACTTAATCTTCATTCACATTAAATTTCAACTTTTTAGGATAAGGTTATCTAATCCAATAATATTTCTATATAAACGTCAGCTTTTTTCGCACATTTCTACAATAAATTTATAAATTTAAGAATTCAAGGATTCAAAAATAAGTTGTGTGGCTACCCACAAACATTTTTTTGTAACCTTCATGTTGATGGATCATAAATAAGAAAGGAGTATTAAAATAATTGATCTACTCTGAAATATGGTATTTTATCGCTTATTAAATTATGTATTTTCAGGATAATAGGTTCTCAAAAAGAAAAATCACGCAAGTTTTACACTACAGCAACTCATTTTGGTACCTGTTAAGTTTTATAACGTTAAACATGTGTACAGAATAATTTCAAAAATATTGCTTGACCCCGGGCAGCCCGCACAACCCAGTTTTCAGTAAGAAAGCAGCGCCACCCTATATCCAACAGAGAACATTCTGTATACTTCTCGAAAACTCATCTTCATGCTACTTTCTCGCATCTTCTTCAGCACTCTTGAGCAATCCACACAGACCACCGAATATTAGGAAAAGCTCTCGACTCAACACATGCAGTATATAAGCACAACAGAGTTTGCAGCCAAGGACAGTTTTTACTACGAACTACGTCATTGAGTTCTACTCCGTGAAAGTTTTTGTAAAGCGATTTGGATTGGTAGCAGCGATCGAGCAGTGATCGATACCTTCCGAAGTTACCTTCGAGAGAAAACTTCGGATTTGAAAAACAATAAAACGTTTATGTGGAAATCATAAATGTTATCTCAGACGGTTGGCTGAGATGATAAATTTAATGGAAATCTAAATAAATATAGTCTGATCATAACAATAACTGAAGTTTTTAAAACAAAAGTTGTAAGCGATTTTTTTACTGATACTTTCAGGACATACATATGTAGGCCCGTTCCTACGATCGTCAGTTAAATTCTAACCGGTACTTTAATTGCAAGCTATGTAAGAAAATATGTCAGTTAAAGTTCCAGCTAGAACGCAACTGACGATCGAAGGAACAGACCATAGTGTATCAGCAATATGACGCTGAGGCATAAGGATATTGTTAAAAAGTATGGAAAATTTGATATAGTGAAAAATGTAGGACTGTGAAACACTAGACTAGTATGGACCCAAGTAAGTCTACTTCGACGGATGAGAAGCAGAGCTGAACACATACGTAGCTCTACGCCCCTGGTTTTGAATAGGTACGATTGGAATATGGAAGTATAAATCATTACCTTTTCAATTTGCGTTAACTTTTTAAATTTATATAGCCCAGAAGTATGCTTTAAAAATACCATAGCTTCATGTTCATAAATCTTTTGTATGTGGGTACAAGCAAATAACGTATTTTCAATAATATGGTACATACTCATGAAATATAATGAGGTTTCAAACATTATGTAATATGTTGAAAACAGAGAGTTTTAACTTCAAGCATCGATTAATTTTGCTCACTCCCAATTTTTTTCTCATCGATCAATTTAGCAATTCGTTCCACAATTTAGTTTTAAAGTTCCAATGTTTAACGTAATATCATAAGCGGATCATGAATTATAGATACACCATAATGTTTTTTATTATTCTCACCAACTAAATATCTTGAGACGATTGAGCTATATTACTGGACAGTCATATCCAAATAGGACCAGTAATACTTAAATCAATAATTCTGTAATTATTATTATTATGCGGTAATGATTTGGTTTTGTGCGATATTACGATATAAATGATTTTAACATTGTTATGGCCAAAGCGGCAGCTTACTTGCTATAGCTTGCCTCACCCGGAAGTTATCATAGAATTAATGTTTCGGAATGGATAAAGTAATTGATTCAATATAATTGATTCCGTAAGACAATATCCGTAACACAATACAATATTTTGTGTGTCTCAGAAACGGCTTTTGCTATAAAGTTAAAATATGTAATTAAAACAAATTCAAATAATTTCATTATCGGTGGAGTGATAAAAAGTCCATGAAAACTTTTTTCTCCCACGGTTTTCACGAATTTCGTTATATATTTTAGGCATGTCGAGCTATCACACTAATTTTACTTTTGCGGACTCTTTGTATAAGTGCCTAGAAAAAGTATTAAAATTTTTTTGATTTCCGATCCCGAAGGGGTGTAAGGCAGTTGTGTACATTTTTACGAATTCCGATATATTTCTTAGGACTAATGAGATATCGAATTCGCTTTCACGTATAAAGGCTTGAAATATAATCGGGAAAAAATCGTTTGGAAACATTTTTCAATATTCTCCTAGGTGATGTAAAATATATCGTTCAAGTTTTCACGAATTCTGAAAAATCTTTTAACTGTAATGCGATTTGCTTTTACTTCTATGACGCGTAATTGCGTAGTAAATTTCCTGTATTTTTGTACTTTATTTGTTGATCAATGATCTGCGTATGGCGGGACTTTCAAAGTCTGGGAAATGCATGACAACAACCATATTGCAACAAGAAACACTATTTCACTATTTGAACGAAGCAAATCAGTAAAAAAAGGTCATAAAAAATGTACCTATCCTTCTTCACGATAATGCTCGCACACATACTGCAAAAGGACGAAATCATTATCATTAAAAAAACACTTCAAGGATCATTTTTAGTCCCCTTTTTTAAATATTACAACAACCTTTCCTTTTAAAATAAGCCCTACTTTATTATTCTAAGATAAAAATTATCAGAGATATGAATTTTCAAAGTGGAAAAAATTGAAATTTTTTTTTTTTCACTAATTCGAGTACATAAATTTTCAAAAGAGTCGTCACAAATTTCGTAATTATTTTCGATTCTTGATTAAATGACTCTTATACGGACTATGCGGTTTAAACGCATTTAAGTAGGTAAAATAAACGTGTTAAAAAAGTAGTGTTCAGACTAGGCAACTCGTTGGATTTTGATACATGATAGCTTGATGGGAATTGTTTTGACAAGTAGATTCAGCTGTGTTTAATTAGCAAATTTATGGTTTCTTAATTGTTTGAAACAAATTTGTTTGTATAGCAGTAATGAAAAGAGAATTTATAAGCTAATGTAGTCATTTCACAATCACGAAATTGAGTCTCTACAGTATTAAGTAGTTTGTTACTAAGTTTACTTTGATTTCTGCCGGAGTCGCAGTACATGTTTTCGGTTAAACGCGTTGTAGCTACGTGTTTTCGAAAACGCGTTCGGCAAGTGTTTTCAACGAGTTTAACTCAATTTAAATGCGTTAATCTCGTAGTCTGAACATAGTATTAGAGCAATTTTTGCCGCTGTGCGTTCGTTTATTGTGGCGAAAAATGTTCAAAAGGTGCTTTAAAGTATAGCCTACTATCTATATGAAAAATCACAAAAGCGGCAGTGTTGCTGTTGTTTGATTTTAAAATATTCTACTTTACTTAGGTCAAATGGCGCAAAAAAAACACATCTCTTATAACATATAAATTATCTGTAGATATATATGTATATATTTAAAACGTTACTTTTGACTGACAAATAAATTTTAAAAAAAAAGAAAATTTAAAACTTTTCTTTGAATTCTGGTCAAAAAATTGAGGTCTCCAGACCATAGTGCACTGTACGTAGCACATTTAACAATAACGAATATTTTAAATGTTGAACATTTTACACTGTGCATATCTTACGAGTAATCAGTTTACTATCTGCTTTCTACAAAACGTTTTCATATGTTGGAAAGTGGTACAAAAATCGACTGTGTGCTACGATCACATTCGAACATATGTAATGTGTTGATATATCGTATTTATTCATTCTTAACAAAAACCATGTGAAAAAATATCAATCAAAAATGCAACAATTAACTCTAAGTTAGCTCCCAGGATCATTGCATAATTACTTCTTACTTCCGATTGCCAAATTTCGATTCCAATTTCAAAATACCGTGAGAAGACATGGTTGATGATTGGGCGATCAAAAATAACAATAATACGAAAAGCGATGTAATAGCATCAAGTGCCTACGCCATAAAGTAACATAACATTATGCCTTCATATTTACTGAAAAGGTAAATCTTTAAAAAAAAAAAAAATATATTGAATGTTCGATTATTTGGTTGCATAAGAAAAATTTCTTGAGAAGAAATGGCACCATCATGCAATCACATCAACAACATCCGTTGTAATACCGCACTACAGGCTTCCGACTGTCCGAAATAAAGGCATAAAAAATTATTAGTGAAAGTGAAATGCTTGTCGCGAATTTATTGTTTTGCATTAATCTGCAATAATTTTCCGCAAGGTGAAAGATGGAAGAAAGACAAGAGGTGATCAAAACTCTGATCATTTCATATTTTAAATTTCACAAGAAGGCACATATCGCGGAGCCTTGCAATGAACTGAGCAATTTTGCGTTGGATGTCA
Organism: Beris chalybata; assembly: GCA_949128065.1. Taxonomy (NCBI): domain Eukaryota; kingdom Metazoa; phylum Arthropoda; class Insecta; order Diptera; family Stratiomyidae; genus Beris; species Beris chalybata. Next base: position 4,129,429 of record OX421895.1, on the reverse strand, counting down.
TGCCTACTTGATCGGTGAAAATCAAAGACCCAACATGTCAAATAAATTACAGCCAGGTATGCTGACAAGGGACTCCTTTGCCTCGAGCGATTATGTAAATTATTAAACTGTAGCAAGAAGTGTATGAAAGGGAAAACTCGAGTATCTACACTTGGACAACATCTGCCTTGGACTTGACCAGGTGAAAGTGAAATTCTTTGAAGTTTTTTTTTTTTTTTAAATCTTATATTTTGTCTGTTATAACAAAATTTAACAAAAAATCAATATCTTACGAACGAAATAACAATAAGAAACGCTTAAACGCTAAGTCATGTCAACGTGACTATTGACTGCTCTGAGCTAATCTTACCTCAATACTGAGGAAATGAAGGTGATAAATAATATAGTCTGATGATGGGCTTATCTTAAGATGAGACTAGAAGTAAATGGAATGATAGAAGGGAATTCAACGTTCTCAATTAATGATGTGAGTGTGGGCTTGGGTAATGATATCCGCCACTTGTATCGCCGCCGCCGCTATGAACTCCAGAAACATGTCCAGCAGTGTAACTATCAATGCCCGTGTAACTATCACCTCCGTAGTTACCTTGACTACTTACTCCAGTGCCGCTCGAGCCGAATCCAGAGCTGTGACCACCTTCATTGCCAGCACTGGCAATAGAAATGTGTTCCACTCCGGAACCGGAGCCTCCGTGGCCACTACCGATGTCTAATCCATAACTAGAGCCATGTCCGCCGCCAGAATCACCGCCGCCGATCCCGTGTCCACCTTCTTCAACAGCAGTGATATGTTCGACCTCTGCATGGCCTCCTCCAATTCCACTACCATGTCCGCCACTTCCATGATCACCGCCAAATGAACCACCGCCGAAACCGCTGCCGCCGAAACTGCCGCCGCCGCTGCCGCTGCCACCGAAACTGCCACCATGACCTCCATGACTGCTTTCTACAATAGCGACCGAATCAGTATGTCCTCCACCATAACTGTATCCTCCATGACCACCTCCAAATCCTGCAGCATATCCACCGCCTCCATATCCACCGCTGATGCCTCCTCCGAAACCGCTTCCACCTCCACCTCCACCTCCACCATGACCATGTCCGCCATCAATTACTGCTACTGTCTCAACGTGTCCATGACCATGACCGTGTCCACCGCCGAATCCTCCACCGAAACCACCTCCGAATCCTCCATGTCCGTGTCCGTGGCTTTGACCTCCATCAACAATAGCAACAGTTTCAACATGTCCACCGTGTCCTCCGCCTCCGCCTCCACCATGACCTCCACCGAAGCCTCCTCCAAATCCACCACCGAAACTGCCTCCGAATCCACCACCGGAATGATGATCATGTCCACCATCAACAACGGCTACAGTTTCAATATGAGTGCTGTGTCCACCGTGTCCGCCACCGTGTCCGCCACCATGTCCACCCCCGAAACCGCCTCCATGTCCACCTCCGAAGCCGCCTCCATGGCCACCACCGAAACCGCCACCGAAACCGCCGCCGAAACCGCCGCCTCCACCACCGCCATGACCATGACCATGATCATCGACTATTGCGACTGTTTCTACGTGACCGGCACTGTATCCATGACCATCAGCATATCCACTTCCACCGAAGCCGGCACCACCACCGCCATGTCCACCACCGTGTCCTCCACCATGTCCGCCACCATGTCCTCCACCATGTCCTCCACCATGTCCACCACCATGTCCACCGTCAAGGAATCCTCCTACTAATCCACCGATAATGGCGCCTTCATCGTGTCCTCCACCGCCGCCCCCACCGTGACCATGGCCGTGAACAAATACTTCCTTCTGATGATGATACTCTTGATGAATTTCAGGAAGATGAATTCGAATATGAACATGTTCCTTTCCGCCACCGAATCCTGTGGGCTTGGCGTGGATTGCTCCAGCGATAAGGGCTATTCCAAACTGAAAGAAAAATCCGTCATAATCCACTATATCCTTGGGTGTGGTGTTAATATCCAAAACTTACAATTATCCAGGCAGCCATTCTCTTAATTTTTTAACGATAAATCTTCGAGGGAAAACTCTTTAAACCAAGTGGTTTGTGTGCTGTTCAGAGGAATACACAAAGCAAATTGCCATGACACCTGAAGGTAACTCTGATCTTATATACGTGATCAACTTGGACCACGATCAAACTTTGTTGCGGCTGCGATAGCGTCTTAATCTCTCCGAACAAGAAGTGGGAGAAATTGGTTCCGACTTTTCCTTCCTCGACTGGAAACGGTAAGATCAATTGGTCGGCTGCCATATTTCCGTAGTCTTGGTGCGGTATGGATGAGGTCATGGTCAGGTTAAAATTTCCATCAGAGCAACCTCTCACCTTTTCGTCATTGATCGCTTTTGATCAGAGCACGCTTTCATTTCATTGAGATTCAGAGCGATATGGAGAAAGGTGGAAGGTGGTGCACAAAGTCGGTGCGCCGTAACTCCAGACGCAATCTTCAGACTCTCAAATCTTAATAATAATAACGTCTTTTGGATACGATCTTTGCACTCTAGTGTGCAACAATTTCATAACGATCCCAGGTGTGGATGCTTTCGGTTTCTTACGCTTCCGGACGATCGCATTATGTACACCGATGAACACGGCCATTGTCACGTTGCAAAGTGCTAAAAAATTAAGTGTTGCAAATTTGGTGTGAATTTAAAATCGTTGAGTTTGAACGCATGTTAGTTCACATAATTCTACGTGTTACACTATTAACGTTCGTTCGAAGCTGGTGTTGTTCGATACTTTTGAAATATTTTGCAATTGCATTTCATCTTTGCAGATTTGTTACGAACCTTTAAGAAATAGTTGCTCTTCGCTAATATCTTCAGAGATAATAAAACGAACAATTGTTATAGTAAATGGTTTGCAATTGGTGGAATATACTATCAAACGTAATTGTAGGATATGCGATATTTATTTGATATGTGTGATATTTATTTGATATCTATTGGCAGGCCTCTTCTTTTCTCATTGATTGATTTGCGGAGTAAGATGTTAAGCCACATCTTATAGGTGGTTACATATAAGATATCAGTGCATTTTATCGAAATTCTGGTAGTGAAACCGACGATTCGCAAGATGATCCCAATTATGTTCTTAAAAATGAACACGATAACCTGATTTCGGAACGTGTTGTTATTGTATTATGCGTAATTTAATCCGTACCCTGGAAACCACTTATACAACCACATCGAAATTACCAGAGAAAACTGTAGCATTTTAATTTCCAATTAGATTTGCACAGAAAGTTGCAGCAGTTCTAAACATTTCCTGCATGTTCCAGACGCATACAACCGACTATGCTGGATATATCCCTCGACTCAACACACTCAGCAACAGTGTAGCAGAGCTTACACACGGGATAAGTTTTTCTATTGCGAAAGCGAGACGACGATAAGTTTTGCTAAAGAGGGGATGTGTAAGGTTTTAGGTTTTAGGTTTAAGAAGTGGAGCAGCGCTAGAACCGCCGCGCTCACTAGGTCCCGTGGATGTGTAAAATAATTTTCATTGATTACAGCGATCGTGTAGTGAATAAAATCGGGAAGAGTTGCCAATAGTGGGATTATTGGATGCCATTGAGTAAAATGTTGATACTTTATTAATTTCAATCCAATAAAATGAGGAATATTTCGATTTTGTCTGAAATCTCTTTAATAGTAGATTACGTGGCTTATCACGCGGTTAAAGTCCAACATTTTTGATTCCAAATTCGCTTTACACTATTCAATAATATTTTATGGATGAATGAAAAAATTCGCACACAACCTTCTATTTGCAGGAGGGTGTCTCATTTTCCAAAAGGGCTAAACGACTAGTAACACATAATTTTTTAAAAGGGTTCTACTTGAATTTTTACTGTAAAAGTCGACCTAAAGCATTTTAATTATAATCTTTCAGAACCAAGAAATTTGGTTATATTTACATATTTAAATTAGTAGATAGGAGAATGTATTAGAGAATTGCTATAGGTACACTTATTTTGTAATAATTTTCAAAAATAAGAGTTTAGTGCCGTCTAAAGTAATAAATGTTACTAATTCAAATATTTGTAGGGATATATTTATTGTTTTAGGTCAATATTGCTTATTTGTGAAAAATTTGCAAAGAGAAATAATCATTCACTTTAATCGAAGAAACATTGACAGAGAGTTTTTCACATATCATATCAATAGTGTAAAATTATGAACGATACAAAATTTTTAAATTATTCCTCATATTAAGAACTTTTTGAGATTTTCAGTGATTTTCAGTACCTACTATAATTTGATGTATACATAAGTATTTGGCGAGAGAATAAGAAAATTTTGGGTGGTAGGTACAACAGTATACCTTTTTTACTATTATTATTATTATTATTATATTTACAATTACAAGCATATAAATATACATTATTGTTACTTAAACACTAGTGACAATGGCCATCGGTTTTAGTGTATTTTCATATTGGGCCATAGGACTTATCAACTGGATCGTTATTTTATTGGTATGTACTGAACGAGTTCTGTTTTTCTATACCGAATCAAAACTGTGACTATGTGGTACCAATTTACATCAGTACTGAATATTGAATATTGGAATAACAATTTCATGCTATAATCAAATAGAAACAAAAATAAATAATAAAATTTTTACGTTTTTTGCATTTTTCGCGAACTGAGCAAGAAAAAGCGATAAAAAAATCAACTATGTGGAGGAATTATTGTGACCTTTCTTATGACTGCAGCGCCAGAATGCGAAGATACTATTCGATCACAAGCGCAGTCACAATATTTTAGTCACATCAGGTTGTGACCTATGATATGTCACAATTTCAGAATAAGGTCGAAAATTGAAAATTCAGTGAGACTTTGGAATTTTTTTTTCAAATTTTTAAATAATCAGTTACATTATCAGCATTGTATCAAAATCTACTGTAGACAAAAATTCAAACGCCATTGTGAACCATTCTTTTAATAGATAACATCTTCATCTTCGAATTTTCAGAACTGTGCAGTGTTCGGCTCAAATTCTGGTGGTTGAATATTTATTAATTAGTGTTATATGCGAGTATTTGTTGTTCTAATGGAAATGAAAAAAAGTTCGTTGAATAAAATCCTGCGCACGGGACTGGCTCTTGAGATATTCAGTACTGAATCAATTAAGTTTAGCAGAATTTAGTCAGTACTGGAAATGTTCCATTGGAGAGTTCCATATTTCAGTACTGGGCGACGCAGGAATACCGGTAGAGTGCGATGTGTGATGTCCTGGCGAAAAAGCTTTGCTAAGTTGCAAGAAAAATTCGTTTAAACAGAGTCTTGCGTTGCATGTACAATCAAAAACTTTGAAAAATAACATTTTTTAGTACAAACGTAACAGTTTTAGAAAAATCACACATAATACAGTCTTGGGAGTTTTTTGCCATACAAATTATTCAGATCGTTCACATTTAAAATGAAATACTTTTCTTTGAAATTGGAACTGAGAAAAATTTTGTATTTCAAAAAACTTTCTGGCAAGAAAATCATTAAACGAAAAAAATTATTGTGTCTGTTCAAATATTCAAAGAGTTAGAGGGGACTTTGAGGAGAGAACAGAAAAACTGTGAATTAAACAACAGCAATTTCATAACAACGTTAACGCTCTAGAGTTAATATAGCTACCTGGAAACATGCAGAAATTAAAGTGATAAGAAAGTCCAAAGACATTTTTCTGGCAAATAACTTCGTTAAGCGGATCAAATAAAATTGCTTATCACGACACGACAATGGCATTCATACAAAATTCTCGTACCAGCGAGTACTTGAATTAGTAACATCGAAAAGCCAAGCCTGCTTAAGCTGTTTAGACATTTACAGTACAATTTCATCTGCTCGAAAGAAAATAATAATTACAATAATTACATTTTTTTTAAAAAAAAGACGGAATGACAACACGCCGATTACATGCAATTTTCTTTTTCATTTTTGCGTTAGCTTTTCTGTGGATCAGTTCAAGATCAAACTCTGATATTCCCATCAAATTTCACCTAAAATTTATGGAAACGTTTTTGTTTTGTATAGATACTCTTTTGTATTATAGATACTTTTTCAACAAAAAAAATCAGATATAAATATTTTCGGTTTCACTACGAATAAATTTGGCGGCAAATTAGTTTCTTTTGATTTATACCTATTAAAAACAACTTATATCACTTATGATTTTACAACTTTTATTGGTTTCTGCAAGTATGCGAGCTAAAGATCGCACTACTATTTAGTCAGTCGCACTAGGGCTTTGTATATAGTGGCAAATGTAATTCTTATACATTCATATACCATAGATTCCCGAGTATGTACTACTACAAATTATCATTTAAGACAAACTGATGTAAGTATTCGAGTAGGTTCCGCTTACATATATGTAAGTAGTATACTACTACATATTTAACAAGTAAAACCTAATAGGATATCGCATTGAATCTAAGAGATATGGTGGAATTCGTAACAACGCCTACAACCAATTTACAGCATTAAGACTTTTAGGCGACTATGTAGAAATCCCATTGATGAAATCAATTATAATTCAGTGGCCTTATTGCTGAACCCGATACGATCAAAGTCAATGGTAAATTCTATATTTCAGTATGCCGAATTTAGGAACTTACGATTGATTTTGATCGTATCGTATTGAGTAATAAGGCCGCTGAGTTATGAGAAATGGTGGAATTAGTAAAAGTAAACCTGCCTGTTCTACACTCTTTTACAGGTTGAATATTGAGAAATCCTTAAATTTGGGTCTCAGTCTATTTTGTTCCATTATATACCTCAATTACGTCCAATACGTTTCAAGTTTGTGGCATGAACCGTTCACGATATACAAATCACGATTTAACAAATTTCTTCATATTTTTCAGGTCTGATGAGATGGGAAATTGATTCTTACTTCTGTGTTTTTTAGTGATTGCCTAAAAACTACTTCCGGTACTTTTCTAAATGTTCAACGGCGGGGGTGTAAAATTGTTGCATATGTTTTCACGAAAATTATTTATTGAAATATTTTTGTTTGTGGGTATAATCGACTAAATATGAATATTTTCGATATATTTACGTAAATGATCAGTTTAGTCGTTTCAATGTTGGTATAATGAGCGACTAATTAATGTTGAAAGTTGTATCTTCCAAATAGCTATTAAAGTGACAAAATTAACTTTCCAAGTAAAATCTTTTAATCTCGAAAAAACCGATGCTTAATTTCGACTGAAGCTGTTTTATGAACAAAATTAGAACTACCATATTAGTGAAGAAACAAAATTGGTTTTATGAACTGTATGCAATAGTGTAATTAGAGAAAATTTATCTTGTTATAATTCGTGAAAGTTACATTTAGTTCACTAACGAACATGAAAGAATCGCCGGAAATTCTACCAGCTGTAAGATTTTTTTATCAAGTTGCATAATACACCTTTTGACGATTCTAATTTATCCCATTGATAAGTAGCTCAGACGAACCTATTCCAACACAGCTTTTCAATGGCGATCTACCCAACTGAATATCTCTAAGGCCGGCACAAACTTATTGCGTTTCGCCTATTTCGCGTCATTCGCGTCTTTCTCGTGAATAGTGTGTAGAGGTTTCTCGTGAGTTTCTCGCGTTTCGTTGTTCCCGATTCGCGATTCGTGCGTTTTCTCTGCTGGAGGCGGTTTTTTCACGACATGAAAGGGTTTTGCTTGACGAGAAAGTAACGAAAAATACACGAGACTATTTTTCGTGATTTTCTCGTGAGTTTTTAGTTTTTCGTGGTTTATGTCAAAAATTTGGACTTGCATTAGTTCAGAAATTGAAAATAAGTGAACGTCACGAAATGTAGAGAAACCACAAGAACGCGAAACTTGCGAATTGTGTGTCTTTCTCATGTTCTCGCTATGTGCATGTGTTTCTTGAAATAAGACGAGAACCTCGCGATATGCGAAAAACAAGTCTGTGGCTTTATGGTGGTCTTCAAAAAAGAATCATCTGATTCCGAAACAACAACATAAAAATCTTAAAGAAATGCTGTAGCTCTGCCCAGAAAAATTGCATATTTTGTTTATTTGCATACGTAACCTTAATTTGATTATTAGGAGAACCGATTGTGTAATATATATTTTATTTACGCTGGTTATTCGCTATCTAAGTAGGTGAAAGCGTCCACGTTCTCGAAATCGTAGTCATATTTGTCTATGAATGGCGCGCATTTTTTCGTGTGTATCATGAGTTTGGGTTTTTTGGTTTTCATTAAACTCATATTTCTTTGTGGCTGAATCCAGATTCAGGAACGTCTTCAAGCTCCACAGCGTGTGGGCGTATACGCTTTTATTTGGGTGGAAATAATCACTAGTATTGAAGTGTCGTCAATCGATAGTTGAAGTTTTCTAGATGAATGAACCGAGGAACTGCACTTCCGCTGGACTACACCCGATCATTATCGCACCAGTTTAAACAATTCGCCTAACTTTAAGATTGTAAACACTCGGAGGCATTTTGACCTTCCACTTCCAGCCATTTATATGCCCGTATCATGTTCAAGTGGTGAACTTGTTCGAAAAAAACCTGCTAAATCCGTTCACTTTTATGCGGTAATTTAAAATTCGGAGGAAGAAAGTTTTCGGCTAGCAGTCAGTGCAGTATCAGACTTCAGTGCAGCGAATCTTTGATTATTACATCACTTCCGATTCATTCAGGTTCCAAAGGTAAGACATAGTCATTGGTACGTCTATGTTGTTTTAATCGATCTGAAATAAATTAATTGCGGATAGAAGCGGAGCTTAACACGATGTAGGTAGGCTCGTTTTATAGAAATTTAAAGCTATTCGAAACACCTTTAGACACATCAGGAGGGCAATTTAGTTGGGCATTTAAGTGATTGAACTCTTATTGCAGAAGCATATGGCCCAACTATTCTTGCCCAGGGGCTGTTCAAACTCAAGCGCGTCTCATGACCACTTTCACCGAACGACCACCGCAGAATCGCCAGGTGTTTTGATATTACGAAACATGTGGTTAGGTCATTTGGTATTCCGTGAAGTTTGGAGGGTACTACCTATAAATTGCTGCGGCATCTTAATACTTCTGTCGACGGGAGTACGATTCAGTCCATGTAAGATTCATAATTGAAGCGGTCAACGATAAATCTAACAATGAACAATAAAGGTTTCATTCAAATTTTCACAAATACTTCCTTATTTGGTAAAAAAAAAATTCTATCCGAGAGCAAAAAAAGTTTTTTTTCAGCATTCAAATTAAAATCCATTAACTTGAAGAGTTTTTATGCGGAAGATGCAACCAATGGTGGAAGCCTCATTGGTCATATTCCGACTTTGTAAATTTCGCTTCGTTGGTCGAATGAGTTGCATAGGGTGTCTGGGTGTCTGGTGTATTTCTCTTGCTTCCAGCGGTGCTGTTAGTTCGTCTGCGATGAATTGCAGTTTGCATTAAATAAACGAACAATTAATTTTAAATTACAGCGACGTGAAAAGACTTTCACACCAATCCAAAACCCACTGTTTTCCTCGATTAAAGCGTTTCAGTAAGTTGTAGTGATATGCAAAAATTAATCTCAATTATAAGGTAAGATATAGGCAAAGATTTTAATGAAAAAGAAAAAGAGCACGAACAAGTTAAAACAACTCCATTACTCGTAATAAGTCAATATTAAAATAGATAAAATTTAATTGTAAAATACAATTATATTGAAAAACAGTGAATTATATTAATTTTATGCCCATACAAAAATATTGACTCCTACTTATTCTCATGTTCCAATTTTATTATTCGGGTAACGACATTGCTTTAATTAGCAATTAAGCTGTTCGGTCATGGTACGGGCGTAGTAAAAAAAAAAAAAATAATAAAATATAAAAATAAATATTGGTTCCATCCCTAAAATATTAACTTTCCAAATACTCTCTTGGTTTTATATTTAAAATTTCATATATTTAGTATTCATAGCTCCTGGGATATAAACGTGTCCTTTCTCGGCTCGCCAGTCTCCCACATCACTACCTCATATGATAATAGTATTTTTCGAATACATTCATATAGCACTAATATTTACGTATCAAATTTTAAATTTTGTAATAGTTATCCGTTTTTGAAACATACATTTTTTTTATTTAAGCCCCTTCACAACTTCCGACAAAAGAAGGCAGCTTAAAAGGACTACAACATAGTTGTGTCCATTATAAAATAGAAATTACAGGCTGATTGTTATTGAAACTGTTTTTGGCATATGATGCTGTGTTTCCCCGATACATTTTTTCAACCTCCACCCCTATAGGTTGCAACCCTATTCAATGAATATTTATATTAAATGTTATATTAACCTATAATTCTCTATCAAAAGCGGATCAAACATAACTAAACCAGCATCCACGTTTTTTTTTTTTTGGTTTATTTTGGTAAACCTATACAACGCCTGAATACAGGTACCCTTCCAAATATTTTTTTCCGGCTCTTCTCTGCTCCTTTTCTTTATGACGATGTATCTACAAAGTGGTGTAACGATATAGTCAAATATGTCAGTTTTGATTACACTCCACAGTAACAAATTTATTTCATTGTTATTTATTTAAAAACATCATTAAGTGAAATTTTTTTCTTGGTATTTTAAAACACTATTTTATCACCATTAATTGTAAGGTAATTTCATGACGCTAGCATAATTATTTCAGAAGTTATCCTCATTCAACTAAAACCATTTCGTTACTTGAGGAACTCTTCTTTTTTTTAATAAAGTGTGTTTAGTGTCTAATTGGTTCTATTGTACATAATTGGGTTTAATATCGAAAAACACTCTTATTCCATTAAATTTAAAGCCTTCAGGAGTGAAAGTTAATACGATATCTCATTAGACCTAAGAAATATGTCGGAATTCGTGAAAATGTACACAACCAATTTACACCCCCTTTGTGATTGGAAAAATGTTTCACATCTAGGTGTAAAATCAACATGCCTAATAGATATAACGAAATTAGTGAAAATGTAAAAAAACCTTTTCAACTCCACCTTTGTACACCAATGAAAATATCAATTTTACTTCGACTTCTGTAGTACATCTATCCTATGTACCTACTAAGCTAGAAAGATAGTAAAGCTGTTTCTGAAGTTCAAAAAACCACCCCTGTTCCTGGATACCACAATCAAAATTTTTTTTTCTGTCATGCCTCTACAGTGGCTTAACATAGCTGTTTTTAGCTCTCAATCCTATGCGATTTTTGAGATATGAAATTCAGAATTTTTTTTGCTTTCTACCCTCTCCCACCATCATCCCTTACCTCCTCCCACAGAGATATAGAGGCTAGAGGTTTTTTTGTTCTAAAGGCTCCTGTACACTAGCATAACTTGCGACATTTCTTGCTAGAGTATTTTGGTTTTGGTTCAGCCTCCGCTCGAAAGTCTTATCGAAGCCTTATCGAAGTTAAAAATCCACAATTTGCGCTCAACAGTCTTATCGAAGCCTTATCGAAGTAATAGCCACTGGAAAATCAAAATGCGAAATTTGGTTGCTAGTTGGAATCACTTCAAAATTTGCCTTGCCTAGGCTCCTGGCATCTCAATCTGCTCACCAAAGGATCATAAAGGTATTAGTTGTATCGACTAGGAACGTTTTGCGGAAAGTAATTGTTCGTTCTTCTTTGCATTTCATTAAGAAAAAAGGAATTGCTCAATTGGTGAAATTCTTTGTATTAAACGAACAATACTTCGAAAATACTAAGGGCAGAACAATATATGTACCCCTCGTATGAAAAGTGAATAAAAAAGCAGGCCCGTGCGCAGAAAAGTATGATGGGGGGGGGGGGTGGTTTATCAAGTTCCCCCATACTAAATGTGATGACCTAAAAAAAAAAAGGGTCCTCACTTCCCTAGGAAAATAGGCCAATGGGGGGGGGGGGGGGGGTTTGAACCCCCAAACCCCCCCCCCCCCCCCCCCCGTGCGCACGAGCCTGAAATGAAGGTTTACAATTAAGGGAAAAGAAATAGGTAATACAGGTGTTTTAATCAGTTTTTTGATCCCTACAGCATTCATCCTAGTCTTAACATTATACCAATACTCGCCGCATACTATTCCAAGAATCAAGCGACGGATATGATTTAATTGAATAATTGAGCTTGTGGACAAAAAATTCTGTACCTCATGCAACGAATATTATGTATTGTAAAATACCCAAGGCTATAGTTCCTAATAATGTTGTTTTGTTCAATCTGAACATGTTACCAAAGTATTCCAATCAAATTCTCAAATCACAACATCCGACTTCCGAAATAATTAACATGTTCACATCATAGAGGTGGTCGGTACTCGTTCATAACATAATGTCGAAAATCGTATTTGTACGCTCCTTTGAACAAACGAAATGTGTAGCTAATTAGGTGTTTTATTTCGAAGTAATGTGGAGATGATATAAAATGAAAGTGTAAATGGAAATAATATCTGTGTTCGGTTGTTGGGTAGTAAAAGTAACTCGGTTTTTTTTTCTGAGATTTGATCGATATGCTGTTGCTACGATTGTTTATTAAGCAACTTAGTTATGCATATACTTTTCAATTACAGTTTTGTTTTGATGTAAATCTTCATACTCGTATATATTGAATTTATTCATTTATATTGGAGGAATTTTAAGTTCTGGTTTGATTAATTGAAATGAGCTTATAGTTTGAACGTAACTTCATCTTTTTTTTGTCAAAGATTGGAGTATGCTTATTTGAGATATGATAGAATTCCTTTCGTTGTTGCCTTTGCTGTGGTTGTTAATTTATTGGAATTTTCATAATTGTTTTGAAAAGAAAGCATTTTTAGAGATATTAAAAGGCCACAGTTCTCCTCAATTTTTAAGAGCAGAGTGTGGTCAAACTGAAATGACCACATCCCTTTCAGTGGCTTAGCTATTTTATCGCGAAGTTTAAATCATGAAGTTTTATGAATTTTGAGCATACGAGGTTCCCGTACCGGCTCTTTAGTGTATTCATAGGCACATTACGGTCGGTTCAACACTAAAAGGGCGTAGCACCAGAATACAATCTGTATGCTAATCTTTTCTTTAAGAACGAAGAAATTATATAACTATACCTAGATAATTTGAAAATTAAATATATGGGCGCAAGACGCACACTTTCTGCACGATATTCCGTCGGTTGAGTCAAATTAATTTTTAGTGTTAGATAGATTTCGGTTTATGTTTATGATGGAATTCTTGCAAGAAGCATACACACTTTTGAGTGAGAAGGTAATATTATTTGTATGTTGGAAGGGCTAACAAATCTAACAAGTTTTGACTACTGTTCAAATAGTATCTACTTTTTATCTTAAATCAAAAATCTCACAAAAAAAAAACAATTCCTTATAATTAAAAAGTAATAAAGTAAAATAAAGAAAAATGGTTAGTTAAAATTTAAAATTAAAATTTACGGTCTTTGAGAAAATGCAATTAAAAAATTTTGTGCAAAATTAAGAAAAATATTTTATTATTAAAACAATAAAGTAAAAGGGATTTAGTCGTTTTGAAGTCACAGCTCAAAAAGTGATGAAAATCATTTGTCCTTAAAACCGATATTACTCTTTAATTAATCTGGCATTGAACACCGGCAGCCTGGAAATTAGAAAATTGTTTGAGCATAGATGTTTGGAAGGGATCGATCTGTCCAGTCTGCAAATATCTTTTTACAGACTATACTCGTATATCTTCATTTGATGATCAACTAGACTGACTCGGATAAATAATTGAATAGCAGCCTAGCAGAGCTTCGAATTAATAGACATACTGATAATGAATTCCACTTTCATTTTTCAATAAGCTTCCGTTAGTAGTATAATTCTGGCTTTCTACTCGTACGAATTTGGAACTGTTCAACACCATTCACCACTGATCAAAACACTAATTCGATTTAAATATTGTTATTTTACTTAAAACGTAAGAATAATACTTTCAATTGAACTAACTACTTATAATAATTCCTAATTAAATCAAAGTCTATCTCCAAATTTCACGGTTCCTCTACTGGAAACATCTGACGGCTTCTTAGGACTATATAAATTTTGTGATCTTATCCGGTTTTTCTTTAGTCCTTTGGTCTGCAAAGTTGCTTCATTTTTCCTTGAATTTTTCTCTTCTATGAAATTTTGGCTAGTTGATGATTCCACTAGACTCCTTGGTGAGGTGCGTTCAACTAATTGGAAATTTTCGCCATCGTTCGACGGGGCTAAACTCGAAGGTGTACTAGTTAATTGTTCACTTTTGAATTTCTTAATAAAAAATTCTGGATAATTTGGCGGCTCCTCTGTGGTTAGCTGGATAATGTCCGTGTCTTTTGTCTTCAAATCTTTTTTGTAGCGTTGAGTTATTTGAACGGTCTCTTCAGCGGAGTTCTCGGTTACGTCGTAGGAATTTGGGGTATGTTCCCTTAAAACGAACGGTTTGATATTGGTATGCAGTTCACTTAAGGGCTGGGAATATTTCAACGAGGGTAGCAATGCTCCAAACTTGGTAACTGGTTTCCATCCATCTAGGGATGTTATGTTGCCAACGATAACTTCGTCCTGTGTCGTTTCACTTTCGAACCCTTCCGAGTTCTTCTGCCCTTTCTCCCATTCTCGAAGAGCAAGTGCTTCAAACATTTTGTAATCTTCAGGAATCGATTTTGACGGAAAATGGTTCGCAGGGAGTGCGTATGGAAATCTGTTCTTGATCGGTCTATTGAAGCTTGGCGATTTTCGGAACTTCTTTTTCGACGGGCTTTTTATAATGTATTTGATCAAAGTGGATTCTACTGGTTGCAACCTTTGAGAATTCTTAACTTTTTGATTTCTGCCACCAACCATCCTATTCACCACATGCACCCCGTCGGTCATTCCATGCATCAACGCATACGCGCTTTCTTCAATTTCCGGCCACATAAACCGCCGTACTTGAACACCAGTTGAGTCAAGCTGCATTCATAGGCGTTTTATCCAAATATCTGCTAGATTTACTTTCTTTCGACGACCTTGAACTTGTGGTAAGTTGCTTGTGGCGCGGTAGCCTACTTGGAGTTTTGTTTTGAATTTCAAATCAGTGAAATTGAGTTTTTTTTTTTCAAATTCGGATACTTACGGTGTAATTGGTTTTGCTTGAACTTCGAGACTGTTGAACGCAAGCAAGACTGCAAGGACGCCGACAAATAAAACCGTACTCCGGATTAAACTCTTAATTATTTAAATTAGACGAAATTAGACTAAATTACAGAGAAGTAGTTTAATCAACTTACAAAAGATGACGATAGCATTGAGGTTGTAGGTTTTAAATACTCCTTCTAGATAAATATAGGTACTTTGTAACTCTAATGCACTCTTAGCAATGGCTACTTTTCATTGATGCAGATATTTATAACAAGAAGTTTCGATTTACCTGCTTGCTACCATTTCAACAGCTGGAAG
This sequence comes from Beris chalybata, assembly GCA_949128065.1. Classification (NCBI taxonomy): domain Eukaryota; kingdom Metazoa; phylum Arthropoda; class Insecta; order Diptera; family Stratiomyidae; genus Beris; species Beris chalybata. The sequence goes on along the minus strand of OX421895.1, from coordinate 4,113,993 downwards.
CGGGAGCCGATAATAAACTGCAATGTACGGATAATTGCCAGCTTACTACGATCTGGCGATATCGCCGCTGCTAATTAGAAAATCACGCAAACGCAACGCAAGCGAAATTCAGAAGCGGCCAATGCTAAGGTCATTGTCTGCCGGTAAGATGCGTTTTACCTCTCAAAGCGGTAGCTGTAGATATACGCACGTAGTCAAATTTCGATTCCGTATTGCGTTAAGACGCGGTGTTTCCGGCGGTAGCGATACCTTTGCGGATGGTGTTGTGCTTCTTAGAAGTTAAGGCCATCATTGGGCGCTCCGATTTAAACTGAACCTTGACCTCTTCAATCATAGTTTTGTGCTATCATCAGCTATCGCTCTTTGCGTTCGTGCAGTTGTGTACTTGATCTGAACACACATTTTCATACAAGAAAAACAATTTGATCTTTAGTTTCAAGATTGAGATGCAAAATGAAGGAGTACAGTCAATTTTGTTATTTGTTTAAAAAGAAAATTATTAAAATTTGTGATTGATATAGAAAATAGAAAAGTTGGCTATGAATGATGCCCGAAGAAAAATGTAGCTTATAATTTTTTTATTCCAAATTCAAATTCATATTTAATTCCAATAATGTAAATTTCTCTTGAATGATAACATTGCTTTAAGTGGTTAGGCTGACGCCTCTTCAACTATTGGTTACATTAGTTTAGCGTGTGCTACTGATATTACTGGTATTGATTTTTAAGGAAAATTGAAAGCAAAAACCTTATGAATTAGCTAAAACCATGTGCTTAAATTAATACTATATTGAAACTAAAACTTAAAGTTTTATATTCCGTGAAGAAGCCTGTGTGCTACAAAAATTTCCAATCTATAATGAAATTTCGGCGTACGGCGTCTGCGGCGGACATACATATTTTTTTTTTACTTTTTTTAACTGGACTATAAAGACTTATCATAAATCCACTTAATAAATGCAAAATAAGGCTTAGCTTACAAAATTTTTTGGGTTTTATAATAAGTTTAATAAGAAAAAACAAAAGATTTAAGCCAGAAACCCGAATTGTTTGTTTTTTCGTGGCTTGATTGTGTGCATCCCGATGATTGATAATATTTTTGGGATTAGTGTTGTGAGTGGTAGTTGGAATCTATATCTCTGGAACTGCACATTATAAACAATCTCAGTGTGAGTTAAATATCATCATCGTCAATGGCGCGGCAGCCCAAATCAAGCTAGGGTCTGCAGGATCTCGAGCTAAATAGACCATCATATATATTTTTTCCCAAAATAAAATGTCGAAATTGCAACTAGAATCCAAAAGATTCAACCAAAAAGACATAAATATTAACCATTATTATATCCAACAAATAATCAATTTGATTTGGGCATTAGGAAATAAAGGCCGAAAATGCGTACTAGAATTTGGATCTAATACGAGGAACACAGGGCTGTCATTTCAGTCTTTTCCAGGGGGGGGGGGGGGGCAAGATGTTATGAATGCATGTATTTTTATATATAAATCTCCAAATGTTATATATAATATATGAAAATACCAAATTCTGCCCCCCCCCCCTCAAATGACGTCCCTGGAGGAACAGGTTTAAATTTATATATAAGCAAAGTGTAAGTTGCCAAAACAATAATAATTGTTGTTCATCTCCATTCTAGAACGTAAAATTTGGGATTTGTTGTTGCTTGTGCATGCATCTCCTTAGTTCGCTATTCACTTAAAAACAGGTTTCAAGTAAAACAATAAATCAAATGACAAATCTTATTTTTCATAATTAGTAGAAGGGCAGTGTATAGGAAACTTTCTAATTGTTAATTTAAGCCTACTTATACTTGTTTATAAACTATAATTTTAGGTGGGTATGTTCCATGCGGATATGTGATAAATTTAGTGGAAATTTTAGAAATATAGCATATAATGTTCACTACGGAGAAGAGTAGTAAAATCAAAAAAAAATAGTAGATCTTCTCCAATTTTCACTGCCTTACTTTATAACGACCTCTCGTTATAGCCTATAGACCTACACATTATGACGAAAAATATATCTAATACGTAGTTGACCACATAAAGTTATGGGAATTCCCCGATATTTTTCGTTGTTATCTTCGGATTTATTTGGAACTATGAAGTGCGCTGCGACTATTTTCTGAATAGATCGTACCAAAACAGAGTTAGGTACGTATAGTACGTAAAGCATCGGTACTAACGTGAGTCCACCTATTGCATAACTAAAAACTGTGATCTGACGTATTACTACCAGAGTTTCGTTTAATTGAATTATTTAATTGCGACGTCTCTGTAAGGTATCAAAATTGATTTTAAAAAATTACTATCCGAAATAGTGACTCTCTCGAAATAGTGAAAAACCCCTGCATCCATTTGATCGAAATATCGCGAGTCCATTATGTTTCATTTTGCTCTTAGAAAGATCATTAAAAATTTAAATTAATGAAGTATTGAAATTATGTATTGTATATGAATAATTATAATACACACATTGAGTTTTATAGATTTGAAATTTCACACTGTTATAAACTGCAACTTTCGTCGAATGCGTACATAAATTATTTTCTCGGACTAAAAAATTTTGAGGTTGTTGCCTTTATGAACTATACATCCATGTTTGTCTCCTATATGTACGAGTATATCTAGACTTAAAAACGAGTTTGAAAAATATGCTCTTTTAATAAATCATGTCTCTTTTTTTTTTAATTCACTCTGAACACAAACATTATGTCGTTTGTTTGGACCTCAGTAGCCTATTACGTGATAAGTCGTTGTGGGTTCGATTTCAACCTGAGTTATCAAACATAGTTTATGAAAAAATCGCATTGTGAATAACTTAAGCGCATTAAAAAGCGTGAATTTTGCATCCTGTTTCATTAAAGGAGCGTAAATGGGATTCTGAAAGAAGGCTTTTTGATATGAGATTACGTTCACTTAAGCTAGTATTACACTGTATGCCAGGTGGTCAAATATTTGACCATACAAATTTGACCGAATTTCGTGTCAAATATCCATTTGTCACGCTGTCCGATTGCGATATTACACTATCTGACATATTTGACAAAATCGTAAAATTTTCTCTTCGTGTCAAACGGTCAAACGCTATCAGGTCGGAACGAAATTCTGACTAGATTGTTCAAATCTAAATCGACGTGTTGGCAGACATCACACAAATAAAAAAAACCGAACTACAGCACTTGAAATAATTAATTATATAATTATTGCTATAACTGATTGCGACAAAAAATTTTCATCAGTGACATTTCCTACCCATTTGACCCATTTGCCACAACTGTTTTTCCAGAAATCGCAAACGGTCAAATGTGGTCAAATGAAACATTTTGTCAAACAGCATTTGACCATTACACTGTCTGACACCATCTGACAGCATTTGACAGCGAAAATGGTCAAATATTTGACCGCCTGGCATACAGTGTAATACTAGCTTTAGTGTAAGAATTAATAAATCCTAGTGAACAACCAAATTGAACCAAAATTGGTTAAAATGTTAGATGATCTTCAGTAAATTATAATTAGTGGAAATAAATTTTGATTCCATATCGCTCATATGGAGAAAACCTTAGCACTATTGAAAAGCTGTTAGGACGTTTCAGATAGTAGGCATGATGCACCCTCTTAAGAGTCAATCCTTCTTCAGATCTAGTCCAACAGGGTTATACAGTGAAAATTTTCAACAGTCATAGCCTCAATAGCAGTAGCCAGGATAACGATCGATCCCAGTTGGGCTTTCTTGTTGGGGTTTCGCATCAGGAGCTCCTCTGATACCGAAAACAACCTTATTCATATAATTAGTTTTAACTCTTGTAAAAATAAATTGTTCACAGTGAAAATACACCTCAGTAACTGAAATTATTTCTTCGTTCCGATTTACCTATCCTCTCATTTAGTTGGTTACATCTGAGTGCACTTGCGATTGTTCAATTTTAAACAGCGCGAGTCGGTTGAATTTCAAATTGACTGAACATCGCCAATTCTTTTTTCGACTCATCCATATTGGCATAATATAAATTACTTAAGATCCGACTATTTGTTTACCTCTTTCAACTTATTAGACGGGCTTTAAGTTAATTGATAAATGTTTAATTGTTAAGTATTATGCACATATTTTGATTATTTTATTTTCTTTCTTTTCGTAAGTCTGCACCAACTAACACTACGATGAATTAGAAGCAAATTTTCATGTGGAATTTCCGCTTGCATTCATCATAATAAAATTACGTAAGAGTACCCCCTCGATATCTCACAGTGAAACTCATTTTAAATGTATCCCAAAAGTGACTGGCTTTTTGAGAGCAAAAAAAATGAAGAAGTTAGACACATCCACAAAAAAAAATATGAAAAACTATGAACCGAAGAAAGTTCACCACATCCAAGCATCTTGACTACTCAATTTTTCTTCTTTACACATAATTTTGAAATAATGGAAATAACACAGAAAATAGCTGACATTATGCGCATATAGTCGAATTAGTTCGGCTCAAATGATGCGGAAAACTGTGAATTTAAATGAAATAAAAAAGTTTGAATAAAAAAAACTGATTTAAAAAAAAAATCGCAAATTGACGGGCTATTGTAACGAGACAATGTGGCGATCGCGATCGAATAGTCATTATAAAATACACCTGCTACGTGACCATCATTAGGTCGTGCTGATGATTAAATCGAAAACTTGTTAGACCACATAGTGAAATGTGTGGTGAGTATCTCTAGCGAGGCAACGGAAGCTATGCGATAATCTGATCTATAAAAGTGAAAGGATCAAAACAACGGAAACAACTTTTCGGGCTCTGGGATCGGCTTCAAGCTGATTTGATTCAAAAATGAAAAAAAAACGGGCTTCAAGTATTTAATACACTTTACAATTATAGCGCCACTTTCCGATTAATTTTTGTATTAATACATAAGTAGCTTAAGTTTAATTCTATTATACAATTCTAAGGGCATAATGAAGTATTTGATTTTTTGTTGCTGTTTGAAAGTGCTGAAATAGGGTCTCATTCAATGAAAATCGAAATGTAGTGATTTTTAATTAACTCGGATACCTGTTGCTTAGTAGCGATCTTTGTCCATTAGAATTTCTTTTCTTTTCCGTTTTAGAAATCGGATGAGAAGTTAGAATAGATAAACATATATGGCCGTCAAAGAAACCACTTTTTTTTATTGAGACAGCTTATGCTAGAATGCTGAAACTTGAAATTTATATAGAGCTTTGATAGTGAATCCAAAAAATTTAGATTACGACATCTCATGAACCAATTGTGCAAAAAAAGAAAATTTCGGTTTGTGTAGACAAGTCGACAAAATGGAGTTCGCTGAAAATAATTTTTATAGGGAGGAGGTGCTGCATGGAAGTGGAGGTGATAAGAATTTTTCTAAAAACTCAAGTCTCATATCTTAAGAATAGTTTAAGACAGATCCTTTTTCCCGGGAAGCAGGCCTAATAGACCCCTAGAAGAAAGTGAGAGGCATAGGAGGTGAGGTTGAACAAGAAAAAGTTTAAATTTTTATATATCGAGAATACATAATGATTGAAAGGTGAAACTTTGTGTTCAGATAGAGTTTTGGGCCATTCCATCAATATTCGCCAAAAATCACGAAATTTGTGACCTTGCCATCTCCGATTCTTTTGAAAATTTTTGTTCTTGAACTAGTGAAAAGAAAAATAATAACTGAAATTCAATTTTTGTTTTCTACTTCATTTTAGTTTTCATGAAATTACCCTTTTGCTATAAAATAATTGGATAAAGGACAAAACCCTTATCCTTGAAAACAAATTTCAATGATAATTTTCATTTGTATTTTTTTACATTGCGACAACCTTGATGATGTAGATAGAAACAAAAAATTTAATTTTAATGATTTTTTTCACTAGTATGTATATATAAAAATTTTCAAAGGAATCGGAAATGGTGAAATTACAAATTTCGTCATTTTTGGCGATTCTTGATGGAATAATCCATCAGTGGCATGTTAATATTTTCACGAATTTCGTCATATCTCTTAGGTCCTCCGAATATTGAGTTAACTTTTATTCTACGAATTCTTCATATAAGAGCCTAGAAAGTGTTTTCAGGATTCTTTTTTAATTGGCCCCTAAGACGGTGTAAAGGAGTTTTATACCTACATTTTCACGAATACATTAATTTTCACGAATCCAGCCATATCCCACAGGTCTGATTAGACATCTAGAACTGTTCAGTTTCCCGAGTTTGGTATATAATCGACTAATACTCGTTTTTAGGTTTTTTGTTTTCAACCCCTAAGAGGGTGTAAAAGGGTTGAACACGTTTTCATGAATTCCGTCATATCTCCAAGAAGAGGGCTTTTCATATTTATATAAAAATTATTTTCAGGATTTTTGAGTATTCAACAAACATGTTGTAAAGGGGTTGCATACATTCTCACAATTTTCATCGACCCTTAGGTTTGATAAGATATAAAATTGGTTCTTACTTCTACGGGCATTTCATGTAATGACCTAAAAATCTATTCACCATTTTTCGAAATTCAAACCTCAAGTGGTGGAAGAGATTGCTTACGTTTTCACAAAATTTTAAAAATCGCTAGTGTCTGATGGGATATCAAGTAGCCTAAAAAGTATTTCGCCATTTTTCGAAATTCATCCCTCAAGTGGTTGTAATGGGTTTGTAGACGTTCTCTTAATTCGTCATATCCATTCCCAAGGAGAAATTATGGTTCATATTTGGTTTACTGCGACTTCGTCGTGGTGTTTAAAAATATTTCTGATTCGCCACAATGATTCGAATCTGCAACGTTTTAGTGTCTTCCATTTATCGAATGTGAAGGACGATCTGAATCCCGAATCCCGAATCACTGCAGCCTCAGTGTGTCTATTGAGTTTATCCTCCCTTGTAACAACTCACTCAGCCTCAGGACGATTAAATTAATGAATTTGAGTATGCTCTTGAGCGAGTTAGATGGGGTCCAATAATTAATCTATGATTTTATTGGTAATGCCTATTCTAAGATATTCGGTATTTCTTAATAAGCTTAATTGTTGTTTAAGTAAATTATTCGCAACAGTAACGAATCTATGTATGTATGCTCTTAGGACAAGATGGTCTTGAAGCAACCTTCAGCCCATCTTTTCACCAGATTGTTAGTCGCTCCACTGCACCCCCACTCGGTGGGGGACAAGTAATCTCTTGGGCTCTGAAAGTACATGCAAAAACTTATTTTCTTAACTAATTTTTATGAAAATATGAGAAATGCTACAATTTGATCGCCAAGTGTTGTGCCCTGCTCTATGCGCTCCATTGCCTGAGCTGCTTTTACTACGTTACTTTTTTGCTTGGTCCACCAATCGGATATACACATAACATTGTGGTTGGTGAATTTTTCTTTTTTTATTAATAAATAATTTTCCATAGATCTCTGCTTCAAATTACAACCTCAAACAATAAATAAATGTGCCGGTATTTGGGCAAGCGCGCTTTATATAAGAGAAATGGGTGCACAACGCCGTCCATCAAAGAAAAGAAAAGTTAACTGTCGCACAGCTGTGGAAGTCCCTGGAATCATATCGGCTTAAAGCTAGACCAGCCCGGATTTGTTTACATAAGTTTTACGGTCGTTGCCTATAGTCTGTCTTGAACGTTCCAAGTCTGCTTTTCATTAACATCGAACAAAGATCACCTCTGAGACTGATCTAGTGTAGTAGTGATGCTTGCTTGCGTGCAGAAAGTTATGGGAACATTGTAAAAAGCGACTTAAAAAAAAAAGTCGTTGAACGAGTGGCTCCATCTTTCTGCATGCAATCTCTGTGGTCAAGGTGCCCGCTCATGAGGAATCTCGTATATAAGTCAGAAATTTCAGATTTTGACCATCAAATCACACTCAACCGTCACACGGACATATCGTGATCTAACCGACCAACTTAAAGGATTAAAAACTTTCTTCGTATCATGGCATCTCAATTAGTGGTAGGTTTTTCGAGTACAACATTATTTTAAATGAAGGGACGTATTTTTTACTTGAACGTTCTCTCCAATTGTAGCTCGTTGCAGCGGTTCTCTTGACTGTGGTGGTCCTGTGTCAGGCTGGAGGATTTGGCGGCGGCGGCGGTGGACATAAACATGTCGTTATCCACGTTCCGCTGAAAGTAAAAACGCATCATCATACGCACACAGTATACAAACACGTTCACCATGGAGGCGGCGGCACGGAATACAAACTTCTTGGATACACCTACGGAGGACACGGCGGTGGACACGGTGGTGGACACGGTGGTGATATCGGTGGTGGACATGGTGGTGACATCGGTGGTGGACATGGCGGTGACATCGGTGGTGGACATGGTGGTGGTTTCGAAGGAGGCTTCGGAGGTGGTCATGGACACAGTGGATTTGGAGACAGTGGCTTCGGATCAAGCGGTGGTGGATATGAAGCCAGTGGTCACGGCGGTGGTGGATATGGTGGTGGCAGTGGCTTCGGTGGCAGTGGTCACGGAGGTGGCTTCGGCGGCAGTGGTCACGGAGGTGGCTGGGACAAATAAACTCCATAAGTCCCTCGGACTTTCGTGATTTTTCAATGCCGACACCGACCAAAATTCTTGAAAACCAAAACTGCATTTGTTCATGTTATATGTGTATTGTAAATACCTTCGAGCCCAATAAGGACCACCGCTCTCCATTTCACCATTGAGATCATTGTAGATAATGTGCCTGCCTAGTTCATTAATTTTTAATGTCTTGTAAATAGTAGTGATCATTACTTTTGTTATTTGTTGCATAAATGTTTAAGCGTAGCACTGATTGACGTCATCAACCTGTTAAGTTTTAAGTTAAGTGTTACACACCTGACTTTTTAATTCTTTTTTGAATTAAATAAAGTTATTTTTATTGATAAAAAAAAATTTGCTTTTGATTCCGGTTCTTGAATATTTTGAGGGAAATTTGGGAAAACTATTTCAGCAGCACTTCTTGTAATTGGAAATCTCTTTTACGATGAAAAGTTGTATATCTTACTAAAAACTGAAGTGTTCATATCTTGCGAAGTGTTAAATTAAATGGTTTTCGAATCAATTCCCAAGTCCAATTCTAGGCAATCCTTTTCATTCCGTTCGGAGGAGTTAGACGATCGACGATTACATAGAAAGCTCTTTAGAGTAAAACCCAAATTGATATCTCATCAGACCTAAGTGATATGTCGGATTTCGTAATAACGTACAAATTAATTTTACACCCTCTTAAGGGTTGAATATCGCAAAGTAGTGAAAATATTGTTTATATATAAAGCCCAAAGAAGCAAAAGCGAATTCGATCTCATTAAACGTAAACCTAAAAGATTTATCGAAATTCGGGAATACTGGAAGGACGAAATTCGTGATTACTGAAAAGAGGAAATTCGTGAAAAATTGAATGAATGGGGTTGAATTTATTTAAGGCCTTTAGAAGTAAAAGTGGGTTCGATATCTCATTAGACCTAAAAAATATATCGGAATTCGAGAAAATTTACATAGTCACTTAATACCTTCTTAGGGGTAGAATATTAAAAAATGTTTCTAGGTTTTTATATACACATCCCGCAAAGATAAAATTAATTTGAAAGCACAACATACCAAAAAGATATAGCGAAATTCGTTTTCACGAATATCTTTTTATTTCACCTACGTACGCCAAGAAAAATCTTAACTTTTTTTTTGCCACTCTTAACCGTAACTCTTAACATATCTTAAAAGCTCCTTGCGATGTGACCTTTGAAATATCATAGCTGTAGACCTCTGCGATTACTAAGCAAGATTATTGAATGAATGGACCAACGAAAGTTTGAAATTTGATAACAGTCGATTAACGACTTTTTAAAATTCTTTTTCGATGGTAACCGTAGGCCAACTATGCAGTCCACATTTCCACTTTAACTGCATTCCTTTTTTTCTGTAAATTTATTATTACATAAAAAAAATTACATAAAAAATACAAATGAATTCATTATAAAATGTAGGTACTATACACTCATCACAAAACAAATATATAAAACAGTGGAGGCGGCACGGCGCTACTTATTATTAACCTGAGCGGACAATATATTTCGGTTTTTTTTTTTAAGTTGATTGCGGAAGAGTTCAGCTATACTACCAATAAGTAAGGATCTGTACCCATAAAAGTTTATATAATTGTTAAATATTGCGTACAATATTTGCAAGTAATCGGAAGTCTTTTGTTATAACCGAAAGCGTCTAAAACGCAGCATGTAAGGTTACTGCTAACAGATCACTTTCCGGTTTTTTCTTTGAGTCCAAGTAGTTTCAACTATTACCAAGTTGTTGTCAAGTATTCATTAATAACTAAATTGTGATTTTTACAACAACTAACTACTTGTTGACTTTTTTGCCGACTTTTTCTTTGACTCTTTTTTAAGCAAACAACACTCTACACAAAGTGATACCATATATGAACTTATCATAAACATTTGAACTTTAATTGTTCAAATATATTTATATTTGATTGTACTTTATATAGGTGGGTCTTAATTCATCAATTTGAGAATTTGTTATATGTGTATCACGAACGTTTTATGCTAGAAAGTTGAAATTTAAAACTACGAATATGTAGTAGGAAAGTAATGACATTTCAGAGAATGAGGCATATGATAGTCAATGAGAGAAGAGAATAAAGCTAATTGGCCGTATTGCGAATGTCACGTCGCGTCACTTCGATGCCGATTTGACATCGACGCATGAAAATGTGATTGTGTATGTCGATTGTCATCACTTTGATCGTCATTTTTCGTCGATGACGTTCCGAGTCCGTGACGCCTGAAGAAAATTAACGTTGATGCAAAAATGCAAGTATAGATTTGACAAAAAGATGTTTCTTTCCTTATTTTGATGGATTCGCAACAAGTAATCGTCATTAAAAGCGGTGTAGATCGACACACATTAAAGAAATATGGCTCAAATTTTCGGCACTGTAAAATTCTTTGGGACTACCGTCACGAGATGCAAGCAGAAGTGAGAGCCAAAAATGGGCCGAACAAGATGTAGAGCTTTTCCACTTTAGAAAAAAACATTATCCGCATCTTAAATTTGAATGTAGCATTTGATATAGCAGAAAAATAACGTCACGTAGGCATACAAGAACTTAAATTCACAATTTACAGCTGATACATACATATCAATATGGCAATGCCATTGAGTCACGTCGATGGAGTTACACAATCGCTTTTTTCGATCGACGTGACACTTCGCATCGGCATCGAAGTGACGTGACCGCGGCATTCGCAATACGGGTGTTTATTTTACTTTATAATATCTTTTGAACAAATAATACCAGAAAGATAAAATTTATTCTAAGCATAAAGGTTTATAAGTGGAGTTTATCAAATACAAAATTGTTTTTGGAGAGGGGAGGATCATGAAAGTGGGGAATAGGAATTTTTCAATAATAAATAATTCTTATAAGTATCTTAAGAGGCGTAGCAGATATGGTGTTTAAATTTTGAAATGAGTTACATCAAGCAGCAAAAAAAAAATTTTGAGGGCAGATTTTTTGGCAGAGAGTGGAAAAAACAATTTTAATTTTTTTTTTCTCGAGAACCACTGAGGATAGAAAGCTAAAACTTAATATTTATATATTACCTGTATATTGATAAGAGAAGATAAAGCCCGCGGGTTGTGAAGTAATTGTGTATTTTTTCACGAATTCCGACATATTTATGAGATAAAAAAAACGAATTATGTATACATATAAAATGCACAGAACTTTGACCCTAAAAATCATAAAGTTACGCTAATACTGTCTGCTGATTTTTCAAAAATAAAAAGTAATAATAAAACGAGGAACTGAGAAAAAAGAAAATTAGAGTCCTAAAATTATTTGACATATCGAGAGTAGTACATTTTTTTTACCTCATATTTGTCATAACAAAAATCTTAGAAAACTAATAAATTTAGTTTAATCATATTAAAAGTTACTTCTAGAACCTAATTTCCGAATAATAATAATAATAATCAATGGCGCAACAGCCCAAACCGGGCCTAGGCCTTGAAGTAATGCTAGAGTTACTTCATTGCAAGACCAACGGAAGACTAGGAGGTGAAGTGGTCAGCTACACGCTCGTCCGTGATTATTACCCCGATTTATAGCTGAGTGAACTGGTAGTCCGGCACCCAATACCATTCTCGAAAATTACTTGTCGCCAAGCAGATTCGAACCTGGTACCAGGTGCACTGAAGGCAAGTGCTCTAGCCACTAAGCCACCCAGACTACCGAATTTCCGAATACTTTGGATATATTAGCTCTAGACCCCTTTTAGGAGGTATCAAATCGATCTCGTTTTGAAGATTGTGGTAAGTAAATATAAGAAGGTCGTTTCAATGCTATTTCTTTTAATAAATATATGCTAACGAGTCAGTAACTTCATTAAAAATGTCGACTTATACACGATCAGTCAACTCTTTGGGAATTAATATGCATTTATTGATACACGTAATAACTGCCCATATTTTTCGCCTTGGCTTGCGCTCAAAGAAGTACTTTCCGTAGGCATTATTCAATGAATTTGTACTTTCATCAGTCCACACTCCACAGTAATTATCTTGAAAATTTAACCGATTTGTTTATGTGGTCTAGAGCATATTTCATCCTCCATCTCACGATTCTTAGAATAATATATGGTTGCTGGCGAGCAACATGTGTCTTAATTCCATCGTTTTTTAGCTTTCTCCGAATGGTAGTTAATAGTTTTGATCATTAAATGTTGTTTGGAAAATTATGAAGAACAAGGTAATGATCTCTTATTTGAGTGAAAAATTGTGAAAAGTGAAGAGTTATGATCCTTTTTTATAAATCAAAAGCAGTGTGTAAACGATTGTGGTGCTGACTGGACTCAGCACATGCAGTATATAAGCGCAGCATGGCTTGTACACGACGATCAGGTTTTTTCTTACTGCGAGAGCGAAACAACGTTCAGTCTATTGGATAGAGCAGTTATAAAGAGATTTCCATTGCTAACAGCCTCATAAGAGAGAGAACGAAAAAATGACTGAGATTAACTGTATTGATTTATTTTGTGCTTAGTAATAAATTATTTAATTAAGACCAAAGAAAAGATTCGGAATTCGTGAATTTAGTCTATTGAAAACCCATTAGGGTACGAATATGTTTAAGTTAATCCTGCAATAGATTTTAGGCGATTATAAAAGAACCACGTGATGATAATTAAAATAAATACGAAATCTCAATATTAAACGTGTGAAACTCCTAAACACTTTGTTAGGCTCAAAATCTTGAAAACAATCTCTAGGCGCTTACTAAGAACTCTGTGTAAGTAAAACTAATTCGTTCAAACCTAAGAGATATCACAAAATTCGTAAAAATATTAGCACCTCCTTAAAACTGATGTTTTTGGCCCAGCTTTGAACTCAGATGAAAATTTGAAATGTTTGTTACTATGCTATGTAAAAATTATAATGTTTTACTATCCACCAATCCACCTTCCAGCTGACAGACTTACAAGAAATTTGTTATTTCTTTTATGAGGTCCACTGGCCCTAAAAAACAAAATTTCTGGGTAGCAAACTTTTTTGAAAGTTTCGGTTGATCACAGCATACACTTCATAATTAGAAAAATCAAAACGGCGAAGATCAGAGGTAACTTACCTGCCGACGACCTTGATACTTTCACAAAATTCTTCAGGAAAATTTCTTTGGGTTCTGATATTATGGCGAACAACGGTTACAGACGACATGGAAACATATAAAACACTGAAAAGGAACAATAAAAATTAAGAAAAGCGTAACATGAGTTGTGGTTGGTCAACATCAAAGCGAAGAAACCGGAGCCGTCTTTTCATCAGAAGAAATTCGCATTCTTATATTTCTGTTCGGATCAACGATTTTCGTGCATACAAGGGTGATCAAGTGGAAAATTTGAATACGCGACCGAAACACGACTAGTGAAAATATATTTTGCAAATTTTGAATTTTATCTTAAAATTACCTTCGCAAAAAACCAACTGCTCCGAAACGAAATCATAGCGCGTATAATCGAACCGCCCTTTTTTCTAGACCCATTTATTTTTATAAATTGTTGTATACCCACCCACATTAGTTCAAGATCTGTTCTCCGGTGGCGAATGTAAGGCATCTTTCAATCATTTCTCTATTCTACATATGGTAGAAATTGGATATGTGCAACGCATGTCTGGTCTCTTTTCTATTACACAAAAGTACCCAATCGAATTCTGTCTTTTCCATTTTTTAGCGCAAAACTTTTGCATACAGCGACCATGACGATGTAAGTAAGTTGGAAACGGTCCAGCGAAAGGCTATAAGAGTGCAAATCTTGATGCAAAAATTGTCATTCTATTGTTGAGATTTTGTGCGGTGGTCATTAGAGAAATGCGTTGCAAGTAAACGGATCAAACAGTTCAAAGTGCCTTGTAAAGTGCGTTGGTGATTTTAAAATGTTAAAGACAATATTTTCGATTGTTCTCTACTGTTATCTTCTGCAATTTGATTTGATCTTAGGAGACGATCATGAGTAGTAAGTATCGATACAGTTTTAGCTCCGAAATCCTGTGTAACTTTTCACCTTTTGCAGCATTCATATAAAACTCCATTTACCAGAGCTTTCAAAGAAACACACGCATTTCAAGACGGTCTTTAAACATCACTATAATCCGAAGAAGAAGTCAAAAGTGCAATCATTGGTTAATACGATCGAGCCAGACGGAAGTTACTCACTACTGAGTAACGCGTACTCTTTGCCTTCAAACTTCTTCACTTCTTTCAACGTTCTCGACTCCTGGATACCACCTCTAACTAAGGAAGCTGGAGAAATGAAGGCTGTAGTAAAGCCCCGACTCCGACTACCTATCATGAACATTAACTGGGATGACATTCAAACTTATCCGAAATATCAGCCTCCGAAAAAATCTCAATTTTCAAAATACCAGCACTACAAGATAACCGATCCGGATTACGACTATCCTAACGCCGAGAAATTTGAACAAAACCCCAAGAACTACGAGGACGATGAGGACGAGTATACGATGACTGAAGATTCCACTCGCGAACAACCGATGGCAGTTCAAATGCAGTTTAAGGATACCGACTACACTATCCCGAAGCGATACAGTGCATTTTGGTCGAGACCGGATCCTTCCGATCTTCAGTCTGATATAGAGCAATGGCCGCCTTCAGCAGTTAGCACTGATCAGTTAGGAACGCGAGACTTAACAGATTTGGATACAATGTCACAATTTAAGAGTTTGAAGAACACGGACAACATGACTCCAAAGGTTCGATACGAACACGGAACACGGGGAAGAATAAAATCACAGAATGCCAAAATGAAAACTAAAAAACGGAAACGTATGGAAAACTTTTGAAGATACCTTTCATCGATTTTCCTATAACACTAAGCCCACGAGTATTCGTAGATACTACCTTACACTAACTCAGATTAAGATTTTTAGAATAGTTAGTTAGTTTGATTTTTATTTATTTATAATTCAATTTTATTCACGTGTATGTTATTGTTGTTAAGTTTTGAATTTGAATTAAAAATTCTGTTTTTTTAGTCCTTGAATTCGGGACAATTTTGAAAGACCACCTATCTAAAGTACACCTTATTTTTTATAATTTTTTAATAAATACGAAAGAGTGCAGCATCCTTCGAGTAACTGCCATGAATTGAGAAGTGGATTTGATAAATGTGGAGAAGTATTATATACTAGAGATATACCATATGTGCAAACAAAGTATTTTTTTAGTGGAAGAAGGTCGGAGTGTAACAGAACGATATTTTTGGGAAGTCAAAAAGTAACTCTCGTAGATTCGAAAAAGAAACTGAATGTATGTGCGATTTTCACAATAACTTCCAACATGGAGGGTAGTTCCTAGCTCCTTCACCCTTCCAGAACTTATGAACTCCATTAGGGTAGCTTTAAGAAAATAGTGCCTAGGAACTAGAGATGGGCAAAGCAGTTCCTTTTAGTGAGTGAGTGAACTCTGTTTCACTCACTGAAAGAAACTAGTTCAATGAACTAGTTCGAGTTTCTTTTGAAGATCACTTCACCACTAGTCACTAGATTTTTTTAAGTTCGGAGTGAATGTGAGGACCTAAAAAAACGTCCTCACTTCCCACGAAAGGCACTCATTCCTTTTCAAGCTTCACATCGCAAAGGAACTACTTCCTTTTCAACGTGTGTCACGTGGTGAAACGAACTACAGTTAACAAAAAGGAGTGAGTTAGTTCACTCACTCACTTCATTGAACTGCTCTTTTGGAATAGTTCACTCATGAACGACTCATCTCTACTAGGAACTACTGTTTCTCTTCATAGTTGCAATAATTCGGACGTCGACACAGAATTTTTGGTTTGTGTGTGGTCACAATTTTTAAACCATATTTTATTACTTGCGATAAAAGAGAAAAGAGGCTGCAAATAAGGAGGCTTTTGGTAGAACATGTCATCTATACCGCCTCTTTGTATGAATCCGAATCTATAACACTAAAAGCTTATCCACTATTTAATCAATCTCTTTTAAGAAAATCTAATCCTTAAACTAGGACCTTCATCTTGATCGTGATTCTCATTGAGAATCTTTCTTAAAAAAAAACCTTGATAGAAAAATTTCTCTCATTTTAAATTATATGTTATAATTTCTTTTTAATTAATCACTTTCATCAAAATGATATTGCTCCTTTTTCGGTTCAAATTGATGTTCCTCTAGTACTTCGTGATGATCCTCGATTTCCGGATGATCATAGTGATGATGGAAATGTTCATGTTCTTCAATTGGTTCTTGGACGAATTTTTCCTCCTTATCCATAACTGGTTTCGAATGATGGTGGATATGTTTCACGATAGTATGGACGTGCTTGTGATGTTTTATTTGTACGGGAAGATGTAAGATAATTTTCTTTTCCTTGTGACCACTGTCGAGAGACGTTCATATAAAATTTTGGAAAAATCCTAATTATATTTAAACTTTCATACCTGGACGCACCCTTTTGCACAAGAACAATTAAACATACTAGTGCTGCGAGAAACTTTTCGATTCAATTAATAACAGAACAATGAAACGTTAAAATTTTCTTACCGAATATTTCAAATCCATCTTGATGAGCTCACTTGTAATGTTGTAATGTTAGAGTTTCTGTGGCTATTGTTGCCTTTTATACGAATGCATTTAGCACTTCCTCATCGGTACCGATAGTACCAACCGTGAAATTTTCCGATTTCGCATTTCAGTGCACTCACGGAAAATTCTTTTCTTCCGTAAATTGCGTATGTGCGAAATGAAAGAAAAAGTTTAAAATATCAGTTTGCAAAAAACAAATGGAATAATATTTTCACCTATTTTAGTTTATTATTTTAATCGATTTAATTCAGTCACGATAGACAGCAAGCTGATGGTATGATACTCCAGATGCATTTCATCTACGATTTTTTTTTTTGTTGTTTGAGCTAAAGCGGAGTAAGACGAGTGCATGCAGTTTTAAGGAATTTTGTATGTGATCTACAAGAGGAAGTTGCTCAATATCAAACTCGACCTGATTATTAACTCAATACTAATTCTTCTAAATTACTCAATCCTAATTCTTCTAAAAATACATGGTTCAAAGATTCGTGAGTTATAGTGGCTTCTAAAGGTTGAATGCAAAGATGTTCCAAGGAACTTTGTAAACGAAACTCGTGACATTGTAGAATTGTGTCCCACTTCCGTAAATATGTTATTTTGCTTAATTTATGGCCATAGTACATCAACATACAATTAGCAGACTCCACTATATAAGTTTATTAAAAAAACCAAGTTTTAGCTTTCTGATCGCATTGTTAGTTCAAAAGATATTATAATCTAAAGTTTTTCATCAATATCCCATACTTTTTCTCTCCCTTACGAATTTTAGTCTATATCTACGCTTGAGATGGGTAAAGCAGTTCCTTTTAGTGAATGAGTGAACTCCGACTCACTCACTGAAATGAACTAGTTCAGTGAATTAGTTCGAGATTCTTTTGAAGATCACTTACCCGGCGAAAGAACTAGTTCTTTTCAAGCTCGGATTCAAAGTGAGGACCTAAACAAAAAAAAGGGTCTCACGAAGGAACCACTTCTTTTAAAGTTCGTAGTGAATGTGAAGACCTAAAAAAAGGGTCCTCACTCGCGAAAGAACTAGTCCTCTTCAAGCTGTATCACGTGCCGAAACGAACTACAGTTCACCAAAAGAAGTGAGTTAGTTCACTCACTCAATTTTTATGAACTGCTCTTTTGGAACAGTTCACTCATGAACGACTTATTTGTAATCTTCGCCACTAATAAGAATGCCTAACACCTACCAAAAAAAATGTAAGTTTGTATCTCAATGGATTTTGCGTCTGGCGTTTAAGGCAGCCAAACGGATCTTTTTTACCTTTTTGGGATCTACTACTCAACGTGAAAATACAAAATATTAGGCCGTAATTTTTTTGGAAAGATTCGGTTGATCACAATCCATACTTTATTATCAAAAATTAATAGGGTAAAACTGAAAAAATGTGACTGAAAGCTATTTGTACCATAGCTGCATATCACAGGTAGCAATCTAAAGGTGAAAGAAGATACCCTACCAGAGTAAAACATCGCCAAACAAGCTCAGGTAAGCTCATGAAACGAATCAAGTGGTTCTATCCATAGCCCAATCGAAGATCACATAGAAAAAGATTATTAAAAAAAAAATATTCGAACCAGTTTTCATCAACGACAACACCTAGTTCTTATTAGTGAAGAAAATGAATTACTATAATTATTATGAACAATTAAATTTGTCTCATTAAATTCTCACGTAAGTAACTCAAAATTCAAAACACGACCTAGTTAACTATATTTCATACAATTTTAAGAACCTGATCGACCAGTTAGAAATTCGGCCATTGGTCCAGTACGCGGTTATAAAGCAACTGGCCAACACAGTACCTAGAGTAATTTCATAAAGTACTTAGCCGTTGGCAGTCGTATTTTTCGGATTCTTATTCAAAAAAAATGTAAACTCGTGATCGTTATGGAACGTCGTCATTGTCAATACTCAGTGCTCGTCGGGCTATTAACTTTTTGCATTGTGAATTGTATAAGTGTTCGGAACAAATTGAATTCGGTCAGATCAGTGAATGTTCGGCAAATTGACCTACACCGAAGATATCAGCCAGAGTTTACTGTGTCGCAGAACAATCAAAAACGTAAATGGATACCACCACGTATGCGAGCTCGGCTATCCCAACTATCGGAGTACCAGTACCCAGTACCTGACGACAGGGTAGAGCCATGGAACTCCTTCCCTTCGGAGAAATTCGTTCCGAAATTACCAAATCACTATGTTAATTTGCGCAAAGATAGTCCCTACTTGCGAAAAGATAATCCTAAAGCGAATGCGCAACAGTTTCGAAGCACCAAAAACACACTTAAATTGCCATTTTTCGAACAGGACGACGCAAACGGAAATGCTCCAATGACAATTTATCGAGGACTTAAGGCCGAGCTTATTTTCAACACTGTGATGCACGATAAGAAATATAAGATGTTGGAGCCAGTTCCTGGACAAGTAATTCATCCACCAATTGTTCCACTTTTCAAAGCAGGACCTTCCCAACGAGCGCATTGGAGGACAAGTCCTACGCAGATACCAAAGAAATCGCTTCAAGTTCAGCGCGTTAGTGAGACAAAAAAAGATATGATACCATTTTATGCACATGAGGCAATACATCCATGGATGAAACCTGCTAAACCGATATACGCGCAAAAGCATATCGATTCGTACGGTTCGGCTAGCAGTAATGAAAATGTTCTAAGCACAACGAAAGAGCCCGAAATTATCTACGCCATGTCTTACTACAATGAAACTAATCCGCTTGAAGCCCAATACACGTTCCAACAAACGGCTACAATAGCACCTGAAAGGAAAATCACTAAGCCGCTGATCAATACTCAATTATCGGAGCCCACGAGTACGCCAAGTACAACACCGATGCCATCGTCATCCGATGGAATTCCGAAGCCCATCCATGAGAACTTGATTCTAGTAACACCATTTTCAACTATCGAATCGAAAACCACCAAAAGAACGCACTACGCTCGACACGCTGGCTTCAAGTCGTACTCACCGTTACCCATTCATACTCTCAATAAATTAATTACAAAGTCCGGTCCCGTTGCGTTCAATCAATTCGCACTTGCCGATCGAATTAAGAAATCAACAAATAGCGTTCATGAAAGTGATCATCCTGTATACAAAAGAGGACGCCAGATCAATCAAGAGATCAAGATCGTTCCGATCGTACCGAATTTCGCTTGGGTTATTCTGAATAACAGGTAGATACTCACATAAAGATACCAGTTAATTAAGGTAGTAATTAACCGTGTTGCAGGGATAATAATTCGATTAAATCGTGCTGATTTGATCGTGGCTGGAGGTCGAGTTTCCATCCGTCTCACCTTTGTGCAGAGGAAAAAAACATCTTATTGGCAACGGAAATAAAAGTCTTTTGTTTGTATTGTCATTTATTTTAAGGAAATTAATCATTCAATTGTTAATTTGAGGTTGAAACAAAGTTGTGTGTATAGGTGTATTTAAGGAACAATACACAAACGCACCAGTGCCTACTATCGTATAATATAATTTATTTATTTAAATCAATCAAAACATACACAAAAACATTCAGAAACATACTTAATTAGAGCCCACCCACCCGTTTAGTCCTTCGAGTGATCCTGTTCGCCGCTATCCGACTGAAGGAAGTCCTCACTATCCGGCATAGCCCGGTTCTCGGAAATTTCAGACGATGCCATCGAAACCGAAACAGGACACATGCACGGTACGAACTGAATCTGTTGTACGGGCAAGGACGACATACCCGACAAGTACTGGTAGCCGGAAAGGTCGGAATTCACCTGTCTCACCGGTAAACTATTGCTAAGTGGTGCCGGTGCATGCTGAATTGCTGGCTGAATTTCAATTAAGGGTGGTGAAGCGTAATTGCTATTTGGCTGATTGCTGATGCTTCCCTGGTAGCTTTGTAGGTCGACTGTAGGTTGATATTGTGGCGTCGAAGTTGGCGCATTTGTTGCACTGATTGCGGGCTGTGGATGCGGCAGCTTCGGTTTTGGCTGATTGTAATCCGATGGTGGATTGTATTGAGTCCAAACCGAATTCTGCGATTCATATGGAGCCGATGGATGATGTGAGCCTAATGGCGTGTATGGCGAATAGGGTGCAGGTGGAGGATATGCCAATGGTTGGTAGGTGTATGTTCGAAAGTATCCAACTGGTACTTGTTTCAATACTGGCGCTGGTTCTCTAAATGAAACAATGTTAGTAAAAAACGAAATTGATTGGGAAAAAATTGCAACTAACGTGGATGAACTGCCCCACCAAAAAGCGTTGCTGGAACCGAACAATGTTGTAATGATCAACTGCAGAATTATATAGAGCACCATTTTTATTTATTATTTGTGTTACTTCGTCACTGTGTCCACTATTTTTTTTTACGCAAAAATCAAAGCTATATTCCCGCGATAACCTGTACAATAAATTAAAACCAAAAATCCTCCTTCACACCACACAGGCTAACGTATTATGCAATCTTGAAGAGTTATGACCTCCATATATAAGCCTTTATCCCCACTTTCCGGCAGATGCATCTTTTTTGGGCAATTTAATATTATCCCTCCTCGAATGAAATTGTTTTTGTTTGTATACTTTTTTTCTACGCTAGCCGTCGTAATCTGAACTGTGAAACATTAGACCTATAAAAGGAGGAGAAGGATGGAGACCGTAACGAAGACAAACAAACTATAAATAAAAAAATTTAAAATTTGAAAATCGAAACTAATTATTCAAAAGATCAACAGGTTTCTTGAGTCTACCGGCACCTCGTCTCTCCACGGCGATCACGATCCAGTTTTTAACTATTCCCTAAACCTTTCCAGGGTATGAGCAGCTTAAGACACACGATTACCTTTCGGACCTTCCGTGTCCGATAGCCGTACGATAATTTCAATTCGAATGAATGCGTTAATAGATTCTAAAACTTCAATTTATTGCAGTTATTAGACGAACTATTGTTTTTTAATATACACCTTTTTTATAGCATTTTCGGGTTCTTACCTTCGCCACGGTTTTTTCCCGATTTTCTGTAAGAAAATCTGAACGTACAGCAGATAGTAGCTAATTGGGGATCGAGGCTTGGGCATCCGTAATTTCGATTTTATTTCTGTGTTACTTTCAATTAGGAATACAACACAAAGTATTCTTTCGGGTGGTTCGTCACCTGAAACTATTTCCGTTATATTTAGCAAGTTACTTAATTGTGTAATAAAAGTACCTGTGTAACGTTTGTGTGGTATGTGTGTACCAAGAGTATTAAATCCCGGATTACCCGACCATTACTTTCTGTGTAAATGCTAAGGAAACTAAAAAAAGCAATTTTTTAAGATCATTTTATCGATATATCCAAACTCCACGCAACATGACAACGGACAGTTGAGAAAATCAGTGAAAAAACCGAAAACCTAACAAATCTTAGCTCGTATGATCAGTACAATGACCTATCTAATCTTTGCTTTAACCTCGGACTACGTATACCTTTATTACCCTGTTATGAATTTCCTAAATCCCCTCAAGTATTTTCAACTTAAAGCAAAGATTCTTCAAAACTGAAACGATTCTCATCAATGGATGGCACCTCTTACCAAAAAAAAGAAAAAAATAGTTGGTATGTAATGTACCTACCGAAGAAGACCTCCAACTGACCTATCTAACGAATTATGAGAAAGGCTCTTCAAGACAGCGGGACATATCTTTTCGCTTTCAGATGCAGATCAGTTGCCTTTGGTCAATCAATTAAATTGATTCTAATGATGTTTGGTCAATTGATTGATTAGTTGAAGTTTGGAGGGCGGTTGACCTCTACGTTTCTTACTTATTAATTTCTTAAGACAATCCCAGGAAGCCCTTTACAAAAAGATAAACGATTAAACTAGATTTTGATTGGCAGGTAGACGAAGTTAAGGTCGAAAGCCTGTTTTGAAATTTAGTGGACATGTTGTTGGAACGTTCCATTCATCAAAACTTTTGAAGAAGAAAAACGAATTGATAAAGAAACAACAACGAAATTAATAAACTGTGTTTTCCAGTTTCGGCGAGTGAAGGATTGAATTCATTGAACATAGGGCTTCGGAGTATTCGATACAGTGCAAAAGGGGAGGTGGAAGGTATGTGATTACCAATTTGATAACTGAAAGCATCCTAACGTACAAAAATGCGTAGTAAAATGAAGCTACCTTCTGTACTAATAGTTTTACTTTGAGAAAATACATCCACTAGTCACAAATGACGGTATTTTAACAACCCTAAAAAAATATTTTCAGTAAAATTCCTATAGTGACCTAATAGCGCCATTTGTTGCGTACCGTGGTATTGTGACAAAAAATCGAGTGTCGACAAAATTGTTATGAAATAGTTGGTAAGGTTGATACTGTTTTCGACATACCATACATACATAGGTACATATTATGGTACATTTTGGAGAATTATGTATTGTCAAAATTTTTTCGACATTATGATCCATGCCAAAATTTTTTGATTGTCGACAAAATTCAAATCGTACCTACAACATTTGTGATGAAAGAAATTTTTGTATTTTTAGTTTAAGGACTATTAGAACCTAAAAAAAAACATCTTTGACGAGTCGTAAATCAAGAATCTCCAAAGATTTTAATTCAAAAATTTTACAGTAGTTAGTGGGTATAGTTCTCTACGGGTGTCTAAGATGTGAGCGTAGGTGGAAAGATTTAAAATGAAAATTTGAGAAGTTCATATCTTTGGAACGACTTAAGCCAGGAATTGGAAACGTATAGTAGATACGTTGGGATATGCTAGAGGAGCGTCCAAAAATAGAAATAGTTCTGTTCAAGAGTGGGCTTGACAAAATTTTCCAAAATCCCGATAATTTCTAAAAACTATGGCCGCTGTTCACAGTCGTTATTAAGTTGGCTTTAAGTTAAAGCTGACTTTAGTGTCTTATTAAAAATACGACACTAAAGTCAGCTTTAGTTTAAAGCAAAATTTATGACGACTGTGAATAGCGGCCTCTTCGCGATCACATGATTGTACATTAAAATTTATAACACGAAAAGGAATAAAAATAAATAATATCCGGCACTAGAGTATGATCCAATCAATAGGTGCCGAACTCCGTATTCAAAAAAGATATGTCCAAAAAGTGACAACAATGTTTGGAATAAAATGATGCCAAAATTTAAATCATCCACCAAATTTAACCAAATTTGACAAAATTTGTCGCTAAATTAATGTAAAGTTCGATCTGATAACTTTTTTATTTTTGACAAAAACATAACATTTCTATCATACCAACACTACTGACTTACAGGTGCTTCATTAGACCTTGTTTCCTTTACAAAAGAGCACCTGTTCCGATTTCCCTAGGAAATTCTGGTGTGAAGAAGGTAAGTAAGCTAGCAGTTTCATTAATTTTTTTTTTATTATTTTATAATTGTTTAGCATGATGTGGCATTATGAGAATACACTTTTAGATCTATTTTCTAACTATGTAGTAATGAAAGTTTTGAACAAGAAAGTATAAAAGGGCAAAAAAATGTACAAAACGTATTCATAAGTAGTAAAAAATGTTCCAGCAAATTTTCATGTCTAAGTACTTTTCTAGTACAAGGTTTTTTGCCCCTATTTTTCCTTGAAATGATTCAGAACTCTATGCATATTAAAAAAAAAACAATCAAATGTTTACTATACCGTAGATATAAAGATAAATTTTGTCAGAACACTCAATTCTCATATATGTGTAGCTTAAGCTTAAAATTATAGAAACATTTTGAGAAATAAACGAATTATTATTTTAGTAATGAAAATTTTCATGGTAAGCTACCATAGAAGTAATTTTGATTAAATAATGTTGGTTTTCCGGCGTCAGTGGAGTGAAGCCCCAAAACAAAATCCCCGACTGTTGATTAATCGCTTGAGGGCATGACAATTGGAAAACCTTTACTGGATAGCCCAGTTTTATAAGACTGTGTTGCACTGGGTCCGAAGGAGTTGTTTCGTCATCGGATGGCACAGGTTCTTCAGAGGATGTATCATGCCTACTATCCGAAGCACCCTTACAGCTGGTGGTATTGCTTAGGAATTATTAATATTATTAAATCAAATTTTGTTGTAATAGTTGATAGTAGTTAGATAATAACTTGCATTTAAATTAAATGATTCATAAGTTTTTTCCTTTCAAAATACTCTTATTTGAACTGTTTACATTACATCTTTAACTTTAGTTTAAGCTTAATTATTTTTATTATTTTATTTTGTGCTGTTATTTCCTTGTTCAGTTCTCCGAAGATTTTTCTTAACCATTTTTCCTTCAAGCCAATCTAATAAATTTTATTTCAATACAGCCATTGTTAGTTTTAAGTTTCCAACCATTGTTGTATCACAAACTATTTCTTACTAAATGTACATACCTACATGTAATCATATGGTTCACGACATAATAAATTTGAATTTGAATAATTGCAATATCTTAAATTTAAATTTTATAAATAAAATGGCATACTAAATGTAGTAATTTACTGCAAAAACTTTAATTTCTTCTTACGTAAAGTAGCACGTAAAACACAAATATGAATCCTTTATTCGTGATAAAGTTCGAACGAGTCAAGCAGGCCCGTTTGAAAGGCGTAAGTGTAAATAAAAAGTCTATTAAGTGAATTGAACCCTAACATGACTTAACAATTTTATTTCTTCTTAGATCATGGAAATTAAGATGTTGAATTTTTATGAAGCTGTTACTTGGATGAGAACGTTTTCATGATAATCGTGATTACCATCATTATCTTTGTTTGGATGTTTACGATTGATTTCCGATGGGAGCTTGACCTCCGGGCACGATCAAATAATTAGCTCATCTTCGTTGATTCATTCACTAAATGAATTGATTACACGGTTTCGTGTAGGCAATTTAATTTTAAGTTGTGATGGGAAACGATTGTAGGGCCACTGGTATTAAATATAATGATCAATAAATTTGTCGATAAACAATAAATAAATACGTGGTAGTTTTTTTTATATACAGACACAATAAAGGGTGGAATGCGATCAACAGGAAAATTGTTTTACAAGAAGAATCCATTTTCACTGCCACGTGAAATTTTATATCTTCAAAACTTATGACAACATATTAACATATTATAGATTACATTTTAGGGAATCGAATTACCTTTTATTTTATGTAACCGTGAAAATATAAACATATACCTCTATTCTGTAGTTAATGTAATTTTTATCAGAAAACCCCATTATTAAAATGAAATTTTACCTTAAATGTGTTTTTTGGGCCTTCATCCAGATCAATATATGTATGTATTTACAAGTAAAACAACTAGGGTAGATTAGTGAATTTTTTGAAGAAATTTCGCCACAGTGAGTCTTAGCCTCCAATTGTGCAAAATTGCTTTATTTATTCCAATTAACTTGTTGCAACTTGTTCACAAAAAAATCGGATTACTCACTCTGGTGAACGTTTATGGGGTTAGTGACTTGTCGAGTTTTCATACTAATTCATGAGCGTTTTTCTCAGGAACCGCTCGATTTTAATCAAACTTTTTACACTTATTATCCCCCCTATTCAGGATCAGAGTCTCATATCAAAAAAGTCTCAATTAATTCAAAATTCATACAAAATTGAGACTCTCGACCTACTTTGTGACTTGTGACTTTGTCCTGAATAGGGGGCTATGTTAGTAAATCTAATGCTACTGAATGAAGGCATTACAAAAATATTAAAAACTAATTGACTTATCAGCTTTGAAAGTTTAAAACTTTTTCATATTTTTTTAACTTAAAAAAAATTATTTAGAATCAACTTTTTAAAAACTCCGTCGTTCAGTATAAATACTATGTTTCTATCTTTAAGCAAAAAAAAAAAATAATCATGATATCTGTTATCAGTTTCGAGAAAAAGGAACTTTTATGGAAAAAAAATGCGAAAAGAAAAATTGTTCAGGAGAGCGAAAAAACTAAAATCGTTTAGTTTTAATCTCTTCAATGGTTTTCTCTCCAAATTGAAATTTGTTTTTATTGATATTCTTAATACAAATCACACAGATGGTATTGGTTCTCTTTTCAAACCTTCTTCAGTTTTTTATCAGATTATGTGTTGTTTTTCATTTGAAATATAATAAAAAATACATATGAAAATGTATACATAATACCAAAATATTACCGAACTTTCCCACTTTGAACTAACTTTTTGACCACTTTTACCGATCTGAAAAATCAGCAGTTTGTTTTATTTTGTGTAGAATTAAATGCAGAAATAATTTAATAATAAATTAAATTTAATTAATAAAATACAAAAAAAAATCGATAATTTTTTGTATCCAAGTCAATAACCGCCTTAAGCGAATCGTTTCTAAATCATGATAAAGATTCGAAAATAAATGTTCGAGTACATTACGCATACACTGAGTGAATTGTTTTTGAGTTTAAGAGTTTTTAAACATCGCTTGACTTGCTTTCAAGAAAATCACAGGTCGACAAATTATGATTTCTTTATAATTCCAGCGCACACTCCTCTTGTTTTAATTTCATAAAAAAAATATCACTCGGTTTTTTTTTGTGCATTAGTATTGAAATTGTATTAATCTTTATTGAATCCACTCTAAAATGCTGTATTTTTATCACAACATTCGATTTTTCTTCACTTTTGGTGAACAACAAAAATGTTTGCTGGAGAGACAATCTAAGGCAGTTATTAACCCGGTATGCGGCTCGAATCTTCGAATAGTTCGAATCTCAATTATCTCTTTATTTGTTAGCTTCTTATCTTAACTTTTTCTCGATGTCCATTGTTTTATGGTCAGGTAAACATTTATGCTCTATGACCGCGTCATTGCATGTTGCGTCTGGGTTCACTCCAGTTTCATTTCAATATTTGTGGATTTCAAAAACTCTCATTAAATTAGAGAATTCGGTAACTACCTTCTTCCAATTTTGTTCGTATTAAAAAGCTTTTTCTTTATAACTTGTTTTTGACCGAGGCTCCGTTCTATGCGTTACAATTTTTCAGGCTGGATAAATAAAACTATAAACTTCATTTGCAGAATGAAAATTGGTCGTAGCTTCACTCTGAACTTCAGTTCCTCTCACATCGACGGAACTTGTTCGAACCACGAACGATTTAAAGCAACTTATCCAACAAATAATGAACGATATTCAAGGTCATTTGCGCAAATGCTTGTTTATTTCCTATTTTATTGGACATGATGTACAAGCCAAGTGATTGAGGTCACCCAATCTACGAAAACATTCGCTATATTTCCAATATAAAAATTGTCCCGTACAATTTTATTATTGCTGGAATAAGCTGTATTACACATCGATATAAGTATATCAACCCCACGTACTTATGAAACTATTGTATCTCCGACTTTGTTTCGTGCTAAGTAAAAAGAAAAGTTGAACGTTTTACCTGCAGTTGAGAGAGAAAGTAGTTTTGTGTGTGGTGTTGGACGTAGTTTTTCAAAGTTTCTTCAAATAAGCTTCTGGTTTTTTGTTATAATGAAGAACATATTCGGTTTTTTTATACTAAGTGCGATTTTGATTACAATGTCAGACAGCTATGATCCGAATGATCAGAAAATCGCTTCAGTTCTACCACCCGAAGGAATGTTTGAGGCTTTCTATCCACGCGAAATTGATGGCGTTCCGAACGGATCGTCGCGGCCATCGCATGCCCATGGAAGTTTTTACAAACATCGCAATCCGGCGCTCGTCGATACGAAAAATTCAGCAGCCTACGGATATCGTTTCGACGGCAAACGACGGTTCAATTTCGATTAGAGTAATTTACAAAATTGTATTGATGAAATAAATTGAAAGTTATTTCCCTAAGCGTTTTTTTTCATAACTACTCAACCAATTGCTTTTAAAAATAGTGTTCCGACGGTCCAATTTGAATTTTATCCCCGAGGTTTTTTTCGCCCAGCATCTTGCCAGCTCTTTTGTCTTCTTCTAGACCTCAGCCTCAGCGAAGGGGACTACGATCACTTGCAGAGCTTATACAGCTATCGTATTTATGATGGATATGTTAGAATAGAAAATGAAAATGTCTGATGTCGCAATCTTTTTTTAAATTTTATTTTTTGTTTCAAATCGTATCGAACCAGTAGACAATTTGACTGTGGATACAGCGTCACCATAAACCAAATTCATATACATAAATAATATCTTAAGTACATAAAATTACTTATCGCTATTCAAACAGAGTAAAAATGACCTTCAAACTTCGATTTAAACGTCGGTTTCGTAAAAGGAGAAAACCAAGCTATCGAAAAACGCCCAAAAACCGACTGAATACTCTTCCATCGAGAGGCTTTCACCCATCGAGCTTCCTCCTTCTTTAATTGTTCAATACCCTGTAAAAAAACAAACCAAAGACATGAACGAATTTAATTTTTTCTTTAAATTTTTTACGTACTGTTTCGTCATTCCAAATGGCGCTAAGCTGCGTCAGAAGCATAATCATTGTGAAGACGGCGAACAGAAGCGCTTCGAACGTTAAAAATAACAACAGGAAAACTGTAGCGGGCGGCGAATAAGGCGAACATTCTCTCCATTCGTGCTTAATACAAACGGTAAATTGATTAACGACCAAAAATATGGAATGTGCCGATATGCTTGCAATGTAAAACTGAAATAAAAGAAAAAAGAAATAATTGAGCCCTTCACATCGTAAGTCCTTTAATCTTTCAGATTACTAGTTACCGTAAATAATACAAAGTATTTTTGATTATTCTCTCCGACACAGTTATTAACCCAAGGACAATGATGATCCATTTTCCGGATGCAACGTTGACAAACCGAGCAGTGATGAGCACGATCTGGTTTTATGCTGCAGCACTTTGGACATTTGAAAAACATTTGACCCTCGCGATAGCCGAGCTGTTGAATCATCTCTTTTGTGGCGTTTCCATGTGGAACAGCTCCCTAAGTAAAAGTGATAAAACTGTTTAGTTTCTTCAAAATAAATTCTTTTTGTTTTGCGTCCTATTTAAAAACTAATAATATTTAATAATATATAAAAATAATATAATAAACTTGGTGGTTGGTCAGATATGTTCTTCTTCAAGATGCTTAATTGGAAAGTTACCAGTTTTTCACAAACCAAAAGTATGCATTAGTTAGACAAGTTTTTAAGCGTATAATTAATTTAATTTTCAGAGCATTTAGACACAGTCCAGGTCGGCGGGCGGAGGAAGCCTAATGAGTACAATGCGTGTGGCAACAATTCGAAGCGCAATAATGGAAAGTAATTTTCCTTAGCTAAATTAAGACAAAGGCAAAAAAACTTGCGATGATGGTTGGGGTTTCTTGGGTATCCCACTGTTCGACTCCCAAAAAAAAGGTCCGGCTGATAGAACTGCGTTTCTGCTCTATAGGACTAAATCAATGTTTCAACGTTGATAAATCCTTGCAGAAATTCAGACGGATTTCTCCTTCTGCTTCGAATGGATTTTTTTTTTTAATAATAATAGATTCAGTCCCTTCATGCAAAATGGGCGATTTCTTCCCAACTCAAGAGTTGGAGAAGAGATCTCCTATTGGGTACAATTTACAACCGTTCCTTAGAGTCTTCGATAAACTCGAAAAGTCGTCTGAATAATTAATTGTTTCCAGGTTGTTTATAAATACAACAATTCTTAATACCGTTTCTAGTTTTGACATAGAAGATGCTTTTTTGCAGTTCGTATCAACTGAAACACATTTTTTGCCATTTGTATATTTGTCGGTAAAGCATTATATTCTCATATTACCTCAAAAATAGGGTCCTTTTTAAGTCGATCTGTCCTTGGAACATGTTGCTGTTTAATAGATTTCGCACTTCTTGTGTTAAAGTTGTGTATTTCTTGATTGTGAATCAATTTGATGGAAGATTTAAGTTTTTTGTTTTTTATATTGTGAATTAGCTTTATTCGTTCTAGGCTTATGCGCTGGTGTATGGTTAGTTTCCCATCGGTAGGGTAAAGTTCCATCGATGGTGTCAGATGTGGTAAATTGTAGACGGCCTTAATGCCTCTATTCAGCAGTCTCGCGATTTTATCCAAGTTTTTTTTCGAGATCTGGCTCCACACAAGAAGGCCGTAACTTATGTTGGATAGAATGAAATCATTATATATCATATTCTTTATTGGAACTTCTAGGAATTTGTTCCATCTTATTACTCCAATAATCGGGGCAATTTTATTTATCAGTTTAGTTATGTGAGGAGTCCAAGTAAGTTTGTCGTCAATTGTCAGCCCTAAGTATTTTGTTTCCTGTACTCTCGTTAGTTGCATTCCTTCTATTTCTAGTTTTAAATGTATGTCTAATTTGTTAGTTTGTCTAAAGAGCATATAGTTTGTTTTTGCAGTATTTAATGTAAGCCTATTGCCTAAGAGCCAGTTTTTAAAAATTTTCAGGTCGGAGTTGATTGATATTTCTAGATGTTCTGGATTTTTACCTTTGTAAAGAAGTAATGTGTCATTGGCATAAGTTATATATTTGGCTTTAAGTGCTATGAAGTGTAGATTGTGTATATACAGAAGATATAATGTAGGTCCAAGAATTGAACCTTGCGGAACTCCTATATTGACTGTCCTAGTTGAGCTTAGTGTGTCGAGTTTTTTGGTAATGTTCTGTCGTCCAGCTAAAACGTTTTTTAATATGTCGTTGACCTTTCCTCGAATCCCAATTTCCTTTAAAACTTCAAGCAGTATTTTATGGTTTACAGTGTCGAAGGCTTTTTTTAAATCTACAAATATCGCAGTAACGTAGGAACCTTCGTCGAGACTTTCGTTTATAAACTGAATAGAGTCAACCAAGGCTGACGTTGTATTGCTGCCTTCTTGAAACCCGTATTGGTTATTATCAAAACCAGAATATTTTTTTATAAATTGCAAGTCTCCTGTTGATAACTTTTTCGAAAATTTTGCTTACCGCGCTGATCAAGGCTATTGGTCGATAGTTATTTGGATCTTTGGTTGAACTTTATAGATGGGAGATATCAGTGCTGTTTTCAAGCAGGTTGGAAATATCCTTTATTTAATTTTTTATTTTTGCATGCCTTTTTGGTTTGCTGCATTTGTGTTTCCCCTGATACCAGTACTCGGTACTGTCTGGGAGCACTTTGACACGCCAAAAGAATCTGAGCCAATATCAACATACATCTCGAGTATGTCGATATGGTGAATTTTTCCAGCCCATTGAACTGGGAGAGTATTTAGTCTCCAGTACTTTGAGCTGCGGAAGTGTACCCACGGAGGGATTAAGTCAATTATTATTATTATTATAAATGATTATTTATATCTATGCTAAGGGAGGGGGGTTGATATAATTAACCTTAATATTTTTAGATCATTTGTTGTAATACCATCGATACCAGAGGCTATGATGTTTTCCACTTCATTAGCATCCGTTGAAAAAAAAACATTGCATTTGATGCCATAGGACAGCAGGTTCTTTGAAAATTCTTCGCATTACTTTGAGTCTTAAGTTCTTCTGAGAGATTTGTACCAATCGTGCTGAAGTGTTCGTTTAAGGTATTTCCAGTTAAAGCGGGATCTTTAATTGGTCCATTTGGCGTATCTAATGCACTTACTTCATTTTTTACTACTACTGTACTGTGTCAGTACCTCGCTAGCTTAGTGGAATACGTATGATAGTGTTAGCTCACCAGCAGAGTTCGTAGTCTTCAATCGCAGGCACAACCTTAAATTCTGGTTTAATTTTCTATGCGCTCCTTAAAACAAATCTTAAACGAAATGAAACATAAAACGTGTGAAGTCCACTCAAGCCCCATCCCTCGGCTTGAGTATTACCAATTGCACCATCTTTTTCAGTTATAATTTGTGAAAAAACGTGTTATATAGTTCCTCTATTTAAGTACGCAGATTAATCATGAAGCCATACAAAATTACCAGAATTTACGGCTTGACGGAATGGGGGCAATGTTCAAACCACTGACAACATCCATCGTGACAAGCGACAATCATTATCTCATCAGAGCTCGAGGTTAAAAAAAACTTAGATAAGAAATTACACCTGCCATTTTTCGATCAATTTCGTTACTTACTGGATCCGAAAGCATTGTCCTGAGATGCGAAGCGAATGCCAGAAACGCCAAGGACTGAAAGATGACAATGTTAATCGTACTGAAGACTGGATACGGGCTGGGCAGAAGAATAACTCGCATTACAACAAACTCCGCGAATAGAATCAGGCCCCATGTCATGACGGCGCACACAATTCCGCAGATATCCTGAAAAGAATTGGGAGAAAGTGGCGCGTTTAGTAGTCGAATTGGAAAATTGATAGTCCCGTCCAACTGACCTTAACGCACCAGGCAGTGCCTCCGCAGCATCGATTATGCATATCGGCCGTACTCTGTAGCGGAACGTAATCATAATCCATTCTGGACACGGACTAACGAACTTGATTTAATTCCCGGGCACGGGATTCCGTACACATTGCACTTTTGTGTGGAAAAATCTCCGCGAACAAATTCGATTACCAGTCGACAGAAACGTCAGTCAAAAGTCAGCAGTTTGTGGAAGATCAACAACTCGTAGGTTGACACTGGGACAGTGCTGCCCAATGTGCAGACGACGAACAATTTCTATAGGTAAACAAAATTCTGGTTCCACTTGCGCAAGGAGTTTTTATTTGGCGGACTTTTTTTGTATTTACAAACTTAAATTATGTACAGCAGTGCGTTCCGTTCCGGCTACATTGGAACCAATTTGGCTCTTGGTTGCATTAGTGATATAAGACCGGCAATGGATGATAAGGCGCCCAGAATTCCAATCGTTCGCGGACTTAATTTCGTATAGCCGAGAGCTGTTAAGGGAATAAACACATCGCACACGTTCTTGACGGTGTCGACAACAACGTCCTTATGCTGATAAAGTTGCGAGTACGAGCACAATGCCAGCCTGCTTAAATCGCGCACGGAATGAATCGGCATCTGATTGCCGTTCCGGGTGATGCCAGACATACTTGCCGCCTTCCGGAACTCAATCAACCGGAAGATTTCATAAACGTCTCGAACTAGATTCATAATGATCGCGAGCAGCCAGTATTTGTTGGAGCTGTGGTTCCATTTCTTTGTATCGATGCTGCGGAAGAGTCCGGTTCGCGACAGCCATATAATATGATCCGAGAACAAGAAAAGCGATTGAGCGAGCTTGCTAAGCGTTAGAGTTACGCGAATGGTCAGGTCCGGGTAGTGAATAGATTTCAACGTCGAGTAGAAAACTTCGAAACATTTTCCAAATCGGAGAACTGAAACGGAGAAAAGATTAGCCGGTGGACGTCTACTTGCTGTTTAACTTACGCTTCCTGAACGAGCTTAGAATATACTCAAGTGTCTTGAGCTGCGAAACTACAGCAGGATTAAATTCACCAGTCTCCAGTCCGTCCCAAAGTGCACGCGTTAAGTACTGAATGAGCCTGCAAGGAATTCCATCAACAAGTTTCCTTTTTTTCCTAAGTTTGTCAATGACTTACCGTGCGATTTTGTCCCTTCCGCTCGTCTGGTTATTAAGCGCAGTCCATTTTTCCATCTTGCATCGTCATTCACGAGATACGTGCGAACGGAAGACCAAAATGCAGGTGGGTCTGGGTCGTAGGTCGCCGCTTCGAGCGAGCCAAAGTCCGTAAATACGTAAAATGTAAATATCAACAATCGAGCTGCGAATTGAGTGGATGTAAGGTGTAAATTGGCTGTCAGATCAGAATCAAGGATACCAACCTACCATAGGGCTTCGCCGGATTTGAATTTAAACTCATTTTCCTTAAAAAATTGTCCATACTCGATCCAAGAAACATCTTCAAGGATTTTTTTGGGATAATTGGTTGGCACCTCGCTGTAAATTTTAATTAAATTTTTTTTTTTTGTTCCATTACTTCTAATCTCCACACTATTAGAACGCACTCCATTAAAACGTCAGAGACGTGTCACTTCGTGGACGGAGCGGAGCGGCATTCAAATCGAAAGTGAAAAGTCATAACAGCTAAAGGAAAATCAGTGCGAGGTTTTCTTCGTCCTGGTTTTGCCATATTTTTACGGTATCTGGTCAGTTTGAAAAGGAAATAAATTGACAATGGCTGTAAGTACATGGCAGTGTTTTGCACTTCCAGTCTTTTATTCACAAATACTAAATACGAATCTTTAATTGCAGCCACAACAGAAAGGGAAGCAGGGCACTAAAGGAGCCAAGCAAATAATCGAGGACAATGTCGCGACTTTAAGCTTCTACCGAAATATGGCTCTGGGCAGCATAGTGGCGTTCTTTGCGATCTGTTTTATATTCTTCGAATTCTCGACGTTAGCTACGGTAAGTTTTCCTGTTTCGCCAAGTTCCGTGTTATGCAATTTTCAAGGATGAAGTGAATGGAAAGTTTCTTTTTTTCATTGCTGTTTGATGGGTTGCAAGTGGTTGAATGAGGATCCTTTCGTCTATTATATGACTTTGCTGTT
Source organism: Beris chalybata (assembly GCA_949128065.1). NCBI lineage: Eukaryota > Metazoa > Arthropoda > Insecta > Diptera > Stratiomyidae > Beris > Beris chalybata. The sequence goes on along the minus strand of OX421895.1, from coordinate 4,078,425 downwards.
AAGAGGACGGAAGAGCTCCGTTTCCATGTTTAACTTTTTTCCTTCAGTGCCAGTGCACAGTTTGTTTTACCCTTTTATGGAGTGCACTCAGACTATATTTCTTTTGAATATTTATATATTTTAGCCAAGTACTATCATGAAATCCATCGATTTCCGTAGAATCGAAAGTTCGGTCGATTATTCGCTCAACTTTGGAGTGGACAAGCCATAAAAGAGGAAGTGAAGAAAAAAAATTTATAAAAAAAGCTGTATCATTTTTCGAAACAAAGTCCTGCGAGCAGTTGAAGTCGAGGTGCGTAAAAGATTACCACGACGCCTTTTAGAAAGTTAATTCTTTCACTAGAAAAAAGAGTGAAACTAAACACAGAAGTAAAAACTAATTCGTCAACGTCGGTATACCGCAGGGATCGATAATAGGACCAACAATGTACGTGAAGCAGAGCTATTAGCAATTCAAGTTCTTAGAAACATGTACTATTCGACGTTGACAAAAAATTTTGAATAAATATTTTTTATGGTGTCAAAAAAAAAATCGAGAAAATTTCATCTTTTTGCGCGGTACAACTGTATATAACCCCTTAAATAGACTTCACCTAGCATACACACTTCTATTTTCCAAACTCCCATTTCTTTCTTCTTTCTTATTTTTCAACATTTCTTTCTTATTTTTAAACATTTCTTTCTTATTTTTAAACATTTCTTTCTTATTTTTAAACATTTCTTTTTTATTTTTAAATTTGATATCTTTATTTTGTATAGATGTTTATTAGTATTTTGTTTACTATACATATAGTGAAATTAACTTTCTTCTTCTTTTTCTTCACGTTCACTTGGTTTTATTTAGTTATTTATTATTATTATTATTTTTCCCCGCATATATTTAAATTCTTTTTATACTCTAGATGAACATATAGAGTATTATAAGTTTAATCCAGCCCGAAAAGTTTGTAACGCATAGAACCGAGCCTCGGACGAAAAAAAGTTATATATTATTTTGTGTTTATTTTTGGCCAAAACCCCCAAATCCGTTTGCTGTCCGTCCGTCCGTCCGTCCGTTAGCACGATAACTCAAGAACGCGTTGACCTAGGAAGTTGAAATTTTGTCACAACTTGTAAAATGGAAAAAGTAAGGCTAAGTTCGTTAATGGGCGATATCCTTCCACTCCTTCGGGTACCTCCCATACAAGAGTCCTTGAAACACGTTTTCCCAGTTATTGCTCGAATGCTTCAAGTTAGGAACTTGAAATTTTGCATACGTATGGTTTAAAATGTTTGAATTGAATGTTCCGAATATGATGCAAATCGAATGAGTCCTTCGTGTAGCAGCCTAGAAAAGTCCTTCAAAAACGTATGCTTTTTACTGAATTCACTATAACTCTAGAACGAGTTAGAGCAGGAATTTAAAATTTTACAGGAATTAGTTTTATACCAAAACCAAGACGGAGTTCAATTATTAGCGCCATCGGTTGACTCCTTCGGGTAGCTGTCATACAAAAGTCCTTAATAAACATATTCACCAATATTGCACGATAAGTTTAGAAAGCTTTCATTTACGACTTTGAAATTTTACAAACATTAATTTTATAATAGTCGCAGCTGAAACTATTAATATGAAAAATATCCTATAAGTCCTTCATGTAGTTGCCATACAAAAATTCTGTAAAATGTCCTAACTTACTTTATGGAACTCACTATAAATCAAAAAATCGACCACTACACAAAAGTTACTACCTGTAAGTAAAAGGTCATGTAATAATTGCTTGTGCACTCCTCATTCTTTTGATATATTTCCAACTAAAATATAAATCGGAGTTCAGTATTTCATCTAGAGTATCATACGATTGGCTTGCAGCCGATCATGGCTGCGTTATGTTTTTTTTTTTACTTTTATTATTTTTGTTATTTATTTCTTTTTTTCTTTTTAATTCTATTACTTTTTTTTCCTCTCTCTTTCAATCTTTACTTTTATTAATTTTATTACTATTTCTAATCTAATTTATTAATTTACTATTATTTATTATTTATTATCTTAATTTTTTTTTTTTTTTTTTTTTTTTTTTTCTTATTTTTGCATACCTTTTTGGTTTGCGTTATTTGTGTTGCCCTGATACCAGTACTCGGTTCTGTCTGGGGAGTACTTTGACACACCAGTAAATCTGAGCCCAATGTCAACATACATCTCGAGTATGTCGATATGGTGAATTTTTCCAGCCCATTGAGCTGGGAGAGTATTTAGTCTCCGGTACTTTGAGCTGCGGAAATGTACTCACGGAGGGATTAAGTCAATTATTATTAAAAAAAACCCCTTTGGCTACTTTTACGGGTTGAGTATTTACACTTCTGAAATCAAAGTTGATACGATGATTTTATATAAATTTAATTAGAAGTCGTATCAGGCCGCAGAGATTAGGTCAGCATTTGCCAAGATCTTATGTGACAATCCGCGAGAGTTCGGAAAATGCAGCATAAAAGTTGTTGAAGCGACATCTTCAAGTCCAGTGAACAACAAGCTCCTTTGTAATTTCAGTTACTTTTAGATCAAATTCAATCAAATTTATAGCTGGATATTGGATATTGGGTAACTCTCTCATATTTACAGTTTTTTGTCTGTTCTTTACAATTGCGCTAAAATGAAGCCTATCCGTGAACTTAAATAAGGCTAAGGATAAGTAGTGCCTTTAAGTCCCGTCTAACTAACACATACCCCTGAAATTTTTTAAAAATTGATTTTTTTTACGGATTTTCATTTGTTCAAAGTATAAGAATTAAAAAATAAAATCCTAAATTTTGCAAATTTTTTTTAACAAGATTTTATCCACTAGGAGGTATCCTTCAAAGTTCACAGTCCATAGGGTCTTGTAATTAGACAACATAACTTGTTTACACCGACATTGAACAAATGGCATTATGGACTTGCAGATGTTAGGATTATTGTTCTTGGTAAAACGGCGTACAAATTCCAATTTAATCAGCATTGAATTCTTGAAACTATTTAGAAGCTGAAACCTTCAGTTGACTTGTATTCTATGTTTTTATTTAAATTAAAATCCTAATGAGGGATCGTCTCTTTTATTTCAGATAATGGCCACTTTTGCAGTTCTAATACTTTTTGGTAGCTACCAATTTATGGCTTTCATGTGTAAATCGAATATATCAGAAACGGGAGCAATAATCGATTCTGGCGCGGACTTGAATATGGAAGGCGGCATTGCAGAGTAAGTTCAGTCTTCTAGTTTTAAACGGCTTAAATAAAAATCTAATAACAATATTATTTTTTTCCCGCAAGGCATGTCAAAGATCTCATCATTTTGACGTCCGGGACACTTCTATTGACGCTCCTATCCAACTATTTTTGGTTACTTCTGGCTCTTGCACCGATCCGGGCGGTCTGGATGCTGTGGGGATCCGTCATTAAGCCTTGGCTTGCGCAGAAAAATGAACAGCCGGAACTCGATGAAAAGAAACAGAAGAAAATGGAACGTAAAATGAAACGGATGAGGTGAAAATAAATCACGGATATGGTTTTACGTAAAGCTACGACATTGTGTACATATTTTCAAGCTGTTTTATTTATTTATATATAATAAATTTCATTTACGGCAAATTTTAATTTTTAGTAGAATCAAAGATAAAAAAAATTAAAAGCCTTCACTTTCTTTGAATATTTGCAAATTCAATTCAATTCCAAAATTAAATTTCAACCGAAACGTGTACAACACATTAATTTTCTCACAGTAAACAAAAACCTAGAACATTTCCACAAAGCATAGCAATTGCTAAAAACAATCGCATTAAACATTAAATCACGAGATGCGGTGATGAGCCCTGAGTCTATTTAAAGGGCCTCGTCTCCAAATTCAGCCAAACGCTAGTGCAAGAAATTGGCAATTTTCATCCTGAGACTAACTAACTAATACCTTGACCGTCGGGGAAAACTTTCTAAATTTTCATACATATGTGTGTATGGAAAAAAATGGAGAGCGAGAGAAATTAGAAAAGTAAGGGAAATATCAGACAGAGGTATTCAGTAATAGCTAGCTTTCGGATGAAAATCTTTGCGAGAAACGAGAATAATCTTTCGAGAGGAAGACGATTTTGCCGTTGTGAAAATATTTCAGTGTACGAAAAGATCAATCGGGCTCCAGGTATCTGGATGTTAAGTGATCGATCGGTTCGTTTTCTATCGAGTTGGTGTGTAGAATTGTGAATAGTTTGAAAATTGTCCAGATCGGAAGCGGTTTAATTTATTGATTATAACAAAAGTGATCGGATTGCAAAGAAAAAGAAAAAAATCGGACCGCGATTAAAGGAAAAGAGGAACGCATTTCCTGTTTAAAAATCGGAAAGTTGTGCTCGCGATAAAGTGGCGTTCAGTGATGAGAACTAGTGCCCTACCGTTCACGCATTATTTACATCTTATAAATGGATGAGCCGATCAGTGCGCCCGTAAATTTGCCGTCAGGTGTGGAATACTGAAAAATATCACAATAATTTTCACACACAGATTTATATGTATGCAATTACGCAATGGAAAGATGATCTCGACATACTAGCAAAATAATTAGAAAAATAAAACGAAACAAACGTGTAATAATATTCTTTCTACACTGTTTGGGTACCGTAGTTTTGAATTTTTCTCACCTCAATACTTTCCTGACGCATTTCAAGAATCTTTTTATAGTTGCCACTTTTCACGAATGCAACCTTCGAATCTCATTGATATTTGTAAAGTTCGTCCGTGAACGAAAAGAATTCTGGTCGTTTCACGGATGGATTTATCGTCTAAAAATAGATTTCCGATATCTGCGATGTATATTTCATTTCCGATCCAGGTCCATGGAAATTGCATAATACCCAGGCCGAAGAGAGAAGCAGCCAGTATCTTACTACGCGGATTCATCGGATGAAAAACAAAATGCCTATTTCATTTATTGGATCATTTTCATTCCATGACGATGAGTACTTTTTTATTCTTTTTAGACAGAATTTGCGAAGCGTTCGAGGCTGGTTTTATTTATAAAGTCAAAAACCCATTCCCCAGCGTATTCCCAGCTGCTCTAGGACGACTAGTGACAAAAACCGAAGCAACAAATTCGTTTCGTATATTTCGATATCTATTTTTGACACCAGTTTGCTTGCAAAGTCTCTCCGTGCATCAAAACTCTTCGGAATACGGAATATCTGTATTCTGTAATAATTAATTTTAGAGCGAAATATATATTCGGCTTAATTTAGAAAATACTGAAATAGTTTTACAAAAAGGTCAAGAGAAAAGTTCAATGTAATAATAATAATAAATGATGTATTGGGAGAGCAATACTTATTTTGTAGAGTTAGTCTCACGTTTAAAAGAAGAAGAATATAGCGTTTTAAGTCTGTATGCTAAGCACTTTATTCGCTACAGTATATTCCCCTCTACACTAAATTAGAAAAGATATATTTTTATTCAGTCAATTCTAAAGTTTCCGATCTGCTGGCTGCTGTATTTCGTAACGCAAAGCTGATCCTTTCTTTCCATTTTTGTGATTATATTCTTTATATCCGACGTATCCACAAGGTCTTAATTCAGATAATAGAGTCCTCCTTCCTTTTACGGCCACCGAAATAAACTGTATGCAACTGTACTTCTCCGAAGGCCACCGTACGACTGAATAAGAAGGGCAACTTGTGCCCACCTATATTCAAGGTAATGGGATTTATAGAGAGGGACAAGGATGGGCATTTCAGCCAACTTTTTCAAACAATAGTAATTATCATATTTGAAATGAAAAAAAGTATAATCTTACCAATCAAAAGTGACTCAACTATTTTGATCACTTCTTCTAATTTTCTAAGGTCGTTGAAAAGCGGTTCAACGGACTAAAAAATGTTCGATAAATATTTTATGTAATTTTCCACGAGAACTTAATTTCTGGGACGAAATTGAAACTTTAACAGGTGGATACGGACGTATTTTCCGCATTACATTATGAAGAGAGAAACTTGACTAAGTTGTAAACAATAATAGTATGGTATCACCACAATTTTCATTGCATAGTAAATGTAACTATATTTTCGAATGGAGTAGAAGAAAAAGAAAAACCCGCTACGAAATTGAAATTTAATTAATGTGTTCATAATAAGGTTCTAGTGATATCAACCGTTTTTGAACGGGCAATGTTTATATTATGGATAAATGCAATTGTTGTAGAGATGCACATGGCTACTACTACTCTGTGTTGCTGAGTATTCGTATTGATTGATTTCTTTGTTCATCTTCGTTGGAGATCTATAGCTAGCCCTCATAAGTCACAGTTTTCCCTGCAACATTATATGGGTGGGTGTAGTTGATACCGTTCACGCTATCAAGTACACAGAGGTTAAAAATAAGTTTCGTTCACGACAACTAGTTCGTTCTTGTAGTTCGCAGTTCACTGACGGACGAACTAGTTCCCATCAAGTTCGGATTGAATGTGAACACCTAAAAAAAGGAACTAGGTCGTTTCAAGTTGGGATTGAAAGTGAGGACTTAAGGCTCCATGTGCATGTTAAATGTAATTTTGATGATTTATGACTGTTTTCTTACCAATATTTCACGTTAATGGCAACAAAAAAACAAAATAAAATTACACCACTTTATTAGCTGGTATGTAAACTTGGTCGCGTATAAAGAAAAAGCTATTAGAACAACAACCCTTGAACATTTTTTAAAATGCGTAAATTTGAGTTTTTTAATCGCATATTACCTATTTCTTGAATAATTAACATGTCATTTTCATTAATATAAAGCTTGAAAAAATCTTAAAGAAGGTTCATACATAAAATTTTAAAAAAATTTAATTTTTGTTAAAAATATATGGAGTCCAACTGAAGCAATTTTTCACGGTTTTCATGGCAAGAATTACATAAGAAGACCGCATTTCATTGAAAAGTATCATAGATAGTATAATTAATTGGTATTTCTAGAAGATAAATCAATGAAAAAATTATTGATTTTTAATAGTTATGCGTTTCAAATAATTTGAAAACTTATAACACCATTTTTTTCTGTAAAATCAAAATTAGTTCGCTGATAGACAGCGAACGATGCAGACGTATTGTCCAAGCCAAATTAAACGAACGAAAAACGATTTCAATCGATTAAAATCCTCTCAAGAAAGAAAAATCAAACAGGGATAAAAAATTGTCCTACCGGACTCATAGGGCCTTTAAAAAAAGGTCCCCACTCAGGAAGGAACTAGTTCCTTTCAAGTTCGGATTGAATGTGACGAAAAAAAAAATCCCCACTGAAAAAGGGTCCCCACTCAGGAAAGAACTACTTCCTTCTTTCAGTTCCAACTTTCAACAATGATACGTGGTATGCAAATGTCATGACGAACTACTTCCTCCCAAGGAACTAGGACCGGAATTTACTGCGAACTAGTTCGTTCATTTCACTTAGGGGAACGATCTTCCGAACTAGCAGTTCGTGAACGAACGTTCACGAACGTTCACGAACTACACAAGCCTATTATGAATGAAATCAAATTTCAAGTAGTTACCATTTTGTGATATGTAAAGTTTTGTGTGTCCGTTATTGCTATAGTACCTATTCTTTCGATCTACGATCAATAGCAATTATTGACTTCTGACTGCCACTGAATAGTGCCAGTAAAATCCACTTAGGCCACCGGGCCTAAGACCACTTTTGGTATTCTCTGCTGATATTGTCCGTAAGGGTTTAAGTCGATGTTCCATTATTTTTAGAACGTAGGAAACAGTGTGACAACTCTTTAGTTTCGGTTGTAGGGTTATATCATAGAGGTATACATATATACTGGAGATGACACGAAGCGGTTGAATTGAAGGCGGACGGTGGCTTGTCGTCTCCACTAGCACTACGTGTTATATCTACCTTTTTATATCATCAGTCCATATATTTTCGAGATTATTCTATGTAGAAGATTACTCATACGTGATCCACCTTTCTTCAGTAGTTCCGTCTGTTTCCATCTATTCCAGGACTCTTTTTTTATCTATGGTCCAACATACTACGAGGTTCCGATGATTTTAGTTTTATAGTCTGATTGGGAATAGGTTTGAAGTTATTGCACTCATCTCCATTTGATGTCGTTCAGATTGCATCCTTTGTTTGCATCCGTTTATTGAAGTGAAAGTATTTAAACACTCCTTTAATAAAAGATTCTTTTTTTCACAGATGCTCCAACTACTGCTTCAAACACCGGTACACAGTTCAGTGAAAATTCGAGCAGCGTAATACGATGCCCTTTAAACGAAAGAGCCACGTTTTTCGTTAAAATTGATTGCTCGAATAATGAAGAACCATTAACATTTAATTGGTAAGTTTTCCATGTAAAAAAAATATCTTCTTTTATCGCAAATAAAAAAATAAGCTGATCTTGTTAGGTTCGATTATACAATTAAGTACAGAAAACAACATTGTAATTTCAAAAAGCATAAAACGGTTGCGTAATACTCGTACATCCTCGAAATACCGCTATCTCATAAATACACATGTTGTTAACAAAATGCTGTAACGTTGAAAATCAATTCGCAGAATTTCCTACATTCTCTCGACTGTAGCTGTGTCTGCCCGCTCATCTGATCTGAATTCTATACTGACTAAAACAGTGGGCCAATAAAAATAGAATGGACTTCCTGCGATCAGTTCCGAAAATTACGAGACAAAACTACACAAACATCTTTGAAGTGAAGCTCGAAGAATGTAGATTCATGCATTGCAATGCGAATGAGGGACGCCTTTCGTTGATCCTCCGCAACAGATTTCACACCTCTACGTACCAAACTCATTTTATGCCAATCGTTCAAAATATTGTCAAACGGTTTTTGGTGAATAGTTCTATGTTTAGTTAAAAGATGGCATAACATCTTTGCATAAACATTCATTATTAATTCGTATGACGAAAAATTTCTTGTGCAGAGACAGAGAATAGTATTGTGATCGTAGAGAAGTTTAAAAATAAACTGCACGGTCTGGTCTGTTCTGGACACAGACATAAAGCTTCCTAGTTTATTGAAATTTTGTCTTTTTGGCTGACTCGATCTGAAAGATGCTCACTCCTCACTTCGAGATCAGTTTGAGTTTTCCGATTGCCTCAAGTGCACAAGCTCTTGTCCCTTTTTCCGCGTGTGTTTTTAGTCCGTTAAAATTAAAAAAAAAAATCGAAATTTAAACATCTCTTGGCGATAATTAATTGATAATTTAAAAAGGTGCTGGCTATGTCGCCTTACTAAGCAGATTATAAAGTTCATTGCCTTATGATCGGTGATCCCAGATTGCATTAGAATTTCTAAATTTAGGGACTCATTCGAAACGCGTCCCAAGTTTTCTCATAATATCCCAGTTTTTCCCGTGCAGTGGTTCCAATATTCAAAATTCAGTCTTTAAAAAGTGCAATGCTACCAGTGAATAAAGTGCCAAAAGTGATTTTGTTCAGTTTTCGCTCTAAATTTTATTGAGCTAGTCAAACAATAATAAAAATAAAAGTGTACGCATGTTTCAAAAATATCTAGTTATTCAATAATTTTTGTGGCAAAGTATCTTAAAATAGCAGATATTTTCATTCGGAAATATTTAAAAAAAAAATTTTCGTTTGTGTTTATTTTTATTTTTGTGCAGTATCAATTCGGAGGACAAACAAATAATTAACGATTAGTTGTGCCAGTTTGAAACTAAATTATTAGGCTCTTGTGTTTTTCAAATTATATTCAGACAAAAAAAAACTACAGAGAAAATTGGGTTATCAAATAATTGTGGCGCCAAATAACATTACGTTTCTATGAAACACATTCATAACATTATAAATTTTCTAAAACAAGATCAAAAAAAGGAAAAACTTAACAGCCAGGGCAGAAACCAACAATTGCGCGACAGTTTAATGCTCAATTGTATTTAGAATAGATATGTACTAAAAAGGGGTAGGTCATATTAAGCTAATGTATTTTCAGAAGGGTTGCATGAAAAGGTACAAAGGTTTCAAATTTGTCAAGCATCTAGAAAAAACTAAATTAACTAGAAATTTTTCTTACAATTCTGCAAACTGCTCAGGAGTAGAGTCATTTTAGATTTTAACTGCAAAGCTTTTTCAAATTAGTTCCTGACTTAAAAAACTTCCTCTAAAATTAGCAAAACATCATTCTTTATCAGCTCAAAATATTTGTGTAAACTACACGAAGGAGCAGTGGGTTCAGACCATTTACTCGTAACAAATGGATTCTTTACCAAATTTTAACCACTAAACTCAACATGATCTCGTGCTATCGAACGATATGTAAGACTCTAATTTTTTTTATTTTTATGGTGGCAACTTGGAGGAGTGGGTGTATTTCGCACATTTTCAATCTTGTATCTGGAGCTACATACTACATATTAACAAATTAATGCGAAACATTCCATCAAGATCTTATTTTTACGTCTTTGGTGCTTATTATAACTTAGTCTACAAATAAGATAAACTTAGATGTACACAAATAACAAATTTAAAAATTGTTTATGGAGATTGATGTGATTTCAGTTAACATCTCGATCAATCTTCGTATTTAAAAGAAAGATTGGGAATTGGATATAAGTATGTAGGAGCATAAGGTTCAATATTTTCATTGTGTCTAGGTTTTTCAATAATTACACTACACTAGGTACAGATAAGTAAGACTATCACAGTCATATAGATTTTTGGACAATACAATGTATGTTAGTCTATAAATTGAGATAAATAGAAATACTGTATTACTAGTATAATAAAGTAAAACAATAAACTTCCCGATTTCAGAACAAATTTTAAAAATGTGTAATATAAATCAGTGTATAATAGTTCTCCTTTAAGTGGACTTAACACATTAAGCGAGTAAATAAAAGTGTAATAACAAAAGTTAAATGGGGAATCGATGTTCCCAATGCTGCACTTGCAATTGTGACAAAGATCATAAACATGGCGCTATCTCATCGGCATCTTCAGTATACAGAAAAAGGTTATTATCTATTATTATTTTTTTGTTAAATATATATCATAAAAATGTTTAGTAAATCGACAGAGGGGGTAAACCATACCTCCCTCCCTAAACTAGTTTCTGAACATACGTCGTTCATAAGTTTGCCGATATTTTGTTGCATTAAAAAAAATTGCAATGACGGTGAAATTATATTGAAGACGATGCGAGCGACACGCGCGACAGTTCAATCGCGCTGCGTGCTTTATATCGCGAAACCAATTGAATCGTTAGCTCCAACTGTCAGATAATTTTCACAAATGCCAAAATATTATAATATTATTATTAATATTAACATTATAATACCATTAATTTTCGATAGTTATTAACCGGTCTTTTGTTGCAAACTATATTGAGCCCCTCCCCCCCCCCCCCCCAGCCTCAAGAACGTTTTAGAAATTTCGGAAAATTATTATTATTATTAAAAAATAATAAAGTACCTACCTATTTTGATCAGAATATTTTATATTTTCACATGCTTAGGACTAGTAACCTCCCAATGAAGCAAAAAAAAAAAAGGGCGTCTGTGAGTTGTACGCTAATACATTTAAAAATACGTATTTAGTTTTTAGTTCAGTAAATTGTAGCATTCGAACTCGACTGAATCCTTTATTAAACAGCGAATTCCAGTTAACTCCCAATTTAACTTTTTTTTTGTTATTATATACTATCATTTTGCTAGGAAAGTGATCCTTTATTCGTAGTTGGGATTCAGAGCTCTGAAAGCAGATCCAATTTTGAAAATTATAGATCAAATTACTTCTTTCCAATTGGTTCCGGTGTCGTCCAAGGATCAGGTTTATCTCCAACTGTGTTTCTTATATTCATTACATATACCTTAATTAATCTAACTTGAAACAGCGAAGAACTATCCATTCCATTAACCCATGGGTCGATATCCTTCTCTTAAAAAAGTTTAAACTTACCAGTGATTACTTAAATCCAGCTAGCACAACTATAAATTCTATACTTGAAAGGTAAACTGTCATAAAATCAAAATTATCAATTGCAAGGCTGCTTCTGTTCCCATCAAATTATTCTTTTTAATTTTTTTTTGTCCCTAGTGAAAAAAAGTCAAATTATTATCTAATGGGTCATTACATCAAGAATTGCCAAAAATGACGAAATTTTGTACCTTACCATCACCGATTCTTTAGAAAATTTATGTACTTGAAAAAAATATAATTTAAATTTTTTGGTTCTTTCTAAATTTTTTTGTTAATTATAGTATTTCGCAAAAATGGTGTCCGAGTCCTCTTTGAAAATTCATATCTCTGGTAATTTTTATTCTATAATAATAAAGTAGGGCTTATTTTAAAGGGAGAGGTTGTAGCAATATAAAATACTTTATTATCAAAAGATAATAAAGAAAAAATACGAATAAAAATTATTCTTGAATTTTTTTTTAGGATAACGATTTTATCCTTTATCCATGAATATCTCAAAATGGTTTTTTTTTTATATTTTTTAGGTTATACTGAAACAAAACATTAAAAAATTAACTTGGGATCTCAATGGGATCGGGGTCAAAAAATCGAAGAAGATCAGTGCTTCTCAACTATGTTATAATTGTAGTTTTCCTATAACATAATTAAGAAGCACGGATGTTCTTCGATTTTTTTTTTCATAACACGATCCTGCACTAAACAAAAATTAATTTTTGCATCTATTCTTTCAAATTCATTCCGCTGAATGGTTGGACCACAGACTTATAACCTATAACCGGGAAAAAACAATAGTGCTACGAAGCTTCGATAGAAAACTCTGATGGGACGAATTAAATAAAAATCCTTAAACAAGGATAAGAGGAAATAATCATGAAGGTCAAAGTTCGACTTGAACTGTATATGGGCATAAAGAAGGGGTTTCGTTTTGAAACCTAAACTAAGAAAAATCCGATCTTATTCAATTCAATTCGTGTATTCCACATTATTTAAAAATATCATTATCTTAACATCGTGAAATCAGCTGCTAAATGCTAATTAATTTTAAATTTGTCGCAGAACAGGTAGTGAATATGACGAAATCTGGCAGCGACGTTGACGTTGACGCAACGTTTGTGTAATATACTATATAAACCTTAACCCAGGCGTCATTCATGAAAGTACGTCTTTCTTTTAGTTTCGTTCGATGTTACGATTTTGTGGTTAGCTATTTTTATACAAAAATATTTTTAATTACATATTTTAAAAAAATACATTTTTGAATAGCTTTCACTATGTTGTACGTAGCGCCACTTATATATGTAAACTGTCTCGGTTGGACCAGTGCCAACATTTATAATACTAAGTAAAAAATTTATTAAAACATATTCTGGCCATGAAAGTGATTGTAAATAGATCTTCAAAATAATCAGCATTTATTGACATTTAAAGGACATGTGCAATGAAATAAAACCATAAACATAATTTTCGCAAAACATATCTAAGAATTTCTTAGAGAATAGTAAAATATAGATTTAGTTGTACCTATAACTTCAATAGCCATAGTACTTCATCCTCGCTCACTTTTATTTTATTGTTTTTTAATAATAAAGTATTGTTATCGGTATCGGCCTGTTTATAAGGCGAGACATTTGAATTTGGTTTGTCATACCTCAATTGTACATACATATATGAATTAATCAATCAGCAACCGTGTGTTTCAAAAAAAATTATTCATTGGTTTGATTGTTGGAAATGTTATATTCTTGAAAAGGTGATCAATAGTACTTTTTATTATTGGTACACAGTGTAGCCATAGGTGTCCTTCAAGTACCGTGGGGAGTAGTGTTTCAATTACCATGGGTGTTTGATTAACAATAAAACTTATTTCTTTTGATGAAAAACCAAATAAATTATTAATTTTAAATAAAATATATTATTATTAATTTGTTACATCCATGGGAGTGGCGCTAACACCGATGGGTGGGCGTTTACATCCATGTGAGGCCCACGCAAGAACCATGGGTGTTCTTACAACAACCATGGATGTTTCTCGAAACACCCATAAATATGGGTTTACTTCCATCGGTTTTTTCTCGAAACACCCACAAATATGGGTGTTATGAAACTCCAATGGGATTTGTTCGACCACCTTCAAAATAGCGTTTTATCTATCTGATAGTGGAGCATTTAATAAATAGTAGTGGAAAACTCAAAGTGAATATATAAATTACTCTTTTTCCCTAACCTGTGGACTGCAGACAGTACCTATATCTTTGTGCTTATGAGCACTAATCAGAAGTCCTTTCAGACTAAGAAATAATACAATAAAACAAGATGATAATAAATTTATTAAATATTTAATTTCTCAATTTATAGGAGCCGTGGTGAGATACCGATCGATAATTCAGACCGTTTCCGTATAACGCAAACGAGCAATGCAGTGCAATTAGCTGTCGAGCATGTCCAGAAGGACGATGCTGGGCACTACACATTGTATGCCCATACGAAATCTGGAGAAGTGATCCGCAAAGATGTCGAACTGATCGTCGAGGATCGATCAGTTGGCGACGATCCGCCAACACTTCTCCGACGACTCGGTGACTTATCGGTGAAAGTGGGCACACGGACCAGACTTTTGGTCGAGATTCGAAGCTCATCGGAAGTCAAGGTAAGTGATTGGTTAGAAATAAGTCTTTCAGAATATCTTTTATGAGTAATATCCAGGTGACTTGGTATCGAAATGATCGTCGAATATGCGAAAACGACCGAATTCGTCACGTGCACGAAGGAACTTTCTATTGTTTGGAAATTGCTCCTGTTATTTTAGAAGATGGTGGTCAATGGATGTGTATGGCCGAGAATTTAGGCGGACGAAATTCATGTATGGCTCTGCTAAACGTTCTTGTTCCAAAAGCATACAAACAACCGGAATTTATTGAGGAGTTGCGAGCCGTTCTGACCGAACAGGGAACGGTATCATTAGAGTGTAAGGTGATTGGTGTGCCGACACCAATTCTGAGATGGTTCAAAGATTCGAAAGAAATCAAAGCTGGTGATGTGTTTGCTTTGACCGCAAATCCAGAAGACCCGACATCTTTAGGTACTTACACTTGTGAAGCAGTTAGCTGCATGGGAAGAGCATATTCTAGTTCTAAAGTGCACGTTGTCGGAAAAGGAAGTCGTGAGGGTTCTTTGAAACCAGCTGATAAGTATTTAGAGCTTCCAAATATTTTAGTTCAAAGTTAGAAACAGTTATTTAATTTCAATTGTAGTGTACAGTACAGTGCTCCGCCTCCGATATTTACAGACGAATTAAAAGGTGTTAAAGTTCGAATCGGTGATACTATCATTTTGGGTTGTCAAGGTAAGTGTTTCTTCGTTACAGAGCTGTACTAAAATCAACAAGGTAATAAATCTTAAATTTCAGTTGTGGTACCTCCATGGCCAAAAACGGTGTCATGGTACAATAAAGAAGGTCGAATAGAAGCTTCCGAAAAGTATCGAATGATTGAAGATGGCCTTGGTGTTTACATGCTCGAGGCAAAACCATCAGAAAGTTGTGATGAAGGAGAGTGGAAATGTGTCGTGACAAATAATGAAGGCAGTGTAGGAATAAGTACCAGCATCGTCGAAATGGACAGTAAGACCTAAATATTTACTCAAAACAAAAATTTAATAAACTTTTGCTTTTAGTTCCGAAAAACTTCCGCAAACCCCGTTTCATGGAGAGTTTAAAGGCTGTCCTGACTGAAGAAGGCCTTGTCTCATTCGAGTGTAAGGTGGTGGGATTCCCTACGCCAATTTTGAAATGGTTCAAGGATGGTCAAGAGCTTAAGCCAGGCGACGTGTACCAGCTTACAGGAACTAACTCTTTGGGCACATATTGCTGTGTTGCGAAGAATTGTATGGGCGAAAGTAGCAGTGTTGCTGTACTCACAGTCGAAGACATACAGAATCAACTGAACGATGAAGAAAAATCATTTTTAATTCAACGTAATCAACCGCCAAAGTTTGTGATTGGTCTAAAGAGCCAGGAAGCAAAAATTAACGAAGACTTCCAATTTACAGTAAAAGGTGAATGAAAAATCAGGCAACAAAGTAGGAAAATTTAATTAAATTGGATTTTATTTCAGTGAAAGCTACACCAGATCCCCTATTGACGTGGTTCCGCGATGAGCTGCCAATCGAATCGAACGAGAGGTACAATATTCAATCGGGAGAAGAGGATTGCTGCAATCTGGCCATTCATCGTATCGAATTTGTGGATCAGGCCGAATGGAAGTGTATTGCCACAAATGATTTCGGAACAAGCGTCACTTCGTGTTTTCTAAAACTACAAATACCTCGCCACTATAAGAAACCACGGTTCCTAGAGTGCCTACGAGCTGTGCTCACCGAAGAAGGGGCTGTGAATCTGGAGTGTAAGGTTATCGGAGTCCCACAGCCAGTTTTGAAATGGTACAAGGATGGTGTGGAGCTGAAACCTGGTGATATCCACAGAATAATATCTGGACAGGATGGCACTTGCTGCCTGGGAACCTATACATGCGAAGCACGCAATTGTATGGGTATAGTTGCAAGCTCGGCGTCACTGCTAGGATTTGAAGATGCCCAGAAACAAGGACAGGAAGACTTGGATCCGCAGTTACAGAGAAATCTTTCACTTTCAACCATTCAAGAGGAACGAACATCTCAGCTGTATGATACACCTGCCGGTGATATAACGCTCGATGAAAAAGGCGATGTATCGTTCTCCTTTGACGGTAAAGAGGTTTCTGTGTCCTTGTACGAGACGCCGGATCTTACCGAAGAAGAAGCTCTACAAATTGTGGAGATGTATGCAGATCAAATATCCGAACACGTTACCGAACACAATGTCGTAGAACTGCCTCCTTTGCGATTCGTTAAGGAAACTAGTCAGTCTGGAAATCTTCTAATGGAAGCAGTAGTAATCGATATAGCTCCGGATTACTTTGCGCACGATGAAGATATGAGAACCGAAGCAGGTATGGATGATATTTCAATAAATGAAATAACCGTACATCAAATGTCGGGAAGAGATAGCTTAGCTTTGGACAAAGAAACCGAAGAATACATTAAAAATACTTTCGATAACATGGATGAACAACTTCAAATGCGACCGCTCGAAAGGAAGCGCAAGAAATCAGCACCTGGCCACGAGCACGACGAGTTTTATAGCCTGTCGCACTCCAAGACATCAGGTCCAAACTCACATGTAGGTGATGATGATACTGAAACAGATCTTCAAACTTTTGCCAGTGCTCAAGAATCAGTTAATATGTGCAGTAGTCCAGATATGGAGCAAGAAAATTTGGAGATGCCTAAAACTCCGACACCAGCGGACTGTTCAAGTTTCGACGATCCAGTCGCTCCGAGACGAAAGAAGAGCAAAAAGGGCACAGATTCTGAGTCTTCCAAGACCGGTGAAGTCGAAGCTCATCTCCAAGATATTTCAGGTGAGGTAGGTGATGGTCTGCGACTCTCTCGATCTTTAAAACCCATTACGGATGAACGTGTGATTCGTTCAAATTTGGAGTCGCTCGTTCCATTGGCCAAAGACCTCATGACAATTGAAAAGAACCTATTGGCCATTCAGGAAGAAGTGGTTGCTCAATCTGCGATGATGATGTCGCCAACGTCTGCTGAAAGAAGTATCAGCATTACACAAAACGTTCTCGAACCACTGCGACAAATTCAGAGCAAAATGAAAGTATATTCGGGAGAAATTCCGTTGGAGAGGCTCTTCGAATCTCTAGAAGAAGATGTAAAGGCTCTTCACCGTACCCTACAGGTAATTGAAAAATGCGTAGAAATGGATGAAGATGGTCATACTTTGATTCAAAGAACAAGTGTTTGTGTTATCGATAGTTCCGGCGATAAATTCATCCATGGTTTGGATGAAGTTCGTAAAATTGCATCGAATTTCGATGGACCGCGCCTTAAAACCGAAATTAGCTTAATTGTGGAAGACATGCAGCAAGGCATACAGATAACGCAAGATACAATAAGATCGCAAATTCTAATGCAGGAAGCTTCAGCTTTGGAAACTACGCAGCACTTTACGGAAACTATTGCAAAAATTCAGGCTGTACCAGAAGTGCAACCGTTCAATGTAATCAAAAATGCTGAGCTTCCAAAAGAAGCTCATTCTTTACAAGCAATTTGTCGCCCAGTTGTAAAAATTCAAGAGGCTTTGGAAAGTATCGAAAACTATTTATCACTTGAGGAAAACGAGGAGGAGCTCTTTTCGAAGATTCACGAAACTATTGTAGCAAAACTAACACAGCCGATAAAGGACTTGGAAATTGAAGTTTCCAAGGTTGAAAACGAAGCATGTGAGCTTGCCGGAAAGGAATCGTTGGAGCAGAAAATTAATATTGGCATTCTGGACATTGTAACACCACCATTGTTTGAATTGAAAAAAGGGTTCGAAAGTGTTTTGAAGCAGTCGTCTAGTAGCATTCAATCTGGTATGATCAGTGTGAGTATTATCGAGACGTTAGTACCACCACTACAGGAAATCCAAAGTGGTCTAGCACAACTTGGACAGGACATTGAAAGTGGTCAAATCATGGAAGAAGCGGGTATTGATCAAAGCACGGATATCCAGAAATTAGTCCAGTCCATAGCTCAGGGCGTTCTGAATTTCAGGACTAATGTTGATAGGCTTACACCACGCATAGAAAGCCAATTTCAAACACCTCTTACAGTATTGACCGACGATTTATCGAAATTAGTTGGAAACATTTTGGAATCGCCAATGAACAAGCTCAATTTAACTCTACTGGACAATTTAAAAGGCCCCGTGGACGAATTGAACTATTGTTTGCGACAAACCGAGGAAAGATCGTCATCAGGGTCTTTAAGATGTTTAGTCGAGCCCTTACGAAACCTGCACGATAATGCCAAAATGTGTGAGGAGATTTTCCTATTGAGCGGCGAAAGCCCGAACGATTTGAACTTAACTAGTTTGAAAAATATGCGAAAGATGATCGCAGTTCTTGAACGGAACATCGAGCTGAATGAAGCGGAAATACTTCACCGCGAAATATCTAATCAGCATAAATATGCCGAAGAAATCGAAGAGCCATCACAGTCTCTAAACGAAGCTATCACCTTATTACCTGAGGTGAGGCAAAACATCTCGGAAATAGCCATCACTTTGGAAGAACTGCAGACTTGTATAGCTGCCGTTCAGGAAAATGTACTCCAGTTAGCAACTTTGCCAGAAAATGTACTACCTACTTTGGACAAAGCGCATCGATGCCTATCGAAGATTAAGGACATTGCTGTGCTTGGCAAATCTGAAGACAGTAAAACAACTGCGAATATAACCCTTATGAAGAAGGTAACAAAGCCGGTTCGGAACGTGGTTGAAACGTTGCAAATGATGACCCAACCTACAGATCGGTCTATTCCTGCTGCAGGAAATACCACAGCTTTGAAAAGTATCTCAGAATCGCTACACGAAATTCAGAAATGCATTGAAGATGACAAAAACATTGCCGACGTAGGAGTTCCATTAACGGAATTTGAAATATGTTTAGATGGCATTGTCTCCCAATTCACTGCCCCCACTGAAGATATCTCCACTATGGAGGACATCTCGGCTCTAAACACATCAGCTGCTCAAGAAAGCCTCGCGTTCAGTTCCCCGGAAAAAACCAGAGCTCGAGTACTACTCGAAGATTTAAAGTGTTGCTTGGCAAGCGTTTTGCAATTCCACGAAATGGAGTCAGTTGCAAGCTTGCTTACTCCAACAAATGCCCAAGCGTTTGAAGCGGCGATTAATAAAATTGAAGAGCTCGAACACTGTGTTGCTATTGTTCAACAAGCAAGTCTACATGACCCGGTTCGTTCCTCGTCTGATTTAGAAAATTTATCATCGCTAGAAACGATGGCTGAATGCTTCAACGATCTTAACTCCTGCATTATTCAAATACAAGAAGAAGTTTGCCTGGAGCACGCGGACTCGTTCAGCACTCAGGAGGAAAGGACGCTGCTCAAAGAAATCGCCAAGCCTCTGGCCGACGTCCAGCAATGCATTGAGACAATTCAAAATATTGCAATGGAAGAAGTTGAAAACACTCAGGCAGAGGTAGTCTTCATGGAAAGGGCTAGACTTATAGAAGGATTACAGTCGTGCATGGTAGCGGTCGAGGAAAATCAGACTTGGGATACCATTAACTCCCTAATACAAAACGAGAATGCAGAATATTTACAGCAATTGATAAAACCAATCAGAGATCTTCAGAACTGCATCTTGCAAGTCCAAGAACAACATCACGTTTCCCAGGTGCAGAGTCTGGCCACACAGAGCGCTATGACAGATCTCGAAACTTTGGCAAAACCATTACTTTCCATTAAGGAAGCAATTATTACTCTGCAGGAAGTTACAGGATCTACCTGTTCTCCTATTAAACTATTGAAGGAACAAGCTATGCCACTATATAACCTTTTGCAGTACGTCGATAATATAAACGTTGAAGTTCTCGACAACATTATAGATCTCTCAACACAGGAAGATATATCTGGTCTAAAGACATTCGCTGAAGAACATAACGAATTTGGCGAAGCGCTAATAGCTGATAGTGTCCACGTTGTGGAAGAACCACCAGCCACAGAATACGTTGCAGAAGGATTGAAACACATAGACGAATGCTTCATCCAAATGAGTGCTCTACATGCAGTTCCTGACGAGTCTTCCGAAATTCTTGCTAAAGTTTGTCAGTCAATTAGTGAGCTGAAAGAGTGCTTCAAGAAAGCACAAGATGAAGTTGCTGCTGGAGGTGATGTAAGCAAAACCATATCAAAGGCGCTATTTAAATTTAGAGAATGTCTCGTTCACACATACGATGATCTCTCCACGAGAAAAGATGTCGCTCAAACGCTGGAAGAACCTTTGAAGGATATAGAAGGGATGCTGGAAGAAATAATCGAGAAAGTTCCAAACATTGAGGAATTGTTCGCAGAAGAAATGGTAAATAAGCCGAGAAAAGCAATAGTTGATTTATTGGCTACCATAAGCGGTGTTTCGAAATCCGATACCAGTTTGTCCTATTTCTCAGAACTAACAGAGCCACTATTGAACGTGGACGTAGCTTTGCAGAATCTTAACAATGTTAAGCAAAATGAAGTAACAAAGAACTCTAGCAAAGTGATTCAGTTGCAAGTGAGTTTATTGGAAGCGTTCCGAGCTTTGAACGACATTAGCGAACGAGCTCCTAACGAACTTCTGAAGCCAGTCCTTGAAGCACAGAACATTCTCGTGAGCATAAGCAATTTCATTGAAGGTTCCGAGGATAACATGCGTAAGACTGAGTTATTACAAGAAATTGAACTTGTCTCTAGGCCTTTTATGGAAATATCTGATATTATTAAATACCTAGCCGAAAGATCAGTAAGGTCGACTTCTGAAATTTTGGAAATATTATCACCAGTAAATGAAGCCAAGGTTTGTATGATGAAGATTCAGGAAAAATTAATGGCCGACACGGAGAGAGACTGCCAAACTTATCTCGAGAAATTTTCTGATGCAATAGACTTTTTAAAGGCCAAGTTGGAAGTCATCGAGCATAACATTACCTCCAAGGACGACTTAACTGCTCTAACAGACGACGAAATACACATTATTTCGAGTATAATACCAGTACTGCGGTTGCTGCAGAGCAGTATTGAATATAAGGAAAAATCAGAAAAAGAAGTTGCTATTACAGACGACAGTACTCAACCTAAAGAAAAAAGTGAGCAAACTAAGTCACATACAGAACAACAACAGACAAATGTTTCTGCGGTTCAAGAAGAGGCAACCACAGCAATAACCGGTAAAGGTGATGCAAATGCTGAAAAACCTGTTGATAAAAAAACTGCAGCTGCAGAAGTCTCTGCTGTGAAAAGCGAAGAGCCCAGAGATTCTCACATTGATCATCAACAGGAGAAATCACAAATCGAAGCAAACACTGGAAAAGCTTCAGATATGAAAAGTGAAAGAATGGAACCTAAGGAAGAACCGGCAATTGTTAAGGAAATCGATAGCGAAAAACCTAAAAAATCAGAGAAAGCCGAGAAATCCAAAGCTGCTGGTGAAAAGTCCAGTGAGAAACCAACGACGGCAGAAGTATCTGAGATAAAGAGCGAAGTTATCGAAGGGAAGAAAATTGAAGGACTTAAAAAGGCTGGAGAAAAAGAAACACAAAAGTCAAAGGTGGCAGAAATTTCCGAGGTGAATGAAGAAAAGTTCGAGGTAAAGAATATCGATGTATCTAAAGCTCCTGGTGAAAACATTGGAGAGCTACCGAAGTCTGCAGAAATTTCTGAAATAAAGAGCGAAGAAATCGATGAGAAAAAAATTGAAGGAGTTAAAAAGGCTGGAGAAAAGGAAACAGAAAAGTCGAAGGTAGCTGAAACTTCCGAGGTGAAGGAAGAAAAGGTAGAGATGAAGAATATCGATGTATCTAAAGCTCCTGGTGAAAAGATCGGAGAGCAACCGAAGACGGAAGAAGTTTCTGAGATAAAGAGCGAAGAGATTAAAGAGAAGAAAGTAGAAGGACTCACAAAACCTGGAGAAAAGGAGACAGAAAAGGCAAAGGTAGCACAAATTTCCGAGGTAAAGGAAGAAAAGGTAGAGATGAAGAGTATCGATGTATCTAAAGCTCCTGGTGAAAAGGCCGGAGAGCAACCGAAGACGGCAGAAGTTTCTGAGATAAAGAGCGAAGTTATCGAAGATAAAAAAATGGAAGGACTTACAAAGGCTGTAGGAAAGGAAACAGAAAAATCAAAGAAAGCAGAAATTTCCGAAGTAAAGGAAGAAAAGGTAGAGATGAAGAATATCGATGTATCCAAAGCTCCTGGTGAAAAGGCCGGAGAGCAACCAAAGACGGCAGAAGTTTCTGAGGTAAGGAGCGAAGAAATCGAAGAGAAGAAAATTGAAGAACTTACAAATGCTGGAGAAAAAGAAACAGAAAAGTCAAAGGTAGCTCAAATTTCCGAGGTGAAGGAAGAAAAGATAGAGACGAAGAATGTCGATGTATCTAAAGCTCCTGGTGAAAAGATCGGAGAGCAACCGGAGACTGCAGAAGTTTCTGAGATAAAGAGCGAAGAAATCGAAGAGAAGAAAATTCAAGAACTTACAAAGGCTGGTGAAAAGAAGACAGAAAAGGCAAAGGTAGCAGAAATTTCCGAGGTAAAGGAAGAAAAGGTAGAGATGAAGAGTATCGATGTATCTAAAGCTCCTGGTGAAAAGGCCGGAGAGCAACCGAAGACGGCAGAAGTTTCTGAGATAAAGAGCGAAGTTATCGAAGATAAAAAAATGGAAGGACTTACAAAGGCTGTAGGAAAGGAAACAGAAAAATCAAAGAAAGCAGAAATTTCCGAAGTAAAGGAAGAAAAGGTAGAGATGAAGAATATCGATGTATCCAAAGCTCCTGGTGAAAAGGCCGGAGAGCAACCGAAGACGGCAGAAGTTTCTGAGGTAAGGAGCGAAGAAATCGAAGAGAAGAAAATTGAAGAACTTACAAATGCTGGAGAAAAAGAAACAGAAAAGTCAAAGGTAGCTCAAATTTCCGAGGTGAAGGAAGAAAAGATAGAGACCAAGAATATCGATGTATCTAAAGCTCCTGGTGAAAAGATCGGAAAGCAACCGGAGACTGCAGAAGTTTCTGAGACAAAGAGCGAAGAAATCAAAGAGAAGAAAATGAAAGGTCTTACAAAGGCTGGAGAAAAGGAGACAGAAAAGTCAAAAGTAGCAGAAATTTCCGATGTAAAGGAAGAAAAGGTAGAGACGAAGAGTACCGAAGTATCTAAGGCTCCTGGTGAAAAGATCGGAGAGCAACCGAAGACTGCTGAATTTTCTGAGCCAAAGAGCGAAGAAATCGAAGAGAAGAAAACTAAAGGACTTACAAAGCCTGGAGAAAAGGTAACAGAAAAGTCAAACGTAGCTCAAATTTCCGAGGTGAAGGAAGATAAGATAGAGACGAAGAAAATCGATGTCTCTAAAGCTCCTGGTGAAAAGATCGGAGAGCAACCAAAGACAGCAGAAGTTTCTGAGATAAAGAGCGAAGTTATCGAAGAGAGAAATATCGAAGGACTTACAAAGGCTGGAGAAAAAGAAACAGACAAGTCAAAGGTAGCTCAAATTTCCAAGGTGAAGGAAGAAAAGATAGAGACGAAGAATATTGACGCATCTAAAGCTTCTGGTGAAAAGATCGGAGAACAACCGAAGACTGCAGAAGGTTCTGAGATAAAGAGCGAAGAAATCGAAGAGAAGAAAATGAAAGGTCTTACAAAGGCTGGAGAAAAGGAGACAGAAAAGTCAAAGGTAGCAGAAATTTCCGATGTAAAGGAAGAAAAGGTAGAGACGAAGAGTACCGAAGTATCTAAGGCTCCTGGTGAAAAGATCGGAGAGCAACCGAAGACTGCTGAATTTTCTGAGCCAATTAAAGGACTTACAAAGCCTGGAGAAAAGGTAACAGAAAAGTCAAACGTAGCTCAAATTTCCGAGGTGAAGGAAGATAAGATAGAGACGAAGAAAATCGATGTCTCTAAAGCTCCTGGTGAAAAGATCGGAGAGCAACCGAAGACGGCAGAAGTTTCTGAGATAAAGAGCGCAGAAGTCGAAGAAACGAAAGTTGAAGAACTAAAAAAGACTGGAGAAAAGGAGACAGAAAAGTCAAAGGTAGCAGAAAGTTCCGAGGTAAAGGAAGAAAAGGTAGAGATGAAGAATATCGATATATCTAAGGCTCCTGGTGAAAAGATCGGAGAGCAACCAAAGACAGCAGAAGTTTCTGAGATAAAGAGCGAAGTTATCGAAGAGAGAAAAATCGAAGGACTTACAAAGGCTGGAGAAAAAGAAACAGAAGAGTCAAAGGTAGCTCAAATTTCCAAGGTGAAGGAAGAAAAGATAGAGACGAAGAATATTGACGCATCTAAAGCTCCTGGTGAAAAGATCGGAGAGAAACCAAAGACTGCAGAAGTTTCTGAGATAAAGAGCGAAGAAATCGAAAAGAAGCAAATTGAAGGACTTAAAAAGACTGGAAGTAAAGAAACAGAAAAGCCAAAGGTAGCTCAAGTTTCCGAGGTAAAGGAAGAAAAGATAGAGACGAAGAATATCGATGTATCTAAAGCTTCTGGTGAAAAGATCGGAGAACAACCGAAGACTGCAGAAGGTTCTGAGATAAAGAGCGAAGAAATCGAAGAGAAGAAAATGAAAGGTCTTACAAAGGCTGGAGAAAAGGAGACAGAAAAGTCAAAGGTAGCAGAAATTTCCGATGTAAAGGAAGAAAAGGTAGAGACGAAGAGTACCGAAGTATCTAAGGCTCCTGGTGAAAAGATCGGAGAGCAACCAAAGACTGCTGAATTTTCTGAGCCAAAGAGCGAAGAAATCGAAGAGAAAAAAATTAAAGGACTTACAACGGCTGGAGAAAAGGTAACAGAAAAGTCAAAGGTAGCTCAAATTTCCGAGGTGAAGGAAGATAAGGTAGAGACGAAGAAAATCGATGTCTCTAAAGCTCCTGGTGAAAAGATCGGAGAGCAACCGAAGACGGCAGAAGTTTCTGAGATAAAGAGCGCAGAAGTCGAAGAGACGAAAGTTGAAGAACTAAAAAAGACTGGAGAAAAGGAGACAGAAAAGTCAAAGGTAGCAGAAAGTTCCGAGGTAAAGGAAGAAAAGATAGAGACGAAGAATATTGACGCATCTAAAGCTCCTGGTGAAAAGATCGGAGAGAAACCAAAGACTGCAGAAGTTTCTGAGATAAAGAGCGAAGTTATTGAAGAGAAGAAACTTGAAGGACTTAAAAAGACTGGAGAAAAAGAAACAGACAAGTCAAAGGTAATAGAAGTTTCCGAGGTAAAGGAAGAAAAGATAGAGATGAAGAGTATCGATGCATCTAAAGCTCCTGGTAAAAAGATCGGAGAGCAACCGAAGATGGCAGAAGTTTCTGAGCCAAAGAGCGAAGTTATCGAAGAGAGGAAAATTGAAGAACTTAAAAAGACTGGAGAAACAGAAACAGAAAAGTCAAAGGTAGCAGAAGTTTCCGAGGTAAAGGAAGAAAAGATAGAGACGAAGAATATCGATGCATCTAAAGCTCCTGGTGAAAAGATCGGAGAGCAACCAAAGACTGCAGAAGTTTCTGAGATAAAGAGCGAAGCAATCGAAGAAAAGAAAACTAAAGGACTGACAAAGGCTGGAGAAAAGGAAACAGAAAAGGAAACAGAAAAGTCAAAGGTAGCTCAAATTTCCAAGGTGAAGGAAGAAAAGATAGAGACGAAGAATATCGATGTATCTAAAGCTCCTGGTGAAAAGGTCGGAGAGCAACCGAAGACGGCAGAAGTTTCTGAGATAAACAGCGAAGTTATCGAAGAGAAGAAACTTGAAGGACTTAAAAAGACTGAAGAAAAAGAAACAGAAAAGTCAAAGGTAGCAGAAGTTTCCGAGGTAAAGGAAGAAAAGATAGAGATGAAGAATATCAATGTATTTAAAGCTCCTGGTGAAAAGATTGGAGAGAAACCGAAGACGGTAGAAGTTTCTGAGATAAAGAGCGAATCAATCGAAGAAAAGAAAATTAAAGGACTGACAAAGGCCGGAGAAAAGGAAACTGAAAAGTCAAAGGGAGCTCAAATTTCCGAGGTGAAGGGAGAAAAGATAGAGATGAAGAATATCGATGTATCTAAAGCTCCTGTTGAAAAGATCGGAGAGCAACCGAAGACGGCCGAAGTTTCTGAGATAAACAGCGAAGTTATCGAAGAGAAGAAAATTGACGGACTTAAAATGACTGGAGAAAAAGAAACAGAAAAGTCAAAGGTAGCAGCAGTTTCCGAGGTAAAGGAAGAAAAGATAGAGATGAAGAATATCGATGTATCTAAAGCTCCTGGTGAAAAGATCGGAGAGAAACCGAAGACGGCAGAAGTTTCTGAGATAAAGAGCGAAGCAATCGAAGAAAAGAAAATTAAAGGACTGACAAAGGCTGGAGAAATGGAAACAGAAAAGTTGAAGGTAGCTCAAATTTCCGAGGTGAAGGAAGAAAAGATAGAGACGAAGAATATCGATGTATCTAAAGCTCCTGGTGAAAAGGTCGGAGAGCAACCGAAGACGGCAGAAGTTTCTGAGATAAAGAGCGAAGTTATCGAAGAAAAGAAAATTAAAGGACTGACAAAGGCTGGAGAAATGGAAACAGAAAAGTTGAAGGTAGCTCAAATTTCCGAGGTGAAGGAAGAAAAGATAGAGACGAAGAATATCGATGTATCTAAAGCTCCTGGTGAAAAGGTCGGAGAGCAACCGAAGACGGCAGAAGTTTCTGAGATAAAGAGCGAAGTTATCGAAGAGAAGAAAATTGAAGGACTTAAAATGACTGGAGAAAAAGAATCAGAAAAGTCAAAGGTAGCAGAAGTTTCTGAGGTAAAGGAAGAAAAGATAGAGATGAAGAATATCGATGTATCTAAAGCTCCTGGTGAAAAGATCGGAGAGCAACCGAAGACGGTAGAAGTTTCTGAGATAAAGAGTGAAGCAATCGAAGAAAAGAAAATTGAAGGACTGACAAAGGCTGGAGAAATGGAAACAGAAAAGTTGAAGGTAGCTCAAATTTCCGAGGTGAAGGAAGAAAAGATAGAGACGAAGAATATCGATGTATCTAAAGCTCCCGGTGAAAAGATCGAAAAACAACCGAAGACGTCAGAAGTTTCTGAGATAAAGAGCGAAGAAGTCGAAGAGAAGAAAATTAAAGGACTGACAAAGGCTCGAGAAATGGAAACAGAAAAGTCAAAGGTAGCTCAAATTTCCGAGGTGAAGAAAGAAAAGATAGAGACGAAGAATATCGATGTATCTAAAGCTCCTGGTGAAAAGATCGGAGAACAACCGAAAACTGCAGAAGTTTCTGCGATAAAGAGCGAAGAAATCGAAAAGAACAAAATTAAAGGACTTACAAAGGCAGGACAAAAGGAAACAGAAAAGTCAAAGGTAGCAGAAATTTCCGAGGTAAAGGAAGAAAAGATAGAGACGAAGAATATCGATGTATCTAAAGCTCCCGGTCAAAAGATCGGAAAACAACCGAAGACATCAGAAGTTTCTGAGATAAAGAGCGAAGAAGGCGAAGAGAAGAGAATTAAAGGACTTAAAAAAGCTGGTGAAAAAGAAACTGAAAAATCAAAGGTAGATGAAATTTCCGAGGTGAAGGAAGAAAAGATAGCGAAGAATGTCGATGTATCTAAAGCTCCTGGTGAAAAGATCGGAGAGCAACCGAAAACTGCAGAAGTTTCTGAGATAAAGAGCGAAGAAATCGAAGAGAACAAAATTAAAGGACTTACAAAGGCAGGAGAAAAGGAAACAGAAAAGTCAAAGGTAGCAGAAATTTCCGAAGTGGAGGAAGAAAAGGTGGAGATGAAGAAAATCGATATATCTAAACCTCCTAGTAAAAAGGTCGGAGAGCAACCGAAGACGACAGAAGTTTTTGAGATAAAGAGCGAAGAAATAGAAGAGAAGAAAATTGAAGAACCTAAAAAGACTACAGAAAAGGAGACAGAAAAGTCAAAATTAGCTAAAATTTCCGAAGTGAAGGAAGAAAAAATAGAGACGAAGAGTACTGAAGTATCTAAACCTCACGGGGAAAAGATCGCAGAACAACCGAAGACGGCAGAAGTTTCCGAGATAAAGAGCGATGAAATTGAAAAGAAGAAAGCTGTGGGACTCAAAAAGGCTGGAGAAGAAGATACTGAAAAGTCAAAGGTAGCAGAAACTTTAGAGGTGAAGAAAGAAAAAACGGAGATGAAGAATAAAGATGTATCTAAAGCAACTGTTGAAAAAGTCGGAGAGCAACCGAAGTTGGCAGATCTTTCTGAAATAAAGAGCGAAGAAATCGAAGGGAAGAAAATTAAAGGACTTAAAAAGACTGGAGAAAAAGAAACTGAAAAGTCAAAGGTAGCGGAAATTTCCGCGGTGAAGGAAGAAAAAACGGAGATAAAGAGCACCGATGTATCTAAAGCAACTGGTGAAAAGGTCGGAGAGCAACCGAAGGTGGCAGAAGTATCTGAGGTAAAGAGCGAAGAAATCGAAGAGAAGAAAATTAAAGGACTTAAAAAAGATGAAGAAAAAGAAACAGAAAAGTCAAAGGAAGCTATTTCTGAGGTCAAGGAAGAGGGTATGAAGGTAAAGAATATAGATGAATTGAAATCTCCTGGTTCGAAGGTCAGTAAGAAACCTAAAGATGCAGAAGGTTTTGAGTCGAAAAGTGACATGAAAGAAACTAAGCAAATTGGACCAACTGCAATTACTGAAGAAAAAGAAACTGCAAAGGGAAAGGTAGTTGAAATTTCAGAGTTAACTAAAGAAGCTGTTGGTGGGAAATCAAAGACTGCAGAAGTTTCTGAAATTAAAAGCGATGAGATCGGTGTGAAGAAAGTGGAAGGATCTACAAAGGAAACTGAAAAGACTAAGATATCTGAAATTTCTGAGGTGAAAGAGAAAAAGACGGAGGTGAAGAATATTGATGAAACTAAATCTCGTGATAAAAAGGCCAGTAAGAAACCTAAGACTGCAGAAATTTCTGAGATAAAAAGCAAAGAGATTGAAGAAAAGAAAATTGAAGGAGCTGAAATTAGTGAAACAAAAGGGTCTGAGAAAACGCAGGGAAAGATAGAGATAAAGAACATTGATGAGCCTAAAATTTCTCAAGAAAAAATAACTGAGCAAGTTTCTGTGAAAAAAGAAGAAGTAAAGAAAATTTCTGATGAGGTGGCTGTAAAGAAAATTGAGGAATCTGAAGGAGCTGGAGAAAAGATGAAGACAATTGATGATGAACTTGATAATCGATTGGATGCAGTTATAGCAGACGAAATTTTTGACAGCAAGAAAGAAAAGTTGCCAGGAATAAAATCCGAAAAATCCAAAGAAATTGATCAAAGAAATGATGATAAATCAAATAACGTTGAAATTCAAACAAAGAAAAGTAAAAAAGCGGCTCGAAGCGAAAAAGGTGACGTTCAGCAAGAAACGAAAATTGCAGATACTACAACTTCTAGCAAAAACGACACCGAGAAATTCAAGACTTCGGAAGTTTCGGAGGAATTAGCTGAAAAAACAAAGACATCTGAAGTGGCTGAACACAAGGAAAACAAGAAGAGAAAGGCGTCTGTGAAATCTAGAACCACTGGAGATGTCGAGTTAGAGAAGGATGTTGCACATGGAAAGCATACCGAAAGTACCACAATAACTAAAGATAAGGATATAGATCAGACCTCAGAACTCCAAAAACTTGTCAAGTCCATAAGTCAAAGCGTTCTGAATCTTAGAGTTAACATTGATCGATTAGCATCAAATAAAGAGAGCCAAATGAAGAATTCTTTCGCGACATTGGCTGACGATTTCACAAAATTAATTGCCAAAATTTCAGACACGCCAACTAAGAAGCAATATTTAATGGTAATGGAAAAGCTCAAGGCACCTCTGGATAAGGTGAGCTTCTCCCTCGCCCAGCGTTTGGAACGGTCATCGGCTGAACCAATAACTATTTTAGTTGAACCACTGAGAAACCTGCACGATAATGCTAAACTGTGTGAAGATATTTTACTATCGGCTCAGCCAAGCCAGAGTGATGACAACGTAAATTGGTTGAAAAGTATTCAGAAAACATCAGCAGCCCTGGAACAGGATATCAAGATGCAAGAGATGGAATCCAAGAAAAATATATCGGAAATAACAACAACCTTAGGCGAATTAAAATCATCTGTAGCTGCTATTCAGGCAAACAGGGTGCGGCTACCATCACTTCCATCAACTTTTTCATCTACTCTAAGTAAAGCCGAGAACTGCTTAATAAACACTAAAAGTATTTTACTCAAAATATCGAACGAAACGAAAAAAAATAAAAATATAAGTGTTACGAAAAAGGCCGCAGAACCGATTCGCAATATCCTTAACATACTACAAGACTTTACCCAATCACCTGAAAAGGGTGCGACCACAGAAGCTTTCAAAGGCATTTCGGAATCGCTACTTCAGTTCGAGAATAGCATTAAAAACAAGGACATTCTGGAAGTAATGCTGCCCTTGACTGAATTAGAATCATATTTAAAGGTATTAGTGAAACAGTGTGAAGTATACGCCAGAGACCTAGAGGCATCGAAAAATGCTTCACTACAAACTGAAGCCAAGTTGAAGGAGGAGTCTCCAAAACGAAGAAAGTCAGCTAGTGTCAAGAAAATCGGAGCAAAAGATGAAGACAACCTTAAAAACATTTCCAACAAAAAAATCAAACGAGGCTCAAATTTGAAACCAAATTTCGACGTTGGCCTGACGAGTCGCACTGCTGCCATAGGATCCCCAATGAAGTTA
This sequence comes from Beris chalybata, assembly GCA_949128065.1. Lineage (NCBI taxonomy): Eukaryota > Metazoa > Arthropoda > Insecta > Diptera > Stratiomyidae > Beris > Beris chalybata. The sequence continues at coordinate 4,047,174 of OX421895.1, read as the reverse complement.
ACATGTAACGTAACCGGCGATGAATTCACCGTCCAATGGTTTAAAGATGGAACACCCCTTGCCGACGATCGGAAATATCGATTACAAAGCAACGATGGATTGACCACCCTCGAACTGTTGGAGACAGGACTTACGGATGCTGGCGAGTACAAGTGCGTAGCTTCCTACGATGGAGGATCAGTTGAGACCAGCGCCATGGTAACTATTTACGATTCGTCCAATCTTGATAACGCAAAAAGTTCACCGATCTTCACCAGGAACATACGAGGTATGTTAATTTGTTCTATAATTACCTGAATTCCGATCACATGCTTCGATCTGATCTCGGCCTGAGTCATTCTGTCTTTTTATTTCGAGATAGGATCTCAGATACCTTGTGATCGATGATTTGACCATGTGATCGCAACTCGAAATTTAGCGAGCCCAAGTGATCATTATACGATTTTTTTCATTTTTTCTAACTTCTAAATTTAAATCTTAAAAATTTTCTGCATTTTCTACTTGTACACATAATCATATTACATTTAAACAATGTTCGCTTTTGTTGATTGCATTGATAAAAAAAATTTTAAAGGAGCAAAAGAAGAGACGAAAAGGTAGGTGGGCAGAAAATGATTGCAATTTCAAGGATTCTATTTTTATCGGAGGAAGTAAAAATAACAATAGACTTTTTGTTCGAAGACAGACAAGTTATTGTCTGTGCTTCGGGAATCGTATCGATGTTTACCTCTGTGGTAATTGATATAAAATTAGAATTAAAAAAAAATTGGCACGCAAGCCAAATTAGATCAAATTTGAGTGTCGATCGGATCAAGAGATGATCGCTAATTGATAGTAGGAGCCTTCTTTGAATAATCATCCCGAATTAATCAGTCGCAGATTTATCTTGCCAGCGAGCAGTCGAAATACGATCAACTCGAAATAGTTTTGAGAAAATAGTGAATATAGTTGAAATGGGTGAAACTGATGGAGATCCGCAACCGGCGGGAGAGACGCAGTCATCACCGGGTCCAGATGAGCGACCATCACCTGGACCAGGACAAGAGTCCCTACAAGTTCCAGCCGGGAAACGACGACGTATCAAATCTCCAACTCCTGGAAGTATCCGAGGACGCAGCATGACTCCCGTCCGAGGCCGGAGCCAAACTCCGTTCTCACAGTATCTTACCCGACGAAGTGCTACCCCTTCGACATGGCGGAGCATTACGCCTTTCCTAAAGCGCGAAGATAAGGAAAAAACTCCTTTCGAACTAGGAACAAACATAAAGACACAGTTAGACTGTAATAAAGCAGTTTTCGATAAGGCCCTCATCATGGATATTACCGAACCAGAAGTGGCACCTGTGCGTTATATAACAACGGACTTGTCGGTAATCGATCGTGCCGCTGTTATGGATATCTCCAACGTCGAAGTTATCTACGTTGTTGAAGAATACGAAGAATATGAAGAGTACACAGAAGAGGAGGAGCTTAAAGAAGATGAGGAAAAAGCTGACGATGAAAAGAAGAAGAAGGGAAAAAAATCAAAGAAGAAAGAGGTCAAGCCAAAGAAGAAGGCAGAAAAAAAGGAGAAATCACCGTCCCCGAAATTGTCCTTGAAATTAGAAATAGGCGGAGGACCGAAGGTCAGTAAAAAAATGTTTGACCAACCACCACCACCGCCACCAGAGAAAGCAAAACCACCGCCAGCCAAGAAGGCTAAGAGCAAACTTGCACTGCAAATGGAAGAACAAGCGAAAGCTGCTGCAAAAGCAGCGGAAGAAGAAGCAAAGAAGGCACAAGATAAACCGAAAAAAGAAACTTTCGAAGAACGCCAAAAGCGTCTGAAAGAAGAAAAGGAAGCTGAAGAAGAAGCCCGACGGGCAGAAGAGGAAGCTCGAAGAGCCGAAGAAGAAGAAGAGGAGGGTGGCGAAGAAGATGGCGAAGGCGAAGGTGACGGCGAAGGTGATGGCGAAGATGAAGCTGGAACTGACGATGAAGCAGGCGATGGCGAAAATGAAGATGGCGGTGAAGATGGCGAACACGATGAAGGCGAACGAGACGAAGAAGACGCGACCAGCACAAGGCCTGGATCACAGATGAAAATGAACGACGATCGCCGTGGAAGCGGTTCATCTGGTGGCAGCTTTGTTAAAATCGATCCCGAAGAGGAAGCACGTTGGCAAAAGATTGCCGAAGAAGAAGGAGAGGAGTTTATGCAGAAAATGCGTAAAGTTAGTCAAGCTAAGTCCAAAAGCGAAAAAGAACGACATGCCGATTGGCAAAAAAATAGAGAGGCTGCACGTATGCCGTCCTTCATAAACTTTCTTACCGATCGTACTGCAGAAGAGGGTCACAGTGTGAGATTAGCTTGCGCCGTTTCTGGACCGGAACTCTCCATAAAATGGTTTAAGGATGGACGACAAATCGAACGTGATGCACGTCATCGAATTAGTGACAATAATAATATCCTATCATTAGAATTAGTAAATACAGTTAGTTCCGATTCTGGCGAATACTCATGCGTTATATCGAATATGAACGACGATGTAACTTCTTCCTGTATCGTGACGATATATGAAGTGTTCAAGGATGAACCCAGCCCTCCAGCTTTCAGTGTTATAAGAGGTGAGCATAAATTTGTCTTTAATTTGAAGAAAATAGAAAATTCTATTGTTTTTCCTTTAAGACTTCTACCATCTGCATGATGACGAACTTACTATTGAATGCCATGCCCATGGTACACCGCGACCACGCGTCACCTGGATTAAAGACGCCGTCGCAATTAAACCCAGCTACAAATACACAATCCTGGAAGAAGCTCATGGAGTCTACAAGCTTATGATTTATCGCCCTTCCAATCGCGACAGTGGCAAATATATATGTAAGGCTGAAAACAAAAGTGGTGAACTGGAAATTACACATAACGTTGAGTTCGTGAAACAAAAAAAATTCCACGTTCACGGAATCTTCCACGCTCACGATGAACTTCAGAAACAAAAGGGTGAAACAGCCAAACGTGCCATGGAAGAGGCAATGAAATCGAAAGAAGACTACGACAAAAAACGAGGAGGTGGTGAAAGACGCGTGCGTGGAGCCGTTGACGAGCCTCCAGTTGCTCCAAAGAATAAACTGAAATATGCTTCTCAACTAAGGGACCGAATTGCAGTCGAAGGAGCAAAAGTGAAGCTAGTTTGCAACGTTATTGGCCCAGATCCATCTATAAAATGGCTCAAGGACGACAAACCGCTGGTCTGGGGTCCAAAAGTTCGAAACTTATCGTCAGAAAATATGGCCACTATCGAACTCACGGACGTTACATCAGAACACTCGGGCGTCTACAAATGTATCGCTGTCAATCAATTCAACGAAATCGATACATCATGTTATCTAAAAGTGTACACTGCTCAATCCGAAGGCGACGAACAAGAGCCAATGTTTGCATTACCAATGAGAGGTTCGTATTTTTTTTCTAGAATAGTGCCAAAATCAAGTTCTACTTACAGTATCAAAAATAAACTCTTGAACTCGTTTCTTAGATGTGTATCATTCGTCCGAAAACGATTTAGTAATCGACACAAAAGTTCGGGGCAATCCACGCCCGAAGATTTCATGGCTAAAGGATGAAATGCCAGTCGAATCTGATGCTCGAATACAACAGATTGAACATCTAGACGGCATTTGTGAGTTGATAATTAACAAACCTACGCCAAAAGACAGCGGCAACTATACTTGTGTAGCAGATAATAGCTTAGGTAGTCAGAAGATCGCTCATACCGTAGTTGTTGAAGTACTGCCATCGTCTCGACGTTCCAGTGCCAGTACTAGCATGGGTGTTCCAGAAGATAAGGATTCTCAAGCGAGCAAACCGAAACGCGAAGGTGGTGGACCAGATCAGCCGGGAAAACCACCAGCAAAGGGCAAAAAGAAGGCACCAGAAGCTGAAGCGCCAGAAGAAGGAGGTCGACGACGCCATGCTATTCCGGATGTTTCGCCCAAGGACAAATTGTATTTCATTGCCAATATGTCGAATCGATATTTAGCAGAGGGTGCCAGGGTTAAGATGTCCGCGGTCATTGGTGGTCCAGATCCTCAGTTGAAATGGCTTAAAAATGACGGTCCGGTTGCATACGGTCCAAGAATTAAGAACCTATCCAGAGAAGGACTGGCGGTCTTAGAAATATCAAATGCAATTCCGGATGACTCAGGCATATACACTTGCATAGCTCGCAATGAGGCCAATGAAATATCGACACAAGCGCTATTGCACATCTATCAACCCAAGGTCAACGCTGACTTAGAACCAATGTTCACTAGAGCACTCAAAGGTAACGCAATGCATTCTCACTGTGTCTATAAATAAATAAAAAACACTTTGAAGTGTAAGTATCTAGAGCTCGACCGTTACATAACTGACCCAAAAATCTTTTCTCAATTACAGACACGTACCACTTGAATACCAACGAGTTAATTTTAGAAACACACGTTCGCGGCCAACCTACACCAACTGTTACATGGATCAAGGACAGTGTTGAACTTCAAAATGGTGAGAAATTTCAACAGATTGATCATCCGGACGGTACATGTGAGCTGATTATCGACAAACCTGGAAATAACGATACTGGAAAATATATCTGCAGAGCAGAAAGCAGCGCTGGAAAAGCCGATATAACACATTTCGTTCTATTCGAAGGCAAGGCCTCACATATCGCGGAAAATATCCACGGAGTCTTCCATGCCGATCCTCTCCTACTGAAGAAAGGCAAGGCTTCTAAGGAAGCTGATGGTGAAGTAACCGAAGTCAAGCCAGCCGAAGAGGAAGAAGAGGGTAAGGGCAAGGGAAAAGGAAAGGGCAAAGGCGGTAAGGGCGCTAAGGCAGCCGAAGAACCAGCACCGGACAAGGATGCAAAACCAGCGAAGGAAGAAAAACGTGAAAAGCGCGTTGGAGTTAATTTTGCAGCCAAGTTAAGTGATCGGGTCGTAGCTGAAGGATCTAAAGTGAAACTGACTTGTTATGTAGAAGGAACCGAACCACAGGTCAAGTGGTTGAAGGACGATCAGAACGTTCAGTACGGTCCTAAAGTTCGTCAGAATTATAGAGAAGGTCTGTGCACGTTGGAGCTGTTGAGTGCTAGTGAATCGGATAGTGGCCAATACAAGTGCTACGCGCGAGACAACAATGGCGAAACTACAACAATCTGTAAAGTTACAGTGTACACTAGTCCAGGTTCATCAGACGTACCACCAACCTTCACGCGATCCATCAAAGATACTTACCACGGCAAGATCAATGAACTAGTTCTGGATTGCCACGTAAGAGGCTTGCCCACACCGACCGTCACGTGGGTTAAGGACGGTGTACGCATTGAGCCAAGCGAAAAGTATCAACAAATCGACCATGATGACGGAACTTGCGAACTGTTCATTAACGATCCAATCCCATATGATAGCGGCAAATATACCTGTCAGGCTGAAAATCGTGCTGGAAAATCGGATATAGTTCATATCGTTCATTTCGAAGCGAAGGATATGAGACAGGGTTCGCCAGCACGCGAAGTAGGACGCAAAGAAGAGAAGCCAGCTGAAGCGGCAGTGGCAGAAGCCGAAGCCCCGAAACAAGCCGAAAATAAGGACGAGCCGAAAGATGACAAAAAGGATGCCAAAAAGAAGGAAAAAAAGAAGGGCGCTGAAGAAAGTAGTGGTGGTGGTAGGCGCAGTCCACCACCACCACCCGATCCAAAGAAGAACCTTTTCTTTGGAAACTATCTCAATAACCGGACTGTTCAAGAAGGATCCACAGTTCGTATGACGATTTACATCGAAGGTCCCGAGCCACAAGTTCGCTGGTACAAGGATGATCAGGTACTTGTCTACGGACCAAAAACGAAATCTGCATGTCAAGATGGAATTGCGACTCTAATTCTGTGTAACAGCGAGATTACCGATAGCGGCGAGTACAAATTGGTTGCCAGGAATCCCGACAGCGAAATAACGACTACTTGTAGAATCAATGTCTACAAAAAAATTAAGGAGGACGAAGTTTCTCCTGTGTTCACAGTAGGTATTAAAGGTAAGTAGCCAATCTTGTCCAGGACTATATTGTGTCGTATCGTTAGTATTGTTCAGGTACGTATCGTGTGTTCTGTCTAATCAAATCACTACAATGATCACAGGGCTTCAATTAAGATGTTCACACTATCCATAGGCAATTTCCAGATTCTTTTCAGTCACACACAAATCAACTCATCCTCGAATGCAAAGTGTCTGGCCAATCAAATTCTTCAGTTCATTGGTTCCATGGTGATAGGCAAATATATGCCGGCTCGAAATACACAATTCGGGATTTGTCCGATGGTGTTAAGCAGCTCCTCATAGAGAATCCGACCGAAAACGACAACGGTCTGTATTCTTGTAGTACTGCACTGTCTGCAGATCAAGCTAAAGTTGAAAAACTGATTGACATATCGGAGCATATCACGCCTCATCGACGTCGCAAACTTATTAAAAACGGCGATGTTTTCGTGCAGCCAACGGCGGTTGATTCTGATGCCACAATGGTTCTTGCCGAAGTACAAGAGCCTTTAATTCTGCATCAGCATTTGAAAAATTTTACCATAGCGGAGGACGGTACTGCCAAACTAGTTTGTAGTGTCTACGGAAAGCCTACGGATGTGCAATGGCTGAAAGATGGAAAGGCACTTAAAGGAAGCCGTAAGCATAAAATATCGCAACACGATGATGCAATATCCTTAGAAATAATCAACGCAAGCCTCGAAGATTCTGGCACTTACACGTGTGTTATTAAAGGAGCAACCAACGAAATAACGTCCAATTCGAATCTCCAAATATATTCCAAAACGGACCAACAGTATATTCCCCCATCATTTTCCGCCCCACTTAAAGGTAGTTATTTTAGTATCTCATTCATGTTAAACTCTTTAATTTCTTGACCACAAAAAATAATAACATAACTAGAAACTTTCGATGCGAAACGTAACGAATTGACCATTGAGTGCGTAGTTCATGGTCGGCCTACGATCGAATGGCGCAAGGATAATTCTCGGATTTCTAGTGACCGATACAAGGAACGAGAACAACCTGGTGGCATTCGCAAGTTGATCATCTCAAATCCAATTCCAAGCGATTTCGGAACATATTCGTGTCGAGCTACGGAAGCCGATGATATCGCCGAAATCTGCTTGAATCTGGACTATGCGAATCATAGAACGAAACTGCAGACGAACGGCGAGGAAGTACACTATCGCGACGCCAAGAAGAAGCCAGTCTTTAGTACACCGCTGCGTGATCGAACTGTTGCCGATAACTCGTGCATCAAATTGACCTGCAATGTTTTGGGAAGCGGCTCCGAAATCCAATGGCTGAAGAACAATCAGCATCTTCCGCCGAGTAGTCGATATCGGACAATACACGACAACGGACTTGCATCCCTTGAAATATTTTCAACGTGTCCCGAAGATTCCGGCGAGTATAGTTGTTTGGCCCGGAATGAATTCGGCGAAACACTCTCCCATTCACAGCTTAAAGTCTACAAAGGTTTCGAAGCAGTTCCGAAAACCCCAGTTTTTACACGAGTCATGAAAGGTATCACCTTTCCCCACATACACCTCTTTGTTTCATGTTTTTTGTGTCCTGCTTTGATCAGAATTGACTTTTAATCATCTTTTTCCCATTCATCCATCTAGATACGTACTACTTAAACGAGCACGAATTGGTACTGGACTGTAGGGTACGCGGTACTCCACGACCAGAAATCTCATGGATGAAAGATAACGACATGATTATAAATGACGATAAATACCAACAACTTGATCAAGCCGATGGCTACTGTAAGCTTGTGATTAGTAATCCGAGCGAAAAGGATAGCGGCGTGTACACTTGCCGCGCTCAAAACACGGTGAACGCGGAGAAGATTACTCACACCGTCGAATTCGAAGGACGTGAACGCTTCATTCTGGAAAAGGCTCACGGCTTCTTCCATCGCAACCCCAATAAGCCTCACTTCACCAATACTCTAGGTAATCATATCGTAACTGCAGGCGGTACAATAGCCATTCAAGCCGAGTTCGGACAGACTACATCGCCAGTGGAGGTACAATGGCTCAAGGACAAAGCCATGATCAGCGCTCAACCGAATATTCGAACATTTGCCGATCATGGCGTTTACACTTTAGCTATCGAGAAAGCTACTCCAGAGTACACCGGAACATACACGTGCCGCGCTTCAAACGCTTTCGGACGTATCGAATCGAACGCTAACGTCCATATTATTGGACCGACAATCAAGGGCGGCAAGCCTGCATTGTTCTTATCCCGACCGGAAACGGAAATGAAGATCGCTGTTCACGATCCGTTCTCTCTGTCCTTCAGGGTACAAGGCGAACCAAAACCAAAATGTAAGATTTTCAAAAAAAAGGGAAAATACCAGACCTACACATTGCTTTCCTTTTTCATTGCAGTGATCTTGATGAAAGGTACCAAGGATATAACGAAATCGGATCGCGTGAGCAAAGAAGCCCAGGAAGACTACATTCGTTTCACAATTCAAAAATCAACGATTTCCGATTCCGGAACATATTTCGTTGTAGCGCGCAATGAGCATGGAACTGATCGATTGTTTGTCACCATTTCGGTAATATTTTCGTCGAATCAACCAACATTGGTGCTGATTTTAAAAATGGCTTTCTCGCGTAGAGCGAATTATGAAAAAAAAAATATAATAACACACACAAATGTGTTCAGCTCCTCTTGCTTTTTTGTGCTAATCGCTTTCTTTCCTCTTTAGGTTAAAACACCCAAGAAATAATTTAAATCCATATTTGGCTGTTAACAGGTTATGCCGAGAGCTAGATCCGTAACGCCAACAATGCCACGTTGGGGTCAACCCTTGGAAAGCTACCCACAAATTTCACACTTTAAAAGTAAGTACTGAAGTCGATGTAATCATGATTTTCGTAAATCTCATAAACATTTATTCTGTATACTACCAGTAGTTGGGGTTTAAACCACTGATCAACTTTAATGTTAATAATTTCACTATTAAGGTCCTTTGAATATTATAATTGGGTCCATGTTTCAAGTACGGGAAAAAAAAAGGTAGCAAGGGGAATTGCAACATTAGCTAAGAAAGTAAGTAGAGCCTTAGAGGACAGCTTCTTTCAAAAACTTGTAATATTGTACCCAATAGGAAACAAGCTCGAAGGTAGTGAAATTTCGTAACTCAATTTAAATAATTTTTTAATTATTTTTTAAAACACTACCCTCTTGAGAAATAATGAAAGAAATAGATTCGTGCGTATACCCACTAACAGTAGCGTAGTAAAAGCTACTTTTGATGGGGTTATCGAATATGGACTAATACTTAAGCTAGTATTACACTGTATGCCAGGCGGTCAAATATTTGACCATATAAATTTTACCGAATTTCGTGTGAAATATCCATTTGGCACGCTGCCTGATTGCGATATTACACTATCTGACATATTTGACAAAATCGTAAAATACAACAAGAAACCGAACTACAGTACTTAAAATAATTAACTATATAATTATTGCTATTCGTTTAACTGATTGCCACAAAAAATTTTCACGGGTGACATTTCCTATTTGACCCATTTGACACAATTGTTTTTCCAGAAATCGCAAACGGTCTAATGTGGTCAAATGAAACATTTTGTCAAACAGCATTTGACCATTACACTATCTGACACCATCTGGTCAATGGTCAAATATTTGACCGCCTGGCATACAGTGTAATACTAGCTTTAGTAAAGAGGTTTCCGTTGAAAAAATTTCCTGCAACAAAGTCGATGTTTGCAATGTTAAAATTTTGAAGGTAAACATATGTAAGATGACACATTTCAATGGAAAGGGTACTAACTACACCACTGAATACTAGTGCGTCTCTTCTTCTATAATTACATATTCCTGCTATTCATTTAAATAAAAACATCTCGCTATTATTACACGTCTTTTAACATGTCTATAATTGTCTGTCCTGTGGCTCATTTTCTATACTGAATTTGTTTACCGTGATAGTTAGAATTTAATTTGAATCATACCAAATAAAAGATTCATCACCAAACTGTAAGCCTATTATCTAAAACAAAACATTCGACGCAAACGTAATCATTTATGTACGTTTGTCATATCGCAATGATAAGGCATTTAAAATAAATTCTAAACACAATTGTACAAATTAAGATAATTTTAGTTATGTGATTTTATCATTTATAATATTTGGAAATTTGTGAGTAAGTTGTGAACTTGTAACTACTTTTGATCAAAAACATTAATTAGTGGAAACATTTATTATGAACAATTTATCAACAGGTGATACCTAACTAACTGTGAGTCATAAACGTAATTGTTCATCTGTGTCGTCAATTGTCTTGAATCGTCAACGTTTTTCAAGTGTCGTAAAAAAAAAGACTTATACGTACAAACTATTGCATCTATCGAACTTTCTTTCAGTTTCAGATTGCAAACTTAACGCGGTATTTTTTCAATTATCTAAGCTTGAGCCGAATCCACTGCTTAACTACACGTCCGTCACTTGAATGTTTATTTATCGTTTTTTTTTAGGTTTAAATAAAAATGTGTAGAGTGCCTAATGAATGATCAATGAAATTATCCCAATATTTCGAGATTATTTTTTCAGTACGTAATACACAAAAGTTAATGTGTTCCGATCGTAATAGCGGATCCTTTCACCCTCTCAGCGATATCAACGAATTTAAAGAAAAACTAATCGAGACGAAAGGTATACTACTTAACTTTGTCAGATAATATCGAAAAAGTGTATTTAAAGTTGTAATTTTCATTCAACTATTTATTATTGTAAAAAGAAAACTGAATTTGTTATTTATTTATTTATTAATAATAAAAATATCGAAAATCATCTCCGGGGAAGAAGCGCGGTTTTTAATTTTCCATTAAATTCATTCAATCATTTTTCTACATTACAAACTTAGTTTACAATTAGACGAATGTAAAAACTTTATCTTAAAATTAGCAAAATGGTTTGTAATGTATTTTTTTTAATAATCACTATCATTGTAAATTTATATATTTTTTCCTACAACAATTGTCAGTTATTTCTTTAAAAAAAAAATTCGATCTCAGATGATATTAATTTTATTTGGTAATTGGTTCTAAATATCCGTCAAATTTCCAATCAACAGCAAATATCAACTATTTTGCAATTTCGATTGACCATTATTGTTCACATCTTCTGATCAGTTTGGTCGCTGGTTTAAATCCGGCTCGACGGAGCAAAAAATTGTCGCCCGTTTTCCAGAAGAAAGACTAATAATTTCCCTTCGATAATTTTGAAGCACCAGGATAATTTTTATAAAATTAAATATATGCTGACATTATGAAGAGTGAATTTTAATTTAATTGTAAACCGTATCCTGAATAGTGTCAGTAAAGCAATTTCCATTCAAATGTATTTGTTATCACCAGTAAGATACGAAAATTTTTCAAAAAGGTGGAAGAAATTACATATATTAAATTACAAAACTCGTTTTTATATTTTATGGAATTTTGGATGAAGACATCTGTCTTCAAAACAAACACTTTTCTTTCATATTTCTTAATTTGATTGCAGTATGTGAATAATTTTGACAAAAGTTACAACAACAATAATCAATATGCTTCATCTGTTCTTAGCAAGTAATAAAATACAAAAAAGATTTGAAGAGACCTAAAATTGTTTTACATTTACATTTGCAATCATTTTTCACGTTCAAAATATGTCTTCGCAAAGAATCAACTTTTGAAAAGCTAGTTAACATGGTTATGATGCATATTTTTTTATCCTTCACCTCCGAACTATTGTGTTATTTTTATTTTTTGGTGAATGTTTTCACAGTACATTTTAGATTGAAAATACAGATTTTCCAGTAAATACTGTTAGCATTTTTTTTTCGTGACGTTTCGGACTCGACTGAGTCCTTTATCAAACTGATCGACAATATCTTTACAATTGTTATTTATACCTATGAAAACAGGTAAAAAATATTTCAACAGACGAGTCAATTAAAAAACAAAGGGGAAATTACCTTAACAAGGGACATTTAGCAGAGGCGGGAGGTTCATTAAAGGGGAATAATTATAAAATTTGAAGTTAAGATTTTGGGATCGAAGATTTTTGATAAATGTTTTTTTTTTTCAAAACGTAGAGCAGGTAGCCAGAGTAAAGAGAGGTTGTATCCAGCGTATCGGTTAAAATTTTCTGGATGTTTGGTTATCTCAATTGCTTCCCTTACAATTCATTGAAGATAGTGTTTTGTCCAGTAGTGGGATTTTGTACAAGGCGAGTCGCCCAAAATATTGTCCAAAAACCGAAATTGACAACTTTGGGTTTTTGAGCACTGGTCTCTCGCCTATTAATTTGTCGCCTAATGTGCAAAATCCCAAAGTTGTTAATTTAGGTTTTTGGACGATATTTTGGGCGACTCGCCTTGTACAAAATCCCACTACTGGCCAATATTTTTACATTGTTGAAATCGATTGAATGGTTTTCTACCGCTGCATGTTCCGCAATTGCCGATGAGTGGACCTGGTTTTTTGTGTGCAGCGTTGATGTTCACGAATCCTTGTTCTGATGCTGTTACTCCGATGTAGACTTTGTTGCAAGACCCGCAGGGTAGGTAATGTCACCCACTGTTCGATAGTATGGTCGTTCGTATCTATTTCTTCCTGGTTCTTCATAGCTTTGGCTATGCAAACAAAAACCCACAGCAATGAGTTTTCTTTCATTAATTCGTCCCCCATTATATCTTATATCTGCCCCAAAGACCAGTCGAGTAAATTTTTGAGACCATTTAACTAACTTAATCCATTGTAAAGACTATAACAATCGTGTCTTTTTCTACAGATCCACCAGGGCATATCCCATCCGAGCCAATCGTAGTGGACGTCGGTAAGAACCATATAAGCTTAGCATGGGCCAAGCCGCATACAAATGATTCAGCTCCAGTATTGGCATATCGGGTTGATTCATGGATGGTCGGGAAAGATGGTGGTGCAGTGTGGAAGTCCTTAGGTATGACCCCAATCAATGGCTACGATGCATTCAACTTGAAGTCCGGATCGGAATATCATTTTCGAGTGACACCACGGAATCGCTACGGCTGGGGTGAATCCACGCAGACGTCCAGTCCAATTTTGATCGGAGGCACTCAATTACTTCCTGAATTCACCAAGATTCTTCCGGGGCAACGGAAGGCACTGATTAATAACGAATGCATCTTAGAATGTGTGGTTCGAGGATCACCAAAACCGTTGGTAGTTTGGTACAAAGACGGACATCCAATTGAATCGACGGACCGCGTATCCATCAGGCTATTGGGATCGACTTGTAAGCTACGAATTAGTCAAGTATTTGAGGTCGATAGCGGAAGGTATACTTGCGAAGCAACAAACAACCAGGGCAAGGTATCGACATTTGCACGGCTACAAGTCGTTTCTGACCCGAGAATTTTTGAAGCAGATACAAACTTAAAGAAATTCATAACCGGGGATATGCAACCTCTTGATGAAATGCTCCCACAGTTTACAATGCGGCTACGTGATCGACGCGTTCAAGTTACCTATCCAGTTCGACTGACATGTCAGGTAGTCGGATTGCCCGAACCGGAAGTAACTTGGTCGAAAGATGGTAGCAAGATCGAGAACAGCGAACGCTGGCTGGTTTGTGATGACGGTCAGTTCAGTACTTTAGAAATAGGAACAACTTGCTTAGACGATAGTGGAACATACACTGCCACTGCCAGGAACGAGCACGGTTCAGTATCCTGTCATTGCTCACTTACAGTTGATAAAGGAATCCGAGCTTATATCGCGCCAGAGTTCTATGTTCCTTTAGATCCAGTATACACCTTCGACGAAGGCACGGAACTTCGACTATCGGCACAAGTGGAAGCCTATCCGACAGTTGGAGTAGCCTGGCTTAGAAATGGCATTCGGATACGACCAAGCCGACGCATTTTGGGTAATCTCGATCATGATGGATTCGTTGAACTAGTTATAGCCAATGCAAATCAACGTGACGCCGGAATATATTCCTGTATAGCATCGAATGCAGTAGGTCGAGCTGAAAGTAGCTGCCGCGTGGCAATTGATATCTCAAAGGCCGAGGAAAAGAAACCTATTCCGATAGTAAAAGGACCTAATTTGCCGTAAGTTCCTTCTTGTTCTTAATGTGAGTCTAATAATGAATCCGATTCCATTTCAGTTATTCAAAAGAACCTATGTTCGTGATGAAACCAAGATCTAGTGAAGCGTTCGAAGGAGATACTGTAATCATACAATGCGAAGTTATTGGTGATCCTAAACCAGAAGTTGTTTGGCTCAGGGACTTTTTAAAAGTAAGTTTAAAGCAAATTTTTTTCTATAAAATAGGAATGAGATTCGCGTGACTCAAGTTGTTGTCTTAAGTAAGTAACACTATCAAAGGATGATTCAAAAGCTCTCTTTATTTAAACTACTTTCTCCAATAACACCAATTTTACTTCTCTGAAGTAATCTCAAAACTATATTAACGACTTAATTGTTTTGATCATTTCGGCAAGTGAAAGTCATGCAGAAAAAACCACAAATTGGTTTAACACATTTGTCGATCATCTGGATCCAAGACCAGGAAAGTGCGAACTTCAAAGTCAAGCTTTATCGTTCGTATTCTTTCTTAGCAATCCAGTAAGCTAGTTCGCCTAGTAAATTGATGTCATTAGTTATTACGTTCATCTACGAGAGTATCTACAAGATCTTTTCAATGCGCTAATGGTGAGGCATTCAATCTCGTATCGCAAGCTCCGATACACAGTTTACATTGAGTTTCGTTTAAGCCGTGGTGATGACTTGTAGTGCGGTCCGAGCTATTGGAATTCGTTTTAATACGCTTTAATACATCCAACCTGAAATCTTGTGCTTTGAATTCATCTCAGTAGTGTAAAAAAAATGTTAAGACGCAAGTAATAATTAATTACGTGAACATGCCTTTCAAGTAGTTGGACGAACTGCTTCCAGAAATACAAATTAGGCTTCTTTGTAGTGAACAATCAATTTCAACAGATCTAAAAATATCGAGTGAAAACAAATAAACGAAATAGTGCAATCACTTGTTATTTAAATCCTTGGATTATTTTTTATCGAGCAGCCGAAAAGGAAGCAATATTAGTACGAGTAATTAACAGCGTAAGGATGTGAACATGTTTTTAGGTCTATATTTTTACCGACTGAAATTCATAAAGCAGTTAAAAATTGCAAAAGTTACTTATGTGATTCCCTTTCAAGTTGTTGAAAATGAATTCTTACAAATACCAAAATATAACAAAACTGGGCGAACTGGAAGTCCAGAATGCGTTTAATGTTCAGATTCGGAATACGCTACTATGAGACTGACAATCTAAAGATAACGTTCCAAAGAGTCTCCTTGTTACTACATATTTAGATTGTCAGTCCTATGCTGTATCTCAAAATTAAAAGCGTTCCAAAAGTGACCAAAAAATTGGTCATATTTTTCTTAATATGTAATAATAAATAAACGCAACAGTCCAAATCGGGCATAGGCCTTGAAGTAATGGTAGTTACTTCACGCTCGTCCGTGATTATTACCCCGATTTTAACTCAAGTATTCATTTACAGCTGAGTGGACTGGTAGTCCGACAACCAATCCCATTCTCGAAAATTACTTGTCGCCAAGCAGATTCGAACCTGGTACTAGGTGCACCGAAGGCAAGTGCGCTAGCCACTGAGCCACCCAGACTACGTATTTTTTTTAGTGTATTCATTTACGAATTTTTTTCAATTTTAATAAAAGTATAGGCAATATTAATGTAGCTCTTTAGGGATTGAATATCAAAAAATTCTGAAGCCGATTTTTAAGACAGTATCTCGTACATGATCCTTTTACACTCTAGAGGTTGAGTGTCGAAAAATCATGAAATTAATTTTTAGATCATTACATTAAGGTCCATAGAAGGAAAAAAACAATTCGATCTCATTAAATCTAAAAGATTTCTCAGAAAAAAACTTTAAGAATACTTTACACCCCCCGAAGAGTTTAATATAGAAAAGTGTTCATATCATTGTTTTCAGAATTATATTTTCAATGTTCCTTGTATAAACTCACACTAAATTCTTAAAATTAAAAATATAACGTAGCTGTACAGACATTGTCTAATCACTAAAATAAGCCATACATGTAATACATAAAAATTATTCCTAGCAATTGAAATTTGAGAATTATATTCATTACCTTTTAGAAGTGAAACTGAATTCAATATCTCATTAAGCCAAAGAAATATATCAGAACTCGTGAAAATGTTGGAAAAACGTTTTTAGGCGCTTAGATATAAAAAGGCCTCAGAAGAAAAATTAATTTAACAACTTGGCATGCCTAAAAAATATAACGAAATCCGTGAAAATATGGAGAAAAAAATCCATTTCCCGGAAAACTTTTTACTTCACGTCCGCATGTTAATTAAAATTCCTGACATCCAGAAACCAATATTTTCAGGTCGATCACAAAACTTTATTATTACATACATACATACTTTATTGATCAAAATTTGTTACATGTGTCATTTAAATTCTAAATACATGGCCAGGGGATCAGAAATAAAAATCTTTACAACCTTATTAGCTAATGAGTTTTTGCCATTGGGCGGATATTTTGATAAATACTATTATTAGTTTTCATTGATTAAAGGAAAATGATCAAAAAAACTAAACTTTATTATTAAAAAATAACAACGGAAGATAAAACATTAACCTTTTTTTTATAATACTTAATATGGTGTGGAATTTGTTTTATTCGATATAAGCATATTCGTTAATTTGTACGTTGTGCATTACTTACTTATTACTACCTTACTTACTATTACCTTGTCCAAAAAAAAAACAATCCTAGGAAACAACAGATGGTGCTTGTAACCACAGAGGAACTGAATTTTACCCGCATTCGATGCCTGTCATTATGGCACCTTATGTAAATATAAAATTACTTATCAAACAATTCGGTATTTTAAAAGGCTTTTTATGTTTGTGAAAGTGGTTTTTTGCGATCTTGCCCTAACCAATTTTTTATTAATGAGTTTATCACCCACATGCGTTTCTATACAAATTATAGTTTACCCAGAGGAATGCAGTAGCCTCTAGATTCCGGTTTGTTAATTATTTACTTTTACAATAATTAGCAAGCGAATATAATTGTAAATTTATTAGTAAATGGTAGGGCATTTGTAAAGCAAAGCATATGATTAAATTTTAAAAGTACCGACATTGATAATATTTTCAAACTATTAAAATATCTGAAAAACCTGCGGTACACTCTAACAAAAATCTGCCAACAGTCTGGGCGCAACTTTTTTTCACTGATAATTTTTTTTTCCTCCCTTCCGCACGCCAATGGATATTCGAATTTTGTTTTATTGTTATGTTATGTTTATGTTAGAATTACTTTTCTATGCGACTTACATATACACACTAAGTTTAAACTTTCTAGCATAAGCCCTTCTATAATTATGAAAAACCCCCTCCACCTCCGTACCATACTACCACTAAAAAACAATATTTTTCCAATATGCCACTATAGCTCTATCAAAATATAAGCGTCGGAACTTTTTCCTTTTCACCCTCCCCCATCCGCTGTGTGTATCCACACCTCCTGCTAGGGTTCTATTGGGCCTACTTCTGGTAAAAAATTTGAGCATCTATCTTACACTGTTCTTGAGATATGGAACGTTATTTATTTGATAAATTCTTATCCCCTTTACTTTGAGCAATCTTTATTTGTCAAGCTTTACACTCAAACCGAATTTTATTTTTCTAATGCAATTAGTTTGTGAGATATCGTAATCTAAAGTTGTCAACCATCTCCCCACCCCAGTACTTCACTGCCAAACTCAAAAAATCGATTTCAATCTATTCTCCCAACACATTCTAAAACGTGAAAATACAAATTATGTATCCGGGTAGCATATTTTTTTGAAATTTCAGGTCGATCACAATACTTTATTATTAAAAAATAATAAAGTAAAATTGACGGAGTTATCAAGCATTTTTCCATGTAATTTTGAATCGAAGAAAATCCAATCACGTGGCGGTAATAAACCAATATTTTATCTCTACATACATAGTACATCATTTAGGCCATTACGCAATTTCTGGTGACGTTATTCTATTAAAAGAACTACAACTGTGTCCAAGACCTTCTGGCAAAAGAGATGAAATCATCAACTAAATATTTAATAAATCGTTCAACGATTAAGTGAAATGCATTAAGATATTATACATACGAGTACACGCAACATATTCGTACATAGAAAGATTTTGAGGTCAAAAATTCAATCTCAGGCCGCAAGAAAAACAGCGGTTGCACTTAATTTTCTGTTATTGTTGAAACTTGAAAAAGATTGCGGTCTGTTATTGTTTATTTAATTCTTTATGTCGCCAGCGTTCATGTGTGGCCATATTATGAATTTGCATACAATAGCACATGTCCATATGTGAAGAGAAATTTGGAAATCAACGGATGAGCAGATGGTAAATCACCCATGTCCGCGACAGATTCAGGTTCCCATGTAGTCATACGGATCTCAGGTGTAAAACCGTGTGTTAAAGATCCGGTGCGGGAAGGGCGCTAATGACGATTACGAAGAATTTAGGAATGTACAATCCACCTGATTTTTTTTGATTGCGCGTATTGTACAACTAATTGGAAATTCAGTTGCTTGGCTACGTAATAAGGTTTATTATTACATGACGTTACAAGACGTTACGTACTACTCTCAGCATGCCGCTCGAGTCTCGCTGGACGACGTACAATAGACGGAAGAACCAATTTACTAAAGGTAGAAAGGTATTGCATTAGATATCCGAGATTCTATTCTAATTCGTTGAAGAGGCGTTTGAATTGAAGGAACATACAAAGAATGTCGACGGCGACTCATTTCTTCACATACGACTCGGTGACATTGTCACCTTATAGCAAGCATTTTGCTGACCCTGACCATACCCCTCGTTTCTCGTTTAGAATATTAAATGTCCGAGGGACTAGGCAGTCGAGTTTTTTCCCATTTTATTTATTTATTTTTTATTGTTTTTCATCGTTTAAAGGAAAACGTGTTGATCGCATTTGGTCTTAACCGGCGTTATAAATCCATTTCTGCTTTATATGTTCGTACCTGTAATGTCCGACGAACATAAGCCCAGCAACGAGACGCTAGATAGTTACGTATGTTAGATACAATTACACGATAGTTTGCGCTTCGCAGTTTTTCTTATGTTACTCATTTAGTCATTTATGGCTCGAATGAATGGTTCAGCTTAAAACTTTTCTACTATATTACTTAAGTTGGAGGTTAACTGTTCTAGGTTACTTCATGCGCAATTTTATCATTTATATAACGATATAAAATTCTGTTTTGTATGCATTGGAGCACTAGCAGAATTTCCTGAAAAAAATACGAAAGTTTTTATTTTCGAAATTAACTGCTAGAAAACGCTTTTAAGGACTAAGCACGAATTCAAATTTCCACTCAGAATTACACTTATATACTTAAGATTCAATTTTATTCAAAATTCACTCATCCCAAAGCCTACGCTTATGTCTTATGGGTTTAATTAATTGAAACCAGAAACATGCACTTGATTTTATACACAATACCATTCAATAAACCGTGGCGCCTCAAAAAATAATTATAAAAGCGAAGATTACGTTTAAGTATTATGAAAATTTTTTAAGAAATAGAAATTTTTAATAAATTTTTTTTCTTTCTGACTTGGACTGACTAAAACTATTGTTGGTCTTTCAGTGTGCATCCAGCCTTACAGTTCTACTTCAGTTAATAAATAAAATAAATAAATTAAAAAAAAAAGTTGGAAAAAAATTCAGTTTCTTTCCTACGATATTCGGTACTGAAATAAATACCAAGTAAATTTCATAAATTCAGTTTATCGGAATTCATTGTAGCTTTCAGAACTTAATTCATATGCAAATAAAATGTTAGGTATCTATTATGTTTTATAATTTTTTCGAATAATTATTATTCCAAGACAGTCCTACTGCTGTACTGAAACAAAGTATTGTTTCAAACCTAGCGTGCAAATAGAAAAATAAATTCGAGTTTTTTTCCAACCGAATTCAGTACTAAAAAAATATAAGTTTTAGTCCAGTAAATCTAGGAATTCTAAAAAGAAAAAAATAGAACACGCATTTTTTTTGACATAGTTAGGTTCCAATGATGGAATAGAATAGGGAATCACAGTTTTACACCAAAATTTGCAAATTTGTTTAAAAAAATTGTACAATCTCTTAATTTTTTGCACTTTACGCTTATTATTAGCAATAAATAATTATTTTTCAAAAAAGTTGTTCAAGTAAAAAGATAGAGAATTTAATTCTCTATAAATTTGGTTCTTATCATTTTTTGCGAGAAATGCAAAATACGGCTACAAATCGACAAAACAAAAAACTCAAAATTTCGGGCACACGTCATATCAAATTTTGGTGTAAAACTGTGATTCCCTATTCTACTCCATCATTGGAACCTAACTACGTCAAAAAATTGCGTGTTCTATTTTTTTCATTTATTTAGTGAAATTTTGTCTCTGATTACTGAACTATTTCTTAAAATCGGAAATCAGTGCAATTTATTCTGACATTTTTCAGAACTTGTTTTTTATGCGATTGAAGACTGGAAGACCAGAACCGATGATAATAAGATTATGAGTATATAAGTTATGTTGTACATTTCACTCACTGAGCTTAGAGGTACCTACAGACATACCACTCAAATGTTGATTTGTATGCTATCAGAATGTGCGCCTTTAGAGATGAAACTGAGAAGCGCATCTTGTCTTTGAGAATCACACCCAATTACACCAGAAAGATGAAATTTGATATTTATAAATGAATATACAATTTTTAAAAGTAGTGTTACAGCATGAAAGTGGAAGGGATAAGAGTTTAAGGGGTTTTTGAGGGGATAGAACAACCCACGAGTCTATGAAGGGATCGCAATGGACCCGTATGGTGCCTGAGCGCGGTGATTCTAGCACTACGCCCCTTCTTAAATCTAAATCTATTTTCACGAATTTTCTCATATCTCTTAAGTTTTATGATCTATTGAATTCATTTAATTCTTCAGATAAATGCATAGCAAATTCACAAATTCCGCCATATACCATAAGATTGATATATAATTGGGTTTTCCATCGCCAGGCTTTATTTTTAGAAATATGTACATATATTCAAAATAAAAAATATATAATTGATATTTATAAAATGTCTTTATCGATTTTTTTGTATTCTTTTCTTATAGCCTGAATACTACAAGGATGCACCGCACTTCCGACGAATCGGTGACGGCCCCGAATACAGATTACAAATTCCGCGAGCGAAACTAGATTTTACGGGAACATATTCAGTTATTGCAACAAATTGTCATGGAGAGGTTAAGGCAATAATTTCATTGCAGATATATGCTAAAGGTAAGTTCGTACTGCTTTACTTTTAGTAATACAAAACAAAGCCATATGTTGGAAGGACGGGATGAAATTAAATTTTGTAGAACTTATTGAAAACCAAAAACAGGGAGGACACTATGATTCGATTTGTAGTTGGATTTTTTTAGGGTGAGTTGATTTAGAGGTACATATGTATACAATTTTTAAAACAAATAAAACACATAAAAATCGTACTAGTGGTCATGATATTGGCGTTATCAGGAAGATAAACTTACACCATTAGTGTTAAAATATGATTTAGAGGATATGTCTGCCACAGTCAGCTGGAATAAAGAGCATTATGGTACTCCAATTTTCGTGCATGTGATGATTGTATATTGGCTTCCAAGTTGTCCACCGTCCCTGGCTTATTGGCATAAATACATATTCCCACAAAAATCATAAAAGTGTTCAGGCCAATTTAAAGGTCCGACCGCTATGTGGTATATTGTGCCGTCTTGTTGAAACCACAGCTTTCATATTAATGACATTGAATTTGTGGCTGTATCAAGAATGGTTTGTGAATTTTCTTCACTACAAATGTGGGTATTCTTCTTGTTGAAGTGTTTTCGTTCAACAAAAAATGAGGCTCATCATTGAACGAAATTGTTTGTGGAAAATGAGGATCAACAGCAATCTAGTTTTCGGCACGCAGAGTAGCTTACGTAAATTTGAACGTGGGCCAAAGAAAAAGAATCACTTAATCTTAATGAGTATAGCTAGAGAAATACTTAGAAATATTGAGTTTTGTATGATTGGCGAGTATTTGAATAATTTTATTCAATTTTCGACCCAAAAAAGGACAGTTTTTAGCTAATAATTAATTTTTAAATCAACCATATCGAAAATCAAAGAAAGCAAAACTGAAGCTGGGAGACGCAAGACAAAAAAATATTAACAAACTCAAACAAAATTCAATTTCGCTTGCTATTTCGATATAAATTCTTTATTCATCACCATAAATATTTGCAATACGCGGAAACACAATATTTTTCCAATAGTCCTCAATTACGCTAATAAACGAATACGCCTGTTGCGTTTCGGCCGCAATCCAAACGAAATGCAGAGCCCCGGTTGTATCGAATGACGGACTTAACACACAGTAGAGCGCCTTCGGTACGTTCGCGATGTACATTTGCATCTGAATTTGGGCCATGTACTTGGGCGAAATAGTCCCGGATCCTTCGAGATACTGCTCGAATTCCTCCTCGGTTTTGGGTGATTTAATTTCGATGATGAAATCCTCGCCGACAGCATCAGGCGACGCACACAAATACGGATAAGAAGTGCACAAAAGTAATCCGCACTCCTCGTAGGCTTTGTTGTGAAGCTTAACAGTTTGTTTCAGCATTTGTCGCTTGTTATTTTTTAGTTGTTGTCGTTCGTCGACGCGAGCTTCGCGATCTGTGCCGAATATTGCATTTAAGATTTCCTCGTCCTCGCTAGGATCCTTGCGCGTCACAATCTTGTAAACGAGCGAGCATCTGATACGACAATATTGTGTCTCCATCCATATACGACTTTTGTAGTTGTTGACTGTCTCTTGCTGAACGCGTTCGAACAGACCCTTCTTGGAGATACCCTCCATGTGGAACAGAAACGTTTTGTAACTCTTAACTTTGTAGCGCGACACGTCGAGCATTGTGTGATGAATGTAAACTGGTTCGAATTCTTCGAGGACCGGTTTACAGTGTCGATAGAACGGACTGTCCGTCAACAGGCTCTTCTCCATCTGTTCTAGAATATCGTGCAGGAATTCATCGCCCGTCTCGTCTGTAACTATATCGCTTTCGTCGAGTACTTCCGACGGTTCAGGGTAGTATAACTCTTTGATTTGTGTCACGCCCAACTCGTCGTCTAACTCCGAGTTCCAAAATGATTTCACGTCGGTCGAGCCACCTTCAATACTTTTCCGATGCATCCAGAACAGAAAGCCGATACCGTGCAGACACGATCCTGGAGATAAACCATTTGTTATTTCCGTTACCACGGCATTTTCAATTAGAAAATTACCGCCTTCATTTTCGGAGCATTCTTCGCACATCGCTGACACAACTTCGTGCTGCTTCTCGTTTATGAGGAGCGCGACATTGTTCTTGATACTCTCCTCGGCGTGTGCTACCCATATTCTGCCCTTGACCAGGCATATGCCACGCCGTCGAATCTGCACGCAGTCGACTATGTAATCATCTACTTCAGAGCTAAAAATAAAATACGAAAAAAAATTCAATCGTCGCGCCTACAGCCAACTTGAAACTTGCCGGGAGCAAAACTTACTCGGCACCGGGCGAAGCACCCGCGTGCGCCAATCGCGTTATGTAAGTGAAAACCATTTCACTTGTTACGGTCGGAATATTATCACTTGTTGCTATTTTAAAACCATTATCCAGTTCTAAAGTCATTTTAATCACGGAAACACAATAAAACTATTGAACGAAATACACAAGCGGTTGGACTCGCGCTGACAACTCAAACAAAACATGTAAACTGCAAAGAATTTGTCAATATGTCAATTTGTTTGCAGGTTGGTAGTACTTACGGCGAATTACACTGTTAAAAAATGGCAGCGAGCCAAAACGGAAATAGGTTGAGGCGCGCTTTTTACTCAAATATTCAGGCGCAGTAAATATACTGGTAGTTTTGTTTACTTAATTTGAAATTATCTGCACTACGTTATTATTGACTTAAAATGATGTGATAAACATTTCCTAAACGTAATTTTACATTTTGATGTTCGACGCTATTCACTTTTTTTTCCAAGGAAATTTCTATCATTTGTTCTATTTTTAGGACCAAATTTAGTTTAGCTTTTGCAAGGTTTTTACTTTTCCTTGGCAAATTATAATACATAGTTCAATTATTTCTTTTCCTCATTGGCTAAATGCTATAAATTTTACAACTTAGCTGTTAAGATGATAAGTCTAATCTCTAAAACATTATTGTTCTGTTAATGCATTTTGAATTATTATAAATAAATATCTTTGAGTTGGAGTTGGTTTACCTTTTACCGCTACAAGACTATCGAATTCTTTCTTCTCTAGATGTTCTGTAGACGTCTTTCCTGTTATACATTAGATAATAACTCAATATTTGGTCCTTTTACAGCCCCTTTCTTAAATTTATTTCTTCACGACATATTAGAAATAAAGAGTCATAAAACAAAATAACGCAAGTTGGCGGGAGATTTTTTTTATCAGCTAGCTAATGAACTTGACCATAATTTGTATTTATTATTTTTGCCCGATCTCACTCGAGGATATAACTAAAACACTCATCTAAAAGAAGCAATAAAATTAATTTTAAATAAAGATTTTTAGATCAAAAATGTAGTACATACATTGAACTTCTAAATCCATCACAATTGACTTTAATTTTCAACTCACGAAACAATTAATATATGCAATAGAAAAAAACATTTATAGGTAAACAACGAAAAACAAAATATCCAGCGTTCACAACGACTGAGCTTCGACTGGCTTTACCGTCAATAGAAAAGTATGAAATACAAAAGATTACTGCTACATGACGACATAACTAGTTGACTTCTTGGAAAAAAGGGTCCATTTTGTCGCAAGTTTAAATTTATCATTTGGACTTTTGTCCAGTTTATTAACACAAATACCCAACTGTGGCGGCGGTCAGCGCGGTTCACTGGCCAATCGAAGACCATGCGGCCAGGTTGGGAATTTGCTTTAACCTTCATTGTAGTAGTTGCGGGGATGCAAATGACCAGTCTGCTCGCATGATGTATGCTGACATAAACTTTCGTTCGAACCTTTTAATTCTATTTGACTTGCTTTTCATAACTGGGTGTAACTGTTACTGCTAAGTGAGTTTTGTTAAAATTAAAATCACTTTTTATTTTATTCTCTTAGACATGTCTAAGACCGGAAGTATGGAAAAAGGATCAATTATACATGGGTAAGAATTTGCCTCGGATACTTATTCAAAATAATTATGCATTTAACTAATTTTCACGCTTCTAGAAATGTGGAAACTTTACCATCAATTACACGACACCTAAAGGATCTACGCTGCTGTGATGGCGATTCAATAACGCTCGAATGTCACGTCGAAGGAGTTCCCGAACCGATCATAATTTGGGAAAAAGACGGTCGTTTACTCTCGTCCTCCGAAAAGGATTTTGTAACGGCTTACAATGGAACCCAAGCGACGCTCTCTATCCGCCGAGTCTACCCAGAAGATGAGGGCGAATACACTTGCGTGGCCTCCAATAATATCGGACGGGCCTATTCGTCGGCGTGCATTATTGTCGATGTACCCGAAGAAAAGGAGAACCTTTTGAGTAGGCAACTTGCTCGTCCGCCCGGACTGTTATCAGCCCAGTCGACACCTCGATCGACGCCACGATCAACACCAATACGTAGTATATCGCCGCTTACCTTGTCCTATAGAAATACGAGCATAGATTTGACTCCTAGACGACGCAAATTTGCTGCACCGAAATTTTTCTCCATTCCGCACAATAAACTTGTCGAAGAGGGCGAAACGGTTCGGTTTCAATGCGCCATCACGGGACATCCTTTGCCGTGGTCCACCTGGGATAAGGATGGAACGGTTGTCACTCCCACAGCTCGAATATCGGTTAAAGAACGCGATGATTTGAGATTTTTAGATATAGAACAAGTTACCTACGACGATGCCGGGTTATATAGAATAACACTGGAAAATGACTACGGAAGAGTGGAAGCGACCGCCCGGCTGGATGTGATAGGAGGACGAAGAAGCTCTTCCCGGTCCGTTCGAACGTACAGTTCATCTCCTAGGCGAAATATTTACATTTCGCGCGGATTGATGGGCAATTCTACAAGAATCGGCGGACGCTTAGCTCTGTCCTGTACGCTTCGGGGATCTTCCGTTCCGGCTCGGAAATTTTATCATAATGGTGAAGAAGTAGTGGAGAGTTCACGTGTGAGCGTGCAACTAACAGACACGGATGCCACGCTGATTGTGAACAATGTCGTTGAGGACGATCAAGGCGACTACACCTGCATAGCCGAAAACGATTTCGGTCTCGTCGCGACCTCAACTTTTGTCTCGTTTTACAGACCGGACAGCGAAATCTTGGCAAATCCGCCGGAAATCAAAAAATTGTTGAGCCCCGAAACAAAAGTCTGTGAAGGTCAAACAGTAGACTTAGTTTTCGAAATTAAATCCGCCGAACCGTATTTGTACCTGTGGAGCAAAGACGACGAAACGTTGATGAATTCAGATGAATTTTTATACATCGATCATGGAAATGGTTGCATCGGATTGCGTGTTATGGATCCGTTTGATATGGACTCCGGTTTGTACACCTGTACAGTTACATCGGCTAACGGTTCGTGCCAAACTAGCACCCAGCTCGTTGTCGAAGAGGATCGCGCTTCCGCAAACAATTCCGATTTGGAGATTGTCAAGAACCCGTTACCTGCTCTAGGATTTCAAGGTGATATCATTTCGTTTTCCACGAAAGTTCGTCCCAGCAAAGCGCATGCAGTGTGGACCGTTTGCGGCAGAGATATAGAGCAGGACTCACGCGAGTTTTCGGTAAGTAATAGTCGAAACAGTTTCCACCTTTTAACACACTTGACTACAGCCATCTGCGATAGTTATACCGATGGCGCACAGGAGCACTCTGTGCTACATGTAGTCCACCAAACAAAGTTGCCCAACAATTTAAGCTCTCTATAAATTGATTGCTCATTTGTTCCATAGATCGCTAGTCCGGCTCGACGGATCAACAAATGTTCGTGCGGCTCAAGCTAAAGTATCAGTTTTAAGTATGTGGCAATAGGCTTCCATGTCTACTACTATTTCTGAGTCTTTAGTTCGAATGAACTCGTTGTTTAATTTTCTCAGGGACCTTAGCTACCTCTTTTTTTCTGCATAAATATTTATCGCTGACTTCATCTCCTAAGCCATAGTTTTGGCCTCCTTTCTTTGACCATCGGTAAGAAGCTGTTAAGATACTACACTCAAGAATTTCTTTATCGTAGCCATTTGAAAGATAAAGGACTAGTGGATGAACTTTTTAATAACATCTACTGTAAATTTTTCAACGGTTCAGAGCGAGATGAATTCGCTGAATGAAATAACGAACAAACAATACATGAATCAGTCACATCGATATTATCGTTAAATTACTAAAACAAATACCTCCGAAACCCGAAAGAATGTAAAATACCGCTAAAAATTGTGTCACACCTAAGTCTACAGAATGAACAAGTCTAGCCGCTACGCCTGAAACTCTGTTCCCGCTAGTCCAGCTATCCGCTTACCATGAAAATCAATCCACTTGCGGGTGCCGTGTTAGCGGATCGATAAAGCGTACTTAGCAGAGACTTGAAGAAGTCTGTTTTGTTTCTCGTCTCTCGTGTCGCATTGGAAACTCTGTCCACTCTATCCGATCGCCAGTAGTCTCCGTATTCGACTGGGCGATAATGAAATTATAGCAATCGTGTCAATTGAATAAGTGTCTATTCAGGTGTATTTATCCACCTGGGTGTAGTGTGCGCGAACGCAACTTAATCAACATATAGTACATGCGATTTTCTTATCTAATTCGTGCACTGTTTTATTTCCAAATAGCTGGAGAGCCAAACTGGTGGCGTTCGAATTCTACACATTCTAGGGGTCGAGCATAAGCACAGCGGCGAAATTAAGGTCACCGTAACCCATCCGTTGACGAAAGCCTGTCTTAGAAGCTACACCGAACTGGCGGTCCTGCCCAGCCTGGGTCGGCCAATATTTGACTTTGACGACAACTCTAACGGCGAAGTTCCCGACATTCCGGCGTACATTACAAAAGCGCCTGATGATTGCACGGGACTGATTGGTGGTACGATTATCTTGGAGACAACGTTTAACGGAGTCCCCACACCTTGCGTCGAATGGTTTAAGGCTGTAAGTATATTCGAAATATCTCAGGTAATGCTCGTTTTTGCACAGAGTAACTGGATATCAATAGCAATAACAATTTTGTGGTCACTTGATAGATATATTTCTCTATGCGGTTTTATTTTTAACTTTTATTCGCAGGGACGTCCAATAGCAGAGAGCTCCAACATTCGCATTAGCATCAAATCGACGCGATCGACATTAGTTTTAACTGGAATTACGGGCGATGATAGTGGCAAATATACGGTTGAAGTGATGAATGAATACGGTAGCGACTTTGCGGCGGCTTCCGTTGCGGTAGAAGGTCCGCCGGAACCACCTAGCGGCAGACCAAGTGTATCGCAAGGTCCGGATCGAGTGGCGGTGGCATGGTGTGGACCGCCATACGATGGAGGATGTATGATTACCGGTTTCATGTAATTTTTGGTATATTTGCGTAGTCTGATTGCATGGTTTGAATCTGTGTACTTCTTTTCAGCCTGGAAATGGAACAAGAGAACTGTGAATGGACAGAAGTGGCAACTGTTCTGGACTCCCTAGCGTACACGATAAAGGATCTCAAGTCCGATTGCATCTACAAGTTCCGCGTCCGAGCTGAAAATATCCATGGGCGTAGCGAACCTAGTCTGCCCAGCGATCCAGTAATAGTATCATCGTCCAGTTTGACTATTACAGAAGGTATGATCTAATACTTTTATTTCTTAAAATCAAAGCCGTAATTTATATCTGATTTTATATTACAGAAAATGGCCAAACAATCAAAATTGCATCGGGTGGTGACTTTAAGTCCCGTTTCGAATTAATCGAGGAATTAGGCAAAGGTCGATTTGGCATTGTTTATAAAGTCTTAGAAAAGGAATCGCAACAAATTATGGCGGCAAAAATAATAAAATGTATAAAGGCCCGTGATCGAGCCAAAGTACAAGAAGAAATTTCAATTATGAAGTCGCTGCATCATCCCAAATTGCTGCAACTTGCGGCCGACTTCGATAATCCCCGCGAAATTGTCATGGTCATGGAATTGTAAGTTCGGTAGCTGAACACAAATAGATTTTAGGTAAATTTTTTTTTACAGCATCACTGGCGGTGAACTGTTTGAACGGGTCGTTGCGGACGATTTTACACTAACCGAACATGACTGCATCATATTTTTGCGACAAATATGTGAAGGGGTGAACTACATGCACAGCAAAGAGATTGTACATTTGGATCTCAAGCCCGAGAATATCATGTGCCATACACGAACCAGTCATCAAATAAAAATCATTGATTTCGGGCTAGCACAGCGTTTGTCAGCGAATACTTCGGTGCGTGTTCTTTTCGGTACGCCCGAATTTATTGCTCCCGAAATTATCAACTATGAGCCGATCGGTTTCCAAACGGATATGTGGAGCATCGGTGTGATTTGCTATGTCCTGTAGGTTTTTGGTTTAAGCCTATCCTAAAAGTAATCTATTAACTATTTTTCGTTCGCACAGACTATCCGGACTATCGCCTTTTATGGGTGATACAGATGTGGACACGTTTGCGAATATAACGCGCGCAGATTACGATTTTGATGACGAAGCATTCGATGCCGTCTCAGAAGAGGCTGAAGACTTCATATCCAGTTTATTGATCCATCGAAAAGAAAATCGATTAACAGCGAAAGAGTGCCTCGATTCGAAATGGTTGTCACAGGACAACGAAAGCAACCTGAGCAATGTAAAAATTTGCACGGATAAACTTAAGAAATTCATTATACGTAGAAAATGGCAGGTTAGTAGTACTCTGAAAAGATATTCGTGGTTTGTTTTGGCTACAAAAATTAAGTTTGTGCGTCTTCTGAAAATCCTTAAATAATTTTTTTTTTCGATTGCGTTTTGTGTTGCTTTGCATGTCCAATTTAACATTTCGATTAGAAAACGGGAAACGCGATCCGAGCACTAGGACGAATGGCAACTTTATCTGCATCTCGTCGAAACTCGGCAGCTTCAGGCTCATTGCCAAATAGTCCCAGACCTTCAATATCTGCCGGTTCCGGTTTTTCTACCTCACTATTACCTGGCCGAATGTCCTCGCTAAATGAAGAAAACGATGATTTTGATACAACGCTGGATAAAAAATTAGCACCAACCGTTTCTGCGATTAAAGGACGAGACAAAGTGTTGTGCAATGAGCGAAGTGACTCAGGTTTTAGTGAATGCTCAAGTTGTAGTGGAGGTAGTCACGTGCCCTGCTTGCATCCGCATCCTCTTTTCGATAAAGTACCTGCTATTAGCGAAGAACTCGAATCTAATATCCTCACGAATGCTGTCGCTCACGACATACTAAAATTGAAGCTTGAAGAAATCGCAAAAACGCAACAACTCGAAGAAGAGGAAGCGCACTTAAAATCATTCAGCAAAAAGGAAACTCGCAACAATTCCACTGATAGTTGTAGCTCTTTGAAGAACTTTTCGATAGAGGTACCACGAGATGCGTTACGAAAGACTTCAACAGCAGTGGACTTCAACAAGGGCCCGATCATGCAATCGGACTTCACCAACACAATCAAAATGCGGAAAAAATCCCTGGAAAATAGTGCAGTTCGAGAAAAGATTGCTCCAAAAACGCCGTTCGAATCGCACGGAAAAGTCTCGAAGCTTAAAAAGAATTTCACCGCCCAAGAAACACCACCAAAATCAACAATCGTGAGTAGTATAGCATTAGGAAATAAAACTAATCCCGAAAGCATGGATTGGAAAACCGCTAAACCAAAAAATGTTTTTGAACGTTTGACGAGCAACAGTAAAAGTATATCAATTTATTGCTTATATCCATTCAGAGTCTACTAAAAAAAAACCAAATGATTTTTACCAATTACAGCCAATACCGTCCGGTTGGGTCAATCATCTTCCGTTCCAGCCTCACCAACCCCGTTGCGCGCGACAATGCGGCTAGGTTTCAGTGGTCGCTTCAAAGACACTACCGCCGAAAAGCTATCAACAACGCCGCGAAATATTCGATCAACACGATCGATGCTCGAACAATCAACGCGCAATCAAACGATTAAAAGTTCAACAGCGCCAATAACAGCCACAACAATACAAAAAACGGATCGTGACAACAAGCAGAAAACAAGTGAAATGGGAAGAAGCTGATATGGGAAGACAGCCAGGAAAGGGACGTTAAAATTCTAAATGAAATTCGAACGGAAAAACATTACTGTCTACAATAATTTTATTTATTTAACATATTCGGTCTCGTCCGCACGTTATTTTAAATCCGCTTTAATAATCGAAGTGTGAAAAATACGACACAACCATCTTCTAACAGAGAAGAGTTTATAACGATGAGGAAAAAACTTAATTATATTAGATATTAAAAAAACAAAACAATAAAATAATGTTTCTTGACCTCTCTTTTAACAAGCAGTTTTAAATTGCGATTGTAATAACAATGCAAACGAATTTTGTGCACTTTTTCGAAATAAGTAACGATAATAGTAAATAAATTGTTTATAATTAAATTCAGTATTTTATTTGCCAGACAGCTTGAATTTATTAGGACGAGGACTGGTGCCGTTCTTTTTGAAACCACTACATTGAGACCTTCTAAACTCCTCCCAGACTTGATGGACTAAAGGTTGGTTTCCAGTAACAATTCGGAAAATAACAGTCAACCAGTAAGAGCTGTAAGATGCGTCCTTTTTATTATAGTCAAAACCAGACAAGTAGCATGAATCTCAGTTGAAAATCTGAGTACGAAAAAAGGGCTTATCAGAGCAGGAAGAAGGAAGGAAAAAAGGTGTAGGAGAAAACGCGTGTACCTCGGTCTGGATTTCAAACATTTTTTTAATATTTTCTGAACTAATAATAAAAGAGATACATGTTAAAGGTAATGTGAAAGATTTTTTTTTCTTTCAAAAAATATATAACTAATAAGGAGCCCTACAGGGTTGTTGCTTAATTGCGGCTTTTTAAGAAAAACCTTCGAAGGAGCAGTTGTCAAAAAAAGAGCTCGACACAATAGCCAATCTCTGGAAAGTGAATTTGTAGTAAATACCAATCTCTTCAAACTCCTTAGTAACGATTTTTGTTATCACGAGAAAAATGACAGAAAATTTAGGTGAACACTAGTTTGACAAGGTTTGGCGCAAATGACAAATTTAAATCGGCTTTTTCGTAACTTATGGTGCCTCCTCTCGGATTCCTTCGAGGGTTACTGGGTAATTCCCAAACAAAAAGCTAATTGTACTACGTACTTGACTTTTAGCACGTTGTGTCTGTGGAAAAAATTTAGTTTCGGAAACAAACTAGTCCCCCCCCGCACGTCGACCACATTAACTTTGCACCTGTTCTATACCTGGAACACTAATTTCAATAGTTTACAATAAAAAGACCGACTTACCGTCACAATTTTACTCTCATGTTGTGTTCATTTATTCCGTTTTTAACTTGAACTAGCGACCACAATTCGCAGAACCATGAAAAATCGCAAAATTTACCAAAAACACAACCGAATCCACGCACACCGCACAACAACAAAGCTCGCCAGAATTCTGACACTTTCCGCTTGCGATTCGCCGCAGCACAACACCTCGCGAACACTAGAATCCAACTGTCTCACTCACCGGGAGAACGAATTTAGATTCTGTCAGCGAATTTTTTTCCCGTTTCATTATTTTTCACGGCTTTACGGTTGATAGTCGCATGAAGCTATTTTTTTGTTAAGTTGAAGCGAAGTGAATCCATGAGCACCAACGTCTTTTAGCGGCTGTACTTCGTACTAACGAAAATATTCAAATGGAAACGGAAATGCCATTTGTTGTTTGAAACGTTATTCGTACGACGTACATCCGAAAAAGTTTTTAAGTAGTAGCGTGTTTTATGAATTATATATCAAGGATGCGTGCTATTGAGAGAAATTGTGAGTTGAACTTCTTCTTTTGCTTTATTACTTTAATAATAAATGTTGTTAGGAATAGTTAGTGCAAAAAAGTGTAGAAAGTGCATGCAAGAAGAACAGACCTATGGCTTGAGATAGGAACTTTAAACTTAGAATTCAAATAACTAGATATTCTAGTGCAGACATTTTCAAATTGGTAGACATTCCTGGAAGGGAAGGGAAGGGAAGGGAGTTGAGGCTCAAGCAATGTGACTGGAGTGCTCAAGTATTCCAAAACTATTCTTTCCTAAACAGGTAATGCTGCCAAGCTTAAACTTGGAAATTGCTTGTAGACGTACCAGGGGCTGTATTACAAATAACAACTATGTGGTGAAAATCATGGACATGGAATACCGATGACAAAATGCCACAAATGAAAAATTAAATGTAATGCAAGAGTAAAATTATCTTGAGAGTGGATCTGGTTGAGGTCTTTTTCTACATTCCTCTCTCTTGTATGGTTTAGGTAGGTTGAGCTAAATGGTGCATAATATCGGCGCCTGCATAGTTGAGGAGTCATTTCTCTCGGTCTCTCGTGACATAATATTATGTAATATTAGCTTTTTTTTTGCCATTTTTCCCAATAGTATAAATACTCACGAAGTACTGTCGGACATAGTTGGATGAACAACATATTTGGATGAACAACATAGTTGAATGAACAACATAGTTGGATGAACAACATAGTTGGATGAACTCCTGCGGACTTCATGAGTATTCAAACGATAATTATATACATTAAGATTGTAATGAAATAAAGAGACCCTGATTCCCCCAAAACATCCCCCCGATAACATTTATATCTTTGAGTGCCCATTAATACCATTAAGAACGGTAGCAGCCTAGATATAGATTAATTTTAACTTTAGGATTAAGATAGAAAACTGTTAGTATTAAGTATATAAGGAAAATAAAGCACATTTAAAACCTGAAAAACATTGTGACATAATGGGAATCTCATTCAAATTTTATTACAGCTTCAGCTTCTATAGACGCACTTGAGTATCACCGAAATGTCGGAGTGCTCAGTATTTACTATCGATATTTTCGTGGTAAATGTAGTGAGGAACTAAAAGAACTTTTTCCACCACTTTTATCAGTAATGTGGAACGCATTACCGGCTGATCCTTGATGAGTATAACCTTCAGCAGTTCAAAAGCAACGTTCACCGACACTTCAGACGCTTTCCTCCCGTTCCACCGCCCTTATCCCCGATAAGCCGATAACCAGTGAGCACATCGAACTAGTTAACATTTTAGTCACCAATCTCTCAGGTCTTCTGATTATCGACTTATTTTAATTGCAACAGACTCTTCGATGTTTCAAATCGTTTTCAAGATTTTTTTTATGTTAGGGATGTTGTTTGTGTTTTCACGAATTCCGACATATTTCTAAGGTCTTTCTTAGACGGATTTTGTACATAATGCAGCTTAGCGTGCTACTTTTAAATAAAAACGAAAGCTGTTTTTATGCACAGTAAAAATGGGCGCTTCGTCTGACTTTATTACTAAAATTTAATAAAATCAATAAATATAAACGCTAGACAAAAGACTCGGAAAACATTTTTCTCAAACCCAAAAATTAACTATTTCCTAGAAATTTTAAAAACTAAAACTAACTATTCCTAATTCAAACACAATTGCAAGAGTCCATCACGCAGTCTGTTCTAATGACTGATCTCGCGCTCTCAGTCGTATCCATAACCCACCGGACGCTCTTAGTGTTATCCTGAAGGTTGCCTCAAACTGTGTCTTTCCAGGTACAGGAAGCAGTTCGTAAGTTCGAAGAATCTTCGAAATTACCGTCTTCATTTCGAGTATAGCAAATCGATGACCAATACAATTCCGTGCTCCCGCACTGAACGGAAGATACGCATAGGGATGTCGTTTCTCGCAGTTTTCGGATGTGAAACGTTCGGGGTCGAACTTCTCCGGATCCGGGTAGATGTGGGGCAATCGATGTGTCGAGTACGGGATAATGAACACATTGCATCCGGCTGGCAGTGTGTGTTTCCCGATTTGGATATCTTCGCTTATTTTACGGGCAAAGAGTGGCACGCTGGGATACAAGCGAAGCGTCTCCTTAATGCACATTTCCAAATATTTCATATCTCGAAGATCGTTCATATTGGGGGACCGGCTATCCGAGCCGAATATCTTTTCTAACTCGCTCACACATTTATCCTGGATTTCGGGATTTTGCGCCAAGGTGAACAAGCAAAATGCAACAGCTGCACCAACTGAATCCTGGCCGGCCAACATAAATGTGCAGGCTTCGTTGACGATATCGTCTTCGGTAAAGTCTGGACAGGATTCGGAAATCTCGATCATATAGTCCAGGAGGCATTTGTGCTCAAATTTCTCACTGGAGTTTCGAAGATCTCGCCTACTCTGTATCATGGTCCGTGTAAATGCGTCCAGCTTCTTTTTCTGGTTGATTTCATCGGTTGCGGTTTGTGTCATGCGATACACGACATCGAATAGAAGCCATGGATGCGTAACGCGATAGGGTACAACCACCTTTCCTCTAAGAAAATTCAACTTAGTTAGTATATTTTGATCTTATGAACTTAAATATTTTTCTTTCATACTGTCTAAAAGGAGATTCCTCCATTGCTGACGATTCATTCTTTTTCGCGGGAACTCCCAACACAGCCTCTGTAAGAACAAAAGGGAAACTTGTGAACAATTGGCATCACTTCAATCGCATTTCAACATACCGTTTAAAATATTAATTACACAGGTGTTAACGAATTTAACAATATTAATCTCCGATTTGCTAGGATCAAGCATATTAAAAGACGCTTCTGTCGCGTCCACAAACGTACTAACGAACTTCTCCAGAATATTCAAATGAAACGTTGGCTGAATCAGCTTCCGATGAGTACTCCACTTTTCGCCGCTGCTCGTTATCAAACCGTTTCCCAGAAAGTTGTGCATAAGCCGATAGAAGAACACCTTGTTGGTGTGCTTTTTTGACGACAAAATTATCTGCAGATCATGCGGATCGAGTACTATGAAAAACGGAAACAGGAGCACCCACAATCGAATTAACGAACCGTACAGATTGAAAGCGGTCGATGCGCGGTTTGTGAGCACTAGAAAAAAAAAAGATGTACAGGACGTAATTCGGTAAATATTTTGGAACACTATCTAGGGATACTTGTACAATTTTCCTAGAGTCATTTCTTCAACTATCGCCTGTCTTTTCTCAAAACAATTTTTTTTTCAATAAAAAAGGAATTTTTTCAATAAAAAGGTATTTTTTCAACAAATTCTTTTGCTCGTGAAGGTTTGACGTGACTTTCTCAAATACGGTATCCCCTTTTTCGCGTCACAGTCTGGCGAATGTGAACCAACCAGAAACAACTTTTTTTTTCAATGACACTAACGGAAATATATTTAAAAAAATTTCCGATCTTCGAAAGATAGTTCCAGCATAGTCATACAAATTTGTCATACACACGCAAGTAAGTTAAAAAAAAATGTTTTTGAATTCCGTCTTCACCCACCACAATTCTATACTTTTAAGAAAGATATTAAGATATTATCACTGAATAGAGTATCCCAGATTTTCACCCGTAATTTAATGTAGGTAGAGGTGTGAAAATTAACATAAAATACTTACAATCTCTTTCTTTTACCATTAAACAATTTCCGAAAAATAAAACTGTTGGCGGACCGGGCAATTTAAATGACAAAATAACCGACTTAAAGTATCCCGACAAGGCGTACATGAGACCCCCAATCAGAACAAGACTCGCTAGGCTCCATAAATCAGCCGTAGACGCACGTTCAATCTGAAAATTAAAAAAAAAATTTTTCAACAATTGAAGACATGTATGAAAGCTTTATTAAATTTGGATATGGAATGATGTTCACTTTCAAAATTGTTCAAAGTTAAGTCACCAACAACACAAGGTCATGAATTTTTCATAGACGTTATGGGAACAATTTTCTGAATTGTATTTTCGGATAGGTGCATTATTTTTCATATTTTTGAACTATATCATCACGTACAGTTTGCCACAATTACACTATAAGAGCCATTAGTCAGAAGAAAATAATGTGCGCCAACTATTGCCTTAACAATGCGTTCGTCTCGTGGGAGCAGTAAAAGCACATTCGTCAATTATGAAGTCGTAGTTGATGCTGTTATTGTTCATTTTTTTGTTATTCATAAAAAATAAAATTTTAAAATTCATATCATAATCGAAACGATTAAGAATTTCCTCTGTAGAACTAAGGCGAGAAATTCTTGTAGTTTGCCTTTTAATATTCGAGAAATAAATGCGTTTTATGTAAATAGTAGATGCAATTCGATCAATTATAATTTCTATTTGATATTACTTTCAGGAATGCATGTTAATTTTCCTTATTTTTCTTCGTCGAGACCACAGCAGCAAAAACACTATTGATGTAAGGTTCATTGTCTAAAAATCAGCAGTCCAAAAAAAAAGGTTTGGTCCATAACTTTTAATGTTGGTTACCACTGTTTTTTCCGTACAGTTTCATTTGCTAACTCTTTTCTGCAACCCTCTACTTGCTGGTTGATATTATCTTGGAAATCCCTTCGTGATAGGAAAATTGAGAAGTGCTGCTCTATTCGTCTTCTCGCATGCATATTCTACGGGCTTACAGGCATGCAGCCGTCTCAGACAGCACTTGAGGCCATTAAGAATATATAGCAGAATAGATATTAATTAATTTTAGCTTTAGAAATTAAGAAAATAAACTGTTAGATTTAAGATATTGGCGTAAATAAAGCACATTTTAAAACCGAAAACCGTCTCAGACAGCTGAGCTAATTCTTTTCGGACAAACTGTAGTGTAATCTACTCTTAATTTTTTTCATATTTCATCAAATGGAAGAGCGCTCTCGGGAAAGAAGCAGGCACATGCCACCACCTGACTTCAATCAATTCATGAAATATATGTTTATAAGATGAGAAGATAACCCTCAAATACTTTGCAATTCCAGAACAGACATAAAAAGCTATTCATTTTTCTTAGAGAATTTAATTATTTCAGGGGTGGCCCAAGATCTTACAATCATTCCTAAACTGAAGCTTAAGTAGGTATAATGTAAAGTGCCGAAGGCTTCCAATATGAGAGTAGTTCTCCTCATATCTGTTGTGGCCCACGATGGGGGCATAACAACAGTGATCCTCCACATGTTGCTTGGCTTGCTCAAGATTTGTCCAATCCATTGCCACTTTCGCATCTAAATTTCAATCACTATCCCATTCTACTCAGTCATCCACTAGATGGGGTCACGTATGACGTTATAAACTTATCACTCTCAAGGTTGTCCAGCCATCCGATATATTTGTTCTGGAATTGTGGTCTATATCTTAATATAGTATCAATTATCGTTCTCTATACAATTCCGGACCGGGCCAAACCACACTTTCCTTCGAGTCTCAAGTAGAATAGGTGAAAATAATCAATAAACGAAAGACTTAAGCCAGAAACATTAATGTCGTCTTTTCGTTTTACCTACTGCGTAACAGTACGATGGTTATATAAAATTTTATTAACAATTGACTGTTACCGCAATTATCTATAACCACACCAAAACCTTATACGATTATCCATGTAATAAAATAATGCGCGATTTGTATTCAAATTTAAGATTGCAACTATTACACAATTGTTGAAGAAAGTACCTATACAAGTATGTGAAGTGTTTGCGGTATAAACAAATTTCTCCGTAATATTACTAAAATAAATATCCTTCATTTTAGAGAATTAACTTTAGGAACAACACTCTTTGATCGTTCGGCGATTCTAAATATGAAATAATGTAATGATTATTCTTCATTAGAATCGCCGTGCGTAAATTGGAAAAATAAACACTTATTCTTGTTTGATTTCACTTAAGTTCCACTTTGAATAATACTCGTACCAAGAATAATAGAATTTTCAATGAAATTTACAGTATGGAAAATACAAGGAATTATTCTTTACAGTTCTTGAAGTATTATTAGTGGTGACGACAATCCATGTTTCTAAAAAACTGTAAAGTTTATCACAATTAGAGTCTCACCTTCCTCCAAATTATATAGCAAAGCATTTTTCAATTTTTATTTATGATTATCTTGTTCTACATTACACTGCACTTGGGGAAATTCCGTAGGATCAATAGCTAAAACTGATTCCGACCGATATTTGAATTTTCAAATCCGGAAAAAACCACAAATAATTCGAGATAGTTAATAAAAACAAAAATATCGAGGAAGAAGATATGATCTGTTCAGTATCGCGCACAAGACACTTGAAGCGGAAAAAATAGAAAAGTTCGATCGTAAGTGATCGACACGCTTCTTCCACCTGATTCCACCTGTTATGAAGTCAAAACAAATACCTTCGAGCCTCTGTGACAAAGCCAATAAATCGCTGCAAAGTAAATTAACGACGATCCGTATGAGTGGCACAACGTCCCATCTAAAAACTCTTGTTTGCAAATCTATAAATGTCGTATGCAAATGGAATTTTTGTGCTCCTCATACATACACCTTAACTATGTACATCTAGCCAAAGTAATCCTCTAATTCCGATTAGTGCGCGATTTCTATTGATCAGTTCGACGCACTATAATTTTCGGTATTAGGTCAGTTTTTTTTAATAAATCAATTCTACACGTCAACGGACAATTATTGCAATATAATTAACACATTTCATGAATGTCTGTAACATTATGGAAATTAATTTTCATATTTACCGGAGAAAATAGCAACAAATACGCAACAGACTTGCGAGATGCATTTCAATAAATGGGAGAACAATTTTTTTTTAACGGCTAGAGGTGTTAACTACTGTGCAATGCTGTAAGACCAATAGCCAATAAGTTTAAATGATGCACCACTAATCAGATAATATGTTGCTAGTTTGTAGACGAGTTTGATGAGGCTCTAAAAAAGAAATTAACACTAGAAAAAAGTATCGGTAAAATTAAGTTTCAAAGATCAATATTTTATCAACGCATGCAGAAAAAATGAGTTAAATTTTCGATAACACAAAACTGACCATATCAACTATTGACTAAATTTACGATTAGGCTCATAAGCCAAATATGACCAAATAATGATCTGCAATAGAGCAATGATAGCATTATTTAGATCCAGGACTGTGGCGAAGCTACTAGCTTGGTGTGAGAATTTCCACAGGACGAGACCTTGTATAATAAATTAAGGAGATTCTTATGTATTCTTTAAAGTAACCCACTTTATCCCTTTATTCATGGTTGGCATCAAAACTTTTTTTTGTTATAAGTTCTCCAAATTGCATCTAACTACGCAGAAAAGATAGAATTACGAAGTTAAGGGCTGGAAAAATTATACGTTGATGATTAATTCCTCAGATTAGCAATAGCAAATATCCTCAGCAATTCCACCAGCAGTAAGGGTGTTTCGGATAGTGGGCAGAATCCACCCTCTGAAGAGTCAATGCCATCCGGTGACGAAACAGCTCCTTCGGCCCTAGTCCAACATAATCTTATGAAAACTGGTCTAACCAGTGAAGGTTTTCCAATTGTCATGTCCCCAGGGACAACGAATAAACAACAGTCGGGAATTTCGTGTTGGAGTTTCACTCCACTGACACCGGAAGAGCAACTAAAATTTAATCGTATACCAATATTTTTAAATTATTTCAAACGTAAAACCTTAAATATTTCAATGTATGAAAAAATTGACATATTCCATTTTCAATTACAACGGCTCAATTTTTGAACGCTTCAAAAAAAGAATATGAAATTTTGCACACATTAATTTTCAAATGGTTCCAAGTAAGGGGATTAATATGCTAGAAATCGAGTGGGTCCTTCCTGTGCCTCCCATGTTAAAGAGCTTGAAAAAGGAAATCGAAACTCACCTAGTTCCAGATATGAAATTGAACACTAATGACATTGTCTTTTAGCTTCAAGTATTAACCAAATGGGAGTTCTTAATAAAGGACAAACTACATGCGCACTACTTATTCTACTTTATCCCCAACTAAAATATAAGTGGGAGCTCAGTACTTGATCTGGAGTATCGTATACGAATGGCTTACACTCAAAAGTGACTGCATATATATTTTGTTATATGTGTGTCACTTTTGTGAATAACTAATAACTGATGTTGAGGGACCAAAAGGACAAACCGCTGCTTTTCTTCTTAAATTGAGCAGAAAGGAATGTGGTAGTACGGTTGGTGTCCTCACAGGGCATAACTCGTGTGACCTACACATGGTCAGATTGAGATTCATTGACGACCTCATGTACACTGCTTGTGACCAGAACGACGACACAACGGAACATTTTCTTCTCGAGTATCCAAACCTTGTCTTTTGTGAGAATGCACGTATACGGTGTCGATGTTATGAGGATGGACGAACTCCGTTGTCACTTCCTACCTGAGCTTTTGCAATTCGTGAGCAGGACGAAAAGTTCGGGTAGAGACTGAAGGATTCGAGTATAATATGCCATGTTGACCTGAAAACTCAAGATGCGCTACCCCACACCAAACAACAATAACTGATGGGTTCACATTTTTTTCAATCTCAAGCTTATATCAACCGTGTACCTGTTATTTGTCTATTTGAACTCCGAGTGTCTTATTGGAAAACATTCCACTAATCTCTACATAGTTGCGATCAAAAGTACTGTCACGGTACATACTTCAAGAATTCGCAAACGTTAAATTGTAATGTAGCAAATTTCTTTAATTTTTTTTTAAACACAATCAGTCAGTAACTTTTGCAAATTTTTGATTGTTTAAATCATTAGAAATATCAGAAAAGCGAGGAACTTGTTTTAGCTTCAGACTCTAATAGGAATTATTACATCGCGAACGCATGTTTTAAAACGAAATAAATCAAAATGCAACTATACGCTATCTTAAAAGATATAGAGACGTTAGAAGATAACGCACTAATAGTTTTAAGTTTTTTTAGTTTTTCCAACAAAACTATTGAAAATATTGAAATACACTACAGTGTATTAAAGGCTAACCTCCTAAGTCCAGTTCGCTATCCGTAAAAAGAGAAGAGGATGAAAAACAGTCTTTTAATTTCGAATTTTACTTGAAAATTTCAAAAATTCAATTTATGTGAATATATCTTCATATAAGAGTCATTATTTTATATAATAAATTCTTTTTGTATCATAATTGTCACGAACTCCAAGACTAGAACATTAAGAGACATAATTCGCAAATAATAAGTATCACTACATATATACAATTCATCTTCGCTACTGAAATATTTCATAGCTACCTTGAAGTACCAATGCGATTCCGATACAGTATTATTAATGAAAACACCAAACATAAGTAAAAAAAAAATTTTCAGTACTGAAAATAGATATCCATTCCTCAGGGCCGTTATTACGACCTTCAGTTAAAATTTAACCAGAACTTCGACTGTAAGTTTCGTATGAACATCTGTCAGTTAAAGTTCCAGCTTGAACGTTACTGACGATCGTAGGAACGGGCCTTAAAGTCTGTATTCAACTCGACGCTATTCCATTTTCGAATCAAGAACTTAATTCCTATTCAAAGTTCAGTACTGCAAAATAAGCACTAAAAAGTGTGAAAGTGGAAAATTTTGTGAAGATCCATAGCGACGTACCAAAGTGTACGAAAGTGCGATAAGAGATCATAAGATAATGTTTATCTATTTTATTTCGCACATTCCGTTTCGATGGTCTAATCACAAACTATCAACGCTATTAATATGTACCTTTCGAATTTAGAGAAGG
Organism: Beris chalybata; assembly: GCA_949128065.1. NCBI lineage: Eukaryota > Metazoa > Arthropoda > Insecta > Diptera > Stratiomyidae > Beris > Beris chalybata. Next base: position 4,004,112 of record OX421895.1, on the reverse strand, counting down.
CGTATAAGGTGAAAACACGGTTCTCGAGTACAAAAATCAATATGTTCTTAAGCAAACTTTATTAATCCTATTGATTGTAGAATACATACAAACATATTAATAATCATTTTCGTAAACACAAAAATCTGAGATGGCTTAAAAACTCATAACCAGAAGAGTTTTACACTTCGTATACACTACGCAACCTTTGAAAAAAAAATTAAAAACAACATTTTTCAAATATTCACAAACACACACGATCCACTTAACCGTTTAATAGTCAAACAATGTTTTTAACAAGGTTTTTTTATAATTATTTGATAGGAAATTGATTGATCACATTTTTAACGGTCAAAGCACTCTTTGTACTCACCACCCTGTGCACGAACATCGTTCGGATAAAACTAATCCAGATTAAAAATTCAAATCCACTCGTAGCACTGAGTGACGCGATTGTAATCGAACGCACCTAATAACCGTCTTGGGAAATTCTAAATGATCTCCGAATTTCTGTCGCGCCTATTTATAACTAACGCATCTTTAAGTGATCAGTATTAAAAGCAAATATCGATGCGATTAGGATGGGGATGAAGTTAGCTATAAGCTTGGAATATACTAAACCTGGCTTTGAGCTCTTGAGCTCCGTTAATTAATGTGATGATCCGCACGTGAAAACATTTTTCACTAATTGATCGCACGTAAAACTTTTTACATATATGTGATTTTTCGCACCTTTAGTTCATATTTTTGGTACATGGACGAGAGGAAATATTTTCAGTTGTAGTTGTTCGTCTTAAAGTGTACTTAGAATTCTCAAGTGTTTGAGCAGAAAAAACTTGTTTTTTTTTTCTTCCTGAAGACCCAAAATTATGTTTTATAGTAAAAATCTCGCTTGTACATAGACATGATTTCGTCATAATTACAAAAAAAAAACAGAGTTTTAAGAATAATTTTTTAGCTTATTTATATATTTTTCGTAAAATTACGCTAATCATGTAACTCAATAATTACATACACTTAAAAGATATTCCCGAAGTTGGTTTACTGACTGTTAAATAAACGAAAAGTTGGGGTACCCTGTGTGTAAAAGATGGTTTAGGTACTGTAAAGGTATTTATTTATAGCATTTGTTTGATTGACGCTGTACCTACGCCGATCATAGTTAACTACTTAGGAATAATTCACTCGTGCCGCACTCGTACGTAAATGATATCAAAGGCTGTGACGCAACAAACTTCTGTGTAATACAAATTTTAGTAGCTATCGGTCCGGGCTTACGTTTTCATCAGAAAATCAATAGACGGCACGATACCATCAAAGTCCCGGACATTGCAGACGGAAATCCCCAGCTACTTTATTTAACCATGTCCTCACATCTTAGTATTCGCGCCATTAGCTACAGCAACTCCCTCTGCAAAGTTCAAGTACCTACTCATTCTTTGAAGATAATTAGTAGGTACGTCAACTTCCAAACTGATAATTTATAGATCTGGACTAATTTTAATTTTTAATAGTAATGAGCGCTCTGACTGAATGTAGATTCCAGGAGATCAGCCATCCAGTACTACAGCTCAAACCTAGCTCCCAGTGAATACTATCTGTTCCTCAACCTTAAGCGGGACCTCAGAGGTCTTCGTTTTTAGAGTGACGAATCACGTGGCGGCAAACTCTGCAATATAATATGTATAAATACTGTTACGTGTGCTCCGGCAACCCAAACATCTCATTAACCAATCATCGAAGTCTTCAAAGAAAACTTCTCCTTCCATATATGTATGTACTAGAGAAAAAGCGGAGAAAAACCTGTACCCCGTCTCCACGTTCTTCACACTTTCCGAACATTCCACACAAACCACCGAGTATAAAAACTCTCGTGTAAGCACATGCAGTATGTAAGCAACGCAGAGCTTGTACACGAATCAGTTTTGACTACTGTGAAAGCGAGACACAAGATCTATATAAAAGACTTTGTAAAGTGATTTTGCTTGGATGCATATACATATACATACAGGGATCCAGTCGTGAATGAAATCAGAAAGCGTTGAAAATAGCGCGATTATTCGTCACAACGAACCCATTGTCGATTCAAGTAACATCGTGATATTCTCACCGAGACAAACTTTTAGTTGTGAAGAAGCCAAAGCTTTAGTTGAAAAATTCCAATATTCAGGAATACGTAAGAGCATGTGAAAAAGATAGATTGGTAATGAAAACATAGATGTGTCACAATTAACATCTCATGCTCCAAATAGTACGTTAATTGCATAACAAGCAAGGCACATTGAGTAAACTTCACGATTTTGTCAAGTTCAGTACTTTAGAACGTTTTTCATTTCTATCCGCTTGAGTGTGATTATATTCTTGTCCCGAATGTACAGAAGTCTTAACAGTTCCAGTAGCATTACCTGTAACACCAGCCTCGAGCTCATTCTCAACAGTACGTCCATTAAAGTCTTACCTTCGGATTTCGATGTCAAAAGTCCGATTAAAATTTAATAGCTGAAGGACGCGATCTTTGAATCGAGACGATTGGTGGCGACGACTTCAGGAGGCCAGGGTCCGATTTAGAAACGTACAACTATTTCTGTTCGATTTAAAACATGATAAAGATGTTATCAGACAACACTGTCTAATACATAAAGGTTTCATTAATTAAATCCGTTCATACAATACATACAATGGTAGAAAGTATCTATAATACATTCATACATGTTCCTTCCTTTAAATTTCATTCAAATAATATCTTACTGTATATACCCACACCATGAATAAAATATAGAACTCATAGTCCAGAATTCTAAGAAAATTATTTCACATCGACATGCTAAATGGATTCCATCACAAAGCATATTATAAAAAAAAAATATATTATAATAAATTTTAAAAAAATGTGTTTATCTTATGCTTCTTGCGAATGACATTTATTATTAAATTAAATTTCGTGACAGAAATTCTCATATAAAACAACAATATTTTCATCATCTCATAGCACAAACATTGAATATTCCAAGTAGTGGGCACGTATAAATACTCCTGTATGTTTAAAATTAAAATTTACAACAAATAATCAATGCAAGATAGAATAGGTTTCTAATTAAAACAGCAAACTTAACACGTAAATATTTGTATTCAAAGTTTTCTATTAACGAAATTATTTTTTTTTTTACAAACATATATTTGTACGTTTGAATGTGAATAACTGGTATTATCACTTACTCGTGTGATCATTCATAAAAGGAAATAAATAAATAAAAAGTAGTGCCAACTCGACAATGATTTTGTATATCCACTACATATGTGGTGATACAACTCTACAACTCGAAGATAAGGCCAAAGTTGTCGCTGTATTAGTAGCTGGGCAATGAACTTAAACGATTTTGGTCCAATCTTGCAAATTTTTTGAAGAAAAAAACGTGTCCCTCTAAAATGCGTACCGTATCTCAGAGACATCATCAGCGCCATCTGTTATATCCTAGGGTGTAGATGTTTTTTCTCATGCATACGTATTGGAAAATAAATATCGCAAAAAAGGTTTAATTATAAGTTAATAGGAAATATTTAATTTATCCTAAAATATAAATATAAGAAGATATCGTTTAGGATTAGATATTCAATCGATTCCAAGTGAACGGCTTGCAAGTGTTCGACCATAGGTGGAGTTGATTAGCGTAAGCTCTTGAATCTCAAACTGAAAAACCGTTAAGTTTTATATTCCCGGGCTTGCAAAGATTTTCGCCATTTGTAAGAAAGTTAAAAGTTATTGTAACAGACCTCAATTTAGACATACTTACAAAGACTTACTTTTCGTTACTAGCATGTCTTCTTCAGAGAGAGCCACTAAATTTGCTATATTCTCGTATTAAGGCCCCATGAGTCGGGTACGACCGTTTTTTGTCTCTGTTTGATTTTTCTTTCTTGAGAGGATTTTAATCGATTGAAATCGTTTTTCGTTCGTGTAATTTGGCTTGGACAGTACGTCTGCATCGTTCGCTGTCTATCAGCGAACTAATTTTGATTTTACAGAAAACATAGTGTTATATGTTTTCAAATTATTTGAAAGGCATAACTATTAAAAATCAATAATTTTTTCATTGATTTATGTTCTAGAAATAGGGGAAGGTGGGGCAAAGTGAGCCCCCTAAGATTTTAACTGAGATTCTGTGAAATGGGTAATAGTTATAAAATCCTTTTCATGCTAATTCGATAGCTTAGGATGTTAGCTTAGTCATGTATTCGTGAAATTAAATTATTGCTACTGATAAGAAAGTTATCTACTTCTTGCTATACAAACTTCAAAGGGCCCACTTCGCCCCACTACAGGGGTATAGTATAATTTCATCCAAAACTGGAGCAAAGGAATATGGCAATGGATCAATTAAGACAAACAATATGATTTTAATAAATTGAAATGAAATTAAGTGTGTTGAGAGCGTGCTCTGCTTTGAAGAGGAGCCCTGAGAAGACCAAAATGTTTACTGGCCTTCTTTACAAAAGCTATTGCATTTTTCATCGCAACTTGAGTCCACTGTTGTTGCATTTGCATTTGTTGTATGTTCTAGCCATGTTAAAATTGTTATTTTTAATTATCAAATAAAATTATATTGGTATGGGGTAAAATTCGCCCGGGGCTCACTTTACCCCGAATGAACACTAAATAAGCATCTGCTAAAATTTATATACTTTTTAAATAATCATCAAATTTTACTTTGCAAGTTTCACAATCCGTACCCCGATCTCGAGGATACTGTTCCAAAAAATCCTCAGTAGCTAACAAATTTTCTTAACCCAACTATTAAACACTGACATTTACATCAAATAGTGCCAAAATCGTAACATGAGAAAATTCGAGGAACTGTAATTAAAGTGGATTTCTTTTATAGTGCATTGTAGTCAATGCTTGAAGCTTTATCAAATAATTTTTTTGCGAAGATTTTGCGCTACTGCAAACTAGAAATTTTAAGGGGGCCCATTTTACCTTACCTTACCAATTAATTATACTATCTGTGATACTTTTCAATGAAATACGGTCTTCTTATGTAATTCTTGCCATGAAAATCGTGAAAAATTACTTTAGCTTGACTTCATATATTATTAACAAAAATGGAAATTTTTTAAAATTTGTTTTATAGAAGACCCTCTTTAATATTTTTTCTAACATTATATAAATAAGAATGACATGTTAGTTATTCAATAAATAGGTAATATGCGTTTAAGAAACTCGAATTTACGCATTTTAAAAAATGTTCAAGGATTGTTGTTCTAATAGCATTTTTTCCATATATAGTTTTGATTTTTTTCTCTATGGATGACCTACCTACATACCAGCTAATAAAGTGGTGTAATTTTATTTTGTATTTTTGTTGCCATTAACGTGAAATATTGGTAAGAAAACAGCCATAAATCATTAAAATCGCCTTTAACGTGCACATGGAGCCTTAAGGCTCGTCCTTGCTACGATTTTGTGGGTGGAGGTGCCAATCATACAATCTCTTCACTTACCTCTTCACTTCGCAGACCAGAAGGTATAAGATACCAAATTTGCAAAGTACACGCATTGTGTCACTTCGAAATTTTGTATTTCTGAGCACATTATTTCGTTTTTTTTAATGAAGTATTGTTAAATTATAAGAAAAAGTAATTTAAATATATCCGTGAAATTAGACATAAACATAGTGAAGTATAATTGCAGTCAAATTTCATATTAGAATAGCACTAAGGCTACGAAATTTGAATGTATTTTTTTGAGTACCTTTGGAATAGGTATATTTATTGTTTTAAAAAAAGAAATATTAAATTTTTCTTCTGTTTTAATTAACATATATTTTTATTTGGCTAATTTTTAATATAGCGTTACCAATAAATCAAATAAGACCGACAAAATCATCTCAAGTGTCAGCATTTTCCAACGAACCAATATACATACTTATACACTATAACATTATAATCTCTTGTTTTTCGGCTTATTATCACATTTTATATACAAACACCAAAAAAACCGTAAAAAAAATTAAGTTAAGCATAAGAAAATAGAAAAATCTCCCTTATCCTTCTATAATATTACTTAAGCTCATCCTAGGCAGTCTTCATTTCTTCCTTTTATCTTCTTTTAGAAGCCCATCTGTTCTAAAATTACAGTGAGCAGACCCGTTCTTGATAAGATCCAATAAGCAAGGAAACCAAAAATAATCGCCTTTGAAACGCGATCCAAAACATATAAACTGTAAATTGATAAGAAAAATGGAATTCAAATATTTCAAATCCAAAAAAATTTCAAAGTTTCATACGCTTTCAACTGCTTTCTGGCTTTAGGGAGGGACGATAAAGGTTCTTTGAGAATGTACTGGCGTCCTCCAAGTACGCCCATTTTCAGGTACTCCTCATCTTCGATTTTATTCATGTCCATGTTAAATCTACGAGAGCAGAAAAGGAAATATTTTGAATCCTACTATCGACCACTTGAACTCAATGAAGTTGTATTGAAGTCGAGATTAAAATCCACAAAATCACTTCCAACTAACTCACATTTTCTTCTCCTTCTCCGTTAAATTTGCATACAATTTCTCATAATTTTCCGATCTGAAATCCCACGCACGCGTTGTAAAGAACTGAAGAACTTCCAATCCTGTAGAAATTTTATTTTGAACTCGTATCATGCTGAAATCGAGATTTTTTCAAATTATTAATAAACCCAAAAATATCTAAGAGGATGTTCGACTTTATCGAATCTTACAATCGTTTTTGACCAAAACATAGAAGAAGAAAATCGACAGCATATGCAGGCAGCCAATGGAAGAGGATCACATTTAAAGTATGATAGAACTTTGATGTGGTAATGATGCCATCTGGATACCAAAGACCAGCCTCGAACGGGTACTCGTAACCGATCTTCTTACCCATATTCATAACCGTTTCCCAAGTTACTTTCTTATTTTCGGAGCAAGTAATATTGTACACTGGAATTTTATCAGGCCTGAAATAAAGATTTTAATAGATGGAAAAGTATAGCTCTGTTTTATAATCAAGAAAAAATTTTTTTTACTTTATTTCAGCCGTGGCTGTTTCATAAGCAATCGTAATTAATCCATTAATTGCATAATCGACGGGAATCACTTCGGATTTGTAGCGACCTTCGCAAAGCATCGATCGAATTACTCCTTTGCCAGCCGCAATCATGAGACCGGTTGGCCCGTTCAAATTGTCCACCCATCCAGGCAACGGCTCAGTAGCGGCTGGGGAAACTGTTAGAAATTTTTCATTAGATTCTTGTAAATATTATGTAAATTAATAAGATATTCATTAATGCAATCAAAAATAATTTTGGTTTGACGATACTCCATGTGCCAAGCCGACAATGTGACACTAGTCATGAAAAAGTATTAGGTATTTTTTCAAAATCTTTCGGAAATTTTATTTGTTTTAACTAGCTATTCAAAAAAGATGGCGTTGTTGAAAATAATAGTATCAGAATGGTTAACATTTCAATGTTCTCTTTGAATATAAAAACGACCGTTTAAGTTTATGGTACGCAGTACAGTACAGCGCTAAGTGTTCAATTTGTTGAGAAAAACTTTAAAAAAATTGGACACTCTGCAACATCTTATCGATAGATGGCTCTTAAACGTAACCGTAAAAAAATTGACGCAATGCTGCATCTTGTCTTGTCAATAGATGGCTCTTGTCCGTGTCCAAACGCGCTTAATGTTGGGAGCAAATCTCTCTTGTACACTAGTCAAAACTTGAGACTTGTCATCACGTGATAGGATGATAAGAATAGAGAAATTATTGGGATGTTTTGTTTAAATATTCATAATATGTATTAGTTTCGAACCACTCTAATTGTGGCATCATTGCTACTCAATAAATAATTTTTCAATTGATTCATTATAACGAAAAAAGTTTTTTTTTAAACGATGTTAGCTAAAACTTAAACTTTTTAACTTCAATATTTTGGGAGTAGACTTTATTCTGAAATTTAAAAAAAGGACTGTTTCTATTTTAGGACATCACGAAATTAAATGTAATTGAAGAGTTGAAATTCTAAAGGATGTAATTGCCAAAAATATGATTTCCAGGAAAGTGAGAAAAATGTGTACAAGCCTGTGAATTGTCCCTGAAGATTCTGTTTTTTAGAAACTACAACATCAAAATTTGCTTCATAAACCCTTTGAAATTTGATTGGGGCTTGCTTATAGAGCATTTTAAAAGGAAAAACTTAAAAAAAAAACAATTTGGCACTTAGACCCTATTGAATTTCAACCATTAAATTATTATATAATAAGTTGTTTTTGAGCGATAACCTTGACTGAATGCACCAACATTATTGTTTGTTTTATGTTTGGCCGCAAAATATTCGAAAAAGTAGGTACGAGTGGTGATCAAAAAGTTATAGGAATCTTAACTATTTACTATAGTATTCTCCCTGCGGACTATTGCAAATTCCTAAAATTCAAGAGATTCTTAAAAGTGCAGAAAGTAGACTCAACTGTAGAAATTAAAGAAAAATCGTTGAAGAAGCTGAACAGAATTCCAGCAAATGAATTTTCAGTGGCTTAGCTTTACAATGTTCATTTTTTTTAAATATTTTTTGAAAAATCAGTCCTGCAACTTTTTGGTAACCCCTTGTAGACCTATGTATTTTCACTCACTAGTAATCTTGTAGTTGACAATTTATTCAAATGTAGAAACTTTTTCAAGATCTAAAGCCTGGCAAATAAAATATGTATTTAGGATGTGAAGACTCGATTTGGGCTATCGCGCCATTGATGATGACGATGTAAAATCTATATACATGTTTTCAAGTTCCCAAGCGACGTAATAGGGTCTTGACGAATTGTACGAATCCGTGAACGAAGAAAGTTTGTCAAAAATACCAAATCCGATATTAATTTGACTCAGGCTCAATATTTATCTTTGGCACAAAACATTAATCTTCTTCTGCAAACGATTTTCACCACGAAGATACAATAAATACAAATAAAAACGCATGTATAAAATAATATTTATAATAAATGCATTAACTTTATTTAAATCTTTGGCAAACTCCTTGCATATGTGTACCAGAAGAAATTGGAAATAAAACTATTTTATTTGATCACTTTAGTGAACACTTTGACACTTTCAGGAAAATTAATATTTTGTACCAGAGAAGAGTTAGAGTGTAATCAAAGGTAGTAGATGTAACGCGCATTTTTCATTCATGGACGCGAAACAGGGAATTGAAATCCTTGATGCCCATAAAGCTACGTAGAATCTACTGCAGGATATTTCGAAATACCTTGTTTTACTTGAAATCTACTCCGGAAGATAGGTCAATACAAACACAGCTAGGTAGCGTTCAATGCAAACAAAATTGTTTATTATATTTTTAAAAACTTTATCCAATCTTCGTTATGTGTCGATGTTGTTGAATGTATGTTCTTTCTGATTAATAGAATTTTTTATTAATTTTTAAAGAGGATTGATTTAATCCTCCAATTCTTCCTACAATAGCAGAAATAATAATAACATAAAATATTATATTAAATAAGTAAATATAAGAGATTAATATTATAGGTGCAATTTTTTGTCAGGTTATTAAGATTAATCCATTAATTCAGTTCTATCCTTCTATTACATTTGGAAATCAAAAATGAAAAGGAGCAGTTCCTCTTTTAATTAATAATGTTGGAATAATTATTATGTTTCTGTAAAAATTTATATTTCTTAAAAGATTTGACTTTAATATTCAAATTAAAATAGCAATTAAAAAAATCGAAGAGGCAATTGCTTGAGTTAAAAAATATTTTAAGGCGGCTTCTGTTGATATTAAATTATTATTACCATTTATTAAGGGGATAAATGATAATAAATTAATTTTTAATCCTATTCAAGCACCTAATCAAAAAGTTGAAGAAATAGTGATAAAGGTTTCTCTAATTTAAGTTGTAAAAAAAAAGAACTTTTGAAGAATTTTTTAAAATTAAAATGAAAGGGGTTATAACCCTTATAAGTGGGATATGAACCCAATAGCTTAAGTTAGCTAAATTTTTTATATTTTAGTGTAAGATGCACAAAATTTGTTGATGCTTTTAGTAATAGTTTAATTCTATTAAATGTAATGAATATAATATAAAATTATTTTATTTACCCTTTACAGGGGTAACGGATGATGTTCTTAGAAGTAGCCCCACGTTGGGCGCTAGCACGAAATGGTTCAAATGAACCAATTTGCACCATAGTGCGACATATGAAACTATATTGTTGTATCACGGGTTGAACCCAGAGCTCCACAATTTCCACGGCTAGACTCATTGTCTCAACAGCTCGCTCCTGTGTAGGATTAAAGGACGACGAGAGGGAGACACAAAAACCGAATAAAACTATTCTGTGGTCCAAAATATGAATTTTTCTGTGCTTGAGGACAAAAATTTATCTCCTGGTACATTCACTAGGAATTTGTCACATATTCAACATACGTATAAATGAAACTAATGAACACTTATCACAATACTAAATAAAATAAAAAAAAAATTTATCTAATTTTTTATGTATAATACTTAAAAAAAAACACCGATATAATACTAAGTGACAATATCATCTGCAATTAATACTATGCTGTTATTTAGCAAAAAACCAAATTTTTGTTGCAATCCAGTAAATTAGAGATGAGACAAACAAAATTTTTACAATCCAATCGACGTAGTACAACCTAAAAAATTGTTTTTATAATATCATCAGGATTTTGTGGTAGGATGGAGGGTGGTTTTGCCTTACATTTTCAACTGGAGTCTGGCCCTAGGCAACGTTGAAAGTGGCTCCTTAAGAAGATATTGCCGACCACCAAGAACCGAGGCTGCCAAGTAAACTTCATCTCCTTCGGCGTTCATGTCCATATTAAATCTAAAATACTTGCCATGTATAAAAGTTTCGAGATTGTTTTAAGGAAATAACTACAATTTCTTATCTGCATTTCCGAGATTATCGTACAATCGCTCGTAATTGGATGATTTAAATTTCCAAGAGTGTGTCGTAAAGAACTGCAAGACTTCCATTCCAATTGAGATTCTCTTTTGAACTCGAATCATGCTGTTTTTAATGTAGGATCATTTTTTTAATTAATTGTGAAACAAATTTCGATATCTTTATGATACCCTGTGCAGACTATGTATGAAATATGCCATTTAAAGGTTCCTCATTGTAATTGGTAAAATGTAGTTGATTTTGAGTCCAGTGCTTAATTCTATGGAGGACAGTATAGAGGAATAAATACAAATGCCTGTTTTTAAAAAAGTCGCAAAACAAAATTTGGGAATCATCGCAAGATCATGTAAATCAATTTTATGGCTTTAAGATCAACGTGAGCCTCAACCTTATATTGAACTTAGACTTAAGTCCTTTTAACCAATCGAAGGATAAACATTTTCTGAATGTGACCAAGTTCAAAAGGAACCACCATCCATAGAATTGTGTCTATTAAATAAAGTGCGCACATTTCACTGTAATTTCACTCTAGAAATGCTAGAAACTGGTTAGTGAAAAAAGGTTTTTGAAGGACTTCTTTTTTCTAAATGTCGTATTTTGAGTACCAAAACTAACTCTAAGCCCTAGCCTTAACCCTTGTGATTTTTTTGGAATTAACGGTGTTTTTGAATATATCTGCCAAAAGAGGAACCAATTTTCTTCAACGTTAGTTTTGAGACTAATTTTCCATGTGATTAAACCACATTTCGCAGCAATTAAAGTGATAAGAATATAGAAAATTTTTGGAGGCTAATAACAAAATATAAATTTTTCAAAATATGTCTTAATCGCACTTTGATTTTAATAGACACAACACACAATAGTCTAAACTTTTTTTAAAAATGATATTTCATCCATAGTCTGTCAAGAGCACCTAGTCGACTTACAATCGTTTTTGTCCGATGCATAGCAAAATAAAATCAATAAATAAAGCCGGTAACCATTGAAATAAAATTACGTTAATCGTGTGCAATAATTTCGATTTGGTTACACATCCGTTTGGATACCAAATTCCCATTTCAGCCGGATACTTATAGCCGATTTTCTTGCTTAAATCAAGAACTGACTTCCACGTTTTTTTCCTATGTTCCGGAATTGTTATATTATAAACTGGAATATCGACCGGTCTGAAAAATGGACAAAACAATCTCAGTAAGGAACACTTCTATGTCTTGTATCTCGTCGGTCTGTGGGAACAATTGAATATACTTTTCCTTAGATGTGGCCGTTTCAAAAGCAATCGCAATGAGCCCATTGATCGCATAATCAACCGGAATTACTTCTGACTTGTATGTGAGATCGATTAGCATTGATCGAATTACACCTTTGGCTGCACCCAACATTAGACCAGTCGGGCCATTCAAAGTATCGACCCAGCCAGATACAGGTTCGTATGCCGAAGGTGAAACTGCAGATGAGCAAATTTTTTACCACTAACAATATCTAATATATGTATGTACACTCAAGCAGATTACGGTTTAATTGACGGATAATACGAACTTAAGATTTGTTAGTATCAAATACAAACATTTATTGCAAAATACAGTAAGCAGCATGTCGCTAAACAAAGTACAGTAGAACCTCTGTATAGTGACCACCCAAGGGACTTATAAAAATAATTTAGTACAGTATGTATAATGTATGTAGCTTAAATCAACATTACCAATATAAAAGGTGTATTTTTTACGCATTTATCCAGAACATAATCTCGATACTAAGCTTCGTGCTTCATTTATGTCAGCCTCATTTTGCATTTTGCAACATTTGTGTCTGAATTAGTATAGGTATGACGTAGTATTTTATGGTCACATTATAGGATGTACTCCACACGAATGTGATACGTAAATTGTGGCCAAAAAGTGGTCAATGGTCATAATATGGAAATGGTCACAATATGGAAATGGTCACAATACAAAACGAAAAGTGTACGAAAAATCGGTGATTTACATTGGGACTGTAAAAAAATGGCCACTTTAGGCAAGTAGTCAACATATGAAGGTGGTCACTTCTGCAAGTTCTACTGTATTTAGTTGTACATATTATAGTTTGGGAATACAACCCCGGTTTTTATTACCGATTCAGTGATTTTGGGATTCCAAGGATGTTTCCCGGGATTTTCTTAAGATTGGGTAAGGAAGATGCCAGCTATGCTAGTGAACAGTTGTCTAGTTTTTCTATAATTCGAATTTCAATCACATCGCGCACCACATCGCGACGATTGTTTAGTAAGCGCGCTGAACTGACTGCCAAATAATATTGTCAAATTTTGTTCGCAGCCTGGATACGTATTGGCTGTTTTTTTTTCTTTTTGTCTGTTATTTTAAATTTGCAATTGCCAAAATTACGTTACGCGGCCGGCGAAATTAGAAAATACGAGTAGACTATCAAAGCGTCGCGATTAGAGCGATGCGATATGATGTAAGTGGTTACACCATAGATATACTGAAGACAACAAGCCCCGGGTTTTGTGTAAAGCGGTTTGAAGCCAGAGAAGTGAGACAAAACAGGGTCGTAATATCAAATTGTTATTGCGTAGCGTGTTTCAAGAGCGGAACATAATAAAAATGTGAGAGAGAAAAAACTGGGTCGTTATGTCAATCGTTGTTGTTTTGCGTGTGAGTAAATGTGACGACGTCCGCCTTCAACTCAACCTCATCTTGTCATCTCCAGTATATCTCTATGGGTTTACAATTATGCATTCCAATCAGTTGTGAAATTTCCGGGACTCCGAATGATTGTATTCCTTAATTATCATACAAAAACTTATAAATAGCGCAGATTCAGCCTAAGGGCAATTTGGAAAATTAACGCATAAGACAATGTTTAAAAAAACGAATTACATTAATCAACTAGAAATTGAACTATAAGATTTTAACTATTTTCGGAATAGTTAAAGTTTCGGAATCAATGCATCATTGATGATCATAAACCGTTTTAATAATGAACAAAAATTCAAGCTCCGATCATTTTTTAAATAATTCATAAAACATTTTTCCTCCGTTTTAGAACAACACGTCGAAACAATTAACAAATTTTCCACAAATTTCGAACTTAACAATTTATCTTTTGGGTTTATACTTAAATCCAAATTGAACGCTACATTATACGCATTTATATTACACACTGAAAATCTGCTACATCACAGCATAATGTTGATTTGAACCTTGATTTGAACATTATGTAAATTTCTCGTTTGCATTTTATGTCTCATTGATATGTTCAGCTCGTAACTTCAGCTTCTTCAAATTTGCTTCCTTAAACACACAAACTTAATATTGATATAATAATAAATCATTATAATTACTCAATATATTTTTATGTACACAACCTAATCGATAATTGTACCAAGCACTTTTCACTTCTATGTGAGTTTGTTTCAGTACAATCAAAATTAAATTTTTTTCTTAAAATTTATGTAGTATTACCAAAATTTCAACGCTAGTAACAATTTTAAATATTTACCGCTCAGTTTTTTGTGAGATTTTTGTAATAAATATTTAAAAATATTTACAACAAGTGACCACAATTTTCAATGGTTTAAGAAGCATTATTAATTGTTTCCAGAATTTTTGCACTAATAACCAAAATTTTTTTGGAACAAATTCTTGAAATTTACATAAGGAGATTTGTAAAACTAGAACATAAAGACAAGTAGTATCCCTTGGAAACCAGATACCTACAAATTGACACAACATTTTGATAAGCAAGGGATGTTCTAAGTAACTATGTTCGGAGGGAAGGTAATAAAGCACTTAAGAATATTTTTGTTTTTATTATTTTCTATTTACATGTTTTTATTTGGACAATATTGACAACTTGTTTGATATTTAACTACGTAGTTAAACACATTATTCACTTTTATTTAATACTTTCTAAGATAATAAGAACATGAAATTTTTTCAATGCTCTGATCGCTTTAGGTTCCGATATTGAAAGTAGTTTTTTTTCTGGCCCATGCATGAACTAGGTTATCGGCCCTGATGTAATACAACAAAATATATTTTGAAAGTCAGTACCTCAGAATCGCATTGTTACTACTTTTCACTAGTCAAGTAGCATATCTTCATGTACGTACTAAGTTC
The DNA here is from genome assembly GCA_949128065.1 of Beris chalybata. Taxonomy (NCBI): domain Eukaryota; kingdom Metazoa; phylum Arthropoda; class Insecta; order Diptera; family Stratiomyidae; genus Beris; species Beris chalybata. The sequence continues at coordinate 3,989,053 of OX421895.1, read as the reverse complement.
CAACTTTCTATCATAAGCCCTTTCTGAAATATTTTAAACCACCCTCGTCCCTTGCTTCCCTTATCTAAAATTCAATTTTTATAAGGTATCTCTATAGTGGCTCAATGTGAGGCTTGTGTAGTTCACGAACGAAATAGTTCGGAAGAGCGTTTCCATAAGTGAAATGAACGAACTAGTTCGCATTGAGTCCGACTCCTAGTTCATTTGTATTCATGTATTGCTATAAATGTGCACACTGAAGCCCTTTTTTTAGGTCATGACATTGTAAAGGAACTAGTTCGCATTGAGTCCCACTCTTAGTTCGTTTGTATTCATGGACTGAGGACCTTGTTTTTAGATTATCATCATCACATTCTACGAGACACTTAGGACCTTTTTCGTTTTAGCTCGTCGCATTCTCAGATACTGACGACCTTATTTTTGATCATCACATTTCCCTACACGATTTTAGACATAACTGCCGCGAACTAGTGAACTAAAAGGACGAACTTGTTAGCGACCGATCAGGAACCGAAAATGATCGGTCGCTGTAGTGAACCAAAGTGCGCAAGCCTACTTTATGTACGAGTAGTAGTAAATTTTTAGCTTTCTAATCAAAAAATCGAAAATCGGAAGGAAACACCTTATACTCGTAGTTCAATGAGTGTGAAAGTTTTTCAGATCAATCCAAAGAAAAGTTTATTTCCGGCCCAAGTCCCTTTCTAATTAAAAGATTTTGAGTTGGTTATAAATACTTGGATTCGATATTTGCCGAGCCTTGAGTTGAAGAATCTGAGCAGTAGGTACTCTTTTTCACAATGCTCTGTAGTATGAATCTACCGATTGTTAAATTTTTTTATTTTATCCACAGAAGAGACGAACTGACAAAACCAGTTCCGTAAAAAAATATATCCACAACCTGTATGCTTGCAATTAGTTCGTTAAATTTCTCGGTCTCAAATGTGTAAGGTGACGCAAATTGAAAATTCGAATATGTTACGTACGAGTATGTTTCCATGAAGTACCACATATAGGAAACAAGTCATATATGTAGGTTGATACGCGGATTCAACTTACCAGGAAATAATTAGTTTCACCGTGGTATCGCTGATGCTTCCATGGGTGCATTCTGTCACCATTATATCAGGATGAATACAATATGGAAAATACCCATAAAATCAAATTGCTTAATTCCTGTACTATAACAAAGTTTACATACCCTTATAACGTCGAAGTGAAGAAGGATGATAGCATCACCACCCCTTATATCATACCATATCATAACATACCCTTTTCAAGTTGGTGTAATTTTTCTGATTGCTAAATTTGGCAAGCATTTGTTGGAGTAATTATGGTCAAAAGCTATCTTCAATAAAAATCTTGATGAAGACACCCGACAAGTCAAGATAGACTTTGAAATTCAGAGCCAAGCCAAAAGCCTCGACAGACCGAAATATCTTCGAGGAAAACTCTGATGAAGCAATCTCTACTGGTAATAAAAGACGGTGGTTAAGTAAGGTGAGTGGGCGTTGAGGCTGCCAAATATAAAAGACGAAGTCTTAAAGGATAACTAGACCATCCTCTTGCTAATCAGGTGTTGTGATGGATATAATAAAAGACGATATTCATCGCAATACCTGATCAACAAGACGATGGCCTAGTTCTGATAAAATCAATAAAGGTATTTTGCAAATATCCATAATCTCCTTTCACTCCAATTACTTTGTTCTATTGTTAAACAAATATTTGTGCTGCATTTGCAAATTGATTTCTAACGTACCTACACCTCAAAGATAAATCGGTTTCAGTTTGTAAATGTAATTTAATATTGTATAATGCACTTTGTGATGAAATCTCCGAACAAACCATAAGATGTGTTACTCGGGTTCACTAGAAATATAATTTATAGTGCACGTCCATATTTTCTTCACCGGTCGTTAACACGCTTGAACTGGTTTTGTAAAGTATTATAGTAGTCACTGCGACTGACGTAAGAGGTATTTTCATGTTTTCTTAAGATTTCTCGTTCGAATAACTTCCTTGCAAATTCAATAAAATGAATTCAAAGTCCAAGAGTTAAGTCGGTTACTCAAATATACGATCCCACTATTTGTTGCAAATTGTATTAGAATAAAAAATACGTTTGCATAACCGATTTGCAGAAATTAAAGAAAACCTCTAAAGAAGTTATCAAATAAAGGTGAAAATGTGGTTAAATGTTGATTTTTAACGATCCAAATTTAATTTATTGTTACCACGTTTTTGTCAAATCATCCAAATAAATAAAGTTTTAAACAAACAATAAGAACTTACCAATACTCGGCCTTGTTATAACCATTGGTAAATTTGGATATTGATCGCGAACAAGGATTTCGGTTAATCGTTTCGAATAGGTGTACGTGTTGGGATGGGGTTTTAGGAGCTCCGGGGTAATCGTATCCAAAGTTTTTACGTCCATCCATTCGGCGCAGCGGATCAAATCCTCCGGATTATGGTCGAAATCGTAAACCTTTTCGTACATGACTTCCTGTTCGCAATTACAAAACGCAGTCGACAGATGAATAAAAGCCACCAACTTATCCATTTTCTTGGCAATATCAATAACGCGTTTGGTTCCTGTCGTATTCATTTGGATGGCATCTTTAAGATTTCCTTCAAGTCGTAACGTGGCAGCCATATGGAAGATAATTCCGGTATTTTCTACTACATGATTCAAAGGTTCACCGCTAAGACCGAGTGCTGTGTGGATGAAGTTGTAATTTTTTTATCGAATTAAAAAAAAAAAATATTGTTTACAACTTACAGTCAAAGGTTACATCTCCTTGTACAATGCTTAGCTTTTTCAATACATGGGGTTTCTCTTCTTTGATTCTTTGAAAAATCTAAAATATATGAAATTTTGTTTAGACAAGGGTCGAAAAACATTAGATCATTAGATAGTAAAAAACGTACCGGCAGTCGAAACATTTCCTCTAGACGTGTCTCGGGCACTTTTCCTTTTTTCGGTCTCATCAACATAATCACCTCTTTCACCTCGGAACATGAGTACAGCAGCTTCTCAATAAGTACCTTACCCATGAATCCTGAAGCTCCCGTGATAAATATGGTTTTATCTTTGTAAAACTCTTGTACTGGTGTTAGTTCCGCCATGATTGCTTTTCTTCTGTAAAGAAAGAAAAAGAGTGGTTATTTCGTCGGTCATCACTTTACCTAAATCTACTTTGCTCTTTTAAGAATTAAAAAAATAGTGAAATTACACTGAGCCCCCTATATTACATCGGACCTAATCGAAGTTGTAGTCTAAATCTAAGAAACAAAAATCTTTCGTTAAACCGTGTTGTTCGAGAGCATTGTGCTGATACGATGGGGTTATTCATTCAGTCCCAAAACCGCTGTTAAGTCACCGAAAGCCCTTTGGTACCTTTCGTCACCTTACTTAATAAGTTTTCATTCACCCATCCATCTACGTACTCAATATTAATTGAACTAAAAATACACAAAAACCGAGACAATTGGGTCTCACCATCTTAAATGGAAACTACTATAAACACATCAGTTGAATTTACAATTAATTTGCTATCATTATTTCTATTTTTGTATTTTATTCGCAGTGTCTTAATTTATTATAACTATCATTACAACTCACAAATCTAGTTAGCTTAAATTATTGAAGCCCGTATGATCATCTAATGAGATGTGAAAACCGCAAAGATTAAGTAAAACTTAACAATTAAACCTAGTTAAATTAAAAGATATATAATTTTTTTTTTTAATAAATACCCAAAAATACACCTTTTTTAGGCATTTGCATGCAACCACTTATTCAGGAATGAGTGGCCCAAAACCACAGTTAAGTAACTAGAAGCGTTGCAGCAACCACCAAACTGCTCCTTAATAATAATAAATAAGCCTGGCCAGTGGCCATTTTTTTCAGTATTAATTTTTGTTTCAAAATCACTGACAAAGATATGAAATATCTAAAAACACTCCTTAGGGCTAAAAAACAAAAATTATGAAACCGATATTTACTACGAAAAATAAGATAGCAAGTTCATTCAAATGAATAACAATTCGATCTCATCAGACCTAAAATATAAAGTCGGAATTCATATAAAACGAACACAATTAAGGGTTGAATATCAAAGAAATGACAAACCGAAATCTAATCGCTTATATGAAAAATCCATAGACCGCAAAAGTATTCTTCCCCATCTGAACTACATACATAGGTAATAACCATGAAACCGTTAATCATTAACACCCCCCTCTTTTCATTAACAAAATTTTTTTTCCCGATCTCCGTACGCTACTGATATTCTGTATTATAGTTTTTTCCTTAAAGTTCTTTTCTAGCTCATCGTAATGTACAAGTTTCAATTTTTTAGTGTAAGACACAAATATTAATTAATATTAATAAAAAAATAAAAATAAAAATAAAATAAAATGTCTCTTATCCTTAGTGATTCTTGAGAAATAAAATTCATATCTTCTAGTTTTTTATCATTCTCATCAAACCGCAAAAGCTGTTTTCTCTTCTAGGGATCTACTGGAACTAACTCTTGGATCCACCCTTCAAATTTTTTTTTAAATTTAGCCGAAGCAGTTCAATTGAACCAATTTTTTTTTATCATTAGAGTCATAGTCCAATTTCAAGATCATCATAAAATCAACCTTTTTCCAATTTAAAAAACAATATTTTAGGAATACTGGCCAAAGCAATGGAGGACTTCGAATAAGGAATGAGTACACGCAACAAATCTTTTTACACTTACTCTATCAATTCACTAAGCCATTGTTAGTTTTAAGTTTTAAACCATTGTTGTAGAGGCACAGCCTGATCACAAACTATTACTACTAACTGTACATGTTATCATATGGTTCACGACATAATAATAAATTTCAATTTGAATTTGAATCAATTTACTAATATTTGAGTAGCTCAAACAATTTTACTTTATTATTTTTTAATAATTGACCTGAAATTTCAAAAAAATTTGCTACCCTGAAAATTTGTATTTTCACGTTTTATTTGTTATTGCTTGTCTTGTGGAAATTGAGATATGTAGTTATAATTTCATATTAATCTATAATCCAAAGGTACACATTTATAATCAGTTCCAAAAAATTGTTCCATTTGGGTTATAGCATATAATACAATAATTTAAAATATAAAATTAACATTTTTCTTTGGATTATGCCACTACTGATGCGAAGCGCTCTAACATAGTCATCGATCAACTTAATAGATAATCATACATGGACTTTTGAAAATCAAACATTGGCCATTTGGGTGTAATCAATTTTGTTTAACAAGTGAGGAAATATACCTATTGAATCAGAAATACGATAATAAATTTGCATATTAATGGATTTATTGATTTACAATTTATTGGCAAAATTTACAATATTTCATTGTCAGCAGGTTACACATGTTGTAAAAATGTAAATGGTATTCCCTTGTTGATTTTCAATTTCACTTCGAAAATATGTATCGGTAACACTGTGATCATTCAGTTCAAGTTGGCGAAGATCTTCCCAGGGAACAATGAGATTAAGTCTTTCATCCCCCGTAATGTTGAGCTTACTACCAGGTAATCTTCAATAGTTCAAAAACAACTCCCTCCATTGACAGAACTTCTTGATCCTTCTCAACACTCTAACTCTCCCCTATTCCTCCTAAACAACCTTAACCTTCTTAAACAAATATAAAACATACCTTCCTTCTATATCATGTCCCAAATTAATTATTGTTTAAACTCATCCATTCTCGATTTATTGTTCAAATGTAAAATGTAAAACGGGGCTTCTAAGTCTCGAGTGCGACTACCATAGGCTCTCCCAAATTCATTTGGCAGTAGTCCGACATAATAAATAAATAAATAAATAAAACTTCCACTACTACTTCAGATGCTCTCCTTCTGTTACATCACTCTGAATTGTAAACCACAAAATTTTTTTTTTCAACCTGATCTTACCTGTGTAATCGCATTAAACGGCGATCTACTAAACAACCAAACAAAGTTTCCTTTTCGCTATTTTTAGCTGGCACTATTAAGCCATTTTCTTTTCCTCTTGGTATTGATCGTTTGATATGTGAGTATCGATCTTGTGAATTAATGGACCGTGTCTTAAGAAAGTATTGACTTGTGTTGTGGTAACGATGTAAGCTTTACAAAATTTTATAAACGCGGCGTGGTCGTGCCATTACGCATTGATGATTGTATTGATTTGTTTTATATGTGGTTTATATGTGGTTTATTAAACAAATAAAAAAAACCTACAGTACAAACAAAAATCACGATATACGCATACGAGGGCGCAGGTGTAAAACTATAGCGTAGCAGATGAAATTATGAACCTTTTTTGGTCCGTCGAGCCCGATTTGAATTATCGACCCATGGAAAGCAGAAAAAGTAAACAATAAGTACAAAATAGTGATTGTTTACTTTTTCTGCTTCAGCAGAACAAAAACTACAAAATAATGAAAATAGTTGAGACACATTAGGTTGGCAAATTATAATTTTTCTCATTTTGGGCTATTTCCTGCCTCTCTCAAAATACTGTGTCACATACAATAACACCAATAATGTAAATATTTGTATTTGCATTATTATAATCGATTCAATTTAAGGCGGGTCAAACTAATACGGGGAGTAGTAATGATAGTTTGTTTATTAAATCAATTTTGGTTTTGTGCTGCCATAGAAGATAACTTTAAGAATAATTGTAAGTTTGTTCGGCGTCAGAGGCGTCGTCGATGACCACGTATTTTTCGACTGGATCGATCCCTATCCTGACTATTTCTGTTTTAAATAGTTGCAAACCTTTGACGAAAGTTACCAATTTTGAAAATTATAGCCCGAAAAAACTGCTTTACCTTCAGGTGCTTTTTTCTAACCTATGAGTCGGCAATTTCGATCGTTTTCTAAGCCTTTGTCTTCTAGAATCTATATAGGTTTCCTCATTTTAGGTCTCCGAATACAAGAAGGCACTCCCAAAACAGTTCCGAGTAATTTTGATATAACTACATAGCCAAGATAGCTATTTGCTCTTTCAGAGATTATGAGTCAATAAACTTAGTTTTTCATCCAGGACGACCACCAGAAATTGCCCGAATACTTTAAAGTTTCTCCAAAAAGAGTACGGCTAGATATCCTGTCTTTTCTTCATGCCAATATAATAAACTCGAAAAACTGGCTCCCCAGTGAAGTTTTTTCAACTACCATGCCTAACCAATCAGATGGTCAAAATGTATTGACGCAACAACTTGTTTGCTATATATAAATCCATATTTTTTTTTAAAAAAAAAACACCTTAATTTTATACTAGGATAGTTTCCTGTAATCACACTAAACATTACTATAATAAAATTGTAAACAAAATCAGTAAATATATCCACTTCGAAAACAAAGTAAGTTAAAGAAAATCCGATGCTTTCCCTTTTCGTAAACCTGCACAAGAAGCATTGCTCCCATGCAGTTTTACTTTCAAAACCACTATCATCCTCTGCAAATACCACTACGTAAATTATTATTACTGCAAGGCTATAGTTTGCCAAACAGATGCAGGTCTTCCAAACAAGAATTTAACTTTCCAACAACGTATCGTATGTCGTTATACTCGAATGTGTATTTATATCGTACGTTATTCCATCCGGGCAGCCTGATGTTAAATACTGCAAACTGGTTCCAAATCGATAATAATTTTTGCACTCTGCAATCCCATCTTACCACAATTTACCTAATGCATTAAATGCCATTAGGTATTTATTTACCTCGTTTACTGGACACTGTCTTTATTCCGTAATAGTCGCTTTGTCTTCAAGCTGTTTGGTAATAGATTGAAAAACAGAGACAAAAACTGAAAATGAAAAAGGTCATAGACAATTTCCACCGGAATTCGTCCCATGATTTAGATGGAACCGACAGAAGAAGAAAAAAAAACGGTTTCTTGAGCCATAAAAGCATTAAGTTGTATCAATCTTTTTAGTCGTAGACTTCATGACCATTTAAGTTGAAATTACACTCTGCCATTGTGTTCCGCCTTTATGATTTCAAAATTGCCGCAACTTGCGGTGATGTATTCGGCACACAATGTGACCCTTCACAATCTTTCCTCTGCCAGACATAACATCAATTATTGAAGCGCGCAAGACCCCTACTGCTTCGTTTCGGTCGATTGGACCCACTAAAACCATTCTCAGCGATCGCGGTCGTCTATCAATTTTGTAATAGCGCCGATCAATACAAACCGCGCAAGGTCGTTTGTTCTTCGAAGCTATTGGTTTTATTTTTTCCAGAAAAAAAACTTTAAGTTATTAGTTCAATTTTGCCCCTGACACGCAGCTCCCAAGGACTATCTCAACAATCTATTCGAAAAAGTGGTAAGACTCTACTATCGGCATGCATTTCTTGCGTCATCGGATGTCCAACAAATTTTCCCAATTTCCGTATACCTGGCTCAGGCCAGGCTTACGCCACCGATCAATTGCTTTCTACTTACTACACTATGTTCATATGGTGTTGAGTTACTACGTCCTTCGCTCTAATTAATTCCAATCGAAATAATATCTGTCGGCAACTGAAGCACATCCTCTCTGTACTCAGTGTTATTTCGTGATTATCTTAAGATACAACATACCTGGTACCTGGTCGAGCGATCTCAAGTGTAATGAAGCTTAAATGCTATCAACTGTGAAGTTAAGAGCACCACGAACGGACAGTGTTGCGTCTTGTGCAATTACCATAAACATTTTTCGGGTTCATCGCTTAAGTCTTTCGTTTTACTGTCTTTTAATGTGAAACGGTTTCGCACATGTAGTTGTTTCTTCTGGGCTAATAAATGGCTTTCGTGTATCAAAAAACAGGCCAGGTACTAATTAAATGTGCGACGAGATGACAGAATCGCAGTTTAAATGTTTGGGTGGATATAGCAGCAATGGTTAGTTTTTAAGGTCATATAAATTTTCGTGGGCGGTAAGATAATTTGAAGAGTTGAAATTCAAAAGGGTCTAAGTGCCAAAATTGATTTTTTTTTAAGTTTTTCTTTCAAATTTACTAGACATGTACATAAGTGCCGAAAACTTTAAAAACTGCGAACAAAATTCTTCGTCACCAAAAACACTATAATTTCTCAATGAAGTAGAAACGATATTATTTATGAAGGCTGGTTTACATGACGACTGCAAACAATTTTTACTGATATTGCGAGGGAGCTAGCTTATCGAGTTTACAATGGAGTAGAAAGCAACCACTGCGAAAAGTGACATTCACACAAATATCGTCAATATTTTTTGCTGGATATAATATCTGTTCCTTTCACTCCTGATCAGTTTCTCATTAGAGATTTTCCTTCTCGCTCACAATCTCAGTGAAATATGTTTGTAGTCACCATGCAAACCGGCCTTAAGTTGAACTTTTTTTTTAACGAAAATTAAACCTCATAAAAAAATTTTTTTTTGAATATTTTTAAAATTTTACATCATTATTTTTTAATAATAAAAATAAATTTTGGTATTTAGATCTCAAGAACCGCTTAAGGTAAAAAGTTGAAGTGTGAAATTATATTGAGCTATGATAGTAGAGCCATTTGGAAAATAATGGTCGATATGTGTGACGGGGAATGGGAGTGAAAAAGGGTGGAGTTAGCGTAAACAAATATATATATTTATATATACATATATATACCTATATAACCCCTGAGAAACAATACAATATGACTTAATTTAATCAATCAATCAGTCAATATTTATTAGTTTATCCACTTATGTTTAACTTAACTAATTTATGATTTAGAGAACAGATACTCGTAATTAAATCTTAATTAAATCTAGTTAGCGCAGCAAAGCAAAACATTTATAACAATTTTAGTTACATAAATTTAAGGAAAATGTGTACAAAAAACCCTGTGTAGTGGCCTTAAACCTAACTTACTAAGGGCCGGTTTCACAGTTGAAATTTGATCTGAAGTTTAGTTAAACTTAAACTTAAGAATAAACTGCACTATAAACTTAACCCGATTTCACAGTAAATAAAAATATTCTAAGATTATCTAATCTGATCATTGTTTAACTCAAACGTTTTATTTAAAACTAGCTATTTCCGATAGTTCCGATGAATATTGACATCACGGTACTTTGAATTTGAGAAGAAGTGTCTAACTGTCAAAAACCTTAATCCGAGCTATAAACCGAAGAACTTTTACCGTTTAGCTAAATCCTAATATTGAATAAAAATTTAGTTTAACATCCTCTGTGAAACGCATTATTCGTTTGATCCTAAGTTTAGAGAAAACTTTTGGTTTAAACGTCGACTGTGAAACCGGCCCTAGCTTACTTAAATTAAAGAGAAATCAAAAGAAAATAGTAAATTAAAACTTAATAACAATATTTGACTCCAAACATGCCCAGTAGAAGGAGTGCTAACAATAGTGAATTGTCAACTAGTTCCAGCCTTGATGACTTAATTTAATTTACTTTAATTAGTATAAAATTATAGGCACTAGTAAAAGGTTGGTTAAACGGGACATGGGGGAGCTGATAAGATCGAATACAATTTCAGTTTGTATGTCAGCTTACTTATTGAATGTGTGAAATGTACGCTGAAATTGTTAAATGTTGCACAGCATCTGTTAATTGGTTCATTTTGACCATAATCAATACGATGGGGATATTCCTTAAGAGGTTTTGAATATCTCGTCAGCCTGACAGTGTCGTTAAGTCTATTTGTACGGTGATCAACCTTAATATCACCATTCAAAACATCTATAAGATAAAGCAGGATGAGCATAGTTCTTTTAGAGCTGAGCGCGGTAGAAAATTTAACAATTGTAGTAGTGTAAGTAGTGTAAGTAGTGTGGAAGGTCATCAAAGTCTCTAGGGTCATACAAGTGACTAAGAGCAAAAAGAAAAAATTACTTCTGCATTGACTCTATTCTATTGATATCTACAAGATATATGGAAGCTACTAGAGCAGTTCTAATTTTTCTTATAATAATACCTTTATCACCAACTAGCGAAAGATCGATACTAAAACTATTCTGAAGCTATCGGCCATTCTTGAATAGGGGTTTTAAGGACTTTTTGTATGAGAACTACCTGAAGGAGTAAATATATTTCATAGACTAATAGGCTCGAACTTCATATTTACTCAAAACTGTAATAGTTATGTAATTTGTAAAATGATTAAATAGCTTTATACGAAGTCCGACATCTCTTTTATTTTAACGGACCTCCACCCTCACCCCCTGCACTATCACCCTCAAAACTTCTTTCTCTGCTAGGGACCTATTAGGCTTATTAGGCGTATAAACGCTAAGCTTCTATCTCAAGAATTATTTAACTTGAGATATGAAACGTAATTTTTTAGAAAAATGCTAATCCTCTACCCTCATAGCTCATCGACCTCCAAAAACAAATAGTGTAATATTGTAATATTTTAAGTTTGTTACTCCTCACCTCATCGCCACCCCAGTACGCCACTATCTACCTTCCAAATTTGATATCCGATCTATTTTTTTAGTAAACACATAAATAAGTATCAAGTTTCAACTCTGTGGCGTTAACTATTTAAAAAAAAAATGGAGTTTAAATTTCTGGATCTCGGCTTTCGAGCGTTTCAGTCCCTCTTCCACAACCCTGTACCCGTCTCGACAATATTTATACAAATAGCTCTACTATCAAAGCTCCATATAAATTCCAAGTATCTGCCACCTAGCATAAGTGGTTGAAATCTAGAAACCAACCCGCTCACCCACCTCCTCTCTCTCTCACCGCAACCCATCACCCAGTCTACTCACAAAAAACAATCGATATCGTGAAGAGTTTGGGAGGTACGATTTTGCATACGGCGGATAGCGTACTATGGCCGGCGTACAGACGGACTGAATTGATTTTCCTTTTTTGATGTCTCATAAAATGTTCAGGGTATCAAATTTCCATTTTTATTAAATCGATCACAGAACTGTATTTTTGAAATAATTAAGTAGGTAAATCGAACAGCATACCTATACTTCTACCGGATAAATTTGCTAAAAGAATCACAAACTTTGACTGAGTTTAATCTACGTTATAGATGCGTGAACTGTATTGGGACAAAAAAATGTTTGAATAATTTTTTTTTTACTTATAGTACTTTACGCACTTAACACAGATTCGTAAAGTCTTCTCAATGTTAAATGGTCAGAAGAAGTACGTAAAAATCATAGGTCAGTTTTTGATTTTTTTCCCATAATAAGTTCGAGTCAAATTTTACCGGACATCGTACCGATTCATACAACGGCTGTAAGTGATAATCAAGAAACTTGAAAAAAAAACTTAGAGGTACTTTTGTTTATTTTTCGTTCATTACCAGAAGTCAGCCTTAACGAGAAAACCATTAAAAACTATAAAGTAAAGCATAATTAATTTCTTGTATATGACCATGATAAACTCGGCAAACTAATAAAGTAGATACGAGTACGAGTATTCCCTTACTGAGGTGGAACGTGCAAGAAGACTCGACTCCTACTCGTTGAAAACACGTTATAAGTATTTAAGCCATCCGAATTTCAAAATTGGTAACATAATACCTGAGCACCTCTATACAAGTTACTATCAGTCTATCTATTGATGGAGTACCCAATGCCCAGATTGTTCATACAGGAAATGGGGTAAACAAACAAAACTCGATGTCCCTAATTATCCACTCCACGAATTTCAACAAAATCGCCAATGTGGTGCGAACAATTTTCTTGGATCAATTTTCACTTTTGCTAACTAAAGAAAGTTTTGTTAAGCCAGTGAGTGAACAGAAATTTTTCGATTATAAATCAGTGCCCCCTGTCACATGTCTTAAATTACATGGAGTTTATGAAGTGTAAATTTAATGGTGTATTAATTAAGTCTGCTTTGTTTTCCAGAACAATTAAATGCAATATTACTTAAACCTATACAAAATATGGTTACAACAAATTTGTTCACACGCACGAATAATGTTTGTGTTGCGTGCAAGCATGGATCAACGATTCCTATTCTCTATAACAGCATCAATTAGTAGTTTAATAGAGTTAATTTTTTAATTACATTCATTTAATGATGATCACATCAAGGGTTGATTGGAAGGCTGTAATCCCTGATGGAGCAGTAACAGCGTTTTCTTCACAAATCGACCTGGGTCTTCAAACCTTAATCCGAAGTTATGAGACTTCTACTTGGACTATATATTTCCATTTTTTGTATGTTTGCATCCTACATATTACAATAAACCTGCCAACAGTCTGGGCTCAACTTCATTTTTTTTTCATGGAAAAGATTCTTGACTAGTTGCGATTACCACGCAACAAATGCAATGACTTTTTTAGACCCGACAACGGGACGCAGGCAAAGTCTAAAAAGAACCCTGGTTGTCTCTGGGTACGGATCCGAAAAAATAAATCAGAAGACTATTTGAAAAAAACCAATGTTAGTTACATTTGGGTCTAGGAAAAAAAATGCAATTGAAATTTTTGTAATGGCGGCAGCGTTTGAACTTTTATTCTATTATTTTAAACAACTATTCTATTATTGGAAACAACTTCTTACATTTTTATCAAAATCGAGTAGGAGATATTCATTTTAATCGCAATCTATTATTGTAAAAAGTTAGAAATACAACCGAGCCAAGTTTCAAAATTTAGTTACACTCGCGACTAAATTAGAAAATAAACTATCAAAGCGACGCGATAAGAGCGTTGCGATATCACTGTAACAGGTTGCACTTAATCCAATGCATTCCAGTCAGCGGCTATCGCCTTGCATGGCGATGCATCACTTAACACCTATTAAGTCTGAGTGACCCTGTGTATACCTGGCAGATATTGATCACTTTCACATTCCTTAATTGGAAGATTGATTTGTTATTTATCTGATTTCGATAAATTTTTCATCGAACTTGACTCCATTATTGTAGCAGATTTCGATATTTTAAAGTGCTCACCACTTTTACCTCTAATCCGACGATACCATTATTTGGAAAGCATGTAATAAGAATTGTGATAATTTCTCAGGAAAGAAAAGCAAATGTTGTAATCAGATTTTAGCTGTTTCAAAAAATTGATTTAGAATTTGTGAAATAGTAAAGTTGCCGAGCTCTCAATCAATACAACAACCGATTACATTTTTATCTATTACAGTACAGGTATGTAGAAATTCTCACGTAAAATTGCAGAGCAGCTACATACACATAATTATTGCAATTGCACAAAGATAATTCTTAACTAAGCAAAATGTTAGGAAAACCATTAGCGAATATGGTGCTACACACAAGAAGTACACATAAATGTTTGGAACTGATGTTCATATTTCATTTTTCAAACACTTTACATCTTCTTACATCTTCATCTTTATTTACCTTGGCCAACCGAACTTACCTGGTAAGTTAGGCAGCAGTGACTTACGTTGGAATCTGCGTTTTAATTTAAAAACATTTGCCTTTTTTCTTTGGTCAGGTAATGTCTCTATTACATTATTTGAAGCGTACCCCGTTTTTAAATTGTATACTTTTTAAAATCTTTAATTATGAACCTTTTTTTTTATTTAAATCATTAATCTGATTTTAAAAAAGAGCCATGGGTCGTTTGACCTTCAATGGAAGGCAATTGGATTATGCTTCAATTCCATTATATACACTTTTCATGTATTTACAAGTAGCCAAATTGAATATTTTTAAAAAAAAATTTAAGAAAAAACAGCACTGCTTTTAAATATTGGGAAAAAATGTGAGGAGATTGAAAGCATTTTTTCGATAGAAAAAACCAATGCCATCAATTAACATTCTTCTCATAGATAAAAATGCTAGTCGAAAAGTGTTAATGGTTATTTCTAAACAAAAGTAAAGAAAGCCTTCATTTGATGAGCTTCGATATAGAAAAAACTGAAATTAGATAAGGGGAGGACGATTGATGTTCTTAGGGAAAAATTATTGGTAAAAATTAGTGAGGAGTCTAAGAACTGTATTTCCAGGAAAAATAAAACTAAAATAAATTTTTTGATGGTTAAGGTACATCAGAAGATACACCTTATGAACTTTTGCTTATTTTTAGTTATCAGAACAGAAATCTCCATTAGAACTTGGGATTAATGGCTGCGTTTTTGGTATATCGGGCTGCATCCGAAACACCTTTACAGCGCCTGGTAAATACCGTGTGATCCTCCATATGTGCGCTCCTGAATTGAATTTTATATTCGCGAATTATAAAAAGTCAAAGTTTATGACAGTGAATTGTTGGCAAGCCACATACACCCTGAGTTCACCTCATATTTAAACCAATTGTGTTGTTCACCAAGGTGTTAGTTCGTAATCGTACGTGGCCCCCAGCAATTATCAAAATATTTTGATTCTCACTCTAAGAGCGATTGATTAAATTCAGCCAACAGAAATGTCATTAATAATTCAATAGTTTTTTATTTTGTTTAAATTAATTTTAGCATAGAAAAGAGCCTTCACACGGGATGACCCCCTTAAGAGAAATAAACTATCAAATTAAGTTAATGCTTCAGCTATTAGAACCATTAAAATTCTTATAACATTTGTTGCCAAAACTATAAATTTCAATAATAACAAATTTTTTAAAAATATTTTTGAGGGGAGGATCTTTACTAAAAAATTTGAGGATCACGGCTTAAACCACTAACAATATGATAATCAATAACTGACTGAACTATTCGTTACTGTATTAAAGGAAACCCTCTGATTTTTGTTCGGTATCCTTAAATATATCCATTTTTTTAATAACTTATTTATTATACATACTTTAATGAAGAAAATCTTGCTTTCTTTCCGATCAATTCTATAACAATTGTCATGGGAGACCCCAAGAATAGATGGTGATCAAAAAGTTCAAAATGTTTTTGTATTTGACATAAGCTAAGCTTATATTCATTCAAGATTGGAACAGTTTTTCCAAAAATTTTATAAGTTTGTGGAATAATTTTAAAAGTATGTCACAAAATTGAAAATATTTGTTTTCATAAATTTCATCCCCTTTAAGTGCATCCCCATTAGAAGTTTGGTTTTAATTATGCTGGTTTCAAACTAAAGAAGATTTCATTTATTAAGATTTATTTATTAAGGAGTTTTGATAATTGATTGTCTTATCTTAGAATGAACTAAAGAAAGTAAAGATTTTTTTTCTGATCTCCTGGCCATGTACTTAGAATTAAAATGACACATGTAACAAGTTTTAATCAATGAAGTATATATGTATGTATGTATGTATGTATTATCAAACTCTGATTGAAAGGGATATTAATTTTTTTAAGACGGACTTAGCCTTTGATACAGTTCGTAGAGTTTGGAATAAAAAACACAAACTTAATGGAGAAAATTAAAACTTTAACTTTAAAAAATTAAGAATAGGGTCGGCGGGTGATTGATGATCCCAATAAAAACTGGCTTGATTAAGGAGCATTTCTAGATTAAAATTCCCAATAAAATAGAAAATATTTGAACAAATTCACATATAAAATAAATACCTCAGTTTAACACTATATAGCCAATAATCGCATTGACCTACTATTACCTCACTCTAAACCATTCCACGTATGTGGTAGACCACGATAATTTAAATGTGCCGGTAAATTGCGATAATGACTAATTTGCGATGCGTAAGTTATTCGCGAGAAGGTAAAATAAACACAATTATTGATAAAGTTTCGAAAAATGGTACATACCTGGATGGTGTAATGAAAAGGTGAAAGGTGACAACGATTTTTTTTTATTTCTTTAAAATAAGTTAATGTCTAACCACTCAAAAATTTTGTAAACGCGCTATTCTTCACACACAATTCATCGGCTTTATAAGCTAATAAAATTCAAATTTTCATATTCACTATATTATTTCGTAAGTTTTGTTTAGTTATTACACAATAAGAAAAAAAAAACACAACATTGTAATATTAGCAACTTTGTTTTTATAAATAAGAGAATCGAAAATAATTACCGTGCCTTTAACTTCAGTGCCGACTGAGCTTCAATTATTTTGCTGTCCGGTACGATACTAAGGGGTATTTTCTGTATTCACAGCTTTTTGATGAAACTCCCCACTGATTTTAATATTATAAATATTTCATTCGATTCGGCTCAGAAACTAGTTCTGTCTTGGAGTCGATTAACTCGCAGGTGGAGCCATGCGTTCAGGTACAAATTGTGCGTCTTTTAGTTGATATGTGAAATTTTCTCAAGTGCCCCACTTAATAAAGAAAAAATGACAAACGCTCTCTTTGAGATTCCCGCTGAACCGTGACTTTAATTTAACCACGGTGTATACTATACGATCCGAAGAAGGCATAAACGCATAGATATCGCTATTGACCACCTTGAGATATGAGATATGAATAATGCTTATATCAGCGCGGTAACCAAAACAGGAGAAAGTAATAAAAAGTAGTTCTGCAGACTATAGCAAACTACACACTTAACTCTGTGGTGAGATACCAAATGAAAAAAAAAAAATCGTCAAGGTGGATGGTCAAAATTAGCAACTTTTGTAGTTTTAGTTAGAAAAATGCCATAAAATTGGGATATGGTAGAAAAAAAGAATTCACATGAACTTGATGTTTGTACTAAAAACAGTAAGAGCTATAATATTGTCACCACGGTTTTTGTTGAACAACTATTAAGAATTTTAAATGTTTTTAATATAAGCACACAAACTTTGAGAGATGTAAATACGAGCAAATAAATGTTTACTTTATTATTTTTAATAATACAGTATTATTAATTCTTTTCCATCTTATCCATTCAATTCTAAATGTAGCAAGGTCTAGCTTTGGGTTAAGGTTGGATCGAGCTTACTAAAGAGTGTGTATCCTGGAGCTCGCATCAACAAACATAATCGCGAGACCCTGGATATTCTATATCCTTCCTGGAGAACTCACTATTTCACCTAAAACTTCGATTGTTCCAAATCTGAGTTTTTATACTGAAGGGTACCAATGAACTTACAAAAAATTTCCGTTAACCAATCTTTTCGACGCGGTCGTTTAGATAAAGTTTGACCACAATATTACCTAGATATTGTGCATTTGTGCATTTAATTTTAAATGAATGAATTTTAATGAATGAATTGATTAATTTTAACTACTCGATTTCCGTTTTTTTTTATTCGTTTACTATTTTATACACAGTCCAGTCAGCTTAGCAATGAGAGCTCGAAAATATGGCAGGGTATGACAGTGTTAATCATTTTTAGTGCTGTTTTGGCTGTGATACGATCTACCAGAACAGCAATGTGGCCTAAAACAAATCAACTATTATCTGTGAATGTGATTAGAATGTAAACCGAAGTCATCTGCTCAGTTATAAATCCTTTAGTAAGGATCCAATTAAAAATTCTGCACTGTTCACTATTTATATTAATATTTCGAAGCCAATAATAATAATCAATGGCGCAACAGCCCAAATCAGGCCTAGGCCTTGAAGTAATGCTACAGTTACTTCATTGCGAGACCAACGGAACACTAGGAGGTGAAGTGGTCAGCTACACGCTCGTCCGTGATTATTACACCGATTTTAACTTAGGTACTCATTCACAGCTGAGTGAACTGGTAGTCCGGCACCCAATCTCATTTTTGAAAATTACTTACCGCCAAGAATATTCGAACCTGGTACCAGGTGCACCGAAGGCAAGTGCTCTAGCCACTAAGCCACCCAGACTACAATTTCGAAGCCATTAGCCACTGAAAAATTCTTGCAATAATTTATAGAGTGGGAATTGAACCCACGATATCAGCGAAGTAATGTTTGACAAGACTAGAGTCACTGTATAAGAACGAACACAAACATCCACTATCTTGAGTACGGACAATGACCGCTTTTGGTACCTTTTTAGTACTCTTAAACCCTGCGAACTCCAAAGTTCGCAGGTTTCTTAATTGGCATAGTTTTAGTGTGTATACGTGTAGGTGTATACGTCAAGGAAACAAAAAAATAGTCAAATGTCCGCAGTAAACGCCGTAGACCATTCGCAAAAGCGTAACTCATAAACCTGTTCAGATGCTACGTTTAAATTTTTTTGGTGGGTAGATTCGGTAAGAGTGCTATCTTTTGAGCGGATAGAATTGAAACATTTTTAAAGGGTGAAGGTGGCCACTATTGGGTCATTCCAGAAAATAAAATTTTGTATTGGTTTATAAGGTACGAAGATAGGGTTGGTTTTTAATGACTGACAAACGGCTTATATCGGAAAGTTGAAACTTAGTATATATCTATGTAGATTTACTACTGCAGTAATTGGAGTAAAAAAAAATCAGATTTTTATTGGCGACAAATGTTAAGTAAACAAATTGTTCATGAAAAAGATTTTTTTCCCATATTTTTACGAATTTCGTCTTTTATGCATGTCGAATGTTATTAAATTAATTTTACTTCTGTGGGTTCTTCCATATTCACATCACTTTAATTAGCAGAAAAGTAGGAACATTACATTAAGTAACCGCCACGTTCTAGTCAACATTTATATTTTCCGAAGTCGATTTTGTAAAGTGCATGTTTTAAATTCAAAATGCAGATATTATTTTAAAAGATTTAAAGACATCAATCATTCATGGGTGAAGAGTTCATAAGTCGCCATAAGGCAAACATAATACCAAGAGCAAGAGCAAGCAAGAGCCTCTACGTTAAGTTTTGATGTACTATTCAAGTAGATTTAAGTTAGTTTAGTTATATGCAGGAAGGTTTTGCTCCATTGTACTTCAGAAATACATAGGGACACCAGCCTCCGTGCTATAATGTAATAACATTTGATGTAGAGACGAAAGTCTGAGCACTGATTAATTATAAGTTAGCTTAAGCACTAAATGTTAATAATATGGTCTATCTATCTAAACATAATACCTACTGTTATTATTTAAATGAATATAATGACATCATCGTTAATATTTCATTTTTTTCCACCCAAATTTAAGTATGGTAAACTGTGTAATCATTTACTCGAAACGTACAAAAAATACGATAATCACCGATGTATTTAATTTTGTACAAACAACAAAAATTGAAGGATTTTCCACTTGGGTTATTTTCAAGTCGAAAATGGTATATTATTACGTTACGCACTAACACAGAAAAAATAGGTAGTACTGTTAATACATATCTTAAACACTAAATAGTGGAAGACAAATATTTCTCAATTTTCATAATTCGCAATGTTTCTTAAGGTTTACGAAGGACAGAAAATGGGGTTATTAGAAACAGTAAATATTGCAATAAACCAAAACACAACATAGTTTCATTTTCAATAATGTATTTTCTGCAAGCACCGATGATTTGCAGACAACTTCACGTTCAATTATCTACCTGTGCAGATTCTTGATGAACCTTGTGCCGAAAATCCTTTCAACATTTTTATGTTTTTAGTCGAAAAGAAATATGGCTATACAAACGATTTACCACGGTGTTTCAAAAAAAGGTGCCTACTACTATAGACAAAAAGATTATCGATCAGCGGTCTTCGCTTAAATTTCTGGGCTTCGGAATACCCAAAACCTTTCACTAATTTTTTTTTTCGCCAAGTCGTGCGTTTTTGTTTCGAATTTAATGTTAATGCAAGAAGCTACGCTATCGGTTGAGAAATTATTAAAACTAATTTGGCAACATAATTTGGCACTCATCAGTAAGTGATTGATGGATCCGTTTGAAGTGACGCGTTATTTTTAATGTAGGAAAAAATAAAAATCATTTTCATTCACGAAAAATTTCGGGTTTTGATAGATTAATTTTATGCAATTTATTTAACTTTTTTTTTTTAAAATACCAAAGTGTTATGATTGAACTGAAACTTTAAAATAAATTTGTAGGAGCGTTTTACGTGAAAGTTTTGGTTTCTATACCGTTTAAGCTAGGAAGTTGAAACTTGGAATTTATATAGAGGTATGATAGTGGAGGCTATCCGATATTTGAAGTTTACGGCACCTGCATCAACCAGTGTTACATTTGGATTTTGACTACGTCCTGAAGTAGGACCCACAATAAAATTCATAATAAAATTAAGAGAATCGAAAACTCGCCGAGAATCATAAAATTACATACGAACAGCCATACAACAGTGAGCTGACAAAAATCTGTCTATCTTTATGTAGATATTGGGTTGTTTTTATTTCCTTCAGGTGGTGATTTTCCACTTTACCATTCGTCAATAGTAATTTGTGTTCACAAAACCACATATCACCACCACGGATATTTCCAGAAATTTTTGAAATATAGCTGCTGTCTGGCGATGAAAAGCTATTATCTACATTTGCTTTTGTGATCATAAAATTAACCTTTTTTATTTTGTAAATCGGCATTACGAACAGTTAGAAAGTTAATTTCGCGTTAGTTATTAAACTTCCATGCATTTTCTAAGAAAATTTTTTACTAGGCTCCTTTAATGGAAACTGCAGGGCCTTGATACTTAGGAGACCGGAGCAGTCACCCACTCAACTTGTTACGCAACTGATCTGTTCCTGATCAACATTGCGCCAAAATTTATAACATCGGAAACATTTTCATCGAGCTAATCACTGCTTCATTTGAAACTAAAACTGACGGAAATTAGTAATCAAAAACAAAAATAATTCATGCGGAATTTCACCCTCCAGGTTATCAATTTAATGCATCCACTAACTTCCCGATATCAGCTCCTTAATGATCATAATCACTAACTACATTATAGTGATATTTTCAATGAAAGTTGACCACTAGCCATACCGGAGCCATCAAATTTCCCATTCGTTAAGTCTCGATTAAATTTTCGTGCGAGAATCACCTAAACTTTATCGACGAACATTTTAACACTCGCCCGTGATTAAATTAATGTAAATTAATTTTTTTACAATTTTCATAAGCTGTTAAATTTCAATCTATTGTTTATTCGCTTTAAGCATTAAATCAAATCTATCAGATGGTGTGAATTAATGGATAAGTTTTAGACAAATTGATTTAAATGTTGTGATTTAATAACTGAGCTATTGATATAATTATATAAGTATAGTACTTAAACTTTACATTGTAACATGTTCACAGTAACATTGGAGCTGTGATGCAGACCAGTAAATTATTCAAATTTGTTCAATATTATTGGATTGATTTGGAAATTAATTCGTATCTCTGAACTGATTTTATAAATGTTGCTTTCGTATATAACCGTTTAATGTAGTCGACCTTTAGAGCTATAAACTTCTAAATTTTTACATGACTGGATCTACCTTGTTTGGAGTGGAGTGTAGGCAACAAAGATGAAGTCAAATACATGGAGCACCGTAGGGCATTGATGGGATAAGGTCTAAAGCATGAGATTCTTAAGAATGACTGTAAAGTCTAGTAAAATTTAATTGGTTTTGATGAAGCCATTAATTTTTTTGGTTGTCGAAAATTTGCATTTTTCTGGTACATCTATCCGTCAGAACTATTAACCAAGACAGCTGAAAAATCGCTTAGCTTCTCAAAAGGACATAGCACTCTGTTGAATTCCAAAGTGCTTATCTAGCTATGTCTAATTATGTAGGCTGTAGCTCAGAAAATAAATAATTCTATCCATCACCTTTACCGAGTATATCTACACAGATTTAGATCATAATTCGAACAATCGAAGTTTTGGGCGAAGGCTGAATGAATCTATCAGAAATGTTTTGATTACTATCATATAAATTTACTTGTATCTATTATGTAGTGTATGTTTCTGTTCTTTTTATGTCGTTGTCCGATTATGCCTATTAGTTGAAGTTAGTTCTAGTATTTATTTTTATTTTATTTACTTTAATTTTTAAATAATTTATACACATGTTTCATTTTAGCTGCTATTGATGTAATTTTTAATAAACTTTTTCCAACTACTACGCTCTTAATGGCAGTAGCCAGGACAGCGATTGATGCCAATCGGGCTTCCGTGTTGATGTTTCAAACCAGGTACTGCTCTGACGATGAAAAACAACCAAAAATTTCTTGAAATCAGCTGCAATGTCAGCTAAACCATGAAAAAATTCCATTCTATTTTAATTAAATGTTTGATAATATTTTTTCTTCTATCAAGTTTCAGTTTCAAGTTAAAGTTGTTTTGAACTTAACGATAAGTTGCCACGCTGACTAACTTATCTTTTACCGCTTATTTTGTTATAATAGAAAGTCTTTATCATTAGAAAGATATTTTTACCATTTCACTGCTTGTTGAACTTTTCATTCAAAGCTAAGATTAGGAAGGATGTTTCTGTGTCTACCGTTTGCAGGATGCTGAAGGGGCCTCTTCGGTTTTGTGGCTCTCTTGGCATAAACCGATCGTTACTCGCTTATCTTCGATTTTGTATTGTTTTTTTTTTTGCATAAATCGATTGTTACTCGCTTATCCGGGCCCAAGGACCTATTTTATGAACCTTGATCTAATTTCTGGCGGATTATTTTTCCCCCGAGCCATAATACTCTGCTCTCGTGTGGATTGCTACGAATTTGCTTAAACATGGCCTTGCTGATAGCGTTTTTCACCATGTAAATGCATTTTTCTGATTTTCAAAAGTTTTGGCAAATTTAAATATTTAGTTTTTGAAATCATCGCAATGCGGTTTTGTGTTAGATCACACTACTGTTAGCAAGTTGACCTACCGACTCCATCTGAATTTTCGACAATGGTTAAGTCCTATTCACACTTTAATCATGCACACCTATTACCTGAGTGCTAATGAAAATGTTATACACACCCACTTAAGTTATAGTGACGGCCTTTTTGCGACTAGGTTAGTTTAGAATGTACTGAACAAAGCTGTTCCTCCACATCCGACAAACTATTCGAGCGATGTTAAAAAAAATTTTAGTTCGAATAATTTGGTGAACTTTGACCTTTCTTTGACCGCATTTCCACTATTATGACGTCATAGTATTATTTCCGCTTGCAACTAACAACTCAGCAAAAAACCAGACGCGCATTGAACGTACCCATTCGTACGGACAGGGCTGTCCATTTGTAAGTACCGTTTTCGACTCGGCGACATGTGGCAGGCCCATTTACGCACACACTTCTGCTCAGATTTTTGAAAGGTCGCGGATCCGCATGTTAATCACCAGCGGCTCCGTAGAGGAAAAAATTTAAAATTTGCTCTATTTTTCATTGCTTTTGTCGCGTTCGAATTAAACGGGAGTTAGTATGGCCGATCTGGACGATTTCTTTGCGAAAAAAGACAAGAAAAAGTCGAAAGGAAAGCCTAAGTTCGCGACATCCGAAGAAGTCACCAAAAAATTGGACGACACGTCAAAACGCGGACCGGAGCCTGCAAAGCCCCGCAAAGAGCGTCCCGCCACCACGGCTGCTGGCGGTGGCGAAGGCGATGATTCCAGCAATTCCGAACAGGTGAGAAGCGTTTTTCCTTATTTAAAATTTCTGTAAGATGAAATCAATTTTTTTCTTCGGTTTTTTTTTGTTGGTTACGCAGCGTCAAGAGGACGAGTGGAAAGAATTCGAGGAGGAAGAACGCAAAGACTACACAGGTCTTAAGATTGGTCAGCTCACGATCACCGAGGAGGAACAAAACAAGACGAATTTAGGACAAGAAGGTGACTTTGGAAACGAGGGCAGCGACGGTGAAGAAGGTAATCCAGACGGACGCAAAGGCGGGCCTTGGCGACAAGTGACACCGGCCGAAGAAGTCACTCAATTGCAACCTGTCGAAACTAGTGAAAAACCCTCTAGCAAAGTTTACATAAGCCCTGCACTCCGAAATCAGGTAAGTCGACGCGACAACTCCGAAGCATGCAATCCCGCTAACGAATCGATTAATTTTCAGCCGCCGACGAGAGCCTCAAAAGCTCGCAATCGCGCCGCTCCCGATATCACAAACGAAGATTACTTTCCAACGCTGGGCGCTGCCCGGCCCGAGGAGCAGAAGAAAAAGAAAAACGAACCCGCTTTTGAGGAAGTTCGGCACGGCGGCCGAATAATTCGCGTCCAAGAAGTTCAAAACGCTCCCGTTTCGGTAGGAAATCGATTTAAATCACTCGCAGACGACGACAGCTAGAAGACCTTCAAAACACTGTGCTTACTAAAAAAAAAACAGCAGTCGGCCGACACTTGTCGCCACCGAAATCCATTATCCAGAAATCAATTTGCCGGGCGTGCGGGACACTCA
This sequence comes from Beris chalybata, assembly GCA_949128065.1. NCBI lineage: Eukaryota > Metazoa > Arthropoda > Insecta > Diptera > Stratiomyidae > Beris > Beris chalybata. Next base: position 3,963,972 of record OX421895.1, on the reverse strand, counting down.
ACAACCAACACCCAAATATCTAAATAAACGCGTAAATTTTCAAATCATCGAAAACTAAAAAAAAACAAGAAAATCTTAAGGAAAGCCAGGAAAACTATCTTTTGTCGCAAATTAAAGGAAATTCGTTTTGATGTTTACATACAAAATTCTCGCTTTTATTCCACGCATTTTTTCGCTTTCAAACTTATTTTTTCAGATTTTTCATACGCTTTCCCAAATAAAAACAAAAGCACGGCTGCGAGGCCCACTATCGCCGCTACACAATTCTCCGCTATCTTACAGCTCAATAACTGTTACACACATTTTTTCTCTTTAACTCGAAAATTATTGTTTTTGTACTTTTTTTTACGTTTTGAATTTGAGAAATAGAAAAACTTGCGGAGATATTTAAACTTCTTTCATGCATCTTGCCAAATAGTCGTCAACTCAACGGTGGTTTTAGATCCGATCCAAAGAAAGTCGTCGAAATGTTTTTAGCGTAAACCTCTTTGCGAGTAGGTGTGTCTCAAACAATGGAGAATTGGATCGGAAGATACCTGCATTCAGTGTCAGTCATAGAAGCCCGTTCCTACGATCGTCAGTTAAATTCTAACCGGAACTTTAACTGCAAGTTTTGTATGAAAATATGTCAGTTAAACTTCCAGTTAGAACATAACCGACGATCGTAGGAACGGGCCTTTGTAGTGGCTAGTCCTGTCTACTAACAGCGACGTTGTTGAGGGTATTGAAGTAACAGGGTCTCAGAAAAGTGCTTTTGTTGCTCCGTCTTGAGTGACTGATTTTAAAATACCAGGACCATTTTTCCATGATTTTTTAGAATTGATTTTGATTCTATTAAAATCCTCTGAAAGGCTTTGAGGCGAAGCAGTGTATAAGTCGCCTACGAACGGGGTAAAGCGAGGATGCGTGGACCAACTCACAGGGAAGGACCCAAATAAACAACGAGGATCCCATCCATATGAATTACAAAGGCTTATTACGGTTGAGTCTCGTCGTAGTCTACTTTTTGATGGACTAATACTTTAGCATGAGAGAAGGACTCAGTGAAACACCTCAAGGCTCGTTTATAAATTCCTTTATTGTAGGAGGACATCCATCCCGGTGGAGCTGATAGTTACTAACAAACCTCAATGCCGTTTCTTTATAAATTCCTTGATTCTTCCTGATATCTATCTTGGTGGAGCTGGGAATTAATACCAAACTTCAAGCTTGATAAATTCTTTGATTGTAGGCGGACATCCATTCTGATGGAGCTGTGAGTTACTAAGAAACCATGGCGCACCCAGAGCCGTTCTGAATGATCTACTTCACATTCTTTGAAGCTTATTGATACGGGTGTTTGCATTGTACCACCAAGCAGGGGAGCCATAGCAGCGAATGGAACGAACTACAGACTAGGCATTGTCCATTTTAGTTCACTGTAGTGACCACTCATTTGCGAGTGTTCGTTCTTTTAGTTCATTAGTTCGCGGAAGTTCAGTGGAAAATCGTTCGTGAAGACCAGTTGCGGCTGCGGATACGTCGCAAACTAGTTCGTGGGTGTAGTACGTAGTTCGCCCGAGTACAGTAAAAGATAGTGAACGCAAATGTGATGACTTGAAAAAAATAAAAAAGCTCCTCTGTGGAATACCGTCGTCTGGTATAGTCTAATGACCTAAAAGAAAATAAGAAAGTCCTCAGCAATGCATGAAGGAGCGGCACTCACTATAATCTACCTCGTTCCATTCAGTTTCAATTTGATGACCTAGAAAACACGTCCTCAGTGTGCAAGTACCGCATGAATACAAACGAACTACGACCGGGATTCACTGCGAACTACTTCCTTCATTTCCCTTCGAACTTTGTCCCAATGAATGAATTCAAACGAACTAGGAGAGAAACTCACTGCGAACTAGATCGTTCATTTCGCTTATGGAAACGTTCTTCTGAACTAGTTCGTTCGCGAACTATACAGCCAGATGCTGTATAACACAAAGTTTTCTGCGGTGGGAGCCATTGTTAGTTGGATTGAGTAAACTTGTTGCTATATTTGTGTTTCGCACCATAATTGGTCTATTGTCGAGCGGATATTGACCTTTCTGTCTCGGTACTTTACATTTAACACCACCGGCATAATTTCCGATTAGAAAATCAATCACTAACTATCACTTAATCAGTCAAAATTCATTACTTCGAAAATTGCTGATCTCCGACGGTCTTTGATCTACTCTCGGTTATCGAATACCGTTGAAGTTTCTCCGGACGATAATATTAGCCGCATTTTTCAACCTGACCGCCGGGTATAGATGTTTGGTCCTTGCTTAATAATATTAAACAATATTAAGAAATAGTTTATGATTAAAACAATTGCAAATAAAAAGGTTGCATAGGGAAAGTTGTACCCAGACCGGGCCACGGTATTCATTGGACCTTCTTCGCGATATCCTCTCAGAGGAAATTGTTTCGATCACTAAATATCGTAGTATACACTCTCCAGCGCGTTGTTTGGATCTAAGATGATACTGACTGCTTACTTATGAAGATCTGATTAGATCTAAAACAAAAACCATAAACATTTTTAAAATAAAAAACCAAAATGTTCTTGGAAGACAAGTCCGTTTCCAGATGGAGCGAAAAGTTCACAGCATTTACAAAATCCTTCTAACTTTTCAAATTTTCTATTGTGCCCCGTTTGTTTTGTGTGCCCCGTTTGTACCTTGTAGAAAATAGCTATTTTCCCAACAAAAAAAAATCTTAATAAAATCTAAATTTTTTTCAAAATTCCAATAAAAACCCCAAAATAGATTGCTTAGTATAAACTTATAATTGTTCTATGTATCTAAATCACGACAAATTGCATCTATTATCCTTACTCGTGCTCTGAGTATGTTACCGTTCTGTGCTCGCATCGTTCACGAATAAGAACGGTTCCGAATTTGTTGTATAACTAAAATTAATTTTCTCAATTAAATCAATATCAAAATGATAAGTCATCTTTAGCTTTTATATTTTCATCTCTAAGAGACCTTTCGCAATACGGCTTCTCCGGCGAATTCCTGTACGATGTGAGCAGCTCCTTCGACAGCATACTTTCAGGAAAGGTCCGAACCAAATAAATCCAACACGACGTGATGCTGAAAACATATCGTTAAATAATTACGAAATAATTTTGTTAAAAAGCGAAAACATTTACCCCGAGTCTGTTGATATTTCTTGAATTTCACGATCATAATAGGTCGGATATTCCTCAAGTATGTCCAAATTACCCATCATCTTTTCGTCAACTTCGTAAATTTCGCCTTCAATGTTGTTACCGACTCCTTCCTTGTCTAACAGGAATGGAATATTGTACCGAGTGCCCACTACTAGTGGATACTTTTTCATTGTTTTTCCCAATGATATGAATTTTGAAAAGCCGTTTTTGATTTCCGATAGCCAGTGATGATTCGGTTCGCCACGTTTTAGTGTGCCGTAGACAAAAACTCGAGAAAGTGCCGGCATCTGAAAGAAAATTAGAGCAATATTTTGGGGGATATTAATACAGGAAATGTAGGTAAGATCTTATTCTTATTAGGACCTTTAACCACTATATTAGCCAAACCGCAAACTTCGCGAAGACAAGCATCCTGGAAAATACAGACGACCCAGTAGCGGGCTAACAGGCAGATCATTCGATTGAAATGGCAATAAAAGTCTACATATTTTCAACGGTGTTATATTGAATAAGTTTAATTCTTCTTTCTTCATAAAGAAATGAAAATAATCTTCAAATTAGTGGAAATCACATAATTTTTCTACATGAAAAGAGCGTGAAAATTCTACGAATAAGCGCCTAAAATACTATAAGTAAAAGCATTGTATATTCCACGTATACCACTCGTTCAAAGTATACGTATAAACACATACGGTTTTCGCAGACATCGTTCCCAATCATTTTAGATACTTTTAACTATTTTTATACAATATTTTTTCGACGAATAGTACCCGATTTTTTTCCTGGTAGGTATATTATAGAAATGAAAAGCTAGAACACATAGTTATACCCTTTAAGTACAATCTGAACTCCAGATTCCGAATATTAGTGTAAGTTTCAACCTATGTAACTTTATTTTCTAACCTTCTTACGTTTTTACTTATATTCGAGGAGCAAACCAGCAATTCATTTTGTAAGAAGAAATATGATCGTAGCGTCTCAAGCTGGGTTTCCATATGCGACTATTTTCTCTGACAATATGTGTGACAGATCAGTTATCCAATCAGATTACAAATCTGTGACAAATGTAGCGAAATACAAAACGTAATACCATGGATACACAGCTAATATACAAACCATGGTATTAAAATCGTAGTATTGAAACTAGCTGTATGTGATAACACTGAACATATGGTATGATTTGACAGTATCTGATATAGCAAGCAACGACATTTAGTAGCGATACTCGCCACATAATGGGGAGTGGCACTTCTAGCAGTAAAATGCATAGTATACCAGGTAAAATTATCGAATTTGTATACCATGAAACGGGTTCAATACTAGATTTATTTTTTTTTCTGAACTACAGCCTAAAATATTAGACAGAGTTAGATAGGCACCTTGTAAGCTATGTACATGCAGCGCTGATTTACACAAAAAAAAATTGTTAGTACATTAATTCTTAATTTTCGTATTTTTACATATTAATATTGGAAAATTAAGTCGATTAAATTTGGTTTAAAATATTTAGATGAGAGAGGAGTTGAAAGAGTTGGGAGTTTGAGGTTTGTGTTGGGTTTAAAAGGACATCTAAGGGGGGGGGGGATGTGATGGTGAAAGAAAGATGAAGTTTCTGAGCATTCTTCGAGGATGTGCTTTGTGGTAGGTCTATTTTGAAAGTGGGTGATGGTGGATCTTTTTTTAAAATTAGGTATCCTTTCGTGGCCTAATCTATGTCCTTTTGAGAGGCTAAGAGATTTCTTAGCTGTGTTAGAATATAGTTCCGATTTTTCTTGTTAGAGATAGCATCAATGGAGGATTTTGAGTCGGAAAAAATTATGGTCGGTCTAGGTGAGTCCAGAAGGAATAGGATTGCGCGAGCGATTGCCCATATTTCAGCTATTTGGACGTCTACAGAATTATTTACGTGTAGGTGGGCGGATTTTAGAGTTAGGAATGATTTATCAGTGGGTTTGTATTTAACTATTGCAACACTGCTAGTATTGACGATATTATGATATCAATATCAGCAGTGTATCCATGGTATAAGCAATCATTGAAAGCGATATCTAGTTTTCGTTGGCAGTTGGAATCGAATTTGGGAAAGATAACACTACCGTAAGTCAAGAAAGGAATTATGAGTGAACGTACCAGCTGGCAGAAATCCAGAGCCTACGTAAACCACCATAAACCTTCCTCAATTCTACCATAGTAGATACATGGGAACAACAACCCATAGAACTATTTGGGGATATCCCCAGAATTTTGACAGTGAAGTTAAAAGTCAGCGATGATTCAAGATAACTCTTGAAAGGCACTCCTCAAGAACGCGGCAATCTTGATAAAAGATTGATTGATGCAGATAATGCTTTAAAGATAGCAAAATTCTTACGCCTCTTTTAATTCTTGCCCGTTTAGAATTATTGGTGTGCTACTTTCCGGTCCCATATATGTACATATATCTGGGATTTTACTAATTTGTATCTCCTTTCTTTTAGAATCCAAGGACCGAAAATTTGACTCTTAATCCGAACTATTATGTTGGAGTAGGAACACGTCATCAACATAGTGGAAAAGGCGGGGACGAATGTGGGTTTGATAAATACATAAATGTTGACCAGTTCGGGCGGAAAAAAATTAGTCAAAAATATCAGTTACGTGTTATCACAGTTGTAAAAAGAAATGATCGATAAAATTCTGGTTAAACAAAACAGAGGGCTCGCCATTCAATACTATATTTACATAAACTATACCGAAACAAAATACATAATCAAACAGTCGATCGATATTACGAGTACGACACCACTTGAGCTATCTCTTTTTAATTATGACGAGAATTTGCGTACGATAAAAATCCCGAGTATTGTAAAACATGTGCGATATGTAGTCAATGCAGCTATAGAAAGTAAGACACGTAATCATTATTGGGAGGCACACACCTCTAAAAGCATTTATTATTGTCAATCACTAGAAATACACCAGACGATATTATTAATGATTTTTTTTTCGATTTGGAAGCACAGAACAATTGCATGATTATTTCCAATTCAAATGGTATGGAATTTTGCATACAGTTGTAAACAAATACTAAACATTATGAAATAATTACATTTGTAAATTAAATTGATAAAGAGACGACTCAATTTTACTAGTCATGACCTAGACCAACCTTCAAAGTGAGACGCAAAATGCAAGTGTCGATTTATTTCACGTTTCTTTTTTTTTTATTTTATTATTCTCGCGCTCATATAAAAGTAGACTTAAAAAACGAAAGAATTTTGCTTTAAAGATAACTTAAAAATTACTAAAACAAGTTCGTGATGAAGAAATGCGAATCATCCAGTCATAATCGTTTTTTTTTTTTTTGTAGTAAAAAAAATTGTTCTTACTGAGTGGAAACGGAGTAGTTAAGATCCTCGTTTGGAGGATGCTTGTGAGTCCTTTTATTTCTCACTGTGTAGGGATGCTCGGCACTGTTTTTATACTGCGATAAGTACGGCAATTCGAGAAGCTTTTCCGGATATTTTTGCAGAAGGTATGTCCAACATGGCACGGTACTATAATCAGAACGAGATAAGAACATGATAGTAATGCTTTAATTAAACAATCAATGTTTACTTACCCTTCACCGACTCCGATATTCATGTCATGCAATTCACGCGTATAAATTTCCTGGCAATCTTCGAGCTCATCGAGAACGTTGAGCATTTTATTGTCGACTTCGTAGATTTCGCCAATAACGTAGTTTCCAACGCCCGGTTTATTGATCAAAAACGGAATATTGTAGCGGGTAGCAATAACCAGAGGTAGTTTTTGAGTTGTAGTTGCCCGGCACCAATACTTTGCATAGCCGTTGCCTTTATTCGCCAAAATGGAATGATTCGGTTGTCCATATTTGAGGGCGCCGCATACGAACAATTTGCTTAGGTTAGCGGCTTTCTTTAAAAGATAAATGTAAAAATTTTAAGTTTGGGTTTTTTCTGCTGAACGGTAAATCGTGATTTCAGCTTTCGATTGAATCAGGTTTTTTTTTGGCTCAATCTTGTTTACATTTAAAAACTTGTTCTGCCTACTAAGTGCAGACTTCTGCGCTCCACTTTACTTCAATATTTTTATATCAAATATCAACCACAAGAAAAAAAAAGATTATATAATATCGGGGAAAAAAAAACCACCAGCTCGCCTTCTGTATTGTTCGAGTAAGGAATTATTCACTCATTTTTACAATAACTGCGTAGATTTTCTAAATTTATAAAATACCTACGTCTGAGTAAAATGCAGGTGCCATCACCAAAATCACGATATGAACACAATACGAAATTGTTTAACAATACACATTGCTTGCTTACCTTAAGGTTGCACATTATAGCGGCAAGATTCTAACGCTGATTATACTGAAATAAAACCCGGAACACTATTGACGTACTAATCACTACTCGAGGGTGTGTATCGTTCATTCACTGGATAGTACACAATTCCGTAGAAAATATCAAAAAAAAAATACGCCACACACACAATACCTGAGAAGACCTGACCTGAGACTTGAGTGGCTATGGAACTGCACTCTCGTCGAACCAACTATTGAATTGTTCCGATATCTTTGCGTATACGTTGGAAGAGCAGGCTACTTTGAACGGTTGCTATATTTTGTGGTTGCCTGGTAAAGTCAGAAAGTGGGCACGAAACGAATATATCGACTCGACCGACACTCGTTCTCGCTCGGCAAGTTCCAAAGCGTATTCGTTGGCCTACGACAAACCGAGATAACACTACAGTTGCGAAACACCAAAACAGCGTGGAGTGAAGTTATCCACAAAGCAACCCTAACAGCTCTATACGCTATCCTACACTATATAGGGGTTGCAATACTTATACATACACTTTTCATTCATAGCACCCCAAGATGTTTGGAAGCCTTCGCTCAGGTACGCATCCGCCAACTCTAAAAGTATTGGGACGATAACACCACAAGCGAATTCACCTTCGCAGTAGATCCGCTCATTGACCTTGGTTTGGTGGTGATATGCCTTCGTTTTTGGGCCATCACATGTTTCCTGGGCTTGCTCAAAGCATTCCGGTGCCCCGATCATATTAAATTCGTCACGTATACCATGCCGCCAAGCAAGGCGTTCAGTTCAGTGGCGTAACGATATCCGAATTGCTTCTTGAGACGTTCAAATTTATGTACACACACCGGTCTACCTGGTTTATAATGAAATTATGACCGGCATTCCTCATAACTGCGACCTCAATAATGTACAGGGTTTTGAAGTACCTGTTCTGAATTTCTACATCCTTTGCGTGTACACAGCATTTACTTCGTCTTTCAAATACTATCAAAATTCTTGGGAAATACTTCTTCCTTAGTCGACGTACAAAAACTCGTACAATGCGTTCGCGAATAAATTTGAACAACACAAGTCTAATGTAAAGGGTTTTTCATTAAGAGCGACGCATTTTGTTAGGGTTAGGTTAGGTTAGGGTTTTAATTTTTAATTTTTCTCCATCCCCCATCCTCCATTCTCTATCCTCCATTCTCTATCCACTATCCTCTATACATCATCCATAGTCCAACTTTACCATTTAGCAATAGGAACGCGAAATTAATACACCGAAAACGAACAAACTGCCGCTAAATCATATGAAAAACACTCAAATGTTGAAATAACTCACGAACCACCAATTTCGGGAGTATATAATTATTTTCTCGACCTGTCCGGTAGTCTCCAAAATGTCCATGCAAAATTTGGGAGGGAACGGTTCACAGGTGTATAAGTTGTTGATAAAAGGCAGGTCGCAATATCATAACAAATAATGGTGCACATTAGGGCTGGTTTACATGACGACTGCAAACAATTTTCACTAAGATTGTGAAGGAGCTAGCTTATCGAATTTTCAATGGAGTAGTAAGCAACCACTTCAAAAAATTACATTCACACAAATATCGTCAATATTTTTTTCTGAATATAATATCTGTTCGTTTCACTCCTGACCGGTTTCTCATAAGAGATTTTCCTTCTCTCTCACAATCTTAGTCAAAATTGTTTGCAGTCTCCTAATGCCGGTTTTCCACCAAACGGACAAAACAAAAACTCGTGTCGAAAAAACAAGTCTTTGAGTTTTCATTAAAGACTTATTTTTTTCGACACGAGTTTTTGTTTTGTTCGTTTGGTGGAAAACCGGCATTATAAACCGGCCTTTAATCTACCAAAAAATTCTTATCCAATATTTTTCCATTATCGGAAAAAATGTTTTGAAGACGCCTCTGTCCAACAACATTATCATATCAACAAAAAAAAAAGAGATCTAGCAAAAACTCTCGGCTTTCAGATATCTCTAAACTTCGGATTTCATTTCTGATGTCTGCTGGAGATAGAAAAATTAAACTGTAGAATTATCTTAAAAGTTTGCGGTGTGTGTTTGAAAAACGAAAATCGGACAAAACAGCGAAGCTTATGCGTTTTGTATATATATCTTACCGCGTCAGTAATTATATTTCCACGACGAGAAAGACGCAATAGAGGGGGCGTCGCATAAACCCGAGAGATATCCGACTGATACTATCTAGTGGCAATCGTTACATTTTATGCCACACCATATTTTGATACTAAAAATAAATTTGGAACGACAAGCCAAAATTCGAAATTATTAAAATTAAAGTCTTGATCGCAAAGAGTACACAGCAAATGAAGGCTAGCGTCTGGTTGAACGAGTCGGTCTCTTAATTCTAGAATTTACCTAGTTTGTTTACCTATATTTTATGAATGGCCTTGACTTTATGATAGCTTGTTTTGCTATTGTGGTGATCATGTTTTTTGTCGGGTTTTTATTTAATTGCAACTGGAATCATAATTATTATCGTTTTCAAAACAATTTCAGCAGAACTTTAACGTACAAATAGACGAGACTTTTTGCGTATTGCAAAACATGCAATAAAAAGTATGATTAAGGGGCTCGTTGCAAATTTCTAGCTCCCATACATTTTGTATGACGAAACGCGTTATGTTTCGGTACCTGCATCTCAGCCTCCACTTAACTCACAACAGTCGAAATTTTTTACACTTATTGTTTAGTGTATTTAAAAGCCTAGTACATGAGAAATTAAAAAAATTTCAGATGTTTGGTTACTGAGAAACCTGTACCGAAAAAGGAAAAAATATCTTGCAGTAACTTATTTGACTTCCCCCACTTCAGAGTAAAATTTGAGGCACTTCCCGTTATCCGACAAAGGTGCGGTCTTTTGTGCAATGTGCAGAAATGAGTGCAGAAAAATAATATGAAATGAAAAATTTTAATAATGAAATTGCAACGAGCCCCTTAAAGTGTATTACATTTTTTGCTTTGCTGTCAAATATTTATATTATATTTTGTAATTCTTGCCATGAAAATCGTGAAACATTGCTTCAGTTTGACTTCATATATTATTAACAAAAATGAAAATTTTTAAAAAATGGAAAAATGTTTGTCTGTCTGTTTGTATGTTTGTCCGGTATAGCCTCGTTAACCACTCATACGATTGCGATGATTTTTTGGTGGTTTGTTGAGGGTACGCCCGCGATGGTTTGTGCATTAGAAAAATCATTTAACAGTTGGTGGTTTGGGAGTTATTTCAACATTTGAGTCTTTTGCATATGATTTAGCGGCAGTATGTTCGTTTTCGGTGGATTAGTTACTATGGATGGTGGATAGAGGATATTGGATGAAGTATGGAGGGTGGTGGATATGGAATGGAGGATGGTTTGTGCGTTAGAAGAATCATTTAACAGTTGGTGGTTCACGAGTTATTTCAAAATTTCAGTCTTTTCCGTATGATTTAGCGGCAGATTGTTCATTTTCGGTGTATTAGTTACGCGTTCCTATACTAAATGGTAAAGTTGGACTATGGATGGTGGATAGAGGATAGTAGGTGGAAGATGAAGGATGCTGAATAGAGAATGGATGATGGAGGTTGGTTGAAGGTAGATGAAGGATGGTGGACAGAGGATGGTGGATGAAGTATGGAGGATGGTGGTTAGAGAATGGAGGATGGAGGATGGTGGATGAAGGATGGTGGATGGAGGGTGGTGGATGGGGACGGAGAAAAATGAAAAATGTTTGTTTTCGGTGTGTATTAGTTACTATGGATGGTGGATAGGGGATAGTGGATGAAGTATGGAGGATGGTGGATGGAGGATGGGGGATGGAAAAAAATAAAAAATAAAAAGTGAAAAATGAAAAATGAAAAGTGCAAAATAAAAAATTAAAAATTAAAACTGAAAAATGAAAAATACAAGCAGTCAGTCAATATTATTGAATATCTATTTTAATGACCTTTTTTACGGCAGCTACTCGACGGAGTCGGATGATTGTAGCCGTTAACAAACTTAGCACTACGTCAAGGTGTTCTTGAGACGGACAGCAAGCGGAGTTGCTATTTTTGGTCACATCTCAACAATAATAATAAATAACTTCTTTCGTCCGAGGCTCGGTTCTATCCGTTTCAAACTCTTGGGCTGAATTAAACTTTTCATCCAGACTAAAAAAAAAATCCATACGGAACGGAACGATCAAAAACAACAACAATCGCGTACCTATGTATATCGTGCTAGAGGAATGATATCTAGCTGCTGTCGAATGCATAGCCTATTTTTTATGTTTCACGCCAAGAACCCCACTTACAAAACTAAGATGTAAACAAATACGGCTGTGTAATTAACTTTGTATGCACAGTGGATGTAATCATATCAAATAAATATGCCTATGAGGGTACCAATGCATAGAGCTGATGAAGGGGAGTGCATTGACCGATGTACGCACAACGGCGCAATTCAACGAGATTAATTCGTACAACAAGCCCCCTTGATTATGTAGTATAAGCGAAAGAATGCATAATATTTAAAAGACGCAACAAATCAAGACATTCAATTCGCGATAATCAGTACCGATAATGAAACTAATTGACATAATCAGTTTGTTGATAATTCTCAAGTACGATTATGTGTATATAAATAATTTTCGCTATCATGAACAAAATTCGTGAGTTAGATTAACAGTTTTTGAAAAATTAAGAATTATTTGAGAGATGTAGAAAATTGCTTTGACGAGAACAACTTCGATTTAAATCCTCATTACATGGAGCCAAGTCATCGACTGTATCGAATTCATACGGAGTTACTCAATGAAGCCGTCTGGGTGTTTTGTTGTATACATTATTTGTTTATGACGTGCCTTCAGTAATCTCGAGCTTAAAAACGTTAATCACAAGTTCCGATAGATCGGTAAAGATTTTTAACAAGTACGGATATCTGGTACTAGCCAAACTTTAACATTCGCAAACTAGATGCTCCAGTGTCGATTCTACATTCTCATCACCACAGCGATATAGGTCGTCCAAGTCCTTCTCCATGTCTCCTAAAAGGACAATGCCCCGTTAAGAGTAGTCTACATACTTTCCTGGCTACAGACAAGATAAATCTCGAGTTCCTCACATCCATTCGCGGTCAGAACATTCTTCCGTACTTTTATTCAACCCGGCAAGTCCACTCAGTCTGCCTGAGCGCTTCTATGTCGATTATACCCTTCACACATTCTAATGGACATATAACCAACTCCCTATCTTCTGAAAAATTCTTTTACATTCGTACAATAGTCTGGATTTAGTTATATGCTAGCATCAGCCTTTATAGCATCTTGGAAAATGTCACTAAGTGCACAAGCGTTTCATTTTCTTGGAAGAGAACACTTCATTTTAACTACGCCTACGAAAATTAAATTTATTACTTGGAACAGATAAGGTTAAAGATCTTTAAGACAGAAGCTTAAATTTAATGAATCGAATTTATCGTCGAAGCAAGTAGTGATCGAACGTGAAATGGAGCATTAAATTATTTTTACATGAAAAGGTCAAAATAACCGAAGGAAACATAAGGTGTTATGATTCAGTGACCTAGTTCCTCCAATGTCCGGATTGGTGTCTAAAATGGAGCGGAATCAATGAACTTGTTGGCTTCCGAGCTTGTTGTGCTATGAATGGTACGCTCCTCGAAGAACAGACCATGTATCCTAGGCCTGTTACATACATATTTCCCAGTAGGTCATGATAGACCAAAAAGTGTTGTTTTTGAATTTAGCCGACCAAACGATCCAGTCATTATCCGTTAATAATTTTGCCTGCCCGAATTCAGGAGAAAACTGTTTCAAAAAAACACTTCATTGAAGTTAGTGAGTGAAGTAACTCACTCTGTCGCGACCACTTCTGGTCGGGTAAAATAAAAACTGGATGGCTTCTGGATAACTACTGCATTTATTCCTAATTACGAGTATTTACATGCTTATATTCTAAAATAATGCTTACGTTCTAACAATTGATTGGGGTCGATTTCTAATTGGAACATACAATAAATGCTTACAGGTCTTCATTTATTAGTGGGTTAATTTGTCATCGTACCTTGAAGTTATTGTTAGTTTTGTGGTGTATTTTGTGGTAATAGAACATATGCAATCAATGTATAGGTCAGTTTATGTGTGCCAGAATGAGTCGCGTTAAGTATGTTGGGTTCTTATTACTGTGAATCATTCTGGTAATATTAAGTTTTACTATGTTTGAATGAACACACTCCTTTTGGTGAACTGCAGTTCCATCGAACACGTCACCGACCTTTTTGTTATCATCATCTTTCAGATGTACTGACCTTTTTTTTTTTCTTTTTTTTATGTTCCTCATCTTCTACATGTTAGTACTGACGAAAGGAAGGAACGATGAGACGAAGAGTTTTGGAACTACTTCACTGAACTCGTTCCTTGAAATGAGTGATTCGAAGTGAAGTACTTTACTGAAAGGAACTGCTTTGCCCATTTCTAACCCGAATATCAACCAATAGAAACATTTTTAGCTTAGGATTACATTTGCAACAATCCATGAATCAAAAACTTAAAGATTCAGACTTTTACATTCGAGTAGCCGCGTACGAAGTACGACAATGACAAAGGTACGGTCTCAAAACGCGATTGTTTGGTAATGATAGCAAAAAAATTAAGGTAGACGCGTCCACCAACACACGACAACTACAAGTTGAAATATTGGATGCTGAACAGCCCTGGGCCACGACTTTATACACATTTTCTTATTTTTATCTCGACCGACGACGCGGCCCACAGATTTCGGTCTTACTTTTTTTGTGTCTACACTCGTTCACAATATTCTCGACGATTTTCTTTCCCTTTTTTTTACTTCTCTGGGTTACTGGATACTGGAATGCATGCATATGTGCACGAATGATGTCATACATCCCAATGAGCGAATCAACCGTGCAGTTTCAGCTTACCAAACCGGCAAGTCCAGAATTTTATAGTGGATTGTGCTCTGGCGTGGTGACGGTATTTATTTCAATTTGAATTGAGGGAAATTCAGCGGAGTCATCAAAAATCAATAGGTAAAGTTAATGATGGTATATTGTACATGGTTGCCTTCGTCATCACACATCACAGCCGATTGGGTTCGGCTTTAAGTGCGATTACGCACGGCACCGAAAGTGTACATTCTTCCCGGGGGATCTATTCGAGGGAAAAGAAAAGCCAGACCCATGAGCCCGGTCGGAATTGCGTGTTTTTTCCCCTCGAGTCGTTTTTTGTCCGTTTTGTTTACTCGTAGTTGGTGCCGCCAGCCGCTGCTCGATGAATGATGTTTTTTATTCGGAGGGCGATCCCGGCCGTCGAGTGTCGAGAACCTTGCCTTTCCTCATTCCAGTTGGCTGCTTCAACTCGCACGCCGCGAACGGGAGTCGAGTTCTTTCCGGCCTGGCCTGCCTTTCGAATTAAACTCAAACACGGAACGTTGTGCCGCCGCGACTTCACCGAACAAAATATAAACAAAATAAGATACTGCTTTGGATCGTGTGTGAAGAATCCCCGCCCTGGTAGGAACATGATTGGAATTTTTAATTAATAAATCGTCGTAGAGAAAAGAAACCGTGAATACCTAGTTTGCAGTTTGGGAAGGGGCTTGGACAACGACACTTTCGGGTAAGTTTTACAGATGGAAAAATACTAAACTCTGGAAGGAAAGTGAAAAACTTACCGTTTTGGTGATTGAGTGAATCCTTGTAGTGTTCAGTGCCTGTTGCTTTTTGTGTCTATCTCCACGGTTGTGCCAGGGAAGCACACCTCTTGTAAATTATAACCTCAAACTCCGATTAGCTGAAGCGTCCAGTTGACCCCCAATCTCCGATGGACTAAACGTTCGTGTTTTCGTGCTGCAACTACCACAATGCGAATTCAACTGATTAAAGGAACCGATCGAAAGTCCTTCACCGAAAAGCACCCCGAAATCATTCACTGGGTCACAATCTCGCAAATAGAAAAAAAAACACATTCGCCCCCCGGATCCAAGAGTTAACCGATCAACTCAGCAACACCGTTTCGTTCACGATTTTGTTTGTTGATAAAAATTAAATTTGTTGATAACAATTTAATGTCAATTGTCACTGAGAGCTTTTATGCGTTTGTCAAATGGGGTGTCCCATGCTTTTGTTTTTGTAAAGTTATAGTCGGTAATTTAAAAAGCTAATTGGCGCGACAATCGTGTTTTTCACGTGACGTCATAACTGATATTATTCAGTTCGTTAATTTAAACAACGTTTTAGGGGTTTAAGGGAAGATGCTTTAAAATTTTTTAGATTCTTTAACAATAGAAGCATCGGAAGTGTTTAGACGTTCAGTGGAACGAGTATTTTGCTGGAATTGAAATTAAGAACCACCAAAAAAACAAATAATTTTATTACTGCAGCGACCACGAGCAGGACACGTATTAACAAAACCTATACCATTTGAATCACAAGCAGGACTGTCTTCGATTAGGTTTTGCTAGCTTAAAAACCTTACAATCCCTATACCATTTGAGTACAACAAGTGACCGAAATACAGTCCCTGTTCAGCGAATTAGGACCACTAAGGTTTTTTTTAAATATTTTCTCTTCGTTTATGCTAAAACTCTTTGTAGAAATGAAATTAAAAAAAACAGCGTGTGCAGCACCGTGCACATGATAGAAGTGAAACTTCTTGAAAAATAAAGAAAAAGAATAAGAGAGATTTAATGTGAGAGACAGAGAGAGAGAGAGAGCATTTCAAAATAAATACAATAATACAAAATTTCTGAATTTTTCAGTGTTATGTAGGAGGGGGTAGGGGGTAGAGGAGGGTGGGGGGAATATGTAGGGTGAGGGGTACAATGATAAGGATACACAGAGGGGGTATACAGTGGGGGGGGGGTGAAGGGTTGAACTTAGGAGAAAGCGGTGTAAGAAGAAAAGTAAGGGGTGAGGGAAATCAGGTGTTTAAAAAGGGATAGGTGAAGAGGGGGAAGACATAGGAGTAGTATTTCAAATTCTATGGGTGTAGTCAGAAGAGAATACCACTCTCTTGCAGTGTCGCTTTTTCGTTTCATCGTTTCATCGAGTTTCGTTTAATCGTTTTTTTTTTTTTAAATGCCAACAACACGCGGTGTTCCCAAGCGGTCCACCATCTAAGTAGTAAGTACTAACCGCACCCAATGCTGTTTGACTTCGGTGATCGGACGAGAACCGGTAGGTCCCCAGCATGATATGGTAGTTTTGTCTCTACATAATATCTTTCTTCTCTATCGTGTAACGAAATGTGCTAAAACGTGACGTGTCCTTGAAATTTCACCGCCGCTAAAGAAGTTTCACTTCAATAATTTTTTTTTTTTTTAGATTTTTTACTCGTTTTATGATATTTTATGTATTAAAAATTTGATTTGGTGTTAAATTTTTTTTAGGGTCACCCTTCGCACTAATTACAGCTTTAATTCTTTCCGGCATGCTTTCAATATATCAAAGTCGTCATAAAGTTGGCTTTGAGTTAAAGCTGACTTTAGTGTCGTATTATTAATATGACACTAAAGTCAGCTCTAACTTAAAGCCAACTTTATGACGACTGTGAATAGCGGCCAACATTTTCTTCAACATTTGACAAATTCTTTCGAAATATTTGAAAAAGAATGAGAATTTCGGAATAATTTCATTATTTTATATACATATCTGTCTACCGCCTTGAACACGTAAAGGGAGGGGCAGGTAAATAGCACTCTCCTGAAAGAAGGGTAGAAGGGTGGGATTTTCCATTTAGGGTATGTTTTATCTCCAATCTTTACAGCCGCAAGGTAAAATGAATCTTCTTGGGGAAAAATCACTTTTTTGTGAAGCTAGAGTTAATTTCTTTTAAAAAAAGGGGAAAAATGTGAGTGGCCCTAATTCAGTGAACAGGGACTGTAGTATAGGCTTTGCGAACAAAATTGAACTGCACCCGACCTTACAAAACCCTACACCATTTGAGTCACAGTTAATAAAGTTTCGCCCAGACCATTGGCAGATGTTTCTTTACGCCCGGCAGTCGAGAGAAATTTTTATCACCAAAAGTCCTCCCGAGTCCCGAAGGTAAGGATCCTGTGAAATATTAATTTCACATCCGGTGATGCTGTAGAAGGTGAAATTCATTTCCAAAATAAACATTTTGGAAGCATTCGACTATGTTGTAAAATCGGGCAAAAAATGTAGACTTAAAAAGGGCTTCGTTTTCGTGCAAGATGAAGAAGCGGATGAGAATAACTTAAAAGGATTTTATCAGTTGTAACGGACTATATCCGGACACCTCTTTAGACAAGTTGTACCATCAGTGGCCTTCTGTGAGGGCGCTGTAGCGCCTAATCAAATTTTGTGTGACTGGCTTGGAGTAATGTAAATAAAAAAACGGATAAAAGGGACGATAGTATTCCTAACAAGTGGGGGGTCGCGATATCGGCTAGTCCAGCGCCCGAACATAACATTATAGAATGTTCTTCTTGCTGCGAAATTGTATTCTTATCAACGCCGCATTTCGTTTTATTTTCCAGGTATTAAATGTTGATCAATCTAGTCTGGATCTTATCGTAGCAAACTTAACAAGATGTGCTACGTGATAATAACTAGCGGGAGTCTAGTTTGGTTCGTTCTAAGTCTAGTGGCAACCATGTGCATATCGTCAGCAATTGTCACACCCAAATGGCTTATCGGTCCAGCATTCGATGCCGAGTACATCAAATCATCGAATATCACAACATATCGCTATCCATCGGTTGGAATCTATACTCGCTGCAAGACAATGAACCGAATCGGCTATCACTGCGGTCCCTTCGATCTTGACGGACTCGCTACCGACAACCTAGTCTATCCGCCCGAATGGAAAGCATCCATGTTTTTCATATCGTTGGGATTTTTTATTTTAAGTGGAACCGTTGTCCTAACGTTGTTAACTTGCTGCAAGCAGTCGGCATTTGGGAAAAGCATTCATAATTTAACGGGAGTTGCACAAGTTATCTCAGGTAAGGACAAGAACATTGAGCATTGTATTCCGCTGTACTGACTTGATCCCATTCTTTCCTAAAGGAATTTGCGTAATGATTGCAGTCTTCCTGCACCCGCTGGGCTGGAGTGCGAAACGAGTGACAGCATTGTGTGGACCTGATGCGGAAGCGTTTTATCCCGCCATGTGCACCATTGGTAAGTTGCGTGAAATCGGACAATGTTGGAAAAAAGTTCTACGAAAAATTCTATCGTTTCAGGCTGGGCGTTCTATGCTGCCGTCATTGGAATATTGCTCTGCTTCATCTGTGCCGGAATCAGTATGAAAGCCGAATCCTCGAATATGCGATCGAAAGTAAAGCGGCGTGTAGAAGATGGCGATCGGCTTGTTTGCGTGCCGTGACTTTCCTACATCTGCTTCAAACGCTAACGTTAAGCTCTCTTCCTATTTGAAATGGGTTCAAATTTTCGAATACAATTAGTAGCTTATCGGAAACTCCGACAGGTCGAACCGGAGAATTTAATAAACGCATTTCAACTACTCGATCAAAAATCCAAAGAATTAGATTTTAAGCGAAAAACTGGCAACATTCGAACGAGAACGGTGTAAGAGGTGCCCCTAACGGTGCAGTAAAAAGTTTTAAACGGTGTCATTTCAAATTTTAATACAGGACTATGTACAACTTATTTTGTGTAATGAAATCCAATTGTGTCGTTTATTTTCTAGCCGCTCTCTATTTATTTCGCTTTCCCTTCTTTTTGCTGGGTGCTGCTGGCTCCTTGGAACCTTGTTCCGCCTTCGGGATGTAAACGCCGTGGCCGGTTTTCTTGAGATGATTGAAAAGTTTATTCTTAGAATCGAATGTTGATTTGCAGGTGACACAAGTGTGGTCGAGATCGGTGTCGGTCGTACAGGGTGCAGTGTCCTTAACGGTTGGAGAAAGTTCGGTCGGTTCTGCGGTTCGTACACTTGGCTTCTTCGACTTGTTCCTTTTGCCTTTCTTTTCGTCGGCCCAGACGTCCGGTTCGGATGCCAAGTCGCCTAAAAGATCAGGGATATTTTCATCGTCGCGATCGTGACTAACTTCTGGCTTTATCCGTTTCGTCTTTTTGTTTTTCTTCTCCTTTGGTTTTGCTTCGTAAACGGAGTCATCTTCTGCAACCGGTTCTTGTTGTGAGTCTTGACCGTTTTCGCTTAGTTTATCACAGCCGTTGGGCACAGTTTCATCGTCGTCAACTTCATCGTACAATTTCGCTTCGGTTTGCATGTGCGCCTTCAGTTTATCGACATTTTCCCGATGTTTTTTCGACGTCTCGTGGTTGAGGAAGGCGTTGTCATTTTTAAACGATTTATTGCAGGCGACACAGTAAAGGTCGTCAATGTAGGCGGAATCTTCAAAGTCTAGATCTTGTGCTGAAGCGGCCAATTCATTGGAGTCGCTGGACTCGTCGGCATCCGAGTCACTGTACTCCTGGACTAACTGGCGCAGCTGTTGCTCGTACTCCGCACTGTGTTCGCTGCCCTGGTTCTTGCGGTGTTCCTCCATTTCTTGATTTCGGCGCCGGATTTGCTCGAGGCGATTCTGCTCCTGCTTTATTCGGTTAAGAGCCGCCTTTTCCTCAAGCAGTTTCTTGTTGGCTTGAACCCTCTTGTCTCTTTTCCGCACGAAAGAGACCAAATTCCTAACCTGTAACAAAGGACCACATAATTGCAACCAAATTCCTGTTTATTTTTGAATTATATTTTACCTCCTCGTTTCTTTCGCGCTTGGCTTTCTGGACCACCTTCTTCATATCCTTCTCGATTTCCCGTAAAATCCTGCGGTCCTTGATTTCAGTGATGTCGTAGGGGCAGAGCCAGGCGTAGCTTTTCTTTGTGCAGTAGCTCTGCCAATAGGCGTAGAACGGACTCACAATATCATCGTAGCTGCTTCCGGACGCCCCAAACTGCGGTATTGCATCAATCTCGTCCTCGTCGTCCATAAACTCGGCATCTTCCGCTCGGATTTTCTCAAAAACTTCCGCGTAGACGCTGTAAAACCCGCCCGCATCGTCACCGTACCCTTTAAAGCACGACACTGTGAAGTATTGGAACAGATCCAAGCAATTTTCCTCGTAGTCAGAATTCTTTCCCCGCAATATCTGCTCCCTGTGATTGTCGTACCACGTACGTTCTTGCGAGTCCGAAAGAACCTCGTAGGCCTGTTGCAGCAACTGAAACTGCTCCTTGGCCTCGTCCATTTGCTCGAGATTCTTGTCGGGATGCCATCGGAGCGCCAGTTTTCGGTATGCCGTTTTAATTTCCGAATCGTTGGCATCGCGAGCCACACCGAGCACTTCGTAGTGGCACTTCATTTTCAGAATTTTACGGCCCAGTCGCGTAATCACTCAAAAAATAAAAACGAAGAACCCGCGTGCGGTGAATAGAATTTCGCAAGTACGAAACACATTCTCGAGAATTGTCACAACTGTCACGGCGACGCTTTCATTTGACAGGCTCTGCGTAGTGCAGGGCAGTAGGGAACCTTACGAAACGAAAATGTTGGAAATGGAAAGATTAGTAGTTTGAGAAGCGCTTTTATGTTTCCGGAATAATTTCAAATGGATTAATTGCATAAATAAAACTTTGAAGAGAGAACCTTAAAATTTCGCAATAAAATTTGTTATCAAACCTTGATTTTAAGAGAATAGCAAAAATCCCTACTGGGTTGTCTCGAAGACAATAATCTTTATGATGGTCAAAATCAGATTACAAACTGGTCTTTTCAGTTAAAGCTTTAAAACTGTCCTGTCTTCAAAAAGACCTCAGTGACCTTACAATTTAATTATGAGAAACGTAAACCAAATAAGAAACGCTCAGAAACCATTTCGTTCTGAACGAAATAAGTTTAGAAACTTCAGAAAAGGCTGGTTAGATTTAATCAAGTAGTTGTCACATGCCTGCACATCAACTTTGTTAATAAGATTTTTTCATGTACTCAATACAAGACTGTGTACGCAATAGAAACTGCCAATTGAAGGGCTCTAAAACGGTGCAGATATACTTCGTACTTCGTGTGTCGAATCGGAAATATTTTAAACATTCCGACGTAATCGCGATGGAAACCATCAATTCTGTTTGGGGCAAACGTGGATTTTCGGGATTAAAGCTCTCTGCCAAAGTCAGGTCCATTTTATACTAGTTATTTGTTTTTCGTGGGACTTTAAGGTCCATGGCAGTCTTACAAATTACAACATGTTGTGGGCCATAGCACGATTTCAAATAATGTACTTACTCCTTCTTTCTAATTGATTACTAGAACTCATGCTGCAGTAAAAAGCTTGTCTATAAACTGGGGAAGCATGTAAGACCGTCGCACTAAAACGATAGTTATGCTATGCTCAGACTATGCATTTTAAACACATTTAAGTAGACAAAATTAACGTCTTAAAAAAGTAGTCTTTACACTAGGTAACTCGTTTTATTTTGATACCTGACAGCTCGACGGGATTTATTCTGACATTATTCAGCTGTGTTTCATTACCAAATTTATGCTTTCTAATTGTTCGCATAGCAGTAATGAAAAGTGAATTTATTAGCTAATGCAGTCGGTGCACAAGTACAAAGTAGAGTTACTACAGCATTAAATAGTTTCTTCCAAAGCTTACTTCGATTAACGCGAGAGCCGCAGTACATGTTTTCGGTTAAACGCGTAGTAGTTACGTGTTTTCGTAAGCGCGTCCGGGAAGTGTTTTCAGCGCATTTAACTCGATTTAAAAGTGTCAATCTCGTGGTCTTATAAAAAAAATAAGCTTAAGTAGACAGCTGTTTTGACAAATTTTAAAAAGGAAAAAAATATCATAGGAATGAATATAATCTCTGTGTTGCTCAGCTTTCCTTGATTTCTTGAGCAGGTGTCTTCAAATTTTTAAAATTTTTAGAGGCTAGTAATCGATGATGGCTGACACTATTATTACGTAATAAATTTATCATAAAAAAGCCTTTAATTTTTACATATCGAATTTATTCAATATTAGTATAACAAACTTGTCTTTTTCATATAAAAACGTATTAAATCTACGCCTTAGTAATTTTCATCATAGACATTGTTTCCATTAAAAAAAATGTTATTAACGTACAAAAAACAGTAAAACTTAAGCATAACGAAATAGCAAATAAGTAATACAAACATAAGAAATAAATTAATACGTTACGTTAACTTTTGGAGTCATGTTGAGCAATATGTTGGTATCTAAAAAAAAAACTTATATTTTATATATAAAACGAACGTACGTAATTAGGGAAACTACACACTGTTTCAGTTGATATAAACATGTAATTCCCCTGTTTGTACATACACAAATGGTGTTTTTTCTCTCTCCTTCATTTTTATCAGCTATTCGCTAAGCGACGTCTGTGCAAGTGCATCGCTGTTCTTAGTGAAAACTATTCAGTAAACCAGGCGCGAACACCCCCCCCCCCCCCCCCGAAATGATGTAATTACAAGCGCATAACCAAATATAACTTATGTATACTCGACGCGTAAATTTGTCTGAATACCCCCCCCCCCCCCCCCCAAATTATTTTTTGTCTGAAACCCAGACTATATAATAATATAATAATAATTAATAATTAGATCATTGACCAAGGGAATTAAATTGCAATATCTAGAACGATTTGCTGACAAAGCAATGAAGGTCAATCGCTCTAGATATTGCGATGAGACATTTGACACCAGTGATGTGAGTGCATTTGTAAAATTGTATTGTTTGGTGTGTAAGCAAATTTAGTATTTAAGACATCGATTTTGGAAAATAAAAGTTCAGTTGAAATTTAGACACAAGACTACGAGTTCCAATAGATCATCAGTGCTGAGTTGGGCTTAATTCCACCTCGTACTGATTGATTCACAAGAAGACATAAAACAATTTGAAGATCCAACACACTGTCATCCGATGATGAAACAGCTCCTTCGAACCTAGTTCAACACAATCTTATAAGGCTGGCCTAACCAATGAAGGTTTTCCAATTGTCATGTCCTCAAGAACAGCAATTAATCAACAGTCGGGGATTTTGTGTTGTGGTTTCACTCTACTGACACCGGAAAACAACTAACATTTAATCATAATTATGCTTCTATGGGATCTTACCATGAAAAAATCAATTAATAGATTGTGAAGTTCAAACGATACAAAAAATCAGGAGCTGCTGCTGCTGCTTATACGGCTTATAGTATCGCATGATAATGTTCTTGATATGATCAACATTCTATTGAACGTTTCGGGCTTATCGATAGGCCGAAATTAGATCTGATTTCGGTGTATTAAAATCAGACTTTTCCATCAGAAAGGTATGAATCATATCATACGCGCACATTAAAAATCACAGCTTTCATTTCGGACCTAACGAATAATCCAAGCTCAGGTCTGATTAATGTGCCTAAAATCATGCTTGAATAGTGGATCTTTATGGAACCTCCTGATGTCTGAAAACAACACAAAAATTCTTCACTACTATCTAATGGTATAGTTGTACACAGCTTTCGTTTCAACGACACGAAGGATGAGGGAACAAAGTAGTACAATCACATTTTGTATCAAATAGTTCGGATTAACAATGAATCAAGAAGGGTGTTGGCACATTCATTTAGTTGGCTCCAATACAGTCAACACTTAGACTGCAAACATTTATGCCAAAAAAATGTTTACATTGATATTTCAAGGGGTGAAAAGTGGTCGGTCAGAAGAACACAATGCTAATGAGCAAATTAAAGGAATAAGAAAGTTTTTTTTTGTAACAGCAGTAGAATTCACCAGTTTACATTCTCAAAATAAATTGTAAGGTAAGTACGTTTATATACAATAACCATAAATTAGACTTTAATTTTTATATAACCAATTTATTCAATAAGTATAAACAAAACTTTCTTTTTCATATAAAAAACGTATTAAACCTACGTCTTAACACTTTTAAATGTGGGTCCATTTCAGCTTCGATTCGTAACAAACTTATAAATTATATATAAAACGAACGTACATATGTAATTAACAAAACTAACGTGGATACCAAACTTATAACGGGGAGTAGTGCACAATTACTTACTTACTTACGATGGCGCTACAGTCCAAATCGGACCTTGGCCTCCTGAGTAGTAGTAGTAGTAGTGCACAATTATTGTATATTAATTTAAGGGAGCTATGTTATGTTAAAACATTTCAGTATTATATACAAACCCAAAAAAAGGTAACTTTTGTGGCCTCCTTTTTTCAGTATATAGCAAGCCGAAACTACTTCTACAATTCGCCGCTTGATAATCCAATTCGACCTTTCCTTAAGCAGTTCATTGTTTATCTTAATATTGAGTTCCTGGAGGTGATACTGTTCCCGCTGCACACGGTGATGAGCCTGCATTTCGCAAAACAGTTCATTTTTTACCTGAATAATGCTTTGCTGGAGGCGATTATGTTCCTGCTTCATACGGTTATGAGCCTCCATTTCCTCAAGCAGTTTATTGTTTGACTGAACAATGATTTGCTGGAGGCGACTTTGTTCCTGCCTCAAACGGTTAAGCGACGCCTTTTCCTCATGCAGTTTGTTATTTGCCTGCACCCTCTTGTCTATGCTTCGCACGAAACCAACTAAGTTCCTAACCTGCAACATAGGATCATTTCATTGCAACAACAATCATAGTTCTACCAAATTTTACCTCCTTGTTCCTTTTGTTCTTGGCTTCCTGGGCCACCTTCTTCATATTCTCCACGGTATTAAGTAACCGGCTGCGGTCATTGATTTCAGTGATGTCCTCACGGCAGAGCCAGGCGAAGCTTTTCTTTGTGCAGTATTTCTGCCAGTAGGCGTAAAACGGACTCACAATATCATTGTAGCTGCTTCCGGACGCACCAAACTGCGGTGTTGCATGAATCCCGTCCTCCACAAAAACGGCATCTTCCGCTCGGATTTTCTCAAAAACTCTTGAGTAGACGCTGTAAAATCCGCCCGCTTTGTCACCGTAACCTTTAAAGCACGACACTTTCAAGTATGGAGATAGATCCAAGCAAATTTCCTCGTAGCTAGAATTCTTTCCCCATAATACCAGCTCCCTGTGATCATCGTAAATCTTACGTTTCCACGAGATCGAAAGAACCGCGTAGGCCCTTTGCAGTAACTGAAACCTTTTCTTGGCCTCGTCCACATGACGAGGATTCTTGTCGGGATGCAATTGGAGCGCCAGTTTCTTGTATGCTTTTTTAATATTTGAATCGTCGGCATCGCGAGCCACACCGAGCACTTTGTAGTAGCACTTCATTTTCAGAATTTTATGGCCCGGTCGCGTAATCACTCGCGTACGGTAAATACAATTTCTCAAGACCAAGCAAAATTGTCTCCAGATCACAATTTGTGAAAGGGGAATTCCCAACAACGTTCTGATTCACAGTTCTGCCAATCATTTTACTTGAAAGTGAATTGACGTTTCGCACTCTCATCCCAGTTGGTCGCGTATGCGAGAATCTCGCAGATTTCTCGGAGACATTTCGGCTTGTCTGCGTGATTCTCCGAGACCTTATTGGAAAAAATACTCGGCATCGAGACAAATGCTCCCCGAAATCTCGAAGACATGTCTGCGAATGTCTCGATAGTAAATTTCTTTTTGGTGCCATCTGTTGAAATCATCATGTAGATTTGATTTTGCGAAATGGAATCATTAAAGGGGCTACTAGTAAAATCGCAGAGAAAATCCAATCTAATTTTTTGACTGCGCTATGTTGCCGCTTTTTTTTTTGACAGTACTCACTTTATAGCTATTCAAACCCACTAGGAAATTTGAGGAGAACTCCATGAGGGAGCAAATAACGAGTTATCTACTATCCCTCACAATGGAGCAAAAAAGGAGATTTATAACAAAATTATGCAGAAAACCGTCACTTCTCTTTTTTTGCTCCGAATGGAAGTGAGTTTTACTGCAGAACTAGTCCCATTAGAGATCTCGTTTTAAGCTCCCTTACAAGTATTTTTGAATGCTTTCTTTGGAGGTATATTGGAGATCTGATTTTAGCGGACATGCTCTTGCAAAAAGGAGGTCAAATGGAGGAGAAAACAAGGTCTCCAAACCTCCCTAAGGAGTAGTCCGGGATTAATCATGGGATGCTCCCATTTCCTACTGGGAACTGTATTTCTCACACCAAAGTCTAAATTGTATGTTACATTTTCTATCCCTCTCCATTTGGATTTACTAACTGCTTTAAAACCGCAAAAATAGCCAGTGTCATAACAGCAACCATAAACAAGACTTTCATTTTTACATACCGAATTTATTCAATATAAGTATAAAAAAAATTCTTTTTCATATAAAAACGTATTAAATCTACGTCTTAATAATTTTCAGTACTTATAAATGTGGGTACATTTAATACATAACACTTGTTTCATAATTTTTTCAAATTTAAATTTCAGCTTTTGATTCGTACTACTAAAAAAACGCTCCTCACTAACAGTTTTTTTTTGTTGCATTACCTAATTGTATAAACAATAATTTTATTTCGCAGTCTAACGAAGCGTGAGGTAATTTAGTACTTCAGAAACAGAAGATACAAAAAAAAAGGACTGTTTGTTTGCTGCACCGATGCGAAAAATTTCATAATTTGATAAGTAAAATAATTGTTTATTTCGAAATTCAACATAATTTCCCAATAAGTGAGAAAAAATCATTAATCAGTGATCGCAGTGCCGTAGGTCTCGGTAGCGCTCAACTCAGTTATTTTTTGTTGATTTAATTTTTTTTTAATATTAAATATAACAATTTCGCCGTAAATTTATTTCTAATTTAAAAAAAAAAATTGATATAGATTTTATTAACAACGGTCAAGTAAGTAATTACGGGGAAAATAAACAAAATATTTTTAAATCTAAGAGAAGGCACTAGTTTTTCTACAGTTCGTCGTGCTTCGGCCCGGAGAACTCGTCGTGAGAAATGTATCCGTTTTTGTCCTTGTCCTCGTGCTGGAAGATCTCCTCGACTAATTTGTCATTTTCCTTGAGCATATTTTTCAATTCATCGGTATCTTGTCCGTCGCCAGCACTCATTTGCTTCTTCAGGTAGTCGCTCACCTAGAAAGTTGAAATTTTCATGGAATTATTTGAAGAGTTAACGGTTCATTTGTGGTGGCCATAATTTGAAATAAATCGGAAGCAGGGTAGTATTTCGTTCAAGGGTTAGTTACTTCGGATTCCTTCACCTGTTCGCATGCATGGTCAGGATAACAACCAAAAAAACAGGTACGCAAAAGAAATGAAATAAAAATAAACTTGATCCATACATATGTGATTACCTCTTCGCGACTTAGTTGGTTGTCTTGATTGTCGTCGATTTCCTTGAAGACGTTTGTGCTTGGTGGAGCGTCACCAATGTTGATAAGTTCGACATCGAATAAGAGAGTTGCCTTGCCTGGGATTACTTCTCCGGCTCCACGATCTCCGTAACCAAGTTCTGGTGGGATTGTCAATTTACGCTTTTCACCTGTAAAAAGTAAATACGAAATTTGTATACTCAGAGCGACTATATCAAGATTTATTTTTAAAAACGATGTACTTACCTACACACATGTCCAGGAGGCCTTGATCCCATCCCTTTATGACTTGACCAGTTCCGATTTTGAATGTGAATGGCTGGTCCCGGTCCAAGCTGCATTTGGTATAATCAAAATAATTGTTAGTGATATTGCATGAATTTTAGATTCAATCTGGATCAATGCAGGGGTTAAAAGATCTCTCGAATTTCAATACACTTTGTAGATCATACCTTAAATCTAAACCCGATCAAGGTATTGACTTCAAAATAAATCGAACTAACTTGAGGAGGAGCAATCTTCCTTTGCAAATACTTTGAGTTTACTTCATAAGAAAAAAGGATTCATGGAGATAAAATAGAGATGGGTCGTTCACGAGTGAACTGTTCCAAAAGAACACTTCATTGAAAGTAACTCACTCCTTTTGGTGAACTGCAGTTCCATTGGACACGCGACAAAAAAATTTTACAACGATATACTCAAGAAAAATAAAGAGTAACCGAGTGAACTGTAACATATCCTATTTTTTTTTTGCTCATCATCTTGATGACCTCAGCTTTTTTTCTTTGCTTATCTAGATGTAATGTCCTGTTTTTGCTCTACTGTCTTTCGACTACTCATCACTGAACTCCACTCAAGTAATGAACTATGAACTAAAAGAGCGAGCGATCGATGGAACGAAAACGAAGGAACGAAAACGGAAGAACGATGGAACGAACAGTTCCATGGAAGTACTTCACTGAAATCGTTCCTTAAAGTGAGTGACTCGGAGTGAAGTACTTCACTGGAGGGATCTGCTTTGTCCATCTCTAAGCTAAACTCAGCCAGCCATGGCGTACACTTTGTCTTCAATCGGCTCAGAGGAAGTAAAGAGACCGGATGTATACTTGATTCAGATGAAAGAGGAACTCATAAATCAGAAGCCAGGAAGGGTGTGAATTCCATAAGAAATGAAACCGGCTGGTCTTGGGAAAATATATGAGTGCCATTAAGTTTCTTAAAGAATCAGGTTGATATAATCAACCTGACTTAAAACTGCTTTCCATTTTGAGTTTCAAGTTAAAAACGGTGTGGCATGTCGAACCTACTTTTCTTGCAGTTTCCCTCGCATGCAACAATAGCTTAGATAATGATATCTGATACAGCTTGAAAACTATGTTTACTTACAGAAAACAAAACGCAATTTGAATATTAAATATAAATTCCTCAGTCGAGACAGTTGGAATCCTTTGAAATATCCTTATCTTGGCTACACGATTCCCAAGATGTACAATTCTCACTGCATATAAATTATATGATCAGGAGCGGAAGAATATCTTATCAAACAAAGTTGTGTGGTTTTCCTGGCACTTCAAGATGACGATGGAAAAACAAACAACAACTCCAAATATGCATATGCAAAGAATATGAATTAGGGAAGGTATGACGAAGGACTTATATGATAGAACACTATCGGCCTAACGCAAAGCGAGTAATACTCCAATATATCGTACTTTCGAATACGACGTTGTTGTTTCTCTCGTTTCATAACTAATATCACAAACTTCTCTTCAATAAATAAATTTAAAGAATGCTATGCAAACAAAATATCATATTTTAGTAGTTGAGAACATTATTATGTAGTTGCGTGAAGCGATTCAGTGCGCTTACTATAACCGGTGTCGCGATATTGCGCGAGCGATGCGATTGGATCATCGCGTGTATCGCGCGCATCGTTCTCACTGCAATTCCACCATAATGATTTCATCTTGAGGAAAAAAACCAAAAAAGGTATTTCAAGTAACTCTAATTGAATTACGGTTCAACAGCAATGCTTAGCTTAGAATTAGAAAATTCGATAAGAACATTTTTATTTCACCGTAACTCTTCAGTTCGAAAACGAAAATCTTGTTATGAAAGCAATTACGCATGCCGTTAAGTACGCGAGCAATGCGCGTCAATAAACTCTTCACATTGTAATTGAAGTACGAGTACGTACTAGTATGGTATTTTGCGATGTGCTTTATCGCATTGGTAAACGACTTCCTCGTTTTCAGCGGCGTTGAATCGCAGAAGATGACTCCGGCACAGTTCGCGCAAAGTGAAAGCTAAAGTGTTTTGTGTTTATTGTGTCTTCGTGAAATCCGGACAACCGCTTTCTCTGTACGACACTCAAGGGACTTAAATGGCAATAGACCAGACGCGTCACCACCTTGGTAAACCCATAACTATATAAGTTGCAAGCCAAACTTTATATAATTAATTTCGAGGTAGAAATTCGGTAATAAACGCAACTGGAACGGTGTGAAAAAACTTTTTCTTTAAAAGATTGTTGAAGGTGAAAAATAAATTTTTAAGTAGTACTCGTATTATTTCTTGGTCAAAAGATTGTTAAGTCTTTGGATATCTACTCTCTAGCGATGAATTTTAGAACAATGCTATTAGCTCTTTGAAGCTATAGAGACAGCCTGCCTTCAAGGGCGCCCTTACACATTTTGTTGGGAGAAGCAAAGCTGTGGCTTAGTCATGTGACGAATATTCTATCCACGAGGATAAAAACTGGTAGCTAAGGTCTCAGACGGAAATGAATAAAAAGTTCAATCCACCTGAAGACTAGTAGTAGCCGTGAGTACCAACATTCAACTTGTTACTGTTCTTGAATGGCTAGCAATTATCAAAATATTAACTGATTAATACGTACGACACCGGAGTCTATAAAAGATACAATTGAGCCGCTCTTGCGATAATTAAATTCTCGAAAAAAACGTATTTAAGTCTTTTTCGTGGCATACTCGTATAATCGAATATTTTTGATCCGTCGAGCCGAACTTGACCCAGCGATCTACGGAAGGGCGCCTTCTCAAGTCTCGATTGATTTTTTTTTTACAAAATGGAATAAAGTTTCTATTTCATTTATTATTTCGAATTTTTTCTTTACAGCAAATTCGATTGAAAAAAATTTCATCGAAGCGGTCAAGCCCCTATTTTGTATGTCGGGTACTAGAAAAGGGATACAATTGAATCATCTCCACCAAAATAGGCAAAAGTAGGTTAATCCATTTGTAACAGGGTAGATATGTGAAATCAGGTTTCCCTAAACCCATACGCAACAACACATTTATGTTTATGTGCATCTTCATACGTGAGTTCTTATATTTTCCGGCAAAAGACAAGACTGTGGGAAACGTTTTGCACTCCTTGATTATTTATTTATTAGAAGCACAACTTCTTTTCAAGGCAGTGATACACTCCACTTCTGTCCGGAACGTTTGCCGCAATCACCAAAAGCCAAAAAACAGTGGAGAGTAACATAAAACAACATTTCAAGGAAAAAAAAGGATTTGTGAATTGGACCTTGTGCATTGAAAAATTTTATTCCTGATATGTCGATTACTTCAAATTCAGGACGTTTGAGCACCAACTCAATTGTCTTCTTGGAACACTAGATTCTCAGAATATACTCGTACGGATATCGTATAGCATTAATTATTCAAACGAAATATTCTCGAAGAGAAATTCTTCGTCGGTGAATTGAAATTTCATTCATAAAATAACTACAATCCAGAACTTTTCAACAATCCCAAAAAAAAATTTTGTATGCATATTTCTACTTTAGTTAATACAAAAATAAATTGTTTACTCGATGATATGGATACAATTATTGCTATACACTAGGACCACATTTTTTATGGCAATACAGAAAGGACAGGAACAGGAACAAAATAGGAGAATGGGAGACAACAGAAAACGATGAACACTTCGCTTAAAACTCAAGAGAATGGAGGCAGGCAACGGTCGTCTTGGTCCGATTTACGTAATTTTTAAGCGATGCAAAGAAACTGAAATTATTGATCAAAAATAGTCTTTGATTGGTTTCGTAATGTCATGACGACCTTGTACCTTGCCTTGGTTGTAACGACCAATTTCGATAATCATTTTAAGGTCGTTCTGACGTCGGTATAACCCTGCATCATCCGTCGCCTAGATGATATGTACGAAAAGTAGATATTTATTTATACAATCTTTAAAGGCCGTTATTACGATCTTTAGTTAAACTCTAACCTGAACTTTAACTGCAAGTTTTGTATGAACATCTGTCAGTTAAAGTTCCAGTTAGAACGTAACTGAACATCGTAGGAACAGGTCTTAGTAATTTTGTATCCAAGTAGAATTTTTCCATACATAAATTACTTGCAAAATAACTAGTTTATACAACATCTTATTGTACGTTTTTTAGTAGAACTACGCAGTCTTCTTGCAAATTAATGCATAAGTACGAAAATATAATTTCTGTTTAACAATTTTTCAAAAATATTTAATGTAAGAAACTCGCCGGAATAACTTTCTCATATTCAAATGTAGGGAAACAGTCACCCTAATAACTTCTAAGTCATGTATATTACCAGCAAATTACTGAACTTTGTGGTAAGTTATATCCGTAGCTACGAAGTCATTCCAGAAACTTTTTAGCTACATTTACACCCGTAACTCTGGTCACTTAACTTAAGTAATGTTCCTAACCAGAAGGTCGCCAATAAAATAACTTTATAGTCATATTTACAACCAAATATATGTCCAAATAACTTTACATAAATTCAGAACGTTTTTCTTATGTTAATATAGTCGCATATTGATCGTGTATTGTGCAACATAACAACTTTAGTTTAATTACCAGGACGTGATCAGTCATAGCAGAAAGGGCTACAAAGCTACTTTCTAGCCATTAAATGAATACCAGTTATATATTGTCGAATGGAGGTCTTATCAACAACCAAAAGGTTAAAGAGTTGCTTAGTTGCTTATTTGCCTTTAGCTCAATCCAAAAATCGACAATTTTTTTCTTAAATATTTTCGTAGATAAACATGTGTAGAATATGGTACCCAAACGGATTTTTCGAAATCAACTACATACGTGAGCTATCGTATCATTTAGGCACCTACTTTATGGATTTTCCATATGAAAAAGTACTCAAGGAAAACTTTAAATGTGTTTTTCTCGAAACTACGTTTTGCGAACTGACGTAAGTTCTAGAACTTGAACCCAATAAGCTATCGACTTAATTTTTTTTTGAGTTTAAAGGAAACTAAAGTCATTGGAGCTTATACCAACAAAATAGTGAAAAGTTTCAATTTTTTTAACACCTTTAAGATAAAAAAACCCTGAAAAATCGAAACTTAGACTTCGTATGCCCGCCGTTTTTTGTTTGTTTGAGTTTTTATTGTTTTTATAGGTATATAAGCTCCAAATACATAATATATTTCTGAAAAATTTTTGAATTATTAAATTCGAATAAAATTTACGACTTGTAGAGGTTACGCCAAGTGGACATTTTTTTTGAAAGTGATGACGGCGCTCGCCATATAGCCACCATGATATCATTTTGAAAAAAAAAAAACAAAATTTTATTTTGTACTTAAATACTTAATAAATATTTTGAGAAAGAATCCCAGCATTCTATTTACATCTTCTATAAAAAAAAAATTATGTACATTGCCCTATTTTTAGGTCAGCTTGAGGCAAATACCCCCTTAAGACTCTGCACCGAAATAGGTAAAAGAAAGTAACTTTAGGCCTGTAGATCTCAGCTAGTCGTCCGCTGCGTGTTTGCACCGTGCTGTTGCAGACATTTTCGCTACATAATGAATACATACATTTGTTTAATCGTATGGTTATTAGAGGTTTTTTATTTTATCCTTCAAAGCGAGAGAACAAGTGGATTGCGACTACATAGGCTACAACTTCTTAAAGTCGAATGAATACAACATTTTAAAATTCTACAAATCACCTTTCAGGTTTTTCCCGAATTACTGAAATGGCTGCACACTAAGAATTCTTAAACTCTTAATGTGAAATGAAAATACGTTCTATCCTTTTCATTAAATTTGATGAAAATTCTATAATGCGTATTTTGCGATAGAACAGAGCAGAAATTATCCAATAAAATCAGCATAATGTTAGTAAAATTCGTAGGATTATCTTGCAGATATTACTCGTATAGTAGTTGAAGTGGGACACACAGAATACAGAATTGGCAAACACGGAAGTAATTTCCTTTATAATTAATCAGGCACGTATACGGTCTTTTGTACCTGGGACTGATGTTGGAGAAGACTTTCCTTTACTTTCACCTTTGACAATTTTCCAGTCTACTCGTAGAATATTCATATTATGTAAATGTACTGGACCTTCTCCATTGTTTATGGCGTTTTCAAGATAAGTTGGGTAATATAACAATTACGTCTACTCTAGAATATTATTCAATTTCTGTATGACTCGTTCTGGGTTGCTACAGATGTTTATAATAACCCAGAAGAAGGGGTATTTCCTATTTCCTAGCATTTCTAGATTTTTTACTTCATTTTCGACTTCATCCCAATTCAATCTCTTTTCTCGTAGAAGTTTGGCACTCTACCTGGACTGTATATTGAAAAGATTTTTTAATTTTATATTTCAATGAGTATGTTTGATTTGATCATATTCAAGTCCTCACGAAAAAGCTACACCCTAAATTTTGAGCACAACCTATAAATTATAGAGAGGACATGTACGCGAAAAAAGTTATATTTTTTGGATCCTTTCTACTACCGCTGCATTTTTACCAGAAAAGAAAGGTCATGTAATTTTTTTATCTGCTACAATGCCTTGAATTGAAAAACGAGACACAGTATCTTTAGTGTCGTTCTGTTACTCTCGGAAGTACTGGCAAACAGTCGAAAAGTATTACTGGGGAAGCTGTACTGGGGTTTGGGACCCCAGCAGTTCCCACGATATGTTCATTAACAAATTGCAACTTTTCGCCTTTCGAGGGAATTGCTCCAGTGAGAAATGGAATTAACTCATCGGTGTTTCCATCATAATGTTAAATTGTTACCAAAACTTTTACTTACTTATGCATTGCACGATGGTGCATGTCCCTTGTGAATGTCTGATGCTACATTGTATAGACTATAAGTTCAGGTGAATATTTTACAGCTGGTGTATTCTTTCCGCAGTGTCCAGACAACGATATGCCCTGAAAAGGACAAACATTTGCATTGAGCAATGTTGAAAGGATAAGGAGAAGTTTTGTTTGGAATAGAATTTCTGCAACTAGTCATAGTATCTATCTACTTAGTCATCACCTCAAAGGACGTGGGGTTCGTAGCCTAGTCATGAAGTACTCCAGTTTATCTTATGCACAATTTTTTTTCCTGACTAAGCAAAACAATTTCCATTTCCAAAAATCTTGGGTTAATTAATCAAAAATTTCAACCTTAACTTGCTAACTTTACACTTTTCAACTAAGCGAGTTTCTACTAATGAATACTTATTTTTTTTCATATAGCCGAGTCTAAGACAGCGACTTCTTACATACCTTCAATTAGCACAAAACTCATAAGGTTCAGGTATTCGAACATCTTAACAATGACGATGAAGCCGGAGCCTCTGTACCTGTACAGAGAATACCTAGTGCCCTAAAGAGTGAGTCAAACAAATATGTTCCTTAATTTGTTTAACTTTAATTAGAAGAAATCCTGTCGGGACGAATAAATCATCTATAGATGAAGGAAAAGGCAATTAGAACGCCAAAAATTTATTATTTATCTATAGCCATATTTTCTTCATTATATTGGTTCTTTTGTGTTGGATAATGAAAGTATAGTTGCGGCGGGAGATTCCTATAGAGACAATAGACAATAGCCAGGTGCATACAAAAGTATATTGAATACGACCGATACGGCCGACGTACATACATTAACGTATTTTGCTATTAGAAGCTTTACGGTTGGAACTAGGACGGTTACCGATACATCAGTCCATCCAATAAGCGAACTTTAGTAACCTGAGCAATTGACTTTCACTTACCTTGAATCGAATTTCGTTCCATCGGTCAAAGTTCCCGTGTAATGCATTGTCAGCATATCGCCATTTTTCGATTTCTCTGTACACACCTCTGGTACGCTGACCATATCAACTTTTAATTCGGCGCAAAAAGCGACGGCCAAAAGGCACGAAATTAATAAACTGGATTTGTACATTTCTGAAAAAAAAATAAAATTTAAATTAGTTATTATCTGTGCGTATAATAAAGACTGTGAAGTTGAATTTTTCTGTAGGTAATTTTCGAATTTTGAAAAAAAAAAAAATTTGGGTAACTAAGTGGAAATTGTATTTAGAAAAATTTTTGTTCATTTGTTTGCACACTTATAAATCGAGAACAGCCGATCCAATTTTTTTTTTTTTTTAATTTATATGCATGTAGATACAAGTCTAACGCGTCTTTTAACCCTTTATTTAGACCTTCCAACCTGCTATTAAGTGTACTATTTCTTTCCAAAGCCTCTCCTGAACACCTGCACACCCATTTAGCATGCAAGCAATTAAAAGTATAAACAGTGGTTCTCAAATGCTTAATATAGTCAGTGCTCAATCATGTTCTTTCAGTATCGTTCAAATTTCTTCCATATACATTTTGGTCAAAGATGCATATATAATATCTTATAGGGAGACACAGATTTATGGCTTAGAAGCATTTATGTAGTACACAACCAATTCGCGGTTTTCGTTCTATAAAACATTTATGTCTTTTGGTTGTATCAATAATAGCAATTTACCTAGAGATATAGAGAACAAGAAACTTTCAAGGAATATTCACAAGGAAGATTAGAAAACTCCCAAGTAACATGGCACAGTCTTTGAAACGTCGCACCGACTAGGTGCCACGACGTCGTGCCGACTAATTTTGTAGAATGTTTTCAAGGTCATCCGCTTAACTTTCCACTAAGCCTGTGACGACCATCGGAAGCTTGACCGAATTGCCATCATGATCCAAACATCAGGCGCATCTGAAGTTTCATGATCGTGTTCAAATGTAATCGGATTTGCCGGTATTTCTTTTATCAGACGGACGGACAAAATTTTGAGTCTTCTGGCCACCACTAAGAAAATATTAAAGAAACGATGTCTATCTGTTTCACTATATTAGGCGAAAATTAATTTAAAATCTATGAACATGTAAGAAGTATTTTTAGGGATTAATTTATTATAGTCGAGTGTCGTACATTTTTTGGAAGTTGGGAGATAAGTCGACATAAACATGACCTGGACTCATGTTATGATAAGACTGTGTAATAACGCGATAAGTGCATATTTTTCGAGACATTTGAACAAAATTACAAATTGAAAAAGATCCAGATATTATGAAACGAATGGCTCGAGTCAACGAATACTTTTTGGAAACGAAACTTGCTTATGTCTGACGTGGCCTACGAATTTCTCTGGAAATTAAACTTATTAGCGCCTGCGTGATAAGTAAAGTTCAAAATAATGGTTTCATGCAGTTGAATGGCACCCAAAAGATTCTAGTGGATAGTTTTTCACTGCAATATAGCGTCTTGGGAGCCGATATTCAAGATTTGGTCTATATTAACACTTCGTGTGCTGGAAATTGTGGAACCTTCTTTCCATGTGTGTATTCTAAATTGTTTATATAAATAATATGGAGCTTTTAAAATCTAAATATTTATGAAGCAGAGGTTTGAGATCAGTAAACTATTTATGGCAAGAAATAAAAAATATTCCTTATGCAATTTCAAAACTACTCTACAAACAATTCAGTGAAGATTCACCGCAACCGAATCGAAACTGAATTATAAGAAGTCGTTATTATAGAAAAAAATAAGGCTGGGAAAAAATTCAATAATGTTCACTGCAGGTGAAGGACAATCTAATTTTAGATAAAGAATATAAAACCGAGCATGTGGCTGACCACTTCACCTCCTAGTGTTCCGTTGGTCTCGTAATGAATTAACTCTAGCATTACTTCAAGGCCTAGGCCCGATTTGTTTTTATATTTACAAAGAAACCATGAAATAAAGTTGAATTTGAATTTTAAATGAGTCCTTACTAGTCCTAGATGCTTCACTTTTTGTTCACCAATATGATTCACTTATGGTCTAAAAACAAGACTCACGTAAGAGTTATGAAACAGAACGCATAAGATTCATCAAAAAATCAAACTTCAATACTTCACCTAAATAAATTCTAACAAGGCATGATTCATTTCTTATGGTCCACCAACACGATTCACTTGTGGTCCACCAATAAGATTCACTTATGAGCTACGAAACAGAATGCTCATTGATTCACCGAAGATTCGTAAGGAAATTCACTTTTGAACGAATACTACACCTAGATGAATCGTTAATGATTCTCTTACGATGGTTTTGGTTTTGCCGGTTGTCGAATCTTTATCAAAAAAAATCTACTATTATGTATAACCAGTAACAACAAAAACAAAACTATGTGTCCAAAAATATAAGATACATTCCATACAGAAATACAAATTGAGTGACCGCAAATTAAATTAACCTACAAGAGAAAAACTAATTTTTTTTCCTTGATTGAATCTTATGTGGCTTATGATCGTATCGTGCTGTAGAGTCTGGATAACTGTTGCTGTTTTGATTATCTATTTAATAAGATAGAGAAGAATATATAAATAGATTTTTTATAGCCCATGGAACAGGTGGTATCGAACTCAAACAAAAATCAAACACATAAAAAAGCTATAACTTTAGTATGGAAATTGTCCAGTGTTTTAAACAATTTCATGCGGAAACGGATGATCTCTTAAATAGTGATTATGGCAACTTGGAACAATTCAGTGGATAAGGAAATTAAATGGCCTTTAAAGTAAAAAATTAATATATTAGATAGTTTTCATTTTAAAAAATTCTTGAAAACAGATTTTTTAGTTCTCAAAAAATTTTCATTTTAAAAAATTCTTGAAAACAGATTTTTTGTTTTTCAAAAACAGTGTACAAATTTTATGATCCTTAAGGTGCTCTTACACGAGCGATTAAAACTGCTCAATTTGCAGCAATATTCGTCAATTTTGACGTCACAAAAATATAAAGCAACACACAGCAACAATAGCAAGAGGCGATGTGGATAAACTTTTCATCAGCTCGTTCCAGAACTGCGCTGAGCGATATTGACCAATATCTAGCAATTCAGCAATAAGGACCTACACGAGTACTTCAGTCTATGAACAACACGAAAGAAAACTTGACAAACAAATCTGAAACTTAAAATAGAACATGGAAATATTTGAATTCCAAGCGATTACAACACGAAACTTGACAAATAAATGTGAAATTTAAAAGAAAACTTGACAATTAATTCTCCGAACAAGGACAATTGTTCAGAATTTTTCAAATCAGTGCAAATATAGCAACTACAGTGCGCATCATACTAGCAATGTCTGAAAACATTGCCACATTGCCGAAGAAATATTGCCGCAACTAGCATGATATTGCCCTCTATTGCTTCATTGATCGCTTCACTAGTTTCGGCAATAGTAGTCGGGCAATAATTTGATTGAAAAATTATTAGCAATGCAATTCTTATTTTTAATTTAATTCAATTTATTTATTTATATAATAATTTATATAATTAATGAAATTAATTTAATTTTTTAAAACTTTTTTGATGCAGCCAAGTCTACTACACTTAAAGCTTTGTAAGTTTTTGGATAGTCTCATGCCGTGTTTTCTTTTCTTGGACTATGGCATGAAAACCCTTTCTGATTTTCACAACATTAAAATCCAGTACCTGAGTGGCAAAAAGTCGTTAGTGATTTTACAAATTTTACACTAGACCTGAATAGGTAATTTTTAGTTTTTTAACTGTACCTTGACTAGCTGGCTGAGAACTAATTGCAGAATTTACAATTTGTAAACATTATAATTGGAATAAATGGATGAGGACAAAAGTCTCGCCATTGACAATTTCGCAGTTAAAAATATACTTGAAAAACGAGTTCACTGATGCCCCCCATTACAAGATGAAGACCTGTTGCAGATCATTCTCTAATTAAATTTAGTTCTAGATGTCTCGTTGAATGTGCAAAACACTATTTCCAGGTACAAACTTTAATCCGATCACATAAACCTGATTGTGATTTGATTATATTACAGGTATGGGTATGTAGAGTTTGTAGTAGGAAGAATGACGTCTAACTTGCTTATTTGCTAATGCAGAGCAGATCGTCGAACGAGACCGATCGAGTGCGATTCATTCGTAAATTGAAGAGTCGGCCTAATTTTTCTTCGACCCGCACACTCAGGCCCAATAACGGAAAAAGAAAGTTCCGCAAGAAACTTGGCAAGACCCGAGGAGGAGGACTGAACTCTGGTTACGAAGCAGTTCTTAAAAAGAAAAAAATTCAAGTGATCACTGACTTGGTTCGGATTCGCGCTGCTTGCACTTGAAATTCCGACAAAACAAGTGATTCATTGGCATTCCATACTTGCCGCTCGAAAACGAATCACCACACTTCGTACCACGACGGACGGAGTAGAAGAGGCCACCTTAAAAAAAAAAAACAGAAATACCGAAGAAAGTTCTTCGACCTCAAATGCGAAGATCAAGAAGTGATCATCAGTGCGCTACGATCGTGCGCAAGGTGGCTATCGTTGATCGATCGACATGTCGTCACCAATCGTCGAATTCTCGAAGAAGAGGTACAAGCAACTACATGAACAACGGGTAAGAAAAAATGCAACGAGTACAAGTTCGTTAATTGCAGTTGTGAACGGCGTTTATCTAGGGCCTACAGAAGTGCAACAGGAAATACACGCGTCGCTTAGATTCGCCGCTAGTATAGTTGCAGCGTGTCGCGACTAACTTATAACCTCACATGTGACGTCACTTGTACTATCGGATCGTTCCCGTCTATTCTACCACATGATAAATATGTAGCGCGAATTTTATCTGGCGATAATTTCAAGAGAGAGCACACTATCTAAAAATGTTCTTATCCGGTTTACGCGGCTTGTGTAATCGCGCAACTATATATATATGAAGAAAAAAAAAACCCAACTTTACTTTACGCACCGAACTTTTCGAGACTACGTATCACTGAAAAGAATTGAACACAGTTTTCACTGAGTTTTTCACTAATAAAACTCTGGGTCGCTCGCCGTACAACTTGAAAATCGAGTTCCACACACGTCCTACTATCGTTACTCACTCGTATGAACTAAACTAACTCCAATCCCGACTAGACTCTAGACTGTGGCGAAGAAAGTGAGTTTCTGCTGGGTATATATCGCGTATAGTAGATTCCGTTTTTTTTCCGTTGCACCACCACTTTTTTCACTTCTAAAGTACTCCACTCGTTCCCGAGCTGAACAAAAAACTGACAACGGCTACGAATCCACGGCGGCAAATTTATAAAATAAACTTTGCAACGAAGCGGAGCAACAATTTACACGACCCAAACGAAGCCGGGAGCTACAGAGCTACAGTGGAGAAATCGCAGCGGGCAACACCATTGGGGAGCTTTTATATATACATTTGGTGGAGCGCTTCAAGAATTGTTATCATCGCGTTGAACAAATCGGAAAACGTTGTATTAAAACTGCTATTACAACTACAAGGTATAGGTAAAAAGAGTCTAGCACTTGGATACTAAGCCCCACAAAATATACAAATTGTTCTTACCACGGTAGCGTTGTAGCGTTGCGTTGTGAAGACGCGAAAAATCGCTTAGACCTCCGATTGGACCACGAATAGCATGATCCCCTCCCCATGGTTACGTTTTGGTGATGTCGTGTGACATCACGACAAAGCCAACGAAGCAAATTCGCTGTGTTTCTGGGAGGAGGAGATAAGGAAATGAAGATAAGGTTTACCGGTTCTTATCTCAACATTTTCAGTATTTTCTTCATTAATTACAATTTCATTTAATTAAAAAGTTACTTCATTTTATCAGCTTCATGTACGTTGCACCGCCGAAACTCATCAGCATAAAATCTTTTTTAATGCTATTTTGGAGCAAGGTTGTGCCCTCAGCTAAACTGAGTACATGCGTGGCCGTTTTCT
This sequence comes from Beris chalybata, assembly GCA_949128065.1. Taxonomy (NCBI): domain Eukaryota; kingdom Metazoa; phylum Arthropoda; class Insecta; order Diptera; family Stratiomyidae; genus Beris; species Beris chalybata. The sequence goes on along the minus strand of OX421895.1, from coordinate 3,922,076 downwards.
GTGATAAGCATGCAGTCGGTTTGGGGTCATCATATCGATCATTGCTTGAGGTAGTGCAATTCGAACACCAAACATTAATGGTGACATGACAAACAGAATCTTAAGTACACGCTGCAGTTGTCGGTTGCTCCACATCCCGCTTCTGTTGAACCGATAAGCGATAGTGGAGCTAGAGCGATGCGAAACAGACGCAACGCCACGTTGTCTCCCCAATCTCGGCCCCAACTTCTCTGTAATCACAAACTCAAGAACTTGAGTGTTACGAGTGGGTGCTCTAGATCTAGAAATTAAAGACTTTATTTTCAAACGCTTAGCAATCACAAGAAGTGTTACTTGCGCCAGGCCACTTGCATTGCATCTTCATTGATAGTGTCAGCAACAGGTGGTTATTCACCTCGTATTATTTAAATGCAACTAAAGGTACCAGCATTCTGCAGTACTGTAAACGCACGTAGTATGTCGAATGCACTATTTATTTGCTGATGATTTCCTTTTACATGTGTGTTGCATTTTGCTCGGTACACACGTGAACTTTGATGCGCACCTCGGTGTTAATTGTGTATTTTTGGAGCACGAATAGAGGAGAGGAAGTAAAAGAAGCTCTTGAAATTTAGAGAACCAAATTTAAATTTTTATTGTAAATTGAAATGTAATAGGTACTTAACATTTCATTTGTTTCAGAAATGGGTTTGTAGGCCGTTATATAACAAGTCTTCAAGCAAAGATGTGAAAACCAATCGGATATCTCATCAAACTTATGATATATCTCGAAAGATGTAAAAACTATGGCACATCCTGATGAATATCTAAAAATCCTAACATCAACATTTTAGCGCGATTATAAAGATATGATCATCATATCTAAGAAATATGTAGGAATTTGTGTGTGTGCAACCTCTTTAAACCCTCTTAGAAGTTGAATATCAAAAAATCTTAAAAGTAGTTTTTAGATAAATGTAATGAAAGACCAAGGAAGTCAAAACCAATTCGATGTCTTATCACTCCTAAGAGATATGACGGAATTCGTGAAAACATGTCCAACCCTTTTATACTTTCATAGGGGTTGAATAGGAGAACAAGTTAAAAAAAAGCTGTAGACTATTATAAAACAAGCGATTTTAAAATTTATTCGATATCTAATCAGACCTGACAACTCCTTGACACCGTCTTAGGGGTCGAATTTTAAAAAATTTTGAAAACGTTTTCTTGGCATTTATGTGAAGAATCCGTAGAATAAAAATTAACTCAATATTTTATAAGACGTAAAAGATATGACGATATTCATGAAAATATATGCATTCCATTTTCACTGATAATTTTGAATATTTGAAAAAAAATTTTTTTATCTAAATTACTTCTTGCTTAGATCTACATATCGCCGTTGTATTTGAAAATGTTACTGTGTAAACACATATATTGCCAATGTGTTCTAATTTAATATTGAATTCCAATTTTATGTATAAATCTTTTAAACATTTTTTAACTAAAATCAATTGAATTTCTATGTTACAGTCCTAATCAAGCTACTCTTTAGTACAGAATTACCATTAAATTTATCATCAACAATCTAAATGTAATAATCAATGTATTTTTATATTGGCAATAAATTTGAATTGAATTGAAAATGTTATAAATCCCTTTTTTTCATACATTGAGCTTTTTAAGGTTTTACGTTTGAAATAATTTAAAAATATTGGTATCCGTTAATATAATTCGGGTGATGTTTTATAAACCTGTTAAATTTTATTATACATATTATGCAATAACAATTATTAAAATCGTTAAAGGAAATAAACGATTTATTTAGCTCCAAATGGACTTATACCACTTTTAAAAATAACATATTATAAGAAATGAAAATAAAAGGAAATGAACATTTAAGTCCATATTTTTATTGATATTGACTTAATTAAAATTTACCTTTTAATGTAAAAAATAAAAATTAAAAAAATTACTTTGTTTTTCGTTCGGTGGACTTACACCACTTTAAAAAAAAAATGGTTTATATACGAGTACTCTCAAAGTTTCATATATTTAATATTGTTTTTATTGCATTTTCTCATTTGTTAAAAAAATCGGTAATGTAAGTTGATTTGATCGATAATAAAAAATTGGTAAAATGTAAGCCCATTTTTCAGCTTAAATTCATCCTGAGCAGATATTATTTACTTTTAAAAAAAATACGTACCTACAAACAACTTAAATGTCCTAACGAGAAGTAAATTTTTTTTTTTTTAAATCAATTTCAATTTACATTACATTGAAATTAACAATAGAAGTAAAATACCGTTCCGATCATTGAACATAATCAATCGATTGAATTGAACTAAAAATAGTATACACCTACGAGGTGAACAATTTTTGCACTTTTGCCATATTAACCAACCTTTAGTTAACTTTAATCATTCGGCTAATGCGGTAGTATTTCCATCTTGAATAGTAACAAAATATTTATTTTCGTTTTCGATGAACTCAAGATAAATCTTAATCCGAATTTTAATTTTTTAGTTGTGGAATTGAAATAATAATTGTTACAATGAGTTTAAAAAACATTACCAAAACGAAAGTAAAGAGCTCAATTTATATAGTGGAGGACGCCTACAGTAATTTCCAGGGATTCGTTAATTATGCGTTTCGAATTGAACCCGAATTGGAGAAACGATATCATGAAGAGTTTAATGGAGACATCAGGTGGTAAGTAATGTTAATGTTAGATTAGATTAAATTTCATCGGAGGCGGAGGGATTCCTCCAAGCACCGCAACCAGTGGTGTATTGTGCTATACCTCATAGATCTTTTTTTTTTAGTTTCAACCTAGAGGTTCTCACTCAGCTTTATTTCTCTTAGAAATTTATTAAGTTGGTGTAAGTCTATTTTTGCTTTGGTACTATGGTCCACAAAGTGTTCTCCGAGACACTTGTGGAGCTGAGTTGCCTGCCTCACTATGTTAATGTTAATGTGTCTTATATAAAAAAAACTATAAAGAGAATAATAAGGAAAAAATAGTAGCTACTGTATTAATAAAATATTTGGATGTTTGCCATTCCACGAGAGAAGAAACTTGAAGTCAGGATAGGCTCTGCACACGGCTACTACTATTCTATTCATCTGCATTTATATGTCTACTTTGTTGTTTTTTGTATGAGATCTCCAACTAGATCTTTTTATTCTGTTCTAGGGTGCCCCAAAGGGCACAATGCTCTCTTCTTGTCCCCAATCTAAAGTGAGGACAAAAAGAGAGCCTTGAGAACGTCCTGAATTCAACCAACCTATCGTTGTACTATGAAATGAGAAAAAATATGGACGATTCCCAATCAAAATTTGATAAACTATTTTTACCATTTAGATTAATTCATCACATTTCGCGATATCCCAAAACTGCAACTCCTCACAGTCAAAGTTTTACCCCCCCTGAAAAATGATCTATGAGCGCCTTTGCTCCTGTGGTGCACAAATATTATTCACCTTTTAAGCTCCTCCCCACAAAATGTTGTACGTACGCGACTGCAAGGCTTCCTTTTGCTTTGTTTAAGAAATGTATTACCAAATTTTTTTTTTAGAAAAACATAGATTTTATAACATTCAAACAATAAAAAAAATTAAAATTGTTGCCTGTCCATATTTCACAAATTTCGTTATATTATCTTTTAGGCTTGTCGAGTTATAAAATTAACTTTACTTCTGCGGGCTCTTATACGTAATAAATGCGCCTAGGAAAGAAAGCCTTTCCAAATTCTTTGATAATCAACCTCTAAGAGGGTGTAAGCTGGCTGTGTATGTCTTCACGAATTCCGATATATTTCTTAGGTCTGATGAGCTATCGAACTCGCTTTTACTTCTACAGGTCTCAGATGTAATCGGGAAAACGATTTTAATCATTTTTCGATATTCAACCCCCTAGGGGTGTAAGGTACTGTCACGAATTCCGACCAATCTCTTTGGTTAAGTGAGATCGAATTCGCTTTTACTTCTAGGGGCTTTATATCTAATAATAATAATAATAATATCTATTCATTCATTATTTCGAGTGTAAACTTATGTTATTAACAACCAGAGATTAGATAATAGTCTTTACATCTTTGCTTTGCTTAGTATTTTCTTAAATAGAAGTATTCCGAATTCATTTGAAATTGGTATAACATTGTGATAGGAAAATTCAAACAAAAACCTGGGCTTTGTATCTATCTAATGATCAAAATTTTCCGATCCAACACCTATATTATCCTGTGTGTCTTTTTGAAATTAAGAAAAACATCTGCTTAGAGTATTTTATTTATTTATTTTTTTGGTAGAAGTCCGAAACGTGTTTTATGCCTGTTTAATTTATTGTGGACAATGCGCGTTTTCTTTGCCACAGTTTTTCTTTATAATTTTTCTGTTTATGTTTTTTTGTATATTATAAACAATTCACAATTGTCTACAAAACACCGTAAGAAATCACTTTTTTGTTCAAATCACAATTGTTAATTCTATTTGGTTTTTAAGATAATATTACAAAAACAGATTTTAATTAACTTTTCTATTAACGAGTGTTTTTTAGGAATAAACTACAGAACCAAGTGGACGAAATGTTCCTTCCACTCAGAAGATCACAGTTAATAACTTTAAATTTGAAGAACGGCAAAAAAACTTGAAGGACTTCTTAGTTAGCTGTAAGTGACTAGACGAATAGCTAGTGATAACTGATTTTTTTTTTCAAATTTCTAGATGTGACAATACATTATGCATCGAAAATTAGTGACTTTACCTGTTGTGGGAGTCAAGATGTCACAAGACTAAATTAAAGACTTTATTATTTTAGAATATCTAATAATGTAATAGGATACCAAGCATATTTCATTTGCAATTATGTGCATTGAAATCTGCTTGTTTCCCGTACTTAATGGTATTGTATCGTATGTCCGATACCATGGAATTTATTTTAGTTTTCAGGTAAATTCGCTGATTAGTGAGAACCGTTGAGATTCGTTATCTTAATACTCTAAACTGGGTGCAGTTTGTGGGATGTTAGATTGCAATAGGTTATTCTGGTGGAATATAATCAGCGATTTTACTTCAGGCTACATGGGGTTGTAAACAACAAAAGTGAATCTAAACAGTACTGATATGCGGTGTAGGTTACTATGTGATTGACAACCTAAAAAACAACCAGGAGGCTGTTTGATACGTTATTTTTTTAGGTTATCAGGCGAGCAGTAACCTACTCGTATTGTAGCATAAAACGTGTTCCGGACTTGTACCAAAAAATAATAAAGTTACGGCCAGACTACTGGCAGTTTTTTTCGAATTACCTTTCATTTGACCTAGCCGTCGTTGTAGCTCGATCTTGTAAAATTTACTGCAAAATACAGATTTTTACTACTGTGTCCCTAAAAATTCTTTGACCAAGGTAATTTTTCTTAGAAAACCTCATTACAGTGCAATCCGGTTATAACGTACCTTGAGAGAACCACAAAAGTGGAAAGTTATAACCAACATAAGAACCTTTCACATTTGTGCATGGGGATTGAAAAAAGGTACACTCTAAGAAAAATGTACTATTATTATAGTAGGCAATAGGTTACCTATTAACTTTATAACCGAAAGTACGTTATAAAAGTGCATTTTATAAGCGAGTTGTATTTAAAATGTCAGTTACAAATTAACGAGGTTTATGTTTTTACTATTATTATTATTATTATATTTTAATAAAAGGCATATAAATACGCAGTTATTCTTAAGCACTAATTACAAAGACCATCAGCTTAATTATTATTTTTTTAATACATACAATTGGGTTGAACGTGAGTTGACATTAATCTTAATTGTGTTTAATTAGCTGGGCATATTTATTCAAAAGGTATAAGCATCAATAAATGCATTGTGAGTCAACCTATAGAAAAACCTGTTAATTTTTTTTCTTATTTATGTGACGTTTCGAAGTGCAGCTTGAACTGCAGTTTAATAAGTGACCCAACGATAGTTCATTTCTCATTTCATTCTGTTCATTCAACATGGCCGTTCTTCCGCTTCGGAATACAAATGAACTAATGCTTTATTGGTTGTTGTCTTTGCAATTCGGATCTCGAAACTATATAAAATGGAGCTAGTGAATTTAATTTTTTTGCAGTAGGATTGTTTTAATTAAACAAATTAAATAAACTACATAACATTTGAACTCTACAGGATGCGAGTCCAAGAATTATATCAGATTACCCATTAAAAGCTTGGCGGTTTGTGTCTCCGATACTTGAATCAGCTGATAGCTGTCAAAAAGCTTCTCTCCGACAACAACAAAGGCCCAGCTCGATGCTATTCTCTTGGTGCATAACCCGATTTCCCGCGGGGTCTCAATTTTCAATTCTCGAAGTGTTTTAATGCGCATGAAAAGTACAAATCTCCTCCTTTTGACAGCACTCGTCATTCTTACAGTGTATTCCCTAGCTAAAAGTTGTGCGGGACGAGTCTTGACCAATTTATTAGTCGCGCAATTTAACCATCTTGAAAATCGAAAAAGAAAAGAAAAACCACGAATTTAATATTTGCTCGGCCGTAATCGTGTTAACTTGGTGTAGAATTAACGTAAAATTCTATCGGCTATCGTTAGGGGTGCGGTTCCAAACGAAGCGACGACCAATCGTAACAACTAAAAAAGAAAAAAACTATTTTTGGGATTTAATTATCGATTTTGTGCAAGGAGTACTCTTTGCTGCCGCTCCACTTTTCAACCCACCCTAGACCGAAAACCAGGTAAGTCCTTCGGCTCAGAAGGGATAATTTAAATATTCCCCCCGCTCATATTAAAATGCTTTACGCCGAGTTATCTTTCTCGGTTTTCATTGATTTGCACTTGCCCGGAAGTTTTTCATTGTAGTTTGGAGAGTTGAAAGTTGAACGCTAATTAGTACATCCCCCCACACGGAACCCCTCCCTGGCTGCATTCGGATTTTTTTAGCCGACTCGAAATTGCTTAGTTTTTTTTTGTTTTAAGTAGTTACTAACTTTGGGTGGTGGAGGATTTTCGGTACTTTTAATGTAGACCATCATTTATTGCCATTTCCCATTCAGCAAATTTTCTGCGCTTACGATTTTCATTTCGCCTGAGTACTAGAGGTTGCAGTTTAGTTTACTGCATTTCATTCGTTTTTGTGTTTCTTTTATCGATTTTTCCTTGCCTTCGTGAACATGAAGTCTAAAATTTCGCCAGATCTTTGTTCTATTTAGTGTTGTTTTTTTCTTGTTCTCAAGACAATTCATTCATTTCCTTACAAAAGGATTTGATTGTACCCTTTGCCGAAACTCGTTGACGGGTTTTTGGGTGACTCAAAATTCTCTACTCTACCGACCTCGTCGTTTTAGAAGGAAAGTTCGTGATTGAAAAATGAGGTGAAGCGACAACAACAATGTCTTCAACCCTTAGAAGTCGTTACGTCACCACTCAAGAGGATAACTTAGTTAGGTTGGAATCCTTGATGGATATTAGGTCATTGGTAGTGTGTGGAAGGAGTTATGCAAAGAACTAGTGACCGACAGACGAGATGTAGTATGTTACGTAAAGCATGAGTCCTACCACACTGGCCACTATTTGACCAATCAGCCTGTAACCCCATTTAGGAATAAACCGCGTTAGGGTTTTTGCTTTTGCATAGTACTCGTACAATCACCGAAGACTGCAAACAGGCGAAGTTCTTGTTAAATAGAAGTGTGCAAAATGAGAAACAAAGCGATAAATAAGGTGCTTATATTTTATTGATGTGCTCGTATAAGTGCGTATTCCCAGACGTCGGACAAAAACCAGATAGCGTGTTATCAAATGAAAGGCCCTTAACAGATCCGGCCTGATAGGCGCAGAAGTAAATCCGCTTAACTCGTCTAATTCGTATCTGGCCTAACGATGTGTAATGAAATTGAATTTTATATTTAAAAATGCACCGATTTATAGTCCCTTCTTCCGGTTGGCAAATATCAGTGCCTGCTGCAATTTCTGTACCCGTCAGCTACATCGCGACTGAAACGTGAGCCTGTCGATAACGTTCTACTTATGGGCGAGAGATATTCATGTCTTTATTTATGTTTGTTCAAACCTTTATTACCATTATAACATTTTCGTTTATCGCAGAGTTCGATTTAATAGAACCTCTTTAGCTTAACTTAGTTTCTACTTTCGGAATTTGGGTGAAAAAATTGATGGAAGAGAAAGAAAACGGTGTACAGTGCAACCAGGTTATAACATACCTTGAGCGGACCACAAAAGTTAAACATATAACCATAGAGATACTGGAGATGACAAGCAGCGATTAAGTTGAAGGCGGACGTCGTCGCATTCACTTACACGCAAAATAACAACAAATTGATATAAGGCTCCTGTTTTGTCTCACTCACTCATACGCTAAAACAATAACAATTTGATATAATGAACCTGTTTTGTCTCACTTTTCACAATGTTTTTGGCTTGAAAGCGCTTTATACAAAACCGGTAGCTTGTCGTCTCTCACTAGCTCTTTGGTTATAACCAACATAAGAACCTTTCACATTTGTGAAAAAAGGTACGTTACAACGTTTATAAAAGTGCACTTTACAAGCAGGTTATACTGTACTAACATTTTGGGTGCACCTTGTTTTATTTGGAAGTCCGAGACGTATTTCAACTGCTTTATGCTTGAGTCAGATACAAGGTAGAATGAGGCAGCACGGCGCAGTTTGACGCCTGCAATAATGCAGCAAGTTATATAACTATTCACTATCTGCGTCCGTTTGAGTTTCCCTCCTGCACGCACTGCGCATCACCGTTAACTGACCCACATATCCTAACTCAGTGTCCTTCTACTCTTTCCTTCTTTAAACACGATGTCCCTCCATTGACAGAACTCCTTGATCCTTCCCAACACTCTTAATTCTTCCCTTTTCCAACTCCTAAACAACCTAAACCTTCTTAAACAAATATAAAACATACCTTTTTTCTATATCATGTCCCAAATTAACTGTTGTATAAACTCATTCATCCTCGATTAATTGTAAAAATGTATAATGTATAAACGCCATATGGGCTTCTAAATCTCGTGTGCGACTAGCCTAGGCTCTCCCAAATTCTTTTGGCAGTAGTCCGACATAATAAATAAATAAAAAAAAAAAAACTTCAAATTGTCCAAAAAGCGTTCGTATTCGTGCATACGAAACGGCGAACAACTAAAAACGATTTTTAAGCTAATTTTAATTCAGCCCGGTCATACCAAGTAACAATTCGATGGTTTAAAGATAAAAAAGTCACTTGTCGATTTTGAGGTTAACTACGGGCTACGGAAAGTTCAGAGTTGACGAACATTTTTGGATGGCTACGTAAAGCTACGTTCGTTCTGACTACCACAAAAGAAATACACCGCGCTCAACTTTTTGAGAGCTTGTCTGTTTCGGATTGCGTTGCCGTTGTGACTTGAGGGTTAAGATAAATCATCATCATCAATGGCGCGACAGACCAAATCGGGCCAGAATTTGCAGGACATGTACATTGTTTGAAGTTATCTCGATTCAGCACCCACGTTCTCCAATCTCCCAGCAGTTGAAAGCATGGATTTTATTGATGGCATTATGTACAAATATGTATGTATTGCTACACGTTTTCAAGAAATAAATTGAAAACTTCTTCTGGGAATTCTAGAAACATTTCAATTCTATCAAGATAATGATTCTAAACATACGGAACATATCGTTCGAGAATTCCTACATTACAAGTGTCCCAAAGTGGAAAAACCCGACCACCATATTTCCATCTTCCATTAATCTACTCCCAAATGAGCATCTTTGGGAGCAGCTTGATGAAAGAAGCAGGATGCACCCAATTAGAAGAACACCGGGATTGAAAAGGGTTCTATAAGATCAATGGACAGAAATCTTCGATTCAGCTAAACTTGTAGAGTCGATGCGAAATAGATGCAAGGCGGTCCTGAATAAAAAAATAAGATCCCACCAAATATTAATTAAGCAGTTTAAATTAAAAAGAATAAAAAAAAATGTTTGACCCAATAATTAAGTGACGTTAGATTTCATTTATTTGAATTGTTTTCATTTATTTCATATACTTGTGTAATATATATTTAAAAAAAAAACACTTATTTCCATGAGTATATAGTAAAGACAATAACAAATAATTTTTTTTTTATATTTACTCAACGTTTCAGTCATAACTTTGTTCCAAACATTGTTTTTGGTCTTGACCCAATAATTATGCGAGTAATTGTATGTTGAGGTACGCTAATCCTTTTTTTTTGATATATATAAACCGGGGGGGGGGGGGGGGGGTCTACTGTCCTGGTCGGCGTAAAGAATGTCCGTCGCTTGCACGGCCTGCGGTTCCCAAGATTACAGTCAGTTTATTCAAAACAAAAATTTTAAAAAGATTCTAAAAATGGAAAGTATGATGCCCTTCGCTACGTAGGGACTTAAAAAAAAAAAAATTCACAAAATGGCGCCCGATTGAACTTTATTTTCACTTTTAACCTCAATTATCGACCTTTCTGGCTTGAAAAAAAAAGTTATAAAAAAAATCCTACGTAGCGTAGAAAACCTCGCCAAAAATAATGTGTGAAATTTTGGAAGCAATCGGTTGAGCCGTTTTCCGAAGATTTTGGGGACCGTCTTTGAATAATATGTTTCGAGATAATCGTGTTTGAATGACGCTCTATATGGAGTATTTACGAAGGGCTCATTCCGGTTAATTGCCCATAACTTTCACAATTATTGGAATTTCAAAATGAAATTTACAGACAAGATTCTTAAGACCACATACTTTAAAAGAAGCGAAAAAAAATTTTTGGAAAAAAAGTATTTGTTGGATGTTTCCCCTTAAAGTACGTTTAATAATACCAAAACCTATCATTTGCCGCAATTTTAAACGTGAGGAGTGGAAGGCTCATTTATGCAATAGTTAATTAATTTATGTCTCATTACCCATTAGTTCTTTTTATCCGAGTTCTAATAATGTTATACTTCACTTGTATAATCAAAAAAAACAAAATAACATAAAGACTAGTTCCATAAATTGTTTGGCACGTAAATTGCTGGCACTTAAGTCCTGTATCACTTTCAAATTACGCTCCGAAAATGCGTAGAAAAATTTTCAGACTTTTTCTCGGAAAAGCTTTGTATTGAAGCGTTTTTCTTTTACATTTCGCACGTATTTTATATCAAACGCAAAAAGGATACTCGAGATAGAACTTGTCTACTGCATGCCATTGCTAAGCTTTCACGATTTTTCTACTCTGGTACGTGTATCTGCTTTGATATACACACCCGAGAGTTGTTCGGAAATTGCGTGCTTTCGGCGAACATCCTTAGCGTCTATTCCGGCCGGGACGATTCCTGGCCTCGCCCTTCTGATTAGTCCTCTTTGCTACGGTTGTGTATGTTATATAAGGATATTTGTTCTATTAATATGACTATTGTCTGAAAGTATTCTCGCCCGAACATTCGCTTGACATCACTTCTTACTTTCAGAAGTTCAAGGACGAATATCGCGTTCGACTTTACCGGAGCCGGATCAAGTGTATTTTTGTCCTTAATACGCAATTAAAGTGACTGTTATTGATAGTCGAAGTTTATTTACGAACGTTATTTTCAACAAAAAAAATATATTTAACGTGTCAATATTCACGTGGTCAACAACATTCGAAATTTTTCGATTGTAATTAAGTCGTTTTTCAAAAAGAGTAAGGGAAAATTTATTGCGCATTTTATTTTTCGGTAAATATAAGTATAGATCTTCATTATGGAGGCACCCCTTTTATTGGTAAACTGTTTGATTATGGAATTCTGTTCATAAGAAATAAATGTGAGAAAAGGTTTTGAGAAAATTATCGGGAATGATAAATAATAAGTTTATTATTGAAAGTGCGTGTTATCATAAAATGTCTCCTTGTGTCGATGAGGACATGGTGCGTAGTTTAGTTATAGGCATAATTTTGGTAGACGAGAGACTATCGTTTTGTTTGAATTTATTGAAATAGTGTTTAATACTTTTTCGTCCTTTGTTAGACTCAAAATTTGGTTCTGTTTAACTTTTCTTAGATAAAAATGTAATAGTCAACTGCATTTAGCATTTCGGAAGGGGCAACTCATTTAATTAAACTCTCAAAAGTCCCCTAGTGGATGTGGAAACATAAAATTTTGGCATAGCGAAATTTAATTAATTTATAATCGAATTTAATGAAGAAGACCCACACCTACAACCATTAATACTTTTTTTTAAACAATAGTATTATAAAAGGACCTGTTTCGCACCTATTTGGTGTATGAATTGGACTCGTATCCAGTGTCACTCTTTGACGACGCTTGAATACTAAACCAATTGAAGACTCGCTAAAAAAGGAGCCGATAGACACAATTCTGAGATTGACGACCCAACGAGAAGGAGTAAACGCTGAAGGAGAAAACATTGCAGCCAACCTCAAAGGTGGTGTGTGGAATAGAGTCTGTAGTTAGATAATCCAAAATATCACAAGAGTTTAATGCAAGATTTTGAAAATAGGCAAGTGCTTATGATGTACGATCTAATACATTGTTTTGTTAGGTCTATTGTCTTGCCAAAAATTATGCTTAGTTTCCACAAGGGACTTTTAAGATATCACTATACAGTGAAACCCGCTTATAAAGTGCACTTTTATAACGTACTTTCGGTTATACCATACCTTTTTTCAATGTTGTTGGTTATAACGTACTAGCGGTTATAACGTTCTACTTTTGTGGTCCTCTCAAGGTACGTTATAACCGGGTTGCACTGTATACCAGAAAACCCATCATTGGTTTTTGTACGAATTACAGTAAAGTTTTAAAAACAATTTAATTTTCAATAATTTTGTAATTATTAAACCAGAAAATTATTTTAGTATTGTTGTTACTTTTATTTTCAGAGTTATCTTATTTTGGTGTTATTAGAGTTTTGTTTTAATTAGATATTAATATGTACGTAATAATAAATAAGTTATGGTCCATTTTAACTGGCAATTGGTTGATATTACATCTAATTTATTTTTTATTGAAAAAAGTGTACAAGTCCTCTTCATGTAAAATATAGATGTTCGCAAGGGTGGTATAGCCCCTTAAGCCGGCTACAGACTTATCGCGATTCGCCTATTTCGCGTCATTCGCGTCGTGTATAATTTGTAGAGGTTTTTCGTGGGTTTCTCGCGTTTCGTGAGTTTTCTCAATTGGAGGCGGTTTTTTGACGATATCATCAAAAGGTTTTTCTTGACGAGACAGTGACGAAAAATGTGCGAGACGATTTTTTCTTGACTTTCTCGCGAGTTTCATGTGTTTCGTGAAACAAGACGAAAAAATCGCGAAATGTGGAAACCCGAAACGCAGGAGAAGTATGTAGCCAGCCGGCTTAAGGGGGAGTATGATAACTTGTGAAACCTAAAACTATTTTATTGTCTTAATGAAATGTAGCTATGTCCTGTATCGATTTCACCGAGGTCATCGAGGGAATATGCGCCGAGGTTCCGTCATCTCGTTCTCGATAGAGCCGAATATTCGCATATGACGTGGAAGATTGACTCTTCCCCTTCTGGGTCACCGCAGCTACGACAAGGATCATTTGCCTCGGCACCCAGTCGTCTAGCATATCTACTAATACCGCAGTGCCCTGTGAGCACGCCGATTAGTGTGCTAGCATCTTTCCTACTCAGGCTCAGGATATACCTACTTTTCCCGTGATCATATTAAGGCCAAAGAGTTCTTGATATTGAGCATGTATTTAGGTTTGACCATCTATTGCCAGCCCACTGTAAGCATAGTGAGGCGATAGACTGTTTTATGGATCCGATGGGAACGGCAACGTACTGTTCTCCCACTAGAGAGCTTAGGCTGGAGCCTGCTCGACCGAGTTCATCAGCTAACTCGTTCCCCTGGGTTTCCACAGTGTCACTCAGAATAGGGTGTTACTGTGTCGATGGCGTTAAGAACTCCGCGACATCGTCTAACTAGTTTGGATAGTGTTATGAACAAACTAAGGGCTTTGATAGATAAAAACAAAATAACTAAAATGAAAATAAAATAACTAAAATTTGCATTCAGTTCGGAATGGGTAAAAAAATGAACTTGGTAATAAACTTTCCCATTATTTACTACTATTTACTATTTAATTACTTGGACATCAATGTTATAGATCAGTTTTTGATCTGCAGTTCTGTTGTAAAATTATCGATAAAGTTCGTTCATACTTAATGGGTTGTACAGAGTTACAGTTACTACGAAATGTTTGCGGATGGCTTGCAGATAATATTCTTTCTCTGTCGCATACATACCTAATTTCTATTTCCATCTCGGTCTCATTCATATCTGTATGATTGTTTGCGTCAAATAGGATCTTTTGTATTTAGGTTGACATAAATCTGGAATAGTTCAATTTTAATTTGACCTAATAGTTTAACGTACTCCAGAAATTATACAATTGTCTCAACTATTCTATTCTTCGTATGGCATTTTCTTAAAACTAGTGCAGTCTGCAGTATCAGTACGTTCCATTGCACTAATTAACTATTTGATGCTGTTCAGCTTCAGCGGGTAGATATAAAGATATGAATTGAGTCACTTGTTGATAATTATTCTGCCCACGTTTCTTTCACGCTATTTCATCATTGAGGTGTTAATTAAATTAAGATTAAGAAAAAACGCAACGAAGTCATAAAAAGTCGAAGAGTCAAAGATGGGATACTTTACAATTCAAGGAAGAATCCCCTGGGTAAAGTGTTTTAAGCCGCAACCAAGCCTCGAAGGAACGCACTAGCCAGTGTGACCTAATTTCAGCGTCCGTCATAAAAAATTCATAGAGCTGTCCAATTTCACTTAATTTGTGTTGTGTAGGTTCATACACCTACGCATCATCGCCTAGTAACAAAATTTATGCCTCGGCAAAAATCGATTCTTAGGCTATTTTTTTTCGAAAGAATAAAAATGCGGTAAAATTTGTAAGTAGCCCTTCCATATCCTGGATAATACCCTTCATCACCTGCCAATGTACAATTAAAGTGTTACTGTTTTTTTTTGCATTACGGCATAATCAAATTGACTTTCCTGTTGACGCGCGGCGTGTACGTCTAGCTTATAAGAGCGTATTAAATACTTTAGATATGCTAATAAAGTTGGCATCTCGCTTGCGCTGGTTTAACTCACAGTAAAAAATTTATAAGCTGCAGTATGTGGACTGTAGTGAGGTAGTAAGATTCTGCGTAATGCTACCTTTTGCTACTGGCTATTTAATTTTTTCTTCATTGGATGAAATGAAGACAGACGTCGGCAGTATTTTTGCGAGTTTCTTTATTACGGAAGTGATGTTATGAAGACTTACATTGCTATAAGGCTTAAAATATACGCCTATTTCTTACAATACATTAGAAGAAGCTAATTTTTTTTGAATTGTTTTAATAGCTTGTCGTTGACCATGCGGCTTAGACGCATTAAACTGATTAGCAATAGAGTGTTATATTAATCAAAGATACTGTCTTATCACCTATCATTGTCGCCTGTAAATTGATATATCTTTCAATACAAGGTGTTCGAAGATGTAATTTCGTTTTAGAATAACTATTTAGGTAAAGCGCTTTTAACAGTTGCCATTTAACAATTTCATCATTAAATTGTTCAAGGAATCCATTAGCTCTTATTATTTTTGAGTGTACTCTTAGAGCTTTGCTTTATGGAAGAAATGGGGTAATCAGATCAGATAATTATAGTCCTTACAGTAGAGTGAGTAGACCTATGGGTACTGAAGCCATTTTTATACGGTAACACAGAGTGGACCGTATTATAATAATAATTGTAATTTTCAACTATTCTTAATAATAATCAAATCAGAGACGCAGCATAGAAGTCTCCAATTTGAATGCATTTATAATATAATTTTTTTTGGACGCCTGTGTTAAGGTTCACTTTTACAGCGGTGTTTATTAAAGACAACAGTATTTTTACAACAGTTCATTTTAGTGATGTAGGTACTTCACAGCTCGTCATTCACTTGAAAGAGTTAGTTCAGTGAAGTACTTCAGTTGAACTGTTCCCTTACTCTATTCTCTTCTCGAACCAGTCGTTCAGTAGTCACATGATACTGAATGCTGTTACTTTGTGACAAATTAAGTTGTGTCTTCGCAGTGTTTGTTTCTGAGCCCATATCTAGTGTATATACCTTTATAGATTTTCATATTGAAAGTAGTAGTAGTATATTTTGTTAGGCATCTTTTCCTTGATTGGGTCATGAGTTTTGAGTTTGTATTCATTGATCTTCAACCAAACTTCTTTACCGACTGACTGCAGTTTCAGAAACTCTCTCTTCAAACCTTTATTCATTCTGTATTAAGTTTCCGCATTCATTTCATGCTAAGAAATGCTTTCAGTGTATCGTGCAAAACTTTCCAAAATTACTTACATACTACTGAAATCATTATCACCTCCTAACAAAATAGCATTACGATTTTTTCATCAACTAATCAAAAGCATTTCCGTTTTCTGGCTTCTACTAACTTTAGCACTAATTTTATGCTGTGTGTGAAATTGAAAAAAAAACTATTGTATTACTGAAATTTATTTATTTTTTATTTTCTTCTTTTTTCGATTATTTTACGTTGACATTTTGTTGTTGCCTACTTGTGCCCTCCACACTACAACCACCATCACCAAAAAAAAAATGGCCTCTACTACCACCACCACACCACTATCAAATCACTTCACAAATGAAAAAAAAAAATTGAAACTGGCTATTTTCATTAAACTTTTACAATGTTTATAATTTTTTACTATTGTACAATGGCCATCTCAATTAAAAATGCAACTGTGTTACGCTCGCTTAAAAACGCTTAACTAAAAACCAACAAAAAAAAAAAAGATTTGTTTTTTGGTTTGTTGGGTTTTAAACCATCAACCAGACACACATACACAAACAAATAAGAAGTGAATAATGCCCCAGGTGGAGGGCGGCTATGTATCGCTGGTCAATGGGACCCAAAGCGTTTACAATGCAACAACAGAACCAACCGGACCACAGTCGGTCTTCGAAAGTGTTAAACGAGCGTTTGGCCAGGTCGTTGGTAGCAACGGCCCTCAGGATGTAGCCTTATTGCCCACAAAAGGCTCACAACCAGTCATTGTTGGATCAAGGTAAGCCAGTTAATTTTTATTTTTATTTTTTTGTTGATTTTTAAAAGTTTCTAGTGTTATTTTCATTTTAAATTTAATTTTTGATGTAATTTTGCTTGAGTTGTCCTTGCGTTCTCATCTATCAAAAGTTATTGCTTTTCAATCGGGGTATAAATAAATTAATGCCGCACAAAAATTTCAAATTTATGTCTGTTTTTGTACGATTTTGTTTTACAAAGATTTTAAGATCCTTTTTGAGATTTTTTTTAATATTAAAAAAATTTGCTACCCAAAAATTTAGTATCTTCTCGTTTTAGAACAAGTAAACTCAATAGAAGCAATGAATGTAGGCTTGGTGTCGCTTATGTTAAATATCTTAAATTATAAAAACGAGAACTTCTTAATTATTTTACGTTCAAGAATTTATAATAAAAGGAAGACTTCACATTTTATACAACGTAGAAGACTTCTATATAATTTGAATTATATTCAAGAATTATATAATTAAAAGAAGACTTCGCCTTTTTACAACGTAGAAGACTACTATACGATTTATAGTGTTTTCAAGAATTTTATAATAAAAAGAAGACTTCGTCATTTGTGTAACAGCGAAGACTTCTACAGCACAACTTTGAACGGTATAATATTATCCGAAAGCGGGATCCCAAGAATAGGGTCGCTCTCAAGCTCTCTCACTAAGTCAATGGAGACTGTTTTCTTTGCGACAAATAAATTCAGAGACTCGAACCATATCTGAATAACTAGTAGGACCATTTATGTGTACATACCGGCGTTTGAAAGCTGCTACACTCTTCTTCCCAGTAATACCAATATACCATGTTAGAAGGCACTACGTCATGAGCCAGGCTATTTTTGTACATACAGGTGTCAAGGTGAAAGATTTAGAGAACCAGCAGACTAGAGATTTAAAGTCGCCCGATAGTTTAGTTGAATGCCTAATGGCTATGAAGCTATATGGAAGGGCGCACACTGAGACTAAGCAATCGTCCAAACTAAACAGTTTAACAGGCAGGACAGATCCCTTTCGATCGATGTGCGACTAAACATTGGCCTTGGCCTCTATATACACGGCTGCTTATCTAGATGAGAGCACGGCTTTCTCTAGTATCAATTGGCTGTAATATTCGGCCGGTAGTTGATTAATGTGCGGATGAACAACGACTAAACAGTTTAGTCGGACAGGTAAGAGTGTGCGTGGCTCGATGTGACTAAAAAGTTGCCCGACTGTTTAGTCTCAAGTATGCGCTAGGCCTTAAGATCACCTCAAGTTCTGCAGTAGGGCAGAGTGGTTCGTATTGCTCCAGTGATCATTGTACAGGTAAGTCTTTGGCTGAGCTGGGTCTGTTCAGTTATCTATACGATTTTGTGTCTCGATAAAGATGACGCATATGTGAACGCTGGTCTAGAGATGGGTGGTTCATGAGTGAAGTAACTCACTCCTTGTGGTGAACTGTAGCCACGTGACACAGCTTGAAAAGAACTACTTCTTTCATGAGTGAGGACCTTTTTTTTTTTTGGTCATCACATTTCCTCCGAAGTTGAAAAGAAGTAGTTCCTTCCTTCCTGAGGACCTTTTTATTTTTTTTAAGTCCTCATATTCACTACGAAGTTGAAAAGAACTCCTTTGTGAGTGACGATTTTTTTTTTTTTAGGTCCTGACATTCAATCCGAACTTGAAAAGAACTACTTTTTTTGTGAGTAGTGAGGACCTTTTTTTAGGTCATTCACTCTGAACTTGAAAAGAACTAGTTCCTTCGCCGGGTAACTCAAAAGGAACTCGAACTAATTCACTGAACTAGTTCATTTCAGTGAGTGAGTCAGAGTTCACTCACTCACTAAAAGGAACTGCTTTGCTCATCTCTACACTGGTCTGACTATTGCCGTACACATCCAGTGAGAGATGTTGGATTTAGACTCCAAGTCTTACCAAGAAGACTTTTACAGGTCCAAAAAGAGATCCTGGCTTCAGCAGTAGTGCATTCTAGTTCCAGATAGTTGACCTCACTGGAAAACTGGATCCTTTCACCAGAACGCATTAGACTTGTGAGTTTCCTCCGGTTGTTCTTTTTCGTGAAAGCACCTGTAGTCGTCTCGTCTAGTATATTGAGTTACAGTTTCAAATATCAACTTAATCCGACATTATTGTGAGTAATCATTTCAGCAAATTCAGCACGTATTTGACCTTGCCATTGCCAATTATCGTTAGTTCTGAGAGAGAACTTAAACGTGAAATATTAGTTCATATTACATACGATATTCCTTTTTTTCACCGCTAAATTTTTCACGCTGAATTTCACCTGTTAAATGAAATCTGTGTACGTAGACTTGTCTTGGACTTAGCGTGAATGCCAGAGAAAATAGCATTACGTGACAAGGGGTGAGATACCGCCTGGTTCAGTCTAGAGAACTGTTTATGAGTCTACAACCCCTGGTTTAAAAAAAGAAGATATTAAACGGGAGCAGTGTCACAAAAATATGCTTCTACAGGGGCATTCCTACGTCCTAGAAGGGGTCATATAAAAACTGAAAGAGCTAAAAACAAGGACGCCGTAAAAGAACACATATGTTACACGTTATTAAATTAAATTCACGTGAGGCATGCTAAGAAGTCATTAATCACAGCGATTGAATATAAGTTTCTTATTACCAATTACAAGATCTTGGTATCGATCAGATAATTAAAAAAATAAAACAACCCTCGAAAAAGTCGGTTTAAAGCAGTGGGAGCCCGAATTACGGGGCTATGAAAGTTTCAGGGCAACGATAGGCTCCACAAATAAAGCTCGCGGGCTCCTCGAATTTCATTTGAAACAATAAAAATCAATAATACGAACGGAATTTGTCCAGTCGACTTCTACAAGTTTTTCCCGGCAGTTATATGAAACGAAAATTTCCTCAACATTTTAGTTAAGCTTACGTGGTAATCACGCGAAGTTTAGAATTTTTTGTGGCGCTAAATTTTTTTTTTTTGTTATCGGAGTGTGGTGAAATCTTGTTAAGTTTTAACGTTTTATTGGATGAAGTAATATAATGCGGTTTCCAAAGCGGTTGTATTTCACGTAAGTGGTTTTAGTTTTCATATCATCGTCATCATCATACCTACTTACTTACTATCCACTATCAAAGACCAGTCTAGCACCACGTTCATAAAACGCTTAAGAAAATTGTAATTAGCATTGTTGCGTTAAATTACATTATACCACAAATTTCTAAGGTGTCACAGACTTTGTCTACAATCTTAGTGCACCTTACAAAAAAGAAAGATTTCTAAAACCATAACTTTGTATCTCGAAACATTCTTTAAAAACATATTGGCAAGTCGGTAAAATCTGGATAAAATTGATTTAGTTCCAGTTTGCATTGGTTTCGCGGGCTGGATTTAATTCAAGATGAGTTTTCTTTAATTTACCTTTGTTAGGATAATTGAAACTGATTAAGTTTTGGCCTTTTCTTATTGATTATCGAATCGGAGCAACTAACGGTCTAATATGTAATTGATTATAATGAACTTGACCCATATTTCTCCTTCATTTTCTATTGATTATTCGAAATGACAATCGTCTTATGATTTATTTTTGGGTTACAAAATTTAACTTTTGAAAAACTGTTTTTGTGTAATAATAGAATAAATTGTTTTACACAGTTCTGCGTTTTAGGTTTTAGATTTGAAAAAGTCGTTACATGCAAGAACTATTGTAGCAAGTTGCGTGCGGGCGAGTTCGTCGTAATTACCTTGTGGATGTCAAGGGATAATGGAGAGGCTACGTACTCTGAATTCGATTTTTGTTTTAGTGAAATAGCCAATTCCCAATTGAAGGGCTATGCGAACAATCAGTTGTAGGCTTTGTCCTCTAATTCGCTTATTTAACCAAACTTTTTTAAAACTCATGGGGATATATGCTGCAACGTAATTTCAGGTTTATCCAGGGGGAAATTTTTTTTACGACTCATGTTTTACTATTCTATGTCACGCGATCACGCTAATTTCCAGGAGTATTTTTTTTTGGACAAGGATGTCCTGGAGTATATACACAACCAACATTTATATCCGTACAATGAAGAGCCATGTTTTGTTATGGGAAGAACTTTTGGTCAAGCCGCAAGATGTGTCAAGCTCAAAATTTTTTCAATGTGAAAAAATAGGTCAATGCAGAAATCAATGTGGGTGGGGCAAGGTGTTACCTCTGTACGAAAATGTTTGAAAACAAGAGTTTGGGAAGGGGGTGGTTAATTAAAAAAGACACTTAGGATTATTACTCGTAGTCTAAGGCCCGTTCCTACGATCGTCAGTAGCGTTCTAACTGGAACTTTAACTGATAGATTTTCATACAAAACTTGCAGTTAAAGTTCTGGTTAAAATTTAACTGACGAGTTATGCTAGAAACAGCACTAATGTCCAATAAGCTTAATAGACGCTCCAGTAATGAATGAATATAGCCTGTATAGTATTACACTGTAATACGTATCTAACGTCTATTTTGACGGAAAAAATTCTGACTGAATTTTTCGTCAAATATTTGACAGCGTGTCAAGCTAGTAGTTCACTTTCAAATACATATTTGACTACAAAAAAAAAATTACGAAATCTCTAGTTAAATTTTTTTTCCATCAAAATTTATATATGTACATACATATGTATGTATGTATATGTATGTACATATATCATAAATTTGACGACTTTTCTATCTAACAGCATTTATCAGCGAGGATAGTCAAATACTTGGTATAGTGGCATACCATGTAATACAGTCTTAAATACAAACTTAAAAAGACACATAATTTGAAATACTTTTTAAGAGAATAATTTATAAATCTGTTATATGCAAAAGGGACAGATTAGCTGTGATATGATACATTTGAAGAAAAGCATACTTTTTGGAAAATTCTTGACTAATTTTGATAACAGTTAAGAATTTCTTATCGTATTAGAATTAGGTCAAACACACACAAGTAACTCACTCCTTTGGTAAACTGCAGTTCCATGGGACACGTGACAAAAAATTTTACCGACCTTTCTTAGTCATCTTCTCCCTTGAACTGAAAGAACGAACTAGTTCGCGAGCGAACGAAGGAACGAAAAGTTTTGGAACTACTTCACTGAACTCGTTGTTTAGAGTGAGTGACTAGTAGTGAAGTACTTCATTGAAAGGAAATGCTTTGCCCATCTCTAGTTCAATTGAGAAAAATCGAGAAAATTTAGTGTTTTCTGGAGATCAGAACGTTCAATAGAAGGTTCTTATCGGGTTCTCCCCAAGAAGCATCTGCTATGTTCTTTTACTGGATACCAAATAACACGGACTAGTCGTCTCGCCGTCATTGTAACGTTGGAAATTAGCCATTGGTTGAGTTCACAAAAACGTTACGTCGACGACGTCATAACTCTGATGCTATGTCGATTACCATCCGACTCTCGATTAGTAAAAAATAATTTTATCGTTTATAATTATAAAATAAATAATAATAAATAAATATAAAAGTAAAAATAACTATAACTATTGACCTGTCCTGTCTGGTCGCTAATTATTTCCTAAAAAAAAAAAATTATTTCTGTTCGACAATTGTGGAAGCCATTTTTCCAAACATCGAAGGTAAGAGAGTCGTCTGAATAGCTTTCTCGTATATTAATATGACCAAACAGTCGTTCAAATAACTTCTCAGTCATTTATATTACCATAAAGTTTCTGAAACCACCTTTGAATCTTATACGTAATCATAAAATAATTCAAATAACTATTTAGTCATGTTCGTAAACTCGCAATTGTTCAAAAAACTTTGTAACCAAAAAATTTCTTAGATATTTACGAAGTTATACTCGTAACCAGTTATTTGCATGATTAGATTTTTTTTACATTTACTTTCCTGTAGTCGGTCGACATTGAATATTTATACGATTTATTGTTTGCTGTATTATTTACTCTGTTTTCTATAAAAAGGTGCGTGCCGGAGTTTTAAAGAATGTTTGTCAGTCGCCTCAAAGTTAAGTAATGCAAGTCGGAATGACGTTATTTTCGTAACCAGAAAGTTATGAGGTAAAACAGAAAACGTAATCCATGTCAAATGAACTGAAATTAAAATTTGGTAATGTAATATCAATGATGGTATTCGCCGTGATTGTGCTAGAGTCACACTGTTTCACCATAGATTTCTGAATGGTTATTTGTGCAAATCGGACTACACTTAAACGTGGTGATACTGCTGACAGCACTTTAACAATTATTTGAACCGCACCATAAAAACTTTTCTAATCATTAAATTACCAACAGTTTGGAAGTTTTATAACATTTTATAGCTCAAGTTTCTGCCTAAGACGTCGTACAAACGTCGTGCCGACTATCGATCAAAAAGGTTTATTTTTATGACTCCTCGACATCGGCATGAATTACAGCGATAAATTAGTTTTTCCGGAATGATTCAGTTCTCTTGAAAATTAACAGCTCTGAGTGTCCTGTAATATTTTCAAAGGGAGTGTTAATAAAATGCCAAATGGCAATAGACGACATTTTCTAAAATTAACATTCGTCCTTTTCGATGTGCTTCATTCTTGCCTGAGAGGAAATCATTTGCAACTTCGCGAAACACTTGAAGATCAAAGGAAAAATCGTACATTGAATCTATCTGCGCTGTAATCGGGAAATGGACTACCAGATCCATTTACACTTTATAGAAGAATAACACTACCAAATGCTACGAAATAAATGGATTGCATACAATTGTTAAATTAATGGTGTGCGCACTACCATAATGAACTGTAGTCGGTCGATAGTTGACCAACTTTTTTAATCAAAAGTTATAACTGGTGAGAACTCGTGACTTTTTAGTTGGCCCGATTTTGAAGTGGTTGATGTGCGGAGTTCCATATGTCTGCATACCCAACTAATGTTTCGACCGATTAAAACTTTCATTTGTGCTCATGTCCTTAATCTATTGACGATAATTTTGAAAATATTATCAAGTCGCATTAAACTTTGTTTTTACATCTGAATGGTGTGAGTTATCATTTGCAGTCATACTGTAGTAAACAAAATGTGTTATCAGAGAATTCTATGTATTACATTTTGAACTAATTATCGAATGTAGCGAAACTCCATTACTGGACCCAAACAACGCATGTGCAAAAAATCAATTTTTTTCCGCCCTAAAGTTAGTAAAGCTACTGCATCCTTTTTTTTTTAAATATAAATTTTAAACCACTACAATACTTGCGCATAAAATTGAAAAGCAATATCTCCAAACCAAAAAGCATGTATTCATTAATTTTTCGCTTCTAATATTTTTGTGCTTTTTGATCTTTTAACTGCCTTGTTTCTTCATTAATTTTCTCATGTAAATGGTAACATCAACAAAAAAAAAAAAAACTTTTCCTGCATGTTTTATAGTATTTATTTCAGAGATCGTGACAAATTTGGTCTAAACAGTAAGATGCCGTCAGCACCAGCACATACTGCCGAGGAGGCAAGGCTATTGGGGTAAGAAGTTCGTTTTTAAGTTGTTTTATTTTGGTTTGGGTTTTTTGAAGATTTTTTTGAGATTTTTTGAGATTTTTTTGGAGTTTTGTTATTTGTTTTTTTTTTATGAATTTTGATTTAAATTTTAACCAGTAACATTCACACACATCAACACATAGCAAATAATTATTAAGAAATATTTTAATTATATATTCTTAAGATTTTTTTTAAATACATATATTCGTATTTGAATTGCGAAAAGTATTGACGTTATGTAATACCGCATACAATAGCCATATGACACACGGTCATTGGGAAATGTGTTCCATATGAGAAAACATCGCCCTCTATATTGAGCTTTACATTGAACTTTTTTCTAATATACGAACCCCGAACGTTGTTAACAGTCACAGTCAGGAGCACAGCTAGTCACAGTCAGGAGCAGGTGTGTTACTGTACATAATATCGTTATATTCTATGTTTGCAAACGTGCATATTAATACTTATGTGATGTTTTAAACAATTTAATCTTCACTCGTAATTCCTCAACTTAAGGCTGGTTTACATGACGACTGCAACCAATTTTTACTGAGATTGTGAGGGAGCTAGCTTATCGAATTTTCAAGCGAGTGGAAAGCAACCACTGCAAAAAAAAAACAAATTCGCAGAAATATCGTCAATATTTTTTGCTGAATATAATCTCTGTTCGTTTCACTCCTGTCCTCATAAGGCATTTTCCTTCTCCCTCACAATCTCGGTAAAAAATTTTTGCATTCGTCATGTAAACCAGCCTTTAGGTGATCCTTGGTATTTTTTTTGTTGGTCTCGACAATTTTGGCATTTGACGCCACATCTAAATTCCCAAAATATTTTTGGGTTGGGTTTATAAAATCAGAAAAAAATCCTTTCTCACGATTGTCTTCAATGAGTTAAACATGATTTAGGTATGTAGGTTTGTAAAAAGTCCGTTTAGCGCATATTTTTGGAGTCATTTTAACCTTAAAACCCCTATTTTTGATATTACGGGTTTGAAGGACCGATAGGTATATTACATTCTACAAACTTAATTGTATTCAAGATGAATTTGCATCGTAGAATCCTAGTAATCTCGTTTGCGACATTTTTTTATTCAGTGTGAAATGAGTAGGTTCAAATATTTGAAAGTTAGTAAAATATAAGACAGAAATTAGTTTGTATGCTGCTACATCTGCTAGAGTATAGTTTTAGTTCTGTTCCGAATTAAACAGTAAAAAAAATTGTTAACTAAGTTTTAAAACAAATTATAAATGGATTAATTGCTATAATAAAGTGCTCGTAGGAATCTTAAGTAACCCGTTCTATCACAAAACACATCAAACCATTAAATTTTCTTTACTTCTCCTTTATTTCAAAGTATACGTATTATTTTCATTGAATTTATGTGAGAACCATAACTAGTGAGCAACACAGTTAATACCCAAAAAGGATACGACGTGAAACATGTCTAAAAAGATCGCAAGTAATGCAAAAAAAAATTCAAGTAAATTTTCCAGTTTTTATCTATTTTGCAAGAAATGTAAAATTGCATGATAAATAAAATAATTTAAAAAAAAAATGGTTTTCAAAACATTAAAAAAAATTTGTTAGTATTGCGAAACTATGCTAAAGTTGGTATAAATTGTGAGCACCCCCATACACACATCAGTTGTAGTTTTGTGCGCTTTTAAATTTTCTAGAAAACTATTGAAGCAACGAGTTTTAAAACAATATAGATTCATTCAAAATTTAGTCCATCCATGAAAACTAGTTAGAAGATCGTAGCGGGTCGATTTTAATTTACAGCGTTTTATTAATTTTTTCCCCAACATCAAGTTTAATGCTTTTCGATATTTTTATCTATTTTAAGTTGTGTAGTATCTACAATTTAAAGAGTCCATTATTCATGTTGTCTTCAAGTACTGTATGCATAATTTATTTTGTAGTTAGATTATTGTGCTCCCTACAATTAATTCAAAACTTATTGCTTATTTTGAATTTCGATAAATGGATTTTTTCTTTTAAATGCTACGAAAAAATACATTTGTTTAATGTATGGATGTGTTTTGAAAGGGGCTTACTATAGGAGAATAGTCGACAAAGTATTTTTTTCCTTGCACAATTAATGTGTGGTAAAAAAAAGAAAATTTGATAGCTTGTTTGAAAAGATTTTCTACAATTTATCTGCACATAATTTGCTTGAGCTTCCGAGAGCTGCATAGAACAGAATTGTAATTTGCAGAGCTTAGGCATAAATTGGGGTGTTAAAAATTCATTAAGCAATATCAAAAAAACTATCGACCAATGAATATGGGCCTAGGTTATGCGAATATTCTAATTATTTAATAACTTCTTCATTAAAAATATATATTCGGGAAAATTTTCAAAATGTTTAAACGTTTATTTGACTTCAATTTTAATTATTTTTTTTTGGTAATGCAGCGCTATGCCTGTCGACCCAATGGATGATATCGAACTACGTTCCGTTCAACTTCAATTTCCGAATTCGCATGGTTCCATATCGGAATCGTGTGACCTTAGGCGAGTGCCAACGGAAAAAGGCGACATACTCGTTGCCATTCAAGGCGATACATCGAAACCAGCGATCTTAACATACC
The DNA here is from genome assembly GCA_949128065.1 of Beris chalybata. NCBI lineage: Eukaryota > Metazoa > Arthropoda > Insecta > Diptera > Stratiomyidae > Beris > Beris chalybata. Next base: position 3,894,877 of record OX421895.1, on the reverse strand, counting down.
ATGACTTGGGATTGAATTGTATAGTATATTTTTGCGATATTAATGATTAAGGTTAACTAATTTGCGATTAATTTTCCGTAGATGCAACGAGTTTTGCAGGATTTTTCAACTTTCCGATAATGCGAGGATTATTGGAGCATTTTTGTGTGTATCATGTTACAGCACCGGGACAAGAAGATGGCGCTCCAACACTTCCGGAGGAGTAAGTATGAATTTATTTTATTAACACCTGCTAGTACTCTTCATACCCGGCCCCGATTCCTAAAACTGATAAGACTGAACGCTTCTGCGTTAAAAACTGACCCATAAGTCCAGTTCGGTATCGATAAAAAATCAAATAGCCGGACGAAAAAAGTACTCTATTTTTATTAAAGAGTATCACTTCCATTTCAGTTATATTTACCCAACGATGGACGAACTTGCGACTCAAATGCAATTCGTTTTAACTCATTTTGGACTGAAATCGATTATCGGTTTCGGTGTCGGAGCCGGAGCAAATATTTTGGCACGTTTCGCTCTCAACAATCCGGACAAGGTTGGAGCGTTGTGTCTGATAAATTGTGTATCGACCGCATCCGGTTGGATTGAATGGGGTTATCAGAGCTTTAATGCGCGCTTCTTGCGTACTAAGGGCATGACTCAAAGTGTTGTTGATTACCTGATGTGGCATCATTTCGGCCGTAATCCCGAAGAACGAAATCACGATCTTGTACAAATGTACAAGTCGCATTTCGAACGAGCTGTCAATCCAACGAATCTGGCCATGTTTATAAATTCGTACATTCATCGGAACGATTTAAATATTGCACGAACACCATCCGGATCGCCACAAGCTGCTGCAACACTCAAAATGCCCGTTATTAATATCACGGGTGCACTATCGCCGCATGTTGACGATACTGTAACTCTTAACGGACGATTAAATCCAACAAATTCGAGCTGGATGAAGGTGAACTATTACAGCACTACTCTGAACTACATATCACTCAACTGCCATTCTTTTAACATGATTCCTTTAGATCTCAGACTGCGCCATGGTGTTGGAAGAACAACCAGGAAAATTGGCAGAAGCATTCAGACTTTTCCTTCAAGGTGAAGGATACGGTAAGTGTTAATCTCGAGTCTAATCATAATGACAATATATCATTATGATTACATCCCTTGACACTGAATGTGTCTTGAGATGAAGGTGAATCAAGAAAATTTTCTTGACGGATGGTAGAGCTACAGCCAAAAAGTCATAACACATTTTTCCTTACATTTTTTGAAAAAACGGCTTAATATTATGGCGCGAATATTGCTATTAAAAAAAATATTCTTTTGAAATGGATAATCTTTCATGATGGCAAATCGGTTTTCCGATTTTTTACTAGTAGAACTATCTGCATAAATTTCATTTCACAATATCGCGAAAGGTCAACCCATTTCATAAATAAAATGGCTGATTTCAATCAGATATTAAAAGAAACTCATTAAAACATCATTCACATTGCTATTTCAAACGTTTTTAAATTTTCCAGTATAATTTTTCTGTGTTCGTATTTTTTTTTTTGTTCATTTATTTTATAAATGAAAGAACACCAAACTTATGTCTAGAATGCTTTTGGGTTATATTTTTTGTGAATCGAAATCAGCAAACAGTTATCCTTTCATACTACGACAACTAATAAGCACCATAGACTTAATAAACGGGGATTCACTTCTTTTACACTTTCGTCTTCAGTTTGTATGAAGTGTTTCCGCAACGACCAAGTTCGTCATTGATTAGATGGAAGAAAAAAAGAGGACTTCCTACTTCTTGTTATTATCCAACGACAAAATATTGTGTACGGCTTACAAATGAATTCCTAATTTTGCTGTGACTCGAGGCCGGATATTAAAGCCTTTATTGAGACATTTATGCCGATCCATTCATTCATACTGATTGAAGTTTCTCCTATCAACTTCGGCATGAATTTGACTTGGTCGTTGGTCCTTCGTGTGGTTTATTGTTTTTGAAAGGAGTCTACAAACATAAATCCGAGCTTAGGTAAAAAACCAGAAAATGTTTGCTCATTTCGAACTTTCAACTCAACAACAAGTTACTTTACTTATGCATGAGAGCTGCTTTAAAACACACCAAATAAATATTTCCGTTTTGTTCTGTTCAGTTTCATTACATCGAAAAAAAAAACGAAATTAAAATCAGCAATTTAAACATAAACACGACCTTAATATACAAACTACATCCATGAATCATAACTCGTTTAGTGATTAAAAATACGATTAAAACGAACTAAAGTAAATGCATAAAAATCGCTTTTTACCAATATTCAAGGCTGATCACACATTTTGGCAGCAGCTTAGTTTTATATATTTTTATATACAAAATAGAAAAATCAAAAATTCATATAAACTTAATAAAAAAAAACCCAGGAATTTTTTTTATTATTTGATTAAATAAATTGAATGTTTAAATATTAAAAAAAAAAAAAATACCAAGTAATCAAAATTTAGATGGAATATTAATCGATGTTTATATATACACGTTTTAATTAACATTACATTAAATATTTATAATCCAATATTATAAAAACAAAAAAAAAAACATTTATATATAAATATTAACTAAACCACAAATTTTTACAGTCATTTTGTTACAAAAAATTTAAATTTTTATAATAACGAAAATAAAAGGAGAATCATTTCCATTTCATTTCTCTATTTTGTCTTGCACAACAACACACATTGAGACTATTATACAAATATGTACAGAGGCAATTATAATTTGTTGATTTAAATTTAATTTTAATTGAAATGTGTTAAAATAGAAGAAAAAACGAAAATTAAGTATTATTGCTTCAAATAAAAATTATACAACAAAATTGAACAAGTTAAACAACTGGAAATTTTTTCAATTATTTTTTGTTCATTATTCTCATCCGGTATTCATTAAATATTGTGTGTCGTCCCGAATTTTAAGCGACACCGCATATTATTCGAAATAAAGCTAAAATTGTACAGGTAGAGTTCACTGAACGATAGTATTGGAAATGTTAATGTTTTAAATTATTTAGTTTATTAAGAACTAGGCGCGTACCGCGTCAACGCTCGCTAAGCTCACGTTGTTCCATCGCCCCTGTTACTTCCGTCTCTCCCTTGAGCGGAGGCGCTACTCACGCCAATGCTAATTAAAAATTTAACTGTTATAGAACAAATAAATTAAAACAAAAATCGCACATGTTCGCAGTCGGTAGGATTGAAACCTACGCTACCCAGAGGGAAACATTTGATTTCTACCACCTTTGGACTGCTCATGGGGGCCTTAAGGAGCTTGTACACGAGCAATTAATTGCTCGGCGACTATTGCCAAAACTAGTGGAGCAATACCGGGCAATATCATGCTAGTTGCGGCAATATTTCGGCAATTTGGCAATGTTTGGACAGATTGCTGGTATTGCTCGCCCCATGTATTTCCACTAGAATGGAACATGCCGAGCATTTGTCATCGTTCGATGATTCAGTTGCAGGCCCGTGCAATCGGGGGGTGGGGGGGTTTGAGGGTTCAAACCCCCTCCCCCCCCCTCCCATTGGCCTATTTTTCAGTGGGAAGTGAGTACCTTTTTTTTTAGGTCATCACATCTAGTATGGTGGGAACTTGCTAAAACCCCCCCCCCCCTCGTACCATCCTGCGCACGGGTCTGTTCAGTTGTCAAGGTTTATTTTAAGTTTTAGATTTATTTTTCAAATTTCCTTTCGTGTTGTTCATATACTGAATTGTCCGTGTATGATGTCATTGCCAAATTGCTGAGTATTGCTCCATATCGCTAGTCACTGTTGATCAACGAGTTGATAACCAATTGAGTCATATCATCAATTGCTGATGTTGCTGAATGTTGCTGTATGTTTTCGTGACGTAAAAATTGTCTGGAATTGCCGCAAATTGAGCAAATAGCACCATTACGCAACTAAGAGGTTAAACAGAGCTTAACTCTCGACATCGCTACTAGAGTTTTTCATAAAAAAATCTACATTATTGAGCAATGGTCATCAACCTCATTTCGGCTAGAAATGCGCAAAGCAGTTCCTTTCAGTGAAGTACTTCACCCCGAGTCACTCACTTTCATGAACGAGTTCAGTGAAGTAGTTCCGGAACTTTTCGTTTAATCGATCCTTCCTTTCGTCAGTACATGTAGAAGATAAGGACCAAAAAAAAAAATGTCAGTTGAGTTCAGCGAAGTAGTTTCGGAACTTTTCGTTCCATCGCTTCGTCAGTAGATCTACAGCATGACGACCAAAAAAAAAGGGTCGTTACATAGAAGGAAACAATAAAAAAAAATCGGTCAAGCTTTTCACGTGTCCAATGGAACTGCAGTTCACCAAAAGGAGTGAGTTATTTCCCTCACTCACTTCAATGAAGTGTTCTTTTGGAACAGTTCACTCCTGAACGACCCATCTCTACTATTAAGTCTTTGGGGTTAGGTCCCACCTTTTTTAAAGCATTAGTTGCATAGTGGGATTGTATACGTCCCACCCTGTCACAAAGGACTTATTGAAAAGATATTATTCGTATTTTTGAGTAATGAGTTATCTTACTAGGTTCTTATTTTCTTTAAGATCCTGTTCCTCAAAGAGTTAAGCAACAGTCACGTAAACCCATATTCAACCTCGTTTCGGCATTATTGTAAATATAATTATAACAATGTTCAATTAGGCTACAGTTCGGTTCAATAGAGCTCAATTGATTTCTTAACATTTCGTTTTTTCATTTTCATCATTTTATTTCTTTAATTGTAAACTATTAGTACAATACAAAAATGAACAGGGCTCTTTTTCACTTTATTTGTTTTTTTGTTTTCAGCGTCAAATGTTCGTTCTTGTAAATTTGATATCAATTGAGACCAAATATATTGAATTAAAATTTTAACCAAAAAAAGTAATTTGAATGTTTTTCTCTCTCTCTCTTTTCTATCAACCACATAAAAAAACATTTGCACAATCATTCAAAATCATGTATTTTATATTAAAACATACCAAAAAACATTGTCCAATAAACTGATGGGAACAACAAACAAACTTTGAATTCATTTTACATTGTATAAATTTCGCTTGCACACCGATAACACAAACCCTTCATGACGAACTAAAAATACATTATATTATTAACAATAAATATTTTGGTATGTACTCATTATGGTAATTGCGTTAATGCCTTTTCGTTTATATTTTTGTATTCTTGCTGCTCTGAAACAGATAGAACACAATAGAAGATTGTGCGTATATTCCGACTCAGCTTTTTTATTCAAGTAGAATCAGTGTTCCGTAGTTAAAACAATGAAGAAGAATTTTTAGAGAGAACAACTATAATTGGGAATATTATTTATAATGTAATATCGATACGATAAAATATCGCTAAAATTGATCACCGATGAACGTTTAATTGTGTTCTTTTTGACTTTTAAAAGATATAATAAAATAATTTTTTTTTAAATACGAAAATATACAGCAAATCACAGAAATAGATAATTCTCTTGTTTTATTAAAAAAAAAAAAACAATCTTAAAATCGATAAAAGAACACGCAAAATACGCCAGGGGTGTTCGACAATCCAATCTTAAAATAAATAATAACTTTTCTGTCGTAAAAATCATTAAACAAATCTTTAGTGATTTTTTTTTTTAAATCTTGTATTATTTCGGTTATTGGCAATTCACAACTTATTTTATTTATTTACCTACATACAATTGAATTTACATTTCATTATGATTTTTATGGTTTTCATAGCTGTTGGAGCACTACAAAAATTGAATAGACGCGGGACAGTAGAATCCTTGAATTCGATAAAAGCGTAGAGTGTGTCAAGGAGACAAAGACACAGACTATTATTTGAAAATTTAAAATAGAAAAAAACAACAATTTTTTTTTACATCAAATAAAACCAAAACCAGAGAGAACCCATACAGAATCACTCCAATTACGTACACAACTCAAGACAACTGCAACATTTTACAAATAGAATGCAATAATGTTTAGTTTAATTTAAATGTTTCTTAAGCTTAGGTAAAATAGTTGATATTTTGTTTAGTTTTGTATTTAACAATTTTATTTGTATGTAAAAATTTCAAAGTTTCGAACCTTAACAACAACATTAATTTAAGAAATTTATTTTTATGTTTAATTTAGTATTGAATTGTTTGTTATTTGTTGGTTTATATACAAATAAAAAAAAATTATTTTTGAATTTTGCTTCCACTTAGTTTGAGTTTACAAATTCTACACCGGCATGTTTTGGCTTATTTAATGGTATTTTTTTTGTGGTTTTATTGTTGAGGAAGTTAGGTATTAAAATTGAGAGCACACCAAACGAAATTTTGTACAAAAAAAAAGAGGAACATAATGTAAATTTGAAAACCTTTTTTTCGATCAGTTTTCTTTTCTTTTTTGACATAACAAGAACCAAAAAAAAAAAAACATTGTTACCCTCCCATTAATAGAGAAAATATAAAAACAATCGACCAATTATAATCAACTTAGCTCATTTGCGTCTCATCAACATATTGTCATCGTCATCATCATTAAATGCTTCGGTCTATCGGCGATTTTCATCATCGTCCTCACCAACAATGCAGATTCATAAACAAAACTGCATGGACACAATAGAAACGATGTTTAAGCCCATACTAGTACACCAATCGCCCACATCGTACATAAGAAAACCGAGCACAAAAACCACCACCACTGCCACCTCAAATAAATCAACAATCATTAAAACCACCACGATCAAGCCTGCTGTTGTACAACTGCCATCATCAATTTCATCTCAACCACCAACCACCACACATCTTCAGTCAGCAATGAAGATCGCCAATAATAACAATGTCTATGAAATCTATGGCCAACAATTAGCGCCACAATTGTCGCCATCCGTCTCACCATCAGCTTCTAGCGGACATATCAAGCACATTAGCCGTTTGGGTTTCCTAATGCAATCAACAAGCATCAACAATGACGATACTACGATCGAACTGGATAACGGAAACAGCATGCTGCCATCAGGAAATTTCATCGAAAATAGTTACACCAATGTGCGAGATGAGAATCGCAATGCGGGCTCAACAACACCAATCAATGGTAATTATAATTCATCAACGATGGGACCGATCCGAATTACAGAAAATCCTCTACCCGAAACTGTAGTGTGCTAAGAGCCTAGAATCTAAGGAATTATAAACTTTTAACCAATAAGTAAACAAGATAAAATTGTAAACGAAAGGAATTAATTTTCTGAACATATCAATAAAAATTCGCTTTAATTTGATTTCCTTTGATGATAAGTTATTTGTGATTAGTAAGGAAGGATTCGATACGGTAGTGCACTAGATGAATATTAGAAATAGTTCAATTCGGTAGAACGATTCAATAGTCGAGCAGAAAACCAAGCTTGCTTTAATGGAAAGATATTTTAAAAGATCACGTTGGAAATTTGAATTGTTTCATCATTGTCCTGTGAAAAAAGTAGCTCAGTTCTTAAACTTATGAGTGAGAAATTTCTCACCAAAAAGTCAAAATGAGGACGAATTAATGCAGTTTTCTCTCTGTATTCTCACCAAATGAGAAAGCACCGTACTTGACTACGCATTTGGTAATCTTTTATTTCTCATTTGGTGAGAATACAGAGAGAAAACTGCATTAATTCATCCTCATTTTAACTTTTAGGTGAGAAATTTCTCACTCATAAGTTACAGAACTGAGCTACAGATATCGAATTTGAAATTATTAAAGACATCTTTTCCATCATTTCTTGTTAATTATTCGTTGGATTTCCTCCGATTTAATTTATATAGCGCAGGAGTGTCATGAATGTGAACATTGATGCCTTCAAATTTAAAATTCAGCTTTAACTACAAATGTAATACACTTTTGTTATTTTAGTAAATCGATATTTATACATAACTTTTTTATTATTATATTACAACATATTAAAAGGCAATGGTCAGAAATCAAATTAGACATGTGATTTATGTTATAAGAAGAATTATTATTATATTAAGCTTTAAGCAAAACAAACAAAAAATTTACACTCCGAATTCGGTGGATAATAAAACAAATTATAATTTTTTTTACATTACTACTTGTACGTAGTTGAAAATAAAATAAAAATAAGTACTTGAATTGAAAATAATAATAATTGTTGCTACACAAATACATCGTACTCATAAAGGCTGGTTTACATGACGAATGCAAACATTTCTTACCGAGATTGTGAGGGAGAAGGAAAATCTCTTATGAGAAATTGATCAGGAATGAAACAAAAAGATATTATGTTCAGCAAAAATTTTGACGATATTTCTGTGAATTTTGTTTTTAGCAGTGGTTACATTCTACTCCATTGAAAATTTGATAAGCTAGCGCACTCACAACCTGAGTAAAAAATGTTTTGCATTCGTCATGTAAAGCAGCCTTAATACATAGTTTTTATTCAGGCACGGAACGATAACAGTTTTTAAAATATGCATTAACACACTACAGATTACACGTTAGACTAGAGAATTAAAGTTCAACTGATTCGTAGCTGAGTTTAGTTCGATAGACTGGGTCTATTTCGCAATAGTTTTACGAACTAGAACAGATGTTGTGCATATAAAAACAGCATCAGAACGTCACCATCGTTACGATATTATTATAATAATAAATTATAAGCGTTTTTAAATAAATTGCGCGTAATTGCATTTATTATTAACTATCAAAACTCGAACCAAAAACTGTTGTTGACTAGGAATTAAATATTTAGGAATTATAGCTTTCGTAGTAGCAAAACGTATTAAAAAAAACAATCCTCTTAATCGATTCGAACCGTTTTTATGGTATTGAATTCATTTTTTTGATTTCAATAGATCATGGGATTCATACCCCAAAATTATATACCGTATTATTTATTTAGTATTTTAGGACTATTAGATATACTTAAATAAAAACAAATTAAATTAAATGAACGCTTGCAAAAAGAAGAACACGTAAAAAAATTTGCGATTGATACGAAACAACAGCATCTGTTAAATCATCAATCACACCTTGTGCCTCATGAAATAACGAAAATAAATAAATAAATTATGTCATAAACTAAAAACTTACACACACATACAAAGATTGGATTGAAATCAAAGAATTAAAGTAGGGTACCTACTCGTTCTTGCTTTTTTTTAAATTATGCTAAAAAAAACAACTAACACACTATTGGAGCTGAATTGTGGAGAGAAAATTTAATAAGAAATAATATTTGTTTGTATGTGTGATGCAAATTCTTATCCACGATTGCTTTTGTAACAAAATTTAAATATGAGATATTATTAAAAAAAATATATATATATATGAAAAAAATGGGGTGTATATTAATTAATTTGTAGCTTTAGTGATGATAGATATGCGGTGAAAGATGTAAAAATTCTGCCAACGGTGGGCCCAACTCTTATTTTTTAAATGAAAGTCCGAGAAGCGACTAAAGTGGTGGTGCGATAGAAGAGCTTACGCCTCTGCCACCCTTAACACATGAGGAGTGGAGTGTGGAGTGTAGTGAATCGGTGACTTTGAGACAATCGAGTCATTTTTTGGAAAGTTAATTTCGTTACGAGAAGAGCCTCTTGTAAGATCCAACATTCATCAATGGTTCTTTATACAAACAATGAAATAATAAATTCTTCTTAGAAGTAAAAATATAGAAAAAAACTTAAATCGATTTTAAGCCGATTAAACACATAAAAATCTCATGTAGATATCTTAAAATTCGTCATATGTTCGTGAAATCTGCTTAGGGGTTCAATATCCAAAAATTCGGTAATGGATTTTTAGCCCTTTCAGTCACCGTGTCTACAATTGTAGACATCAAATTATAAGGAAGATATCGCGTGAGCTAAGCCGGTTTGTATATTGCATCCTTAAAATTTCTTTAGTTAAATTCTTTTGTTTCCGAAAATGTTCATTTCGTTGTGGTTCGATGAACAGGGCAGACGTGATACAACAAAATAGTAAAGTTATTCAACAGAAAAAAATTTAATTCGTGACCGAAAGGGTTAAGTGATTAAATAGAGAACCCGAGGAAGTAAAAACCAATTCGATATCTCATCAGATTTAAGCGGTATGTTAGAATTTGTGGAAAAACGTGCAACCACCCCCTTAACACCACCTTGGGAATTGAAAATCAAAAAATGTTGAAACCAGATCTTAGGCGATTGTATAAAACAACCGTGCAAATAAAATCAAAATTTATAGCTTCATCAAAACAGAGAGATTTCCCTTACAGTGGTTGAACATCCAAAAATTCTGAAATTGACTAAAAGAAAGCTTGTTGAAGTAAAAACCAAATTCGATATCCCGATAGATCAAAGAGATATGTTGGAATTCGCGAAATGTATGCATCCCCTTTGGGGGTTGAATGTCAAAAATACCGAAATCAGTTTGTAAGCAATTATGTAAAAAGTCCGTGGAAGTAATAATCGATTTGATACTTTATCAGACCTAAGAGATATAACGGAATTCGTAAAAATGTGAACAAACTTTTTACACGCTCTTAGTGACTGAACAACAAAATTCTGAAATCGGTTTTAAGCGATTGTATAAAAAGGCCGTACAAATTAAAATTAATTCGATAGCAGACCTAAGAAATATATGGAGGAATTCGTGAAATTGCATACAAACACTTTTTAGGGGTTGAATTTTAAATAATTCTGAAAATAGTTTCTAAGCATATTTTTGAACAACGAGTTATAGTAAAATTTGTTCAATATGTATTTCGGAAGAACTTAGAGATGTTACGAAATTCGTGAAAATATGTGCACCGAATTTTCAATGACTGTTCTATTTTTTACCTAGTTGCTTGATACAGTTTTAAATGTTTAGCTTTATATATCCTTTGGAAATTTCGAGAAATTAAAATCAGAATTTTTTCATTACAACGTCTCCCACCATCACTCCCTACACCAACACCCTCAATATTTGTTCTCCGCTAGAGATCATATCTGATACGGTTATTGAGATATAAAAATTTAACTTTCTCGCTTAACGCCACTCTCTAAAATTTAACTTTCACTATCTTCCTGGGATAATTGAGTCGAAAGATATTGTAATTCAAAGTTGTTCACCCCCCTCCATACTTCACCAACACCTTTAAAAATTTTAAATAATTTTCAATCTCCTAATATCTGTTCCCATGTGTCAGCCCGGTGCGACAATTTGTTAAACCATTTTGATTTTTCTTTCTTGAGAGGATTTTAGTCGATTGAAATCGTTTTTCGTTCGTGTAGTTTGGCGTGGACAATACGTCTGCATCGTTCGCTGTCTATTAGCAAACTAATTTTGAATTTATTTAATTTTGAATTTACAGAATAAATAGTATTATATGTTTTCAAATTATTTGAAACGCATAACTATTAAAAATCAATAATTTTTTCATTGATTTAACTTCTAGATTTACCAATTAATTATACTATCTATGATACTTTTCAATGCAATACGGTTTTCTTATGTAATTCCTGTCAACAAAATCGTCTAAAATTGCTTCAGTTTGACTTCATATATAAATTTGATCTATGGAGGACCTTCTTTAATATTTTTTCTAGCGTTCTATTAATGAAAATGACATGTTAATTATTCAAGAAATAGGCAATATGCGTTTAAAAAACTCGAATTTACGCATTTTAAATAATGTTTAAGGGTTGTTGTTCTAATAGCAATTTTTCCAAATACAAGTATGAATTTTTTCTCAATGGGCGACTTAGTTTACATACCAGCTAATAAAGTGGTGTAACGTTTTTTTTTTTTTTTGTTGCTATTAACGTAAATAATTGGCATGAAAACAATCATAAACAAACAAAATTGCATTTAACGTGCACATGGGGCCTTAACACAACAACAAAGTTTCAGCCGTCTGACATCAATCGTTCAGGAGATATGGATTTTAGAATTTTTTTAACCCAGCCGTATTGTTTTCTCCCCACTCGCACGCCCCTCAACCCCTATCGATAATTTAATTTTTGTAAATTGGGTCCACGATCATAGTACTACATAAGATTATACATAGCTTTCAGCCTCCTAGCATAAGCGGTTGCTGAGATCTAGAAACCAAAATTTTTCATCCAAGCCACTCCCCCCTCAACCCTATAAAATATACCACTCGAAGGGGTTCGCCCAATCTAACTATGATAAAAATTGCAACTTTATATCTCAAGGGGTTTGAGAGCTACGCACCTTCAAACGGCTTTGCGTGCGGCGTACGGCGGACAGACGGATATTTTTTTTTTCCTTTTTTGGTTTTAAAACGTGAAAATACAAAATTTCAGGGTAGCGAATTTTTTTGAAATTTCAGGTAGATATTAACAATACTCTATTTATTAATAAAGTAAAATAGTTTGGAGTGCAAGCAAGGAGTGAACTAACTTTCTGAACTCTCTCTCTGTTCATAGCTTTAGCTACGTATGGCAGTACCGTTTCAAGATCTTCTGTCCTACTATAAACTTGTTTACACGAGAATGTTGCAGCAACAAGTCGCTACCTACTGTCGCACAACGACGGGCCTCGCACGCACCAGATCACCGGCTTGCCTCATGTTGCCGAACAGCCTGTTGAGTTGTTGTTGAGCTTTTCGCGGCACAACACACCAGGGCCAGACACTTGTTTACGGTCAGCACTGCGATACGGACGTGTACGCGCGTTCTTCCGAACAATTTTCTATCGTCGGCCGCGGTTTTAATAATCGTTACAAAATTTCTGTGTGGAAAATTGTGTAAACACGCGAGTTTTATCGCCATTACGAATAATACGAGCTATTGTTCTATTTTGGACCCAACTTTTTTACACGCGTCGTAGTATTGCTAAGTTGTTTTTACTTGTTCAAAAAAAAACACCCCGAAGAAAAACTTTGAAAAGTTATGTGCAACTCGGTTCCATAATTTGCATAAAAACTCGTTTCTGCGAAGACTTTGAAAACAAAAAAAATCTCATCAAAGTATTAAGATAAAATTTTATTTATTTACTCTGACGTCAGAAAGTGGTTTTTCTTGCAATAAGAGTACGACGCGGTGCGCGCGACGATCGCGACGAGGAAAACTTGCACAAGGTGCGTTCCGGTGAACGGGTGCAACCTGCAAAGGTACGGGATCAAAATCAAAAGTGATCGCGCGAACGCGAAAGATTCGATCCATTCATTAAAATTGCCCGCCGATTTTGCAGATTTGCATGATCGCGCGCCCAACTCTTGGAAGATCGCGATGGCAATTAACTTAAGATTTGCCTAAGGCGAAGATTTTGTGAAGATTTTTGTGTGAAGAATAGTGGTGGTGAGTGCGTACAACTGTGGGATATAGTGCGTGTGTTTCGTTATTAACTACGAGGACAACCGATTTGCACGGAATAATGGATTACTCGTACTCGTCGTGGATTTTTAAGCTGACCGCCATCGTCCTGATACTGGTGCTGCCGAGCGTCGTCCTGGGATCCGAGTACATGGAACATGTTGACATGAAAGGTGAGCCCATTTGACCTTTAAGCGTTGTACAAGAAAAAGAATGCGCAATAAAAACTACCCCTAAAACGTTGTCACAACCCCGGCAAAGGAGTTTTCAGTCCCAAGATCGCGGCTTGTTTTACCTGGAACCCATCCTGCAGCGATCTAATCAGTCTGCAAGCACTTCCGCTGATAACGCCGTCACAACTTTCTCAGGATTTTTTCTTAGTCCACCGATGCAATTTCCCACATTTCTTGCTTTTATCCCTGGTCAGAAAAGTTGAATGGGAAAACATGACGGCCATTGTACCCAAAGGATAAGCTCCGATTCGGATGTTTTGCAAACTGATCTCGATTCTTTCATATTCGTAAATTGTTGATGCAATTTATTTGTATCGAAATTTCGAAATCGCCGTATAGTAAATGGGTCCGAGATCGACTCGACATCCATGTGTGTGCGTCTGTTCTGTTCACTTCGTGCGAGAGTAAACAGGAAGAACTGATCGAGCAGACAGGTAGAACGAATCGGTTCTTGTAATTTACCTGTAGCATGTGTACCTGCGGCTCAGCTTTGCCCATCTTTTGAATGCACTTGAGACCCTCTACGCTCAGACGGATATGAATGGCTCGAAATGGTTCCAAGGCAGATGTACTTCATTCTTTTCAATCTGTCCCTTCGAATTCTTTGATGAAATTCGTCCTTATCGTCTGTAGCGCTGGACAGGCATTCGGAATTGCCCATTCTTCTTATGGATTCTATCTCCATGCTGCGAATTCTTTAGTCCTGGTTTTTTTTCTGGTAATTTATCGTTCTGCTTGCGTTTGTAGAAAATACGAATATAATCACAAGTTGGAATATGTGCGACAAGAACGAATGACTTCAATGTTTTAGTTGCAGCAGGTTCAAAATACAAAACGTGTGATCAAAAGTTCGAATATTTGCCACAAAAACAATTTTATTACGTAGCGAAGCATTTTGTCAACAATTTGCTGGCCAAGGTTCGATCAAGGGTCGCACTATAACAAGCAAAATAGCGCGTGTCAACAATTTTTTTTTCATAATTCAAACAGCTTTATTCGCTCCGTTTTGCGCTGAAACAGCTTCAACTGCTGATTTTCTGATAACACCAACATTTTTACATAAGTTACTTTCCAAATTATTGTCAACAATATTGTGTACATGATTTAATAATTGCATCGAAAGCAATATTTGTGCAATAAATTCCACTAAAACCCAATAACAAAATTAAATTTTAAAAAGTTCTGAACGGATCATTGCCTTCATTAGAATTAAATAGATATGCATTTAGTAAACGTTTTCAGGTAAAAATTAAACAATTTGATAAACAAAAATCCAATCACACACAGTAAAAATTTTCTACAACATAATTTATCGTTGGCGATTTGTTGCCAATCAAAAAAGGATAAAATTAAAACCGAATTTAATCTTACATTTCAATTGCTAATCCACACACACACACTCAAGCCCTTCGATACATTTCGAGTGGTTTTTTCCTGAGAAGTTTGCTTATGTCGCAATTAAAACTTTTTAATAGTAAAATTACAATTCATATAGGTACTTCTTGGTATATTTCATACAGTCGAAGTAAATTTACAATAACTTAAATGTAATACTCCATTTTACATAGATTTCCGTCTAAATTTACACTCTGATTTAAATTTAACAGATTTTAATGTGATAATTATTGTAAAGATTGCAACATTTTTTACTGTGCAAATCTCTTTAAATTAATTATTAACTTACAAATTACTTTATCAATTACAGACTATTTAAACATAATTTATTAAGTTTACTGTACATAAAAATCTGCGAAGACAAACCCAAGTTTTCAGAAATATTTTGTTACTCATACTACGACAATTACTGGACCATATTGAAGAAATTTTGTATACGTAAAGAATTGTCTCCAGCTTACTTTATATCGCTACTTAAGGCGCAACTTCCATCCCAACTAGCAAACTAACTTCCATAAGGCATTGTCGAAGCTATTTTCGTACCTCGATAAAGCTTCGATAAGGTCTTACCAAACTAATTTGGCGCACATTTTTTCATACAACAACCAAGCATCAACAGTTGGTACAAGGCCTTATCGAAGCTGTTTTTCCTTCCGTACGGAAGTTCACATTGCTTGCACGAAAAATAAATATTTAAGATTTTTTTTTTTCTTCCAACTACGAATTGATTTTTCTGTAAATTATTATTTTTTGTTTGAAAAACGCGAATCGACTTTGCACACTCTCGGATTCAAACCACGGTCCCGCAAAAATTAACGACTATATAGAACCACTATAAAGACACCCTACAAACATAGTAAGCATAGTAACCAATACCGCATCTGAGCATGAAACACGTTTTGGACTTCTACTCAAAAAATATTATAATAAAGTTTCACCCAGTCTGTTGGCAGATTTTTTGACTCTTGCTTACCCATATAACATGCAAACAAGGCAAAAGAATAGAGCAGTCATTCCCAAATATTTTCGTAGAGAATCTTCCTTCGAGTATCAACCATACAATAGTTATTGAAAAATTTTATCTTCTTATGAAAAAGGGCACCGACTTCTTCGTCCTTAAGAACTTAACTACGATATTTTACCATACAGGCCTATTCAGCGCCAGAGTCACAAGTCACAAAGTAGGTGGAGAGTCACAATTTTGAATCAATGTATAGGACATCAGTTGTCCTCTATCAGCCTCTAGATGTATCTATTTTGATCCAATATGGTTATTCGTAGAAGTTGATTTGTAAGTTTTTTAAAGCTCCCTTAACAACAACAATGCATCATAAGTTTAAACATTAAGAACATATGGTATTTTGTGTAGGAGCTATAGTACAGCAAAATTGGTTCTAGGTATTTTGTTTAGTAACGAATTCAAGACTACAGGATTTCGGAAAGATGACTCATATGAAAAGATACAAGAGGAAATATGAACACTTGAAGTTATGTACAGTAAAACTCTAAAACAGAACAACTAAAATTGGTACACTTTGTATTGATTCTTGGAATTTTTTGAAATTAACTTAATTAACAAAATAAGCTATTACAAAATTTTCCGCTCTATTTATTTTTTATTTACTTAATGTTTGTGTAACCCAGAAATTCTTAAAAATCTTAGCTTTTATTATAGATCTAAGTACCATGACAAATTTAATTCGCGTTAGATTCACAAATAGTTCATCTAATTGTTTAAGAATCGAATTCACCTAAAGCTCAATATCATTTCAATTGGTTTACGAATATATGAGGTGATTTAGAAGCGATTCGTTAAACACTCACTAAGATCAGTCTTGTGCATTTTAGTTCATTATTGCGACTAATGATTAACAGTTCACGATCCGCCGCGAACTAGTTCGTTCGTTTAGTTCACTAGTTCACGGGAGTTCAGTGAAAATAAGTGAAGGAAAAGAGCGCAGTAAAAGATGGTGGAAGCAAAAAAAAAGCTAAAAAAAAAGTCCTCCGCAATGCGTGAACGAACAGTACTTTCTGCCGACTACTTTCTTCATTTCACTTTCAATGATGACCTAAACAAAAAAATGTGTGCAAGTATACGTCAATGCATGAATAAACTACGGTTGGGACTCACTACGAACTAGTTCCTTCATTTAACTTGAAACTATACGCTAATGCATGACTACAAACGAACTAGGAGCGGACCTCACTGTGAACTAGTTCGTTCATTTTACTTATGGAAACGCTCTTCCGAACTAGATCGTTCGCGAACTACTCAAGCCTAACTAAGATGAGTATGTAGCATCTTATGTAGTATATTCGTCCGACTGTGATCGATCGCTATCCTGGCTACTACCACTAAGAACATGAGAATTGAAAAGCCTCCACTGAAGGAGCCAGTTTAAAACTGTGTTGAACCAGGTCCGAAGGAGCTGTTTTGTAATTGAACGCCATTCATCAGAAGGTGTATCATGCCGAAAAAACCTTACAGCTGCTGGAATTCCTCAGTTTTTCTCCATATGTGCGATTTGGAATTTAAATTCATGTTTACGAATTATAAACTAGTGAAATTTCGCAATAGAACTTTATGATTAAGGTTGGTGCATGCACTGAAGATCATCTTCTATTTGAACCAAAATTCCAATCTCAATAAATGAATCGTCACCTACTACACAAATTACATAACATTCACCCGAAAATTCGACATAGTTTTATTTCAGTATTTCCAGCTCTTCCTGGGGACCGATCTATTTTCTTTTTGACACACCTTACTAATGTACTTCAGTTGTGCAATGTGTTTGTCTATGTCTCGTTAAGCGATTCATAGTTTTTCTTGTGAATTGTCTTGAGTCAAGTGCTCGCTCGCTGTCGCATCTGGTGGAGGCTGAGCGCGCGCAACTATCGAACTATCGCGATAAAAACGCAAAAATTATTGTTAATAATTTCGCGATTGATTCAATAAATACGATTAAATTTTTCGTAGTATTTATTTATTTTTTCTTTTCACATCCATACGCAACAATATCGTTCTGCCGATTGTCTATTTTCGATCGGTCCGGCCAGCTGAATAAACCGGCAAGCGGGGGCGGATCGAAGAGATCGCGGTGATCAAACAGAAAACAAAGGTCTTTCGAAGACGCCCGCAGATGAACACAAATATATACAAAAAGTGTTCCGCGAGTTAAAGACGACGAATATTCTTTAATAATTCTTGCTTTAAGATTGTGTATGATTTATGCGGTGAGCAATGAAGGCTTTTTAAAAGTGCGTACGGCGCCCGTTCTGATCGACTTCTTCAAGTTATGATCGTTGCCGATAAATTTTTCGAGTTCCAGGACCATAAATCATAGAATTGTGTATTCAAATTCAAATCAGTTCATCAAGTAGGCGACGATTCCAATAAAACTTTTCAATTGACTGATCTTGGGTCTCCGCCCCGATCCGATCGATTTAAATGACTTCAGACTGAATCCCCGGGACTTGTCTGGAAACGGCATAAAACGGCATCTTAAGTGAAGCCGGCCACTTAAGGTTCTTTAGTCGATTTTATTGAGGGACTGCTAAGCCAGCTAACCGTTATCGACGTTAAATGCGCACCTTTTTGCACTTGTCGAAGGGTCGTTTTGTTTTAAGAGGACGCACTTCGAATGATCCTAAAGACAAACAAACGGCTCTTACGAGAAGTAGGTAAGGACCTTAAAAGACGACTAGACGGCCATTAGTGCGATAACATGAAGAATACAACATATGGAAAACAAGTAGTCAAGGACGGAAGTGAAGAGTATTTATTGTGGCTAAATTTCGTAAAGAATGCAGCGAAGGGAATGAACCGAACCTACAAGAAACCTTCAGGCAGTGTCTTGGAAAAGTTCGGTCAATCTTCTTCTTCAATAAAAGCTTGTCGTCATCAGTTCCTTATCGGAATGGAATAGGGACGCAACTCTGGAGGTTGCCTTGTTAGTAAAATTATTGATCTCGTTGGCAACATATGTGCAGATCGAGCATATGTGGTTCGCTGCCCTTCAATGTATAGGATCGTACGAATAAGCACTTTGGTCTTCCTGCAAACTCAAAGATGCTCGGCATCTGATACTGCAATGTTCGTCCAGTCTCAGGTTTCATAATGGTTCAATCTCAGGTTCTGAGGGCGGTTCGCATGCATGCATATGTGTGCAGCCTACAGATATAAAATGGTATTTCACTCGATCGTTTAAGTTACCTCTGTGCCAGGAGTCGGTCGGTCGGTGTACTCACGATCCCAAATGTCTTGGCTTTTTTGAAATATGATCTTGGCGTTGAATTTCGTTTTAGTAAGAAATTTTCTGTCTTCGGCGCGAAGGATGCGTACGATTTATTGGAAGAAATCTGATCAGGCATCGTATGAAAAATGGTTAATTTTTTTTTTTTTGGGATATTGGAAAATATGTTTTTATGCGTGCGACATCTGGAACCCACTCTCACAGACGTTTTATCTCTATGTAGGCCGTGTCTATACGCTATGCAATAAAAGATTGTTTTAAGTTTAATTCAGCTCGAAACAATCTTTAAAGGAGCTTGTACACGAGAAATTTTTCAAGCTATTTATTGCCCGGCGACTATTGCCAAAACTAGTGGAGCAATCAATGGAGCAATATCAGGCAATATCATGCTAGTTGCGGCAATATTTGGGCAATTTGGTTATGTTTTCACAGGTTGCTGGTATTGCTCGCCCCATAGTTGCTATATTTCCACTAGCTTGGAAAATTCCAAGCAGTTGTCCTCTTTCGGTGATTTAGTTGTCAAGTTTCGTTTTGAGTTATGGATTTACTTGTCAAGTTTCGTGTGATAACGGCTTGGAATTCACATGTTTCAAGTTTTAGATTTGTATTTCAAATTTGCTTTCGTATTGTTCATAGACTCAATTATCCATGTATGATGTCTTTGCCAAATTGCTGACGTTAAGAGGCTCTTACACGAGCTATTTTTCAAGCAATTGATTGGCCGATGACTACTGCCAAAACTAGTGGAACAATTAATGGAGCAATATAGGGCAATATATTGAAAAATTGGAAAATTCTGAGCAATTGTCCTCGCTCTTGATTCAGTTGTCAAGTTTTGTTTTGAGTTTTGGATTTGATTGTCAAGTTTAGTGTTATAATGGCTTGGGATACAAATATTTCCAAGTTTTATTTTATGTTTTCTATTTGTCAAGTTTGCTTTCGTGTTGTTCATAGACTGAATAGTTCGTATGTGATCTCATTGCTAAATTGCTAAGTATTTCTCCATATTAGAGATGGGCAAAGCAGTTCCTTTTAGTGAGTGAGTGAACCCCGACTCACTCACTGAAATGAACTAGTTCAGTGAACTTGTTCGAGTTCCTTTTGAAGATCACTTACCCAACGAAGGAACTAGCTCTTTCCAAGTTCGGATTGAATGTGAGGACCTAAAATAAATAAAAGATCCTCACTCCAGAAGGAATTAGTTCTTTTCAAGATCCGATTCAATGTGAGGACCTAAAAAAAGGTCCTCACTCACAAAAGAACTAGTTCTTTTTAAGCTGTATAACGTGGCGAAACGAATTACAGTTCACCAAAAGGAGTAAGTTAGTTCACTCACTCACTTCAATGAACTGCCCTTTTCGAACAGTTCACTCATGAACGACCCATCTCTACTCCATATCGCTAGTGAGCAACGAGTTGACTACCAATTGATCCATATCGTCAATTGTTGATGTTTTCGTGACGTCAAAATTCGTCGTAATTTTTCTCCAAATCACTCACTCAGTTGGATGTTCAAAACCAAGTCGTTCAAAAGATCCGGCCATTCTAAAAAAAAATTTTCCCATTCTTCAAAAACCACTCTCCTTAGATCCGTTTCCGTTTCGCGTTATCGGAAGTTCTTATCAGAGGTCTCACGGTTACATGAAGTCAATTCGGAAGCATATTCAGAACGTATCTTTTTTCAGATGCAAATCCCCGTTTACAACTTAATTCAGATGACCGTCGTCTGCCTGAAAAAGACTAAAGACATTGGCTAGAAGCGTCTACCATCTGATGTCCGTTCGTAAGGTTCTTATCGGTCCGTTCGTCTATATGGCAACAATTTTTTTCTTTTGATCGACACGCAGAGGATCATCGCCCATTTAAATTCAAGTCCATTGTCGCGAGGGATTTTTTTTTTTTCTCGATCTTTTCTCCCTGTCCTTTAGTGCCGTACAAAACCGATCCAAAGAATTGGTTTATGCGCGACATTTTCAATGTCTTCGAGCTCGGCTCACGATAGGTAAGTCGTCGACCTTCTTCAAGAACGTGTATAAGATCAGTTCAAGTATGCGTTAATCTTGGCTTCTATTCATCTGAAGCAAACTGGATGGAATGGCTAAAAAGTTCAGTCCGGCATGGCATTATCCAATAAGCCCGCTCGCTAGCTTTGAATAGACTCGGGATTTTCTGTCGATAATTTTTTGAGACATTTTTATTTTGATTTTGGAGCCAACTTTCTAAATCTTGTGCCCAGAGAGGTATTAAAGACCTCCTTCCATAGGTAAGTTAATAACAACATGATGAGGTCAAAATTGCATGTGATGGTCTATCTTAGGGCACATTTGAGTTGATTACGATTTCGTGGAGTGCGCGGTTTTTTTTGTGATCAAAAATCAAGAATTGATCGCGTTCAACACGCCACGCCATTCATGTAATTATTTCTCGCGGGGGTACTTGATATTTAGTCGAACCCATTGCTGGCTTCTCTGAAAACAATTTGAAATGAACAATGTTAAAAAAAAGAACTAGAATTTGTTGTAGAATATAGACGATCGGTTAAATTGGACCCTACGCCCCTAGAGGTCTATATTCAAAGCCGTTGGATTCCTAAGAAAGCAGTTGTACATCTTTACATTCCATCGCAATTACAAGTTATTTTAGTTGAACTACGGCCACTTTAAAAAAGCGATAAATTCACTTGATTCAATCCGATCCGTGTACTGATCAATTCCAATCACGTTCAATGGTCAACTACAGAAAATTCTTTATATTTTGTTTTAAATGTGCAGAGAACAGAATTTTCGTTGTTGTTACAATAACCAAAATGGGAGGCGCAATGTTGAGCGCGCACTCGGAATTACAAAATTGCGATCGCAAAACATATAAACATAATATTGCGTGCGATCAGTCCTTTATTGCTTCTTAGAAACTTGTAAATAATTCTAAGCTCGTACTCCCAACGTTATGGTCTTTCTTACCTGCAAAAATGGAATATTGATCATCTGCTGTAGGTGGTTTTCTTTCAGGTTTGGCTTTTACTGTTTGGAAGGATCTTGGGTTGTTTTCGTACAAGATCAGATTTTCGGAACATATGCAAAATAGATCGATACGAACCGGAAGACGTAAATCTTTTCGCCCAATTTATCGCTTTTATATCTTAGATTACTAATGAACGTCTTTTTTGTTATCCGCGATCCATGGGAATTTTGAATTTGATGGGATCTTTAAAATGTATGTGAAAGTAAAGTAGGCGAAATCTTCTTCTATGACCTCATAGAATAAATCAGGTCGATCTGGTCGGATTTTGTGATACTACGTCCGATCCAAAATTTTTCTTCAAAACTCCTCAACATAGAATTTTTTTCGGGGATAGGTTTCGGACCTGCTGCACAACCGCTTGTAGATGGGGATGAAAGGATCTTCAAAAGACTTTGAGAAATTAAAAGTTAAATTCAAAAAATTTGTGCATTTACCACGTATAAAGGTGACATGAAGTAAATTATGATTTTACACTTTGGACTATCAAATTTTTTGGGTACAAAGTTTTCCGAAGGAATGGATAGATAAGGCTTTTTTGCTCAACCTTTACGTTGTTTTTCCCGAGTATCGTTTCATTTAAAAATAATAATAATATGGAACTAGTACTCGTACTGTCGAGTACAGATTACGATTGCAAGTAATATTTCATTGTCTCGTTAAAGATTTCTGGTTCAAATCGATGAATCACTTCAATAAAATCGAATTCATTGGAATTGAACGCAACGATTATAAAGATTGCTCATTGCTTTTATCTCGCTGTATAGCTTAAGGTGAATATTTAACAATCCGGCACATACTTACTTTTATTCTGTTTGTTTATCAAGTATGTTCTGTACAAGTCTTTGTTGCAAAATGCCGTAAAAGTTTATAATCATAGTGTCTCTACGTTCACTTCACATCTTATCATATCGCAGTGTTCAACAGCTATCACGCTGCAATTCAGTGATAACGAAATGCCTTGGTTTAATTAGGTTTTTACTTATTGCGGTTGGCTTGAAATTGAAAAACAGTGATGCAATTAGTATTTTAATGTTTTGGTCAGTAGTAGATATTAAATTTGTAACAATTATTTAACATATTCTTTGTAGAATTAATATGTCGAATTGGCAAACAATTTCCAGTTAAAAACCAAAATTATAAAAGATAGTCGAAACCACTGTTACCGCCGCATGCATAAGAATATTGAAGATCCAGTTTAGCCGTTCATTTTTATCAGTTCAAGCTTCGTTTCCAGAACATTTCGTAATTCTTTGTTCCCAGAGAATCTAACTTTAATCAAACTCAACGTTGGAATTCCACAGCATCTTTAAGGTCCTAAATTGTTTTTTCCACCAATTCCAACAATAGGTCTTTCAAATCTATTGCCCAATTTTATTGCTGGTGTAACGAACCAACCCATTTTATAAATTTTCAAGTGTGAGCAAATTTCTTGATGCGCATAATACGCTCAGTCTGACGTCGTATAATTTTATTGCGCAAAAATATGATTGTGAAAATGTGAATGAAAGAAAGTTACTTTAAATTAATTTAAAAAAAAAATCGATAACTATTAAAAATATATGAAATTACTTTGAGGACAATTTATCGATAAAAATGTTGCGCTAAACATTAAACAATTTTGAACTAGAAACGGTTTTAAGAAATTTCAGAAAGAATGAAAGACAATTCAGATCCAACTAGCAGTTTGTCCTGCCGAGTTATATGAGTATAATGCCCTGGGAATCTAAGGTTGGTTTTCTCAGTTGATTCCACTTTGAGTTTACATGTGGCAAAGCCAAAAGCCTATACTCTGATCTGAAGGGTAGTACCGTACCAAGCGAGTTTGTTAGCCATTCAGTCAGTTGCCTGAAACTGATACTGTGAACCCTGTGTGCTATACTTTGTTCAACCAACGAGTGAAATGTGGGCAATATTTTAGTTTCCATTCATCAGTAATGTAAAATGCATTGCAGGTAAACTTTTTTCTAATAAGTACAATACTACGTTCAGACTACGAAATTAACGCGTTTAAATCGAGTTGAACGCGTTGAAAACACTTCCCGAACGGATTTATGAAAACAAGTAGCTAAAACGCTATTAACCAAAACATGTATTGCGACTCTGGTGAAAATCGAAGTAAACTTTGCAAGAAACTCTTCAATGCTATAGAAACTCAATTTTGTGCTTGTGCATATTGCATTAGCTAATTAATTCTCTTTTCATTACTGCTATGCAAAAATTTTTGTTTTAAATAATTTAGAAAGCTAATGAAACACAGCTGAATCAGCTTGTCAAAACAAATCACGTTAAGCTCCCATGTATTAACGAGTTGCCTAGTCTGAACACTACTTTTTTAACAGGTTCAATTTACCTACTTAAACGCGTTTAAAACGCATAGTCTGTACAATAATTCAAAACCGTTTCCCACAACCACTTCACAAGCTTTTCTCCAAGTCCACAACTCTTAATTGCCTGCCACATCATTTTATCACCAACCTAAATCAAACCTTAAAACTTTTTACACAAAATAGAAAGGCTTAAAAATATTCGCTAGTTCAAATCCGGCTCGACGGATCAAGTATTTCGATAGCTAGGCCACCTCCCTCCACTCCCATCAATAACCCATTCATTGTGATATATTTCAAGATAGCAAATTGTTCTCGATCTCAAGCTACAACGTGACTAAATCCTGAAATTGTCGTTGATACGGAATGAGGTTGTGTTAACAAAAAAGAATGGTAAACTTTAAATATTGGCAATCTAAGTACGCCCTATTAAAAAAATTGCCACGATTTTATGGATATATCGTTTGGTACCTCAAATTTGTTGACCTGAAAATGTAAGTCGATTACCGGTTGCTATTCCCTAAAATATAAAAGTTGGAGCAATAGCTCCAATTTGTTTGTTATAGTTAGTCAGAATTGGCACATATGCCACCCCGATGTCCATAGGTGACATAAATATTGCGTTGTTCATTTAAGTTACATGGGAATATAAGACATAAGTCCTACTTATATGCATACGGGTAGGATCCCAGCTGGAAATGAAGGGCTAACGTAGTGTATTAGGCCAATATTTAATAAAAGGCACGGAATCATTACCTTCGCATAAAGAATTAATGTTTTGTTTGCATTGATGGACTAGGCAGTTAAAGTACGTGATACATCCGACAGGTAATGGAAAGAATATGCAATGCTTCTATGGATTTATATTCCATTACTTGTAGGGCAGGATTAAGCAATGCTTCTGTGATAGACACCCAGATTACACGTAAGACGATAATAGATTAATAAAAGGCATATTCAGCAATTATTTATTTTATATATTATATAAAAGATTGATTTGCAAATGAATTTGAATATTAAAAAAAGCGTCGGGGCTTTATTCAGTAATTAAAAATTCACCAGTAAAATCAAGTTATTTGAAACGATTCGCTTTTTCTTTTGACTCAAACGAAAAAGCTATCTGAAAAACAGATTCCTTCTGCTACTTACTTCACTAATTCAATTTTCTTCTACTACAATATTTTTATTAGCTACCACATTTAACTTAACTTTTATCAACACTCGGTTCCGAGGAAAGTATATTCTTTGTACTTCACTCCATCAATTACTCAAGCCTTCCTCAATATATTACACGGAAAGCTACCATAAAATACATTACCAATGCCTTCCCGGTAATGTTTCTGAAAAGCATTCTCTTGCATTACTCAATTCCCCGCTGGGGATGTTTAAACCCTAAAATTAAGTGCCATTTGGTAGACGAATTTTACTTCCGTACAAGAACAAAACGATCCTCAAAGGCTTTTTTTTTCCTGGTAGTTTTTCTTCGATCATCTTTTGGTTTCTACTACCGAGTATTATAAAATTTTACCTGGACTGTGCGCCTTGCGCCGCCGGATGTTGGATAAAATTTATTTCTGCCGCTTGATCGAGCACAAAATATTCTCATACATTAGCGCACATTTACGGATATGAAGTTTATGAGATGGGCGTCATTTCAGAAGTGAAGCACTCAATCACTTAAGGTATAAGAAGATTACGAAAACTATACGTTTATTTCGTAAATTTAAGACTTAGTTAAAAATGAAGAGTATAATAGTCTGTCTAACTCTAATGACTCAGAAGAAGTTCGTTCCAACAAATACTAAAAGTCAAAAATCCCAGCGAAAAGACTGTTTGAATTATTGGCTTTTTGGAAAGCGTTTTATTTTTCAACTCAAGGTGGAATTATAGTGAACGCGATGCGCGCGTGTGAAGCAATGCGACGCGACAACAGCTGATGTATGGTATACCATGGATACACAGCTAGTATACAAACCATGGTATTGAAACTAGCTGCACATGATACACTGCACATATGGTTTGATTTGACAGTATCTGGTATAAGCAAACAAAGACATTTAGTTGCGATACTCGCCACACAATTTGGGAATGGCACAACTAGCAGTAAAATGCATAGTATACTAGGTAAAATTATCGAATTTGTATACCATGAAACAGGTCCAATACTAGATATATACAAAGTCCTTTATCTCGTATATGCTTAGTATTGGGTGATACACTGCTGGTATGATATGGTATTAGTCGATACAATATAATATCCACTTATCTAATTTTGTTATGCACGTAGTGCACTCATGGATATGGCGTGCGCTACGATTGTGCAATCACACGCGTTGCGTGCTTCGTCTTCACTATAATTCCACCTTAGTAATAAACATCACATACTGCGTCCTCGAGTTATCGTGCGTTTAAAAAGACGATCATAAATATATTTCCGACTTCCATACATAGACGTACGTTTTTCTTTGTATATTTGTTCAGGAGTATCATCTCGCATCGTTGTATATGTATGACGTGGGAACGCAATTCGAGCTCGGGAAATTTCATCTTTCGAGTGAAAATAAAAAAACAGCAAAGCAACATATAAAATACACCGAGCAAAAAGAAGTACGACAGCATCAAGACCGCTTACAAGGTGGTAGGTCCACAGTACAACAACAACAGAAGTAACAAATACAACGCGAAGAGTTTCGTCTTGGATTTAATTCGCAGAGTGAAAGAAACCTTTGAGTTTCGTTCCAAGATATGTTGCGGGTACCAACAAGCGACTGTAGAGAGTGATGAACTTTGCCGACTTTACAAGACCAGAAGTAGTCGAATCATCAGCGGATTGAGGTCTTATTGAAAGTATATGTAGGTACCTGATAATAACATCTATCGCGGTTTTTGCTCAAATTATTAATTAAAAGATTGTTCGAAATTATTTCAAACTGAAGTATGTTTGGTACATCTTGCCAGATCGCATCTTACGTTTCGAGTTTTGATCGAGAAAAAAAAAACAATCACAACTTCTTAAACCAGATGGAGAAACGGTTTAGTCGCACTGCGAAACTGCCGACGATCATCAAGCCTTACCACAAATCTTTGTACAAATGGGCATAATGATCGCGAGCTGTCTTCAAGTTGATCGTCTTGATATTTATCTGCTCATGAGGAAAATCCATAGAATTCCATATTTGGGTTAAATGCGAAGAGCGGTTGTGACCATAGAGGGTGAATTTATTGCACTGCGACTATGTTTGCTATTGGTGGTGGAATTCCGTAAACGTGTATACAGAAGCTGTTTTATACTCTTGTATCAGACTATATCAAATCTGTTATCCAATTCTGTATTAACTTTGTAGTTCGGTTCGGATGAGTTTCAGTTACAACATTGGTTCCCTAGAAAGGCCCAAAACCTAAAATTATGCTGCCTAACGCACGACAACTGGAGAACGTCTGCGATGTATTAAGTTGGGAATCGGTGTTGTTGAACAGAGTTTGTGTCCTTCTTTCACAACACAGTCGTAGCACCCTTACGCCTGTTACGTAATTTTAAGAAAAGGCAAAAAGCCATTAATGTCGCTTGTACTTAGCCTACTACGGTGTTCCAGCGTAACTTACTCGTAAATACACGAAAAAATGCAACTAACCATGTAGGTAGGGTGGGTACGGTAGGGTAGGTACGTAGGGTGCGTACGAAATAGTAGGTACGTAGGCTGGGTACATAGAGTGGATACTTAGAGTGGATACTTAGAGTAGGTACATAGTCTGGGTACATAGGGGGGGGGGGACCATAGAGTGGATACGTAGGCTGGGTACGTACGGTATGTTCATTGATACCGAACGTGAGTGATAACCCAATATACTTCAAAGGATCATTATTTTTTGAATCAAATCGAAAGATTTAGCACTTACGAAGGATAAGTACGATGGGCTGGGTATTTAAAGTGAGTATGTACGTTGGTTATGAAGTATCTCACCATGGATAGGATGGGTTCGTAAGCGACCGACGAAACGTTTCGGTTGTGACGTAGGATGGTAATAGTGATACCAAATTCTAACTTCCTAGATCAACGCGTTCTTCAGTTATTATGCGTTCGAGAAGAAGAAAATACAGTGTAACCTTGTTACAAACTGCTCTAACGAACAAATGCATAAAATATAGAAAGGTAATTTATTGTTCAAAAGTTTATACCAAATTATAAACTTCCAGATACTGTGATCCCTTAAAGTGCGCTATAATCGGACTACATTGTGCATAGTGTGCATATAGTGAAATCTAATCAGGTCGGTACCGGGAATTAGTTCAATTAGCATATGGTTAAGATAGCAAGAATGGATTGTAATAAGATCGGTTCAACTATAAAGTAATTCTTTCTTTGGTAAATATTTGCAAGTTGTGGGCCACCTGGAGATTGACTATTAAATTGTAGGTCAATTATGGAGGTGAAGCCCACTTTTCAACCCCATCTCTTTCTCTGTCAAACAAAAAACAAATACATATATTATTCAAGAGCCTTTGTATCCAGAAATTAGTTCAAATTTTCACTATAAATTCCACATATCGATATAAAAAATGTGCGGCGCAATATAACTATTTTCTGCGTGGTCCTGGAGGGAATTAAACTCCCCTTTTCTCCTTTTCTGTGTGGTCTATAAGGCTGCTTGCATTATAAAGTGGAAAAAACTTAACTACCTAATTTCTAGGTGCCATAATCTCATAATCATGACACGGTAATTACTTGGGCAGGTATAGGTAAGGTCCGATTTTGAGATGGTTCCTATATTGAGTGATAAATATATGAAATTTGAAGCTAAGCATGACATGCACACCAATTGGCAGGTGGTCAGATTATAGAGAGACCCGAATAGCATGTTTTACTGTACTTATTTGTTTTTATGTTACCAATCTTTTGGGCTGGAATAAAATTCATTTGGGAAGACTTGAAAACGATTAAACAAATTTCTACAAAATCAAATAAAAATCTTCGATGGTCCAAAACTAAAGAAGCAACGGACTTCAAAATAGAAATGGGCAAAACAGTTCCTTTTGAGTGAAGAACTTTACTCCGAGTCAGTCACTTTAAGGAACAAGGTAAGTGAAGTAGTTCTGGAACTCTTCGTTCCAGAGTTTCTTCGTTTTTGTTCCATCGTTCTTTCGTTTTCGTTTGCTCGCAAACTAGTTCATTCTTTTCGTTCATTCATAGTTCCACTTGAAGGGGAGAAGATCTAGAAGGTGATGAGCAAAAAAAAAGATAATAGATTCAGAAGATGATGACCAAAAACAAGGTCGGTGCAGTTTTTTGTCACGTGTCCAATGGAACTACAGTTCACCAAAAGGAGTTACTTTACTCACTCATTTCAATGAAGTGCACAAAAATTGTTGCTACGAACTATTACTCATGGAATACAGATTGCATAGTTTCAATCTGAACATCCACGAGCAAACGCTTTGGTTGTTGTTTATCGAAGTTTTGAGTCAGTCATTCGTTTGCTCATTTCGCGCTTGGCTGACATTTCACTCCGACCCCTGAAACAACCAAACCAATAAAAATTCGCAACAAGACTCTTCATTAAGGAAAACGTTTTTTCTTAATGTTTGACTAAGTTCGCCGTTGTTCCATCGCATATATGTATGTACATATGTACGATATTTACAGGTAGTACGTCAGCGAATTTCATGTAAGAGTTCTGAAGAAAATCTCAAATTACGTTAAAATCGAGGCTCGCACTTTGAGCAGCGTCTTAAAAAATTGCACAAAAAAAAACGGACGCGAAAAACTGTCCAGCGAGGCTTTTAGGCAAACAAAAACCTCATTGTCAGTTAAGTTGCAAGACATTTGCGGATTTGCGCGAAATGAAGGTTTTTTACTTTAGTTGAGGTCTTAAGACTTGGCTGAACGTTAGCAAGCTACTCGTATAAGCAACCAGCTAAGTGGGATTTTTTCTTATGCTTGTGAACGGTGTAACCGGTTCAGGTGCTACGCTGCGTTCCATTCAGGTGAATTGAGAGATAAATCCAAGTTTGTTTGTGTATGTACCTAACAAACCGAACAAAGTACGATACGAAGTTCGAACTTTATATAAATCTAGATTTTATGTTTCTCTTTTTTTTCATACTGTAAGTTTAGTTTCATACCCATAATTACGGACTTTGTGCTCATTTTGTCGATTGAATCGTATTTTTATTGAAATAAATCTGTAGTGTACAAGCAGCACTATGTTATTGTATTTACATTGATTAGGAATAACTTCAAAACGAAATAAATGTGGATTGTAAGAACCCTCAAAAACGTTGACAGCTTTTGTCGTTTCCAAAATAGAGAAGTTTTGCGCAAGTAGTAACTTTACTTGGAAATTGACCCCTGATACCAGTGTACTGTTGTACTATGAAGCATTTCCGACACATTGAGAAGCTGAGTCCAATGTCAACATACGAATGAGTATTTTGACAAAAAAAATGTATAGCACTTTGAGCTGATAGTTTCCCAGTCATTCGAGTTAAAAAAAGTGTGCTCAAGTTATCGGATTAAACCTGAATTAAAAAAAACCACCTTTTGAAAGGAGCAGTAATGTTTATGGTATTAACTTTGTAATCATTACTAGCCAGTAGGATCAGTAATGCTTCTTCTATCATTAATTCAGTAATCATTATTAGTAGACGATAGTGGATCGGTTTTGCGTTACGGCATCGATGATTTTAACATTGTCCTGGGGAGGAATCGTATTCGTTTCATTTTACATGACTCGGAAGCGGTTGTGGAACTAATTCCTCGGAATGGATGTCAGCATTGGTTCCGTAAGTCATTACCCGGAATGTATTTTTATTTTCTTGACATTTATCAAATAAATGATTGATTAAATGCTCACGAATAACGTACAATAATTCATATGCTTTAGGAACGGAAAAAGGGAATAAGCTACAAAATATAGAATTGACTAAAATTGAAAAATTAGAGCAAAAAAATCATGGCATTTTGTAACTTAGTATGTTCCTTTAGCTCACCCTAAATCTCCTTCATCTCCTAATAGAAGTCTTGATAAAATATTAAAAGTTTAGGCACACTCGAAATTTGGCCATAAAAACAAAATAAGGAAAGAGGTTCTAGCCCTTCGGTGTTTGGAGCACCGATGGAATATTTGAACAAAAAAATTCCTTATATTTTTAGGGGAACTCCGGGATGAATTTAATGGTTTGAAGTAATTCCGGTCCCAATCCAGCCACAGCATGAAAAATCAACTTGTACCATATATGTACGTAAATTCCAAAATTCAACTTCCCACCTTAAGCTGTTCCTGAGTTGCTCTCCAAACTATGTCCATTTAAACACGTTCATTAAATGTACCCGTAAAAAATTTGAATACAATAATTTTTCAAGTTTTTGAAAGCTAAAATCCTTTAATTGCTTTTGCGGGCCACGGTCGGCGTACAGACGGATGGACTTTCAAAATTTCTTTTCAAAACATTTCGAATCAAATGTCCAAATAAGGATCGAAAATAAAAAATAGCGGACAGTTGCAAGGATTTTATGTAGGTATATAAAAAAAAATATGGTTGGTATTTATTCTGATTTTCCCCGATGATAGTGAGTAGGGAATAAATTCACCCTGTTGTATAATGAACTGCACAATAATTGTTTATTTCATTAATAGATTAAAGAAATTACATTTTTCTTACTATAACCTGATCCCAAAATTAGAAAGTCTCGAAGAAAAAATAAACACGCAACTGAAAGAATCCGCTAGTGGCCTGTAAAATTCGCCTACAAATCAGCTGTCGAATTTGAATCTATTCTTCGGAAACTCCGAAGTCTTGCGAATTTCGGTACAAACAAGTATCAATAATGCGAAAATACAATACCGTATAAAATTCCGACTTCCAATCCCATTCATTACCAAATCCATTTATCACCAAATACCACAATTTTTGAGTCGGTAATAGCCGAACTTACGTTATTTACAAAAAAAATAAACAATATCGGACCCATATGGCTTCCTTGAGGTACACCGGATGCGTTCGGGATAACATCTGAAAGGGCTCAATGAAATATCATTATTTTGAATATGATTGGATATGTCAGAATTGATCCAATTTGTTAATGTGATTTGAAACTATGGGAGGTGTTGTTTATGGGCTATCTATCTTGACTCATTGTATCGAAAGCCTTGTTGAAATCGGTGTAAATAGCTCCAATTACTGGATTAGAGAAAACTAGAAAACTTAATTTTATTGGTAGGTACCGACCCTTTGTGAATCCCTGCTGGAATAGACTACTTAGTGATCGATTGTAAACGTTCCAATGAAAGCAAGAGGTTAGCAATTGGCCGGTAATTTCTATTTAACAATTATTTTTCCTTTTTAAAAAACGTTTTAATAGTAGACTGATTACTTCAACAAGAAAGGAAGCATCTTTGAACGGTGAGATGATAAAAGGCAAAATCAATGCGGAAGAAGCGTATGGTTTCATCAATCCAGAGGAGATAGAAGTTATCTTCAAGGTTTAAAATTAATTTTAAATTGGCAACTTAGTTAATGTGTAAGGAAGTAGGAGGAAACTTTGTCAATTCGGTACGAACCAAATTCCCAAAGAAATTGCTTGTACTCTTTTAGAACTAACAAAGTCACATAGAAACCTGCTTTATATTTGCTAGAATCTGATTACAATTTGTGACTCTCCAGTGGTCTGCTATTTTGGAATTTTTATAAAGTCTGTAAATACTGAAACAATCTAAAGTGTGAAATGACAACATGGGTACGTGCAATAGATCACCTTTTCGATTTTATGGGAATTAAATTAAGAAAATATCTTTAATGCCTGTGATCCCACTAGGAAACTTAAGATACCTGCTCCCTATAAAAATCAATACAATTTCGATTATATTTCAAAACAAAACTCAAGCGTCGAAAAAATGAAATTTTCTCTCATTTCATATTTCAACCAGTTTTCGTGACATGTTTACATTTTTTCATCATTATTTATTTCGATTAGATTCATATAAACTGTGTGATGCGACGTATCTTTCTCAAAGTTGTTGCCTTCAAAAATATCCGATGAAAATCGGTCGAGATGTTGATTTCAAGAGCCTCTCTTGATCCCACACACTGGATACGAAATAATCCACTTAAAGAGTTACATCTGGACCAATAAACGAAATCCTATAAACTAATCTGAAGCTGAAGGCGCTTTTGGATGAGTCTTGTGTGCAGTTGGTGGTGTAATGGCGTTCGGCAAGCAAATGGATCATATCTCTGATAACAAAGCAAACAATGTGTTCAGATATCACCGATCACAACAAGATTAGTTAGAAACGGATTTTTTTTTATTATTTTATAAATTAATATGCGGAGCGATTTGCAGAAATGTTTTTTGTTATTAATTCCGTATTTAACCATACCAGACAATGGTGGATGGAAGAGAAATAATTACAACCCTGAAAGAGGCTTGAATTGCTGCAAATTTTATTCTTTTGGGAAGAAAGAAGATGGTTGATTTTTCCACAAATCGATGAACGGAGACGAATTGCACTGTTCGTCCAAAAGTGTTTTGAGAACATACTTGTAAGTAGGTGCAGCAATACAAGTATCGCGGGTAAAATCGATACAATACAAGTATCGCGGGTAAAATCGTGGAGGACTGAAGTAAGAGAGTTAACTTTCGAATAATCACCACAGAAACACTGGACGAATAAACACCATAGGTGTTGCCTAAACACCCATGGTAGTACACCCATATTTCTGGGTGTTTCGAGAAAGATCCATGATAGTACACCTTTATTTATGGGTGTCTCGAGAAACACCCATGGTTCTTCTAAAAGTACCCATGGGTGATAGTACCGCATCCATGAGTGTAAGAATTTAATAATAATAAAAAAAATATTTTTTTTATTTAAAATTATTAATTTATTAGGTGTTTTCATCAAAGGAAATAAATTTGGTTGCTTTATTCAAATGAAACACCCATGGTGGTTGAGACACCCCATCGGTGTAATCTACACCCATGGTCGCTGGGGAACCCTATGGGGATTGTCTCGAAAACTATCATGGGTGTACTGTACACTAGGCTTGTGTGGTTCGTGAAGGAACTAGTTCAAAAGATCGTTCTCATAAGTGAAATGAACGAACTAGTTCACAGTGAATTCCAGTCCTAGTTCGTAGTTTGTAGTTTGTAAGAAGTAGTTCAGTGTCTTGTGTCGTAGTTCGTTTAGGAAGTAGTTCAGTGTTATCTTTCGTGAGCGGAGACTAGTTCCTTCCTGAGTGGGGACCTTTTTTTTACACACATTCACTTACAACTTGAAAGGAACTAGTTTCTTCGTGAGTGGGAACCTTGTTCTATAAAAAAAGAGAGAAATATCCAGTTCAGATGGAGAAACAAAAAATTGCTTCTGTAAAGGAATTGCAAGCATTTTATGGCGCAGTCCTCGCGAGTAGATCATAAGGCACCTTCAATTGATAACGTTCAACTATGACCCCATTTAATTTCCACTTTTGCATCTAAAATTGCAGAAATTGTTCGATTTCTTTATATCAGTAAGTAATATAGGTGCATACACATGTTTGAATATCTTCAGCCGAGATAGTTTACAGATCTCTTGTGGATCACTTTATTTCTCCAATTTAGAGTTCATAAGAGTTTCCATTAGTTTCGAATATAAAGACGTAATGGCAATTGGACAATAGTTAAGCGAATCGCTGCGATATCCTTTTTCGAAACGAGAAAGTTTACATAGTAAGAAGTCTACCTAAAGGAGATGAACACTAGGCTGGAGACTGGAGCTAGGATACCATCAATATCTGCTTATTTCCAACACTTTTATTTCTTTTCCTAGAAATATTGGGGTGTAACGACGACATCTTAGTAATTTTAAAAGATTAAGCAAAAAAAAAACACTTGCAAACGACTACACTTTGTTGCCTATCAAATTTTACCAATGCACTCGTATTTCAAACCCTTTTCCCGCTTCAGTAAATAAAACACATCCTTCCGGTTGCATGGCAATGAAAACTCATCATTTCATGAAAATACCTCTTCAGTAATGCAACCCTTCTATTATTTTTCCATTAGATGGATATCAGTGAAAACGCGACGACACCTTTTGGGGGGGAAGAAAAAGCAAAAAATTCTTTCAAGATCATTTTCCGGTTTGTGTTCTTCGAAACTCGATAAAATGCATATATGACCCCTTCATTTTGATGATGCGAGTACAGTGAAAAGAAATTCAGATTCCTTCCGGAAATTTGAGACTAAAAACTGCTTCCCTGTCTGCCGTGAAGAAGGAAGAGCCCATTTGTTCGTTGCGTTTTTCCCAGGTACCCTAATTGTGCCTAATAATTTTGGACAACATGCAGGTTCGGTTAGAATAGTGTAAGATTCTTCTAGAATCACAGCAATTATTCTCGTATGTCTTTCGATCCAAAGGCAGTAATGAAAGCTCGATATAGGCTTCCCATAATCGTCGCATCAGCGAACGAGATGATAAAATAAAAAATTTCAATGGTACGCGTCCACAGCAATTAACCCGCACAATTGACAGCAATTAATTGGGCTCAACAGTCTCCAGATCTTAGAGATCTTGAAACGATCTTGGCTACCAGCTAGCAGCAGTCGAAGGCATATTTCAAATTGAGCCGCAAATAAATGCCTTGGCTTCTGTCTCACGATCAAAAGTAGTTTGAGATGCGCGGTAAAGAGTTATTGGAGCCCTCCGACCCTGTGCTCGTAGAGGAAGATACAACGTATGTGATGCTATGAGAAAATTCCAAAGGTATCTTATCTGCCCCCTTTGGAAGCAGCACTGTGTTGGCCCAACCAGTTTACTTTGGTATCTAAGTTTTTTTGTATCTTCAAAGTTGAAACTGCAGGAAACCGAACCGGCTCACAGACATGCCACGAAAGAAGCCAAGATGACCAACCAAGAGCCACATGGCGAAGAATGGCTAGGTGAGGTGACTGATGAAGGTATTCACCAATCACCACGTATACCGGCATCGGTACTTGATAATCGTCCGATTAGGATGGACGCAGGTTGCATGATGACATAGCACTCTTATGGTGCCCGGTAACTCTTCAACTCCTACGACGATAAATCGGACAATTGAGAAAAAAATTCGGTTATTCAACGTCGATGACTTGTATTTATTAAGGCTGGTTCAAATGCACCGCTCGCTACCAGCATTTCGGTCCATTTTGAAAATCCTGGATTATGCAAGAATCAAGTCCAACTTCTATATTACGAACGCGTGCGTAAGGCGACTACTTAAGCAATGTTCATGTACTTCGGGTTCTATGTCTGTAGTGGACGTTAATCTCAATTAACAATAATTAAAAATTAACTACCATTGGGGTATTTCGAGTGTGCGCTATGTTGTCTTAGGAGACGCTGCTCACTTGAAAGATAGAATTCTTGCGCACCAACTTTTGACCCCATCATCGACTCATTCTCTTTTCTCGACTATTGCGTGCGCCGTTAAGTTTTTCGCGATTTAATTTTGTCCGAAGTTTGTCTAAGAATGAATATACGATTCATCAAATTCTGTAGAAGTTTTACACTGGAAAAGGTTGCGGCCCTAGAACAAGACCAGGCAGAATATGTGACTTTTGGGGACTACACTACACACTCCTGGGCTGTTTTGATGCCTTCGGCAGATTCATCTTCTCGCTCTCAATTGAAATTAATTGATAAAAAATTGATTGCCTAAGGGTGATTCACATCAGTGGTAAATTTCACGAGGCTGATTTAATTGATGACGTCATGTCGATTTTTCCTATGTGCTAATCGAATAGTCTTGATTACTTTACACGCTACACGGGCAACAATATACACATCTCGCGACTTATAGGTGTAATTTAAGGTGTGATTTTTTGTTGCTATTCGAATTTGCGACGAATGGGGCTTTAAATTTCAGTCGGCAGTATATTTTTTTAAGGTCTTTTTTTTTTGTTTATTATAATAGCCTTTTCATAAGAGATACAGTTGATTTTTCTTCGAACTTTTTGAAGATATGCCGAGCGAGCTTAAACTGATTGGACACGCAATTTTACAGACTGTGATTGGATCTCTTTGATTCGTGAAAATCATTAACAACATACGCTTGAAAATGTGTAGCTGTTTGTTAAAAGAAAAATAACTGCTTGGAAATATCTTCACACCAGAGTCATTGTTCATTGAACACAGGCGAATGTGTCCAATTGTCCAAATTGAACAAGCATCAGGGGCGTATCCACGGCCAGATAAATGATAGATCTCTTCCCTCTTCTTAGGGTTTACTAAAATTTTTATTAAAAAATACCTACCTATATTAAAAAGGTGAGTATGTTTAAGCAACGTCTTCATTCTTCTATTTATACACTGAATTTCGATAATTGTAAATTAATTGATGATTTGTAGTCCAGTATTGGTACTTAATGAGGAATTTGGGAAATCTGAACTCTATCCAAATAATTTCAAGATTCAGTATCTAGTATGTTAAGTTTTTATTGTCAGTACTGATTGCCCCGTTTTTATCTATCAGCTACAGAAGCTTGAAATTCTAGTTAAGTTTCGGTTTGCAGTACTGCATTTCAGTACCTGATTATGTTATATGGATTATATCAGAAGTTAACGGAAGTAACAATCGATATCGTATCCGAGCAAAAGGAGCTCTTACACGAGCGATAAAAATTGCTCGTTTTGCAGCAATATTCGTAAATTTTGACGTCACAAAAATATAAAGCAACACATAGCAACAATAGCAACAGGTGATGTGGATAAACTTTTCATTAAACCGTTCCTGAATTGTGATGAGCGATATTGACCAATATCTAGCAATTCAGCAACAAGGACTAACACGAGAAATTCAGATTATGAACAAGACGAAAGTAAACTTGACAAACAAATCTAAAACTAAAACATGGAAATATTTGAATTCCAAACCATTACAAAACAAAACTTGACAAATAAATGCGAAATTCAAAACAAAACTTGAATTTCGAACGAGGATAATTGCTCGAAATTTTCCAAGTCAGTGGAAATGGCGAACCATACCAGCAATATGTGAAAAAATTGCCACATTGCTGCAACTAGCAGCAACTAGCTGCAACTAGTAGCAGATATTGCCCTGTAGTTTAGAGATGGGCAAAGCAGTTCCTTTTAGTGAGTGAGTTAACTCCGACTGGAACTAGTTGACTGAAGGAACTAGTTCAGTGAACTAGTCCCAGTTCCTTTGGAAGCTCAGAGTGAATGTGACAACCTAAAAAAAGGTCCTTACTTCTCCGGCGAAGACGAAGTAGTTCTATTTGAAGGTGGGAGTTAATGTGATGAAAAAAAAGTCCTCACACACGAAGGAACTACTGTTCAAGAGCTTGACATAGCAAAAGAATTAGTTCCTTTTGAAGCTGTGTCACGTGGCAAGAGGAAGTACAGTTCATCAAAAGGAGTTAGTTCACTTAATGAAAGTGTGAATGTATTGCTTTAAAAAAAAAAGTCCTTACTTCCCCGATGAAGAGGACGTAGTTCCATTTGGAAGGTGGGAGTGAATGTGATGACCTAAAAAAAAAAGGTCATCATTTCTCCAGGAAAGGAACTCATTCCTTTTGAAGGTGTGTCCCGTGGCGAAAGGAACTATAGTTCACTAAAACGAGTGAGTCAGTAATAAGAAATATGGCGAAATTGATGAAACCCAAAACAACCCTTTTATTTAATAAATATGTAAATAGTTTCTAGTATTTTTCAAGAATATCTCGTGGAAGTAAAATGAATTCTTTGTTCCGTCTGACCTAAAAATCGTGAAAATATACTCATACTCTTTTCATCGGCTGCTCTTTTACCACAGCTGGGAACGTACATACCTATATGCAAATGCGATTTATTTTGTTTTGTTTAAATTACTTTTTTAGTAGATATACTAAATTTCAAGTTTCTAGCATCAGCCGTTCTTGGGAAGTAAAAAACAAGAACCCTGCACCTCGGTGTCATAGCAAAAATTATATTTTTAAAAAGCATATAAATATAACTTTCAATCAATTCTATTGCGGCTCTCAACTTATAACAATCAGAATGGATTGCTTTCCATCCCTCCGGCACGGTTACTATTTCTATTTCTACCCCTTATATTGAAGTAGTTACTTTGTGTATTATTTCCGTTTGAAGAGAGTCTTAACATAGAGTCTTAAACATTACCTCCAAAAAACACGACTCATACAGTCCTGTTGCAGTACTGCTTTCTAAAGTAATTTATATCATTTTCTCTCGGTACTGAAATACAGAATTGCTCCAGAACTAGCTTGTAAGTACTGTTGCAATCCCAATACAGTTTTAATAAAGAGTTCACTAAACAGGTAAAGATAAAAAAAATCGTATTTAGAACTGATAATAGATAACCGTTCCTAATCAATTAACATAGCTTGTAAAAACCTGATCATTCTGACTGAACTGACGAAATTGTGAAACCGTATCTCAACAAAAACGCTCCGCCACTCCCTTAATAAACGGAGTGTACTACAAACAACCCTTCTAAATAAATTTCGCGTACTCAGCAACGCTTAAACGCTCCCAGTTGCAACTTATAATTTGTAGCAAACAAAAGCGATACTCAACAGCATCCTGTCTCTCCTCTGATGATTCTTCTTAGGTCTAGTTTTGAATTTCACGCATTTCTCGCACTTTCCATATAAGAAAGGAGTTTCAATTTCAATTACAGCAACCCCATCTGATGTCTCAACTCAACGCGATGCGTTGTGTCGATTCGACATCAAAGCTGGCGCGCGCTAAAGGATGAGTTTCGCTAGCAGACCAAAAATAGCACGTTCAAGTGCGCGGCTTGGCATTTTATAACAATAATAAAATCTTTTTGGGGGCGCCAAACCGTACCGCATCTCGTCGAGCCATTAATCTCAAGTATGCATCCATACGGTGCCACACCTTCTCCCATTCCCAACCCCCATACACTTTAAGATCGTTTCCATTTGATTTTCCATGCGCAGTTGCTACTCCACCCCATCCAGGTTAAAAGACGCGATTAAAAAAATTCAATTAATCCCCAAAAACCACTCGACAATTTCCAAGAGTTCTTACCGCATTCTTAAAAAAGAATCGCGCTGCGGTTTTTAAAATAAAAATGTTTCTATCGCGGTCAGGGGAGAAAAGTTCTCACGTTATCGCGAAAACTTAGCCAATCATATCTAAAAATAAGTAAATAAAGTGTAACCTGTCGTATCATATAAATTAAATTTTTTGGCATATTTTTCTTTGGTCGCCGGCTGATAAACAACTTTCCGGTGAATGGTCGTCCGAAAATGTCGCCAAGAAAGTCGTCTTCGATCTGATAGACGATCCTAATCAATTTCGCTAAGCTTGTGATAAGATTGCACTCGTTCAGTGCCCACACCTGTTTGATAACGTGATTGGCTGTGAAAAAAAAAACAACAACTCCAATATTCAAAATATCGTTGGGTTACACCAACCTTATGAGCACTTGGGCTCTATACTTCCGCTGTGATTTCCATTTTGTTACGGAAATGGGATGCATATGTCGCAGGGAAGCGTGATGTGACCTGTGATGGTTCAAATTTTTCGAGTTTTTTGTCATTATTTCGAGAGGAAGTAAATCAGAACCATCAAATAATTTAAAAAAAAAAAACAACAAACTATTTTCAATCAGAGACATCTGTTTGTGCGCTTCCTTTCACCCTGGAAAATGTCGGGGAAAGATTTTCAAATTTTCCTTCGGTTTCCCACCGTCCGATGTCGTAGCAGAGGTCAATAGTTGAAAACCCAGCTTCCTTAAAAATGAATTCTATATTTATTTATGTATGACGGCGCGTATTGCACGGGTATGTTTTCGTCGTGGGTTTCTTATTTCCGTGACCCTCGACTGACCTCCAATCGCATATACGTTAGTTTCAAAAATAACAACAATAGCAGTAAAAACACGTTAGTGTGAGCCCATTCATCCATCCGTGGATTCTGTTCTGGGTGCGTCGCGGTTGGGCGACGTTGCGTGCGCTATTTCTCCATAGGTGACAGCATTCTCGATAGCGAACAGCTTGGCAACCAAAAACAATGGCTTCGCCAAAGAGTGAATGTTATGAGTGTGCGGATACGGACGGGAGTTTTCTCCCAGGGAAATTTTTTCCGAGCTAATACCGCCGAGTTACCTGAAGGCATACCGTACACGCTATTGTTGTTACAGTTCATTGATGTTATAGCGAACCCCTTTTACAATACCACTTACTATATCTAAGCTATCTTTTTTTCCAAATAATTTATTCGATTTAGTTACTGAATTGTTTGCTGGGACTTTTTCCGAAGAACTATCTCCTCATTTCAGACCAGGAGAAAAGATCCGCGGAAAGTGAATTATTTGTAGGGAACAATCAGAAATTTTCACGTTAACCGCACCAGGGACTCTCTAAGGATGAGACGAAAGACGTTGATCAAATTGGCCAAGGTGCTCCTTTACCAATCACATAGAGAGTAGTGTTTTCATGCCTATCTAGCATAGTAACTTCGACTAATATTGACACAATCCAATGGAACTGCAGCTCACTAAGAGGAGTGAGTCACCTATGTAGCATAGTGTCTTCGACTAATATTGACACAATCCAATGGAACTGCAGTTCACTAAGAGGAGTGAGCTACTTCACTCACTCACTTCAATGAAGTGTTCTTTTGGAACAGTTCACTCGTGAACGACTCATCTCTAAGATAAACTTTTAAACAATAAGCAGTAGTTCAGACCGGAATCCTGTACTACACAACCCCCTTTAGGGGTTGAATATAAAAAAAAAACTAAAACCGATTTTTTGGCAACGATTATATAGAAAGTAAGTTAAATTTAAAAAAAAAAATCCGATATCTCATCAGATCTAAGAGATATCTCAGAATTCGTAAAAACCTACACAATCATTTTACATCCTCTTAGGGGTTAGTTAGAGATGGGCAAAGCAGTTCCATTTATTGAGTGAGTGAAGTCCGACTCAATCACTGAAAGGAACTAGTTTGAGTTCCTTTTGAAGATCACTTCACCGGCGAAGGAACTATGTAGTTCTTTTGAAGTTCGGAGTGAATGTGAGGACCTAAAATAAAAAAGGTCCCTACACACGAATGAACTAGTTCTTTTCAAATTCGGAGTGAATGTGAGGACCTAAAAAAAAAAGTTCTCAGTTCCCACGAAAGGCAAACTTCACATCGCAAAGGAACTACTTCCTTTCCGAGGTGTGTCACGTGGCGAAACGAACTACTGTTCACCAAAAGGAGTGAGTTAGTTCACTCACTTACTTCAATGAACTGCTCTTTTGGAACAGTTCACTCATGAACGAGCCATCTCTAGGTTGAGTACAGTAAAACCCTGAAATTAATTTTGAGGCAAATCGAATTGGGTAGCTAATTGGACTCATTGAAAAGTATACAACACCTTTAGAATATCGACAAAACTGATAAATCATTTCTAGGCGCTTATATGAAGATCACTCAGAAGTTAAATTGATTCGATCCCTAGGCAGACCTAAAAGATATAACAAAATTCGTGAAATTGTGGAATAAATTTTTTGGCTTACCTCCGTCCACCAAATCTGACTTTTTTTTCATACTTCGGTAGTCCATCTACATATATATACCAAGTTTCAACTTTCTAGCTGAAGCTCTTCCTGAGATACATACAACCAACACCCAATCCCGTATCTTGCTTCTTCCGTTTTTGTTTGGTTGCCTCTATGTGGGATTTATGCAACCAGCTATTTATCCATAAATTAAAATATAAATTTTTTGATCTTCGTCCTCTCGAACACTTAACCCCTACACTTTTAAACCTATATACTAACAAAATTTCAACTTTGAAAGATACACTAATCCAAAGTTTTTCAGCCCACCTCTCTTCCAGTCCATATCTACGCAATGTTATTACTTTTTGAGATAAGATTCGCAATGAGTCAAGCTTTTGACTGCCAAACATTTTGCCCAAAATTTTAACAATGCAGGGTGTCAACATTTATGTTGGACGCAGAGCCGCGTGGCTGGCACTGAACGTGCTAAAGTCGGGGGCAAAAAAGGAACTTATCCTTAATGGAAGGTATTCGACATTTTCCAATCTGGATTTATTGGACAATCACAGGGTTGCTCTGATCAGGTTTCGTTGGATTTTAGGGGTAACAGGAATTTGGATGCTTTCGTATGTCACAAATTGGCGGCGGTGATGTTACCATTGAATTCGTCTCCTTGGGTGCTGGATAGGTACTGTCTCCTCGGTTCATCTTGGGGATCTTAGAAGCCCTCAGTCTGAATGACCTCAATTAATTTAGAATTTTTTGGTGTACTAAGCTCCTAGGTGTTCCATTTTGGTTCTAGCTATTGTGTCAGCCTAGAAACTTCCGTCTTTTGGCTATGAAATCCAAACAACTAACTTAATTCAACTAGATCTCACACTTGTAGGCTCAAAACCATCCCAAGATTCTTGCAAAAGATCTCTTTTTGCACAGTAATCCGCAAATCTTTGCTCCCCAAAACGACAGTGAGTATAATTAATTCCACGGGAGTGCTAAGCTGCCGACAACCGACCGACATTCAATTTCATATGTGTTTTACACGCTTCGTGGTTGTTGTTATTGTTTTCATCTCAATCACCTGCTGTGTACTTTTGTTGGTGTTCTTGTTTCTAACATTCAAATTCCCCTCGACTACTGGTTCCAGTACTACTTTAACTTTAATTTTTAACTTTTCAAGTGGTTACGAAATCGAAATCTCAACAGGCTTGTAAACGAGTAAGCCAGACTCGAACAATTCATACTAGTCATTCGTCGAATGATTTGCATACCTGTCATTAATAAAATTTCGAAATTTTTTCTTCTTAACTTACACTATGGCAATTTAACGAAAAGCGATAGACGCATCCACATTTATGCCGATTTGTGGTTGTGTGCAGTCCAGGATTCCGGTCTGAATTACTGTTTATTGTTTAAAGGTTTATCTTAGAGATGAGTCGTTCACGAGTGAACTGTTCCAAAAGAACACTTCATTGAAGTGAGTGAGTGAAGTAACTCACTCCTTTTGGTGAACTGCAGTTCCATTGGACACGTGACAAAAAACTTAGCGGACCTTTTTTTTGCTCATCATCTTCTCCCCTCAAGGTGAACTAAATGAATGAACTAAAAGAATGAACTAGTTCTTTTAGTTCATAGAACTAAGAGAACGATGGAATGAAAAGGAAGGAACGAAGAGTTCCGGAACTACTTCACTGAACTGGTTCCTTCAAGTGATTGGCTCGGAGTGAAGTACTTCACTGAAAAGAACTGCTTTACCCAACTCTATTGATCTTGAA
This sequence comes from Beris chalybata, assembly GCA_949128065.1. Lineage (NCBI taxonomy): Eukaryota > Metazoa > Arthropoda > Insecta > Diptera > Stratiomyidae > Beris > Beris chalybata. The sequence goes on along the minus strand of OX421895.1, from coordinate 3,850,054 downwards.
AGATGGAGGCAAACTTTTTGTGACGCCTAACCCCCTTAACTAAATCAAAATTTCTTCATCAAACCGTACCAGAGTTACGTTTATGTTATTTAAATTTAAATAACTGGAAACGTGGAGCTAGAATCTCAATTAGCAAATAATGTGGTGGATATCACCTTTATCACATATGCGACTTGGGTGTATCGACGCACATCCTGAATGGCGAAAAGGCCATTCACTGACTGTAGTAACCCCTGCACGCTCCTCACATAGGGAACATATACCATAATCGCATTCCTGTTGAAGTCGCTGAAGCAAAGATGTTTCAGGTGAGATGCTAACGACTCAAACTGGTTCTTCAGCAGACTATCGATGGTTGCGGGATCGAGAATTTAAATTACGAAAAATTTTAAACTTAAAGTGAATGCGTGGAAACTGGAAATGCAGCTTCTGTTTATGGTCGGAGCTGTAATTATTGTTGGTTGTGCAATTTGAGTAATCGATCGTCGATCACTTGCGTTGATGAGAACCTGGGTCCGGATTAAGCTCGTCGATCGGATGCTAGAGGTATCAATGAAGGGAATTATTTATGAAAATTGAACGCCTTTCTTGTGCAATTAGATGAGCATTGATTTTAATCAGAAGACATTCTGATCACTTCCACTTGATCACTGATCGACAAAACCAGCCGGTTCACGTGGGTTCTGTTGATCAAGATGCGAAAGATACTTTCAATGATTAAAGGAAATAGGTTTTTGTAGATCCTTTGTAAAGAAGACTTACTATATTATTTAGTAGTTAGTCATGGATCATTTGACTAAAGTACACAATTATGCTCATCAATCCGGCAACAGATCTTCATCATTGCGGTCAGAGGTTAATCGCGTAATACATAGATCACGCACCGTGCCTCGCAGAAGAGAACACTTGCACGAAGTGTGAACTGAACTGTGAAAACTACTTTCTCTGAAGACAAAATGATCACTGATCAGATAAGTGATACCGTTGAGTTCATACGAACAAGATATGTACATTATTCATTTATTTTCCAATAGGCTAGGTGCGGCTCAACCCAACACGGTTTCACACTCCCCAGACATCGTGTTGCATTTTAATCGCATCAACAACTTATGCAATAAAATTAACAAGGTCTTAGATAATGCGAAGAGGCTTCGGAAGATCTTGGAACGAAATTTATACTTAAAATGAGGGTTACCATTACTGTCTTCATATTGTTTTGTTCCACGCATCCCTAGGTATGGGTGCCTCATTCAGCCATAGTCGCTCCAACATATGGAGAAACGAAGTTGTAGCTGCTGGAATCCCATAAGACAATCATTCGGTAGTAATTAATTGAAGCAATTAGAACTGCGCCAGCAATAAGCGCGGGAATCTTGAAGAAAATGTTAATAGAAGGCCACAATTCATCCCGGCTCTAAGATCTAATTAAATTGGGAGTAGGCCATAAAATCTAGTTCGTCCGAACTGTTTTTCTGCGAAGTAAAAAGACAGATTTTTGCATCTGTTTCTTCGGATAAAAAGCCGGGAACAGATATAAACAAATCGCAAAATAGTCGAGTTTCAGTCTCTTCGAAATTATAAGGTCTTCTTCTTGTGCTTCGACTGAATCGTTTCTTTTTTCTCTCGACTCAAAAACACAAATGAAAGCGATCATTCATAAAAATGGGATTCTTTCGTGAGAATCTAAATCTGATATTTTTCGACGGTCATGATTATCTTCAACATGTGGATGAAGGTTACTTAGCCAACAGCATGGATATGTAGTGCTTGTCGTCGTCAGCAGCCAATCTGTACCAGTCTACAGTCAGTGAGGGAACTATCTCAACACACAGTGAAATATTTTGTAAAATGGACCACTTGTTGCTTCTTTTGCACCAGCAACAGTTTTTTATTGGAATATGTACAATTATTATTATCAACGCAGTAGCATTTGCCAATAAAAACAATTAAATTCTCCGCTAAACCCTTTCTGGTTTTCTTCTTTAGAGACAATTCGTGGCAGTCTTCAAAAACCACTCCTCTGAAGACCACAACCAAAAATATTTTGTAAAATTTAGATTCAGTGGTGGCTCTACCATGAAAAATATTCTCGTTAAATTCCTACATAAAATTTACATTAGATGAAAGAAAGTTGAGCTCTTCAGCCAAGAGTTAAAAATGCACCGCGGAGAAGAATCAATATTCTAGTGAACAACCAAAATGGTTTTAATATCAGATGAACTTTTGCGTTACGGCAAAGTTCCCTTTGTTGAAATTCGTGGATATGAAATTCAGTTCAAGAACGTACATATCTCTATATGTAGACAATGGAGAAGTGTTTCATATATGTCAATCCAATTCAATGGTGAAACTGCTCCTTCGCACCTAGTCCAACTCGCTTTGCAGTGAAGGTTTAGTTTCAGCTCCCATGTCCTCTACGTGAGTAACCAATGCAGCGATTTCTTCTATTTCTGGAAGGTATTGTAGTTACCCTAAAAAAAAGGATATTTTTACGGCGAGAAACAACATAGAAAAATTTTAATAAATTTGCTTTCACAGTAAATTTCTCAATTAAAACACGACGATAATTAGTACTCAACCTCAGTTAGATGCAGGACTTCGTATTCATTGAATTATGTGCCAAAAAAATAAAAAAAATATTAAGATCGGCTCTTAGATGCACAATTTGGAGGACGCGTGCGCTGAACCCAGATGACTTCAGACAATGTACCATATCCTGTAGGCCCCTCGCCCGATTTGGACTGCCGCGCCATTAATGATGATGATGATAAAGCTCTCCTCTTTTTTAAGGATACCAAACTGGAGTTAGGACGCTAGCCTTTAATACACAGTATGTATTGTTCAGGTCAGCCAGTTTAGGGATGGGAAGGTCAGATATTCGGCCGCGTACTGAAGTGTATTAGCAGGTGTTAATAATTTTGTGATCCGATAGTGTGATAAGATCTACCTGAACTACAGAGTAGCCTTCAACAAATCAAATTCTATCTGATTCCCAATATGTAGCATCAAAAGTACACTTAAACCTACGAGTATGTCTTGATCGGAATACTTCTAGATTGCATCCGATCTAATTCGCTATTTTGAATAACTAAAAGTTCGTATTTGAAATTAGTGTTAAAATACTTTTATGCTACATTGTACACACTTTAGAAAACCATATCTTGAACAAAAAATAAACATGTCTTAAGCATTTCTAAGTGAATCGCCGCCTTCGGGATATGGAAAAGGGATTTTTTATGATGAGGTTTTTTTAGGGGTAGGTATGTATGCATTTTATTCCAAGATATTTTTCATCCCACTTTGAGATTTGAGTGTTTTTTGATTTACACGCACTTATCGGTTTCATGTTGTGTTGTGTTTGTAGGGAATTCTAAGGAGTAACGACAGATAACTACTATTCATAACACTATTGAGCAGATTATTAAAATTGGCCGGTCTTGCTTGAATCGTATAAGAAAGGAAAATGTTTTTCGCAAAGCTTTGAAGATTATACACTTGATTTTTAATTGGGCATAAACCGATTATTTTTATGACAAATAAAACTTTTTGATGCTTATGTTTTCGGTGAGGGAGATCCCTTGCTTTATCTTATGTTTTCGGCGAGGGAGATCCCTTGCTTTATCTCTCAAAACATTGTCTACATTTCTTACTAAGTTGTTATCGCAAATATAATATCCAGATGACGAACGACCTTAGAGAAGTGAGTGTTGTGAAGAAAAGCTCCGTTCCTCTATATGGAACTTTTCGAAGTAATTATTAGGTGTTTTTTTCAACTGGATCAAGATCAAGATCATTCGTCTTACATTGAAAACAACAACAAAGAGATGAACCAAAATCAAAATGGGATTATCGATGGATCAATTTTGTACTTTTAAAGCTTATTTAAATGTCAACTATTTTAGCAATTTCACAGATGGCGCCACGCGATTTAGCACTAAATTCAATTTGTAGCAGGTATTTGCACCCAACAGGCAGAATATGCTCATCGAAAAGTCGTGGTAACTCAATACAGTTTGTATGGAAATGCAAGTCCATGTGTAAGATAAAGACAGAATGTAGAATATTATTGAAAAAGTATTTGTTTATATGACCTATGCCGTTTCGTCGTATAGTATGCGAAACTTTGCCGCCAGGGCAGCTGACAGTTTATCGAACGCATTTACAAATAGGATTGTTAACCCTGCTAAATTAGCTTTTGGGATGATCTACATCGTTTTTTTTTGCAATTTGATCTGATCCAATTGAAAAAAACACACCTATTGTGTCTAGAAATTAAGAATTGAAGAATTTTTGTTTATATACATATATTGTAAAATAGACTTTAATTGTCTACAAATAAATAAATAAAATAAAAAAATAATGTCCTGGCCTCCTGAAGTCGTCGCCTCCAATTGTCTCGATCCAAAGACCACGTCCTTCAGCTGCTGATTTTTAAGATGCTTTTACTATCTTCATCAACCGAGTCTTCCCATCGTTTACCCATTCGGCTGTTACCACTCGCTTTGCCTTTAAGGGCACATTTGGGGATTCTTCTATCTTTCCTTCGCTCTACATGGCCAGCCCACTACCTTTTACGTAGCTTTGATGCACCTTGAAGTGTCTGGCTCATCGAAGAGTTGATACAAAACTCATCGTTGTATTCTTTTCGCCAGTCCGTTCCTTTTTTCACAAGTCCCAAAAAAATTTCTGAAGACCTTTCTTGCGGATGACATAACAGACCATGTCTCGCTAGCTTAACAGACCAAGTCTCGCTATCTTAACAGACCACAGCTCGTATATTAGTTTTATATCTTAACTGTACTTACGATGGCGCTACAAACCAAATCGGAACTTGGCCTACTGACTGTGCCGCCTCCAGCCTTCTCGGTTCAGTGACCGCGTGTCCTCCAGGTTCTAAATCTTAGCAATGATTTGTTGTCTGCGTCAATAGTCTTCCCAGCACTTGGGTGGTTTTCCAACTGGTCTTTGTCCATAAACTTTTCTTTTTAGTGTACATCCGCTCCACATGATCAGCCCATTGTAGCTTCTTGAATTTTATGAGGATCGATACTTCTGTATTATCGAAGATGGCATATAATTCTCTATTGTATCGTATTCTCCATATCGAGTCTTTATTTATTTATTTACGAGTACCAGACCCTCGAATGAAATTTACAAACTTATAAATATAAATGTAAAAGAGAAAAAAATAATAAGATAAAGAGAAAAGAAAAGAAAAATAAGACTAAAAGTAAATAATTTTAAAAAACTAAATACTATATAACATAGAAAAATCATAATAATTGTATTGCCTTGAGGCAATTGATTGCCTTTAGGCAATTGATTGCCTAAAAGAAAATATGTCCAACGTAGCTGAATGCTTGTTAGCAGTTCTCATCAAGCGAGTGGCCGGACTTTTGTTAGCATAACTAGTAACATGATGTGTGACATAAAAACTATCGGTAGAGTCTTCCCTCACAGGTCCGAGAATTCTGCTGAGGACTTTTCTTTCCAAGGCTTTAACTAATTTTTCGTACACCTGAGTCAATGTCCACGTTTCGCTGCCATAGCATAGCACAGGTCTTATTATTGTTTTGTATAGTTTAAGCTTTGTTTTTCTGTCTTTCATCATTACTTTTGTTTTGCTTTCATTAATGGCAATTAATTTGGCATATTATTTATTTTGAATAGTCTTTTAAACGCTAGGACTAGAACTTCCTCTATTTTGTGACACACCACATTTGACGTAACTCAACTTAATAAACCGGTTGGTGTAGATCTCTACTAACTTGTGGTAGCTTTGCATCAGGTTCAGCTGTACAATAGAGTAAGGTTCGTGAATGTAATAATTCCTCACTACGAAGGCTTGGATCTCCATTTACAAGTGATCGTGATTTGTATTCAGCTCGGTTCAGATCTCTACTAATTTAGGGAAAAAGAACACGATCTACGATCTTTAGTAAGGTAACCAACCAAACTGATCACAGCAGCAATCGCCAATTCTCTTCAGATGGCGCTGAATCTACTTTATTCTTAATAGGTGCACATTTTTATTAGTTAGCCGAAAACGTTGGGGAAAGACTAGAAGAAGAGAGCCTCTATTAATACAATTTTTTTTTTTTTTTAAGTGGATTTTCAATTCCTTGCATTCTCTCGTCTTATATCTATTATTAGATTAAATAGATAAAATATATAAATCGCTCCGAGAGGTTCACCTTTCAAAGTCTTAATGTCACTATCTTACCTTTGCATGGACGGCAGAACGGGACAACTCTCTCGATTTTCGAGTAGTTAGTTACCCTGGATGTTAGTAAAGTTGTTATGTGATTTCTTTGGAATTTCATCCGTAAAAACCGGTTTAAAGATAAAAAAAGCAACACAACGAACCTCATGAAAACCTCTGTGCAGTTTCGGTTACGTTACGACGAAGCCATTTAAGATTTAAAGTTTAAAACCAAGATGCAGAGTGTGGAGCCGCGACGCGAGTAAAAGCCCCGCAGTTGGTTGGCGGTAAGATAAGGTAAGGTAAGGTAACATTAGAAGAATTTTTGTATGGAAAATGTTGAAAAGAAACCGCAAAATGGGGGCATGATTGCTCATTTTGTGTTTTGTGTTGTGTCGAAGCTTCTCGGTAGAGCCCGGGCATCTGGCTCCACGCTCCATCCCAATGTCCCCAATACATCGGGGTTTCTTTTCTTCTTATTTTGTTTCTTAACGTGAGATCTCTGGACCACAAGAGCGCGGATTAATAGCCCAAAAATGGATTTCACTTGACGATTTATCGCAGTTATGGCATTTTGTTTTTAAGTAGTTTGCGTATATTGTTTCTTTTTTGTTTTTTTTTTTGTTTTTTTTTTATTGTTTTTCCAACAGATTTACACTGCAAACAATACTCTGAAAATAATAACGAGAAATTATAATTTTTTTTCTGAATTTTTTTTTAAGAGGTTGATGACTGTGTTTATAACCACTTGGAAATATGATGCTATTGGTGCGCAGCTTTAGCTGGCAATAATGAAATTGTACTGCATTGACGCACCACATAGAGTAATGAATTAATTCTAGCAATTGGTGCTGCGATGACGAGCGCAGCGCTACAATATTTTATTTAAGAACGGCTTTGATTTGATCTTGGCTTAAGTGTTTCGAGTTTATTATTAAAGAGTTGTTTAACGATCTGGAACAAATCTTTTTCTATGGCGGAACAGCCCAAGTCGAGCCATGACCCTTTATCTTAAACCGTTTTTCTTTTTTCCGATCTGAGCTTTTAAATCGAGCTTTCATAATTGTGTTGATTTGTCCGGGGATAGGTTGTTAGCATAAGGTGTGTTTTCTCCAACTGGATCAGATCACAAATGAAAAAAAAAACAAACGATGTGGATCATCCCAAAAGCTAATTTAGCAGGGTTAACAATCCTGTTGGTAAATGCCTCAGATAAACTGTCAGCAGGAAAAGTTTCGTATACTACACGACGAAACGGAACTGTATCAAGGTCCTGTAACACCCATGTATAGTTGTTGGCTACGAGATATGAAAAACTACCGCGCCCCATCGAACGAACCTGTTTTACCTGCTGAGTGCAAATATCTGCTACAAATGGTGCTGGCTGAGTTGTAGCGCGCCACCTGTGAAAATGCCGGCAATTTAAATAAGCGGGGGGGTGATTAATTAGTTCCACGATATTTCCGAAGGGATCGCTATGGGCCCTCTTCTAGTGCCTAGTGTGCGCTGCGACTTAACGTGGCGCCCCTTCCTAAAACTTCACAGTCTTTTGCAAATTTTATCAAACGCCTGTACTTTTCAGCCCAAATCCTATGTACATCTTGCAAATTTTCATTTCCAACCATGTAGATCTTATCTTCAACCGTGGGAAGAGTTAAAAATCGGTCCTGAATCCAGACCGATCATAAATAATATTAATGATAAATCTAATCCAATCCAAATTGCAAAATATAGAAAAAAATTGTCGTATATGTTTTGCTTCTTCCCCTTGTTATTGCTGTTGACAAACATTTCAACATCAATGAGTTTAACACTTCAAGAACAGCATAAAAAGTTTCTTAATAATTGAAAAAGAATTTCGTTTCCGCAACTGAATGCTTATCGCAAATCGAACTTGAAAGTTTATTCTTAGATATGAAAAATGAATGTATTTATTGATTATATTAACGCGCATACCCAATTCAATTGATAGCAAGCACCCTTTAAGTACGACTATGTAGTCAAAAATAAGGTAGGAAAATTCCTGCATAAATGTAGACATTGATTTGATGACACGTTTGTTTAGACCCGAACACTGAAAGTGTTTGCTCAAAATTTAAGCGAAATTTGAATATAAATTTAGCAAGAAGAAGCCATACTTATCTACATAAGGAATCGGCGGGAAAGATTTGTCCGTAAGTTTCACAATTTTAGCGTAGACTGTTCCAAGATACCTATGTAAAATCATTTTTTTTCGTCTGAAACACCCCTTCACTCCTACTCCAGGACCTTGCTCCAGGACGGTATACGCGTGCAGTTGCTCATACATATTATAATATTTCGGAGTAAATTTCGACACTATTATGTTTCTAGGATTAAAAACACTGACTTTATGAAAATGTTGATTTTGAAATTATATTTTTTGATATCGGCGGTAGTTCGTATCACCACTTTAACTACGGCCTCCTGGTTATACCCCAAAAACAGTACTAAGTGTCAGCTGAATAAAAACCTTCAAGAATCGAAAAAATGACGAAATTTGTGAATTTTTGAAAATTTTCGTACTTGAAGAACTAGTGAATGAAATAATTGAAATTAATTTTTTTGTTTATATCTAATTGTTTCTGTTAGTTATAGTATGTTAAAGTTTTCGCAAAAATGGTGTCTCTTTGGAAATTCATATCTCTGGTAATTTTTATCCTAGAATAATAGAGTAGAACTTATTCTGTTTAAAAATTGTCGCAACTATTATTACATTATATTTTTTAGGTTATACTGTTTTTCAAAACATATCAAAAAATTAACTTGAGATCTCAAGTGGATCGAAATCGCAGAAGATCAGTGGTTCTTAATTAAGGCTATGCAATTTAGTTTTCTAATAATTTAATTCGTTTTTTCTATCCCGATCCCCTTGAGATCCCAAGTTGATTTCTTGATATGTTTTGAAAAGCAGTATACTATGTATGTATACAAAATATATATATATATAAAAAAAATAAAAACAATAAAATAAAGATACGTTTTGGCGATTCTTGATGAAGTGACCCTTTTTCTATAAAATAATTGAGAACCACTGATGTTCGTCGATTTTTTTGACTCCGAACCCAAGTTAATTTTTGGTATGTTTTGGAAAATAGTAGATATAACATACAGAATATAAAAAAAAAACGCATTTCGAAATATTTAAGGAAAAAGGACAAAATCGTTATACTTGAAAAAAAATTACAAGGTTAATTTTTGTTCGTATTTTTATTTTTTTTTATTTTGCGACGACCCTCCCCCTTAAAACAAGTCCTATGTTATTGTTCTAAGTTAAGAATTACCAGAGATACGCATTTTCAAAGAGAACTCGGACACTAACAAAAAAATTATATAGAAACAAAAAACTGAATTTCAATTATTCTGAATGGCCCTATATCAAAAATTTTACTTACAAATGCAGTAAAAAGGCTAATCGTACAATTTTTGTATGTCAAATGTTTAATTTTTGTTTGAAAGATTTAACTGAATTGGTTTGTCAAAATTTGTCAAAAAAGTTTCAATTTTATACAATAAACCGTTTCTTAGGTAGACAGTGTGGCACACAGTGGCGTACACTGTCCTTTGCCAATAGGGTGGAGGGGTAGGGGTGCTGACTGACTTTGAAAGAGTTTAAGCACTTTCTTACGGTACGGACATTTATTTTTGGAAATGTTCTTCCTCCTGATACCCTAGGCAATTTAATGTTTTCCTTATACCATCTCATCTCGCAAAGTACAAATAATGTTTTTTAACGGCGATAATTAGATAGAATTATTAAAAGCTAAAAATTTTATGGAAGGTCAATCTGTTTCACCTCCTCTCAATCTTCCCGTACAATGTTTACTACGGCGGCTTGCAAAACTTTTAATAAATGATCACTCATATATTTATTCGTGCCCTCACCCCTTCAAAACATTTGGCGGCGATCTATCAAACTTTTTTTTTTGCACGAAAATCTTTAGACAAATGACCGGTAATGTATCCAGAAGGCTTGAAGGCTACTTCTACAACGTTAACGCTTAGTGTGTGAAACCAAAAATAAACTGAAGCAAATCTCATCCGATCCGTTCATTAGATTATTCGGTAACGTCGAAAAACTTTTGTGTGTTCTTTTAAAAGAATTTTTTCCCATAACCCCCGACGACCTTCATTCAGTTTCTTGAAGCTTTTCGAAAATTAATTTCGCTGTCTGATCTAACGGCATAAATCAAAAACATTAAAAACCTGAAGAAGAAATAATAAAAATCCAGAGACTTCATAATTAATTAGCAGCAAATTGAAGTCATAAAGAGAAGGCTTAAGAGTTAAGACGATCGCGCGCATGATTCCTATTCCTCCCTGCCCCTGTAGTAAGATCGGTGGCTTTGCGCGATCATTTGGTGATGGTGTCGGGTCGGACAACTTCACGACTCTACCAAATGTCTATAATACAGAAATTTTTGTAATTCCTAGAACTTGTCTTCCAGGTTTTAACATATAAAAAAAAAAACAGCCAAGAAAGAAAAAACAAATCTTGTTTTCAAGCTAAGAAATGGTCATTAAAAAATCTCTAAAACACTGGACAGCCCATTTGCCATAAGATCCGAAAACGAGATGACCAATGAAATTTGAGTCGTTGCTGAAAGCGCGTCAAAAAATTAATTTCTATAATATATTTTCGGTGTTTTTTTGTTTTTGTTTTTTTGAATAATGTACATACTCGTATTTCTTTGAATGTTCTCTTTTTTTCTGAATATTTTTTATTCATATTTATGTAGAACTGATACCATCGCACTACCAAGCGAAATTTTTTAGCATCTTAAGCTCCAAAGAGAGAAATCTTTTAAGACTCGCACTTAGCGACGCGACGCCACATTTAGGCGCCTTGTTTCAAAAAGTTTTTCGGCAACGAGGAAAGTGTCGATAAACGATAACAGAAAAATTTTCTGTTTTACTATCGGAGGTGTCTGTTGCCCATTATTTTGAGGTAACTAAAAAAAAAAATATAGTCGTGTTGATTTGGGATTAAGGTCTTAAGAATCACACCCAGTTACCTTGTCGATTAATTTCTGGATTTGATTCTACGGTATCCAAAATTGTGTATGCCTTTCGATTTTGAAATATTGTAGAAACGAGTACAACACCAGTACTTCACTTTCAAGAATCTATCGCAAAATGAGGCCAACTATAGACGTTAAAGTTTGCTTCAATTCAAGCGTTCAAATTCGTACGACACCGGTGATTGTGTCGTACGAATCGAACTTTTTCTATAATGTAAAAAACATTGCAGAATTTGCCTGTAAGCTTATAAAATTTTGTGTGAAATCGAATTAGACCCTGCGGGATATTTTCGCGTTCGAAATCGAACAGACAAACCGAGCCAAATTCGAAACAGAGCGTAAAAATGAAATTTTCAAGTCAAAATGAGTTACAGTTTTTTATTTTGTTAATTAAATTTTACGCTTTTGTTGATTTCTTAACAACATTTTTGACACAGTTTTCAGCATGTTGCATTTAGCGAAATAAAGGTCTGTTTTTTGTACAATTATTTTGGCTGACAAAATTTTTCTGTTCTCAAGTGAAAGCGTAGAAATTGATTTGACTTCTTTCTGACCGGTGGAATTTACATCAAAATTCAAAACTATGCGCATTTTAAAGTAAGAGCAAGGCGAATTGTAATCGAAACCAGCAATGGGAGGGGGTTGGAGGAAACCTATGTATGCACCAGTTTTAAACCAGGATTACAAAAATTTCATCAATTTTCTATTCAGAAGCGGGTTAAAAGTAGGGGAGGATTCCCAATTGATCAGCTACGCCACTGCCTTGGGTTGTACATTACCCAGGAAGAACTTCACTCGTAACCTCCGACCCATTAACAGAAAATCTTTCAGATAGAATATAGACACAGGATAAAAGCCATTTATAGCAAAATCAGTGTTTATGTGTGTGATTCTCAATCTGTATCTCTCAATACTTCACTCCTCATCAACGATACTCGATAGCTAACTCCTCAAATACCAATCAGGACACTACCAGTGAATGCATCCGATAATTAACTGCGTTATTTATTAACTAGAAATGCTAGTTGCCAGTACGTGCTTAGTAATAGTACATACCACCTGCACCTGAAAAACTACATTGATCACTGAATTTTTAGGGTTGACGTAACAAAAACCTGTGTTTTTAAATACCTCAAGATTGGGTGCAGTTACAATTTAGACTGTTATATCAAATGAAATGTAATTCGATTGCCTAAAAAAGGAGTTATAACGCTTTGTCTTGTAATTATTCGTTTTCAAGATATAACGTTTTAAGTGAGTGAGGATACCGGTCAACCAAATTTTTCTTAACCACTGATATTGAAAATTAACCCACTCTGTAGAACAATTTTTTCTCTCCAAATATATCAAGAAACAACCCCCTTACAAGGTGTCGGAAGGAATGCCAAACATCCTGTATAGTACTGATAATAAGTTGTTAGAAAGTTTTCGCAACTAAAAATAGTTGTAAGCGCCAACACCGTTTTGTTATTCACATTAAGTAATCGCATCTCTGGAAACACTGTTCGATTTTCTGTACTCCTTAATCACTGCTCCATTGCTGCATCCAATTCAAAAGCGCTTTTCCAATACTTTCGCGTAGAACTATCGTCGTCACGCTACGCCGTAGTAAGAACTGTGTCGTGCTTATATACAACATGTGTTGAGTCGAGAGCCTTCCGTCATATTCAGTCGTATGTGTGAGATGTTAGTTAAATCTGGAGAAAGTGTTAAAAGAAGAGTACTATTTGAGAAATATACAGAAGTTTCTCCGTTTTCCGGTTGGATATTGGGAAGCCCAACTAGCAAACTAACTTCCATAAGGCCTTATCGAAGTTATTTTCGTACCTCGATAAAGCTTCGATAAGGTCTTACCAAACTAATTTGGCGCACATTTTTCCATGCAACAACAGTTGGTATAAGGCCTTATCAAAGCTGTTTTTGCTTCTGTATGAAATTTCACATTGCTTGCACGAAAAATAAATATTCACGATTTTTTTTTTCTTTCTTCCAACTACGAATTTATTTTTCTGTAAATTATAATTTTTTGTTTGAAAAAAAAAACTTGAATCCACACTCTCGGATTCGAACCACGAGACCGTCACACATAAGTCCGCCACACTACCCACTCGGCCAATCTGGAAACATTGACGTAATAGTGTCGAAGCCGAATCACTTGTTACTAGGCATGTCGAGCGAAGCTTGCTTACAAACCTCTGCTCGCAAGTCTTACGGAAGCTTTATCGACAACACAAACCACAAACCTCCGCTCAACAGTCTTACTGTCTTTTCGAAGTTTAGGTCCACGAACTTCCATAAGACTGTTGGTATTTACTTGTATAAGGCCTTATAAAGGTTATTACCGAAGCAATGGATTCTGAAAATTCAGACTCCGCTCGAAAGTCTGACGGGAGCCTTATCGAAGTTAAGAATCCAAAATTTGCGCTCAACAGTCTTATCGAAGCCGTATCGAAGTTATAGCCACTGGAAAATCAAAATGCGAAATTTGTTTGCTAGTTGGCAGGCGCGTCTTTCTGTCATCGATAAGTTGTGCGGGTTGCATGTAACAATAGGCGTGTTTTTTTTTGCGACTTTATCTAGAGCAGAGTAGGAGCTTTGAGCTTTGAACTTTTCATGAGCCAGAATAGCTGCACCACTGTTTGAGGAGAGACTGCACTTTCTAGCCTCTATATTGTTTTAAATACGATATTAACGTTAATTATTCCCCGTCCACCCCATCACATTCTTCTGCCCTATTTTGAATTTTTGTACGCACTACTCTCATTTGTATTAAACAGCCATTCACACACCTGAAATCGCCAGGAAAAAATTCAAAATTTTTTCCAATTCCAGTCACGATCAATTCGAATAGAATTCCAGACCGCTGATTTTTTCGGGGCCAGCTCTACACCGATCAGAATCTCCTGACTGATTTCATTTCATTTCTCTGCCAAAACGTAAATGCAAATTTTTTCGTAAATTCATAGAAAAATGCGATAAAAACTGTGGCGCTTAGTTAATTTGAAAAAGATTTCGGAAACCTTGAACCGATCCTCAATCATTTTTGTCTTTTAGACATTTTTTTTTCATTTGCGCCATCATCTTAGGCCCAACAATAATGGACCAACAAAAGACTAAGCAACAGGATTTTTTTTGGGTAAACTTCTTTTTTCCCTAGAAGGACTCGGAATTAGTTTCGTTCGATCGCGATCAATAATTCAAAAAACAGCAGGCAACTTATACTGCAGGGGTCCTGGAAGGCAGGTGCAGACAGCGAAGGTTGTTTTAAATCTTAAAGTCGGCATTGGTGGACCGTTTGAGATTCTCGGTTTAATTTTGACCGCTTCGAATCTTTTTAATACATACCTGAATATGTGGGAAAGATTGGAAATATGCCACGTACGACTAATCGTTATAATCTTGGCTTTCTAGCGAGAGCTGCTAAAAGCCCATATATCTCTTCTGAGCACGACCTTTCTTGCAGTGCACGTCATCTATACCAAAGTAAGCATTAAATTCGATAAACCACAAAGTATAAATCGAAATGGAGGGACGGGTCCAGCCGCCATTAAAACCACTTAAGGATTATCTCCTAAGCGATTCGGCAATTTCTTCTTCACCGAATCGAAGACATACCTTCGAACGAGTATGGGCTTAACTAAGCGCAGCTTATTAGCTGGCCGGTATTCACAAAGGCAAAAGTTAACCTTTTTTTATTATTATAATTATTAAATTCCATTTACACGTATGATTTTTTGTCTTTTAATTTTCCGTTGGTAATGATGGTGTCGGACGATCTTTTTGCTGTTGTCCATCGCGTTTATTGAGCCGCGTCATCACAACTCATCAATCGCACCGTGATGGGTCAGTTGTTTTGTCCGGAAGACAAATGTCCAACATTTTGCCAGATTGATCATAGGCATTGGGCCGAACTCACGACCACCGATCAGATCCAATCTGATCGAACGGAACTTCATCTTAGGTGAGCGTTGAGCGGAAAGATGTTCTTGTAGGTGATCCCGCGCGTAGGTACATCATTAAGATTCATATGCCACAATACGAATTACATAATGAGTTGGGATGCGATTAGAATTTTAAGCGCTTGGTCAGTGTTTCGATTTGAACGCGGCTTTTTCCAAGTCGCGTACGATTTTTTTTCCCCGAAATTTTTTGAAGACATTTGAATGCGATTTTTCTTTTGTTGCACCCCCGAAAAACCAGGTAAAGCAGGTAAAACACCGCATGCCATCTTCAGTGTGGATATCTCTCGTTTGGCCATTGTTCGGACAAGGGCCTTTACAAGTCGACCGAAGACAAAAAAAAAACACAGCTCAAAAGAAACAGCAACTCTCTCGACATTGGTATTCCGATGGATCGGTTTTTTTCTCTCCTACCTTCATGTCTTCGTTTCTTCTTTTCAGAAGAATAAAAGAAAACGATCTTGAGCCTTTGTCTAGTGTTGCATGATCTCCACTTCAAATCCAATCTGTCTATTCTTCTCGGTCCATTATTCCTTTCGTTTCGTGTATTCACCGGTCACCATCAGTCTTGGGCCTGGGCTCTGGCAGATCAACGCTGAAGATATTCGAGATCACCTTCGCCCAAAGATGCCAAAACCTAAACAGGAGAAGGAATGGGATGGGTTGATCGAGAGGAGGGTACAGTCGAGGGACGGGTTTCGGGGTACCGAAATGTGAAAAGTCAAAAGCTATCAATTATGAGGACGTCAAAAACTCCGAGATGATGGACGTCGATCGTTTTTCTTACAGCCCAACTGCCCAACACGTCGACTTCGTCTTGAGTTAGATTCTTTGATTTCGGCTTTTATGCGGTTTTTAACTATGAGTTGGTATTTAAGATTTTCGAGAGGAAAAAAAATTCCAGGTCTCGCGGATCTGATTTTGATTCGTCGTGATCGCACGATCGTTTTGTTTTACGTTAAACGTTTGTACGTTTGTGCCCGATCGTAGTCCAACGAAAAATAAAGTTGAGCTGCCACGCCGCTGGCTACTTGGATTATCTTTTGCGCTCCTGACTACACGATGCTGTTGCTTGTTGCAGAGTATGTAGAAAAGGTTTTAGGCAATTTTAACCGATGGATGATGATGATTTATTCGGATTAGTCCGTAGCATATTTGTTATAAATTCTTCTTTGAAATGTTTTACAGGTGATCATCGGAGTCAAAGAGTGTGGCACCGGCACCGGCACCGCATCATTAATTGCATGTTCCAAATGATTCGAAGCCCGATTACTAACTGCTATTTTTGGTACGCGCTTGTACTGCTTAGCCTTTAGCCATCTTTGAACTAACTCAATTTTACTTTATCATTTAAAAAAAAAGAAAAATTTTGAACCTCAAAATTTTTTATTTATACATTTCAAAATTTTTTGACAAAAAAGCCTGTCTGTCTGCCTTTACGGCGTATGCTGCAAACAAACGCGTTTGAAGGCTCATAGCTTCCAAACCATTTGAGCTATGTATTAAGTTCAAATTTTTTAGGCGGTTTTTTTTAGGTTTTAAAATGGGCTTTATTTACGCCAATATCTTAAATCTAAAAGCTTTTTTCTTAATTTCTAAAGCTAAAATTAATTAATATCTATTCTGCTATATATTAATATCTATTCTGCACTCTAAGTTATAAATCGTATCGTGGAATATTTTGTGAGGATCAGATCTTTATTTAAATAACAATTTTAATATACCTATACTTATTACTAAAAAAACCCTCGAGATCCGTACGGCGTCCTTCCAACTAATTTTTTAAGCGGGTAGACTCCTTTAAGTGGTCATATTTGGTATGGTCTGATAGTGGAGCCATTGTCAACGTACATAGAAGATGAGTTGTAGAAGTGGGGTGGAAACAATGTGTTCGAAATGGGCTTTTATAAAAAAGCGAGAAATCAAAAAAATTAAATACCAAAACGTAAATCGTGTTAATTTAAAAAAAAAACAGATTTTGAAAAACGAGAATTTAGGTTACGAACTTTTGGCCGGCTATCAATTTTCTATAAAATGTAGAAAAAATGTAAAGAACTCTTAAAAAGTTGCAGTTCCCTTCTCAGGAGTTTAAGATTCCAGACGTTTCGTTGGCTCCATTTATTAGAAATTGATTGAACTTAGCCAACTAGCAAACAAACTTCGCATTTTGATTTTCCAGAGACTATAACTTTGATAAGACTTCGGTAAGACGATTGAGCGCAGGTTGTGAACTCTTAACTTCGATTAGGCTTCCGTAAGACTTGCGAACAGAGGTTGAACTTGTAGAAGCAATAGCTTCAGAAATAGCCCCTAGAAGGCCATATGGAAGTAAATACCA
Source organism: Beris chalybata (assembly GCA_949128065.1). Lineage (NCBI taxonomy): Eukaryota > Metazoa > Arthropoda > Insecta > Diptera > Stratiomyidae > Beris > Beris chalybata. The sequence continues at coordinate 3,832,516 of OX421895.1, read as the reverse complement.
ACAGTCTTATGGAGGCTTATGGACTTGTCGTGCAAGAAATGTGAACTTTCGTACGGACGCAAACACAGCTTCGATATACCAACAGTTGGCGCTTGGCTGTTGCTGTTGAAACATGGGGAAATGTACGCCAGATTAGTTTAGTAAGACCTTATCGAAGCTTTATCGAGGTAGGAAAATAGCTTCGATAAGGCCTTGTAGGAGTTAGTTTGCTTGATGGGTTTGGGAAGCGCACTGAACACCAACTAAAGAATACAACCCGTTAAAATTAAAAGAGTTTTCTGCCATAAATTTTCGAGTAGTAATGGTACATACTAACACTAGAAAAGATTAACATCCTTCCCCCACCCCACCCGTCCTTTGTTCGCGTCCTTGCATTCCTGGATGCTGCATCGTCGCTTGTCCACTTTCGATATTTCACCTGCTGCTACGTATTTACGTTGAAGTTCACACGCTAATGCGGTCAGCGTAGCGTGCCATTGAGTATCTCCGAATTTATTTCTGCCAGTCTTCCGCTGCGTTCTTCTGTTTCAGTTACGGACTATTTTTTGTAGGCTTGTGTAGTTCGTGAACGAATTAGTTCGGAAGATCGTTCCCATAAGTTGAATGAACGAACTAGTTCGCAGTGAATTGATCCTAGTTCGTTTGTAGGAAGTAATTCGTCATTACATTTCCATACCACGTATCATTCCGCGAAGTGCGTACTGAAAGAAGGAACTAGTTCAGTTCGCTAGGGAAGTGAGGATCTTTTTTTTGTAGGTCATCACAGTGTCAAGGAACTAGTTCCTCACATTCACTCGGAACTTGAAAGGAAGTAGTTCCTTAGATCCTTCCTGAGTGTGGAGACCTTTTTTTTTTAGGTCCTTACATTGACTTCGAACTTGAAAGGAACTACTTCGTCCGAGTGAACTGCGAACTAGAAGAACGAACTAGTTCGCAAGGGCTCAGGAACTTGTTCGTTCGCGATCACACAATGCGCAAGCCTAATTTTTTTTCATGTAACTATACTCAGTAAATTATTTTTGGTTTGTGCTTTTACCTACAACGTACCAGTCTAGTTGTCCCTCTTCAACAGTATGCGCCATGTAGTCGAAAGTGTACCACATTTTGCAGCAGTATCTAGTAATGAATTTTTTTATATTTTTAAATAGATAGGTAATTAAATTCATTATTATGGTAGGTAGGTAGTTAAAGTCATTGTCCTCATCTAAAACTGGCTTTTTGTGTATGTACACGGTGTAAACCTCAGAAGCGATAAGATTCAAGCTCGTAATTTCAAAGTACTCGTACATGTGAGAAATTATAAGAAAGCAAAACCGCACAAGAAAGATACTGGTATGTGGTCAAGCCTTCCTTAGCGATTAGCGGAAAGCAGACGGACTACCAATTCAATTTCGGATGCAATATGCTTCAAAGTTTAGTAATTTCGGTACCTAAGTAAACGAAACTCGAAGCATAGCTCAAATCTAAAGGATTTTTTTTAAAAGACAATGGAGCCGTCATTCTGTAGCGTTAACGTGTAATACCAAGAAATAAGAAAACTTGAAGAGTATAGAGCTGCTTGGAGCCTAACTTAGCAAACAATATCAGACCGAATGGCACTCAAGACCTGTCCCATCAACAAATATGACTCCAAGAGGCGAAAAGTTAAACAAGAAAATTGAACATGAACAAGAAAAAAACCGTCAAGCTGTCCCCAAGGGCAAAGAGGTCCACATACAAGTCTTCATTCTTCAATCCAGAAATTAAACAAAAACGCCATTTGGTTTTGGTTTTGAGACTCTTCGAAGCGCGTACGACACGAATTAAAAGTGAAGTTTCCTTGTGTTCCCTGCTTTGGAGGTCAACGCGATACTCTGGAGGCTGTTGATGTGTACGCTTAGCTTATCCTCAAGAACTAGGGTGATGGCATCATAATGAAATGCTGGTCAAACAAATAGTGATGGCGTGGTCTGTTCTATGTCCAATATTTAAAGGTCGTCGAAGTCGAGACAGTTTTTTTTCGGGGGCTTTATTGGTGCGTGAATTGCTTTCGATAGTTTCACAGCTAAGTGGATTAACAGCTTCTATTTCAAAAATAAAATAAAATCGTAATCCAGCGAGTTGCGATTAAACAAGCTTCTCCCAAAAAAAAAAATAAACGAAGAAAACGTAATTACTTAGATACAAACTTGTTATTTGCGCAAACAGTTTACCGTAGACTAACACTCGCGATTAGCAAATTAGAAAGCCATCATCATGCCCAGGAAAATATGGAAGAAATAAAAAAGGCTAAGTAAAGTTCGGCGTCCATGAAACAACGGCCAAAATAATAAAAAATTCCAACAAAAAAAAAACATCTAAAATCCACTAAGAAAACAAATCTGAGCCGGTCGTGAGTTTAATTGCTGAGCAAACAATTGGCTCGTTGCGGCTTAGGGTTCATATGTGCGCATACACAACACAACACACGATCTTCTCCTCTTTCTTAGTATGTAATTTAAAGAAGAAGATATTCACCGGCAATTAAGCGGTGAGGTGTTTATCGATGACCCGTATGTCTACGGTTTTTACTTCATGCGCCAACGGCATATATGCGGCCTCTCCGCGTACCAGACTCGGCTCCATCCCCAATTGCCTCTCTATATGCATTCTTTAATTTCTTTGCTCATTTCATTACTAATTACTAATTAGCCACTATCGTTCTTCCGAAATGGCCTTGATGAGATAAATTCTGTTCTTATCGCCTTATGCCTTCCGTTAAGGTGCAAATTTCATGGTGTTTATAAAAAAAATTACCGGATATGTTTGAAATGTTTTTGTTTATTAAATTTTTTTTTAAATTTTTTCAAAAATAATTTTTCTTTTAATAATTGAAGCTAAAAAATTTATTTTAAAAATAATTTTTTGGAAAAATTTTCAAGTTTAAAAAAATTTTGAATTTCAAAAAAAATATTTTCCGATTTTTAAGAGATTAACGCGTTTAAATCGAGTTAAATCCGCTGAAAACACTTCCCGAACGTGTTTACGAAAACACGTAGCTAAAACGCGTTTAACCGAAAACATGTACTGCGACCCTCGCGGAAATCGATGTAAGCTTTAAAAGAAACTATTTACTAACTATTAAACTCGTAATGTTGCAGAAACTGAATTTTGTGTTTGTGCTGCGACTGCATTAGCTAATTAGTTCACTTTTTATTATACAAACACTTGTCTTTCAAATAATTTAGAAACCATAAATTTGCTAATGAAACACAGCTGAAAATCTACGTGTCATAACAAATCACGCCAAGCTATGTATCGAAATAAAACGAGTTGCCTAGTCTGAACACTATTTATTTAACACGTTTAGTTTGTCTACTTAAACGCGTTTAAGACCCATAGTGTGTACAGGGTGCATAATTTAGAATAGGGTTGTGAACTCTAACATGATTTTAAACAATATGAAATTCTTAAAATATTTCTTCAAATTTACAAAGTGAAACTGATTTATTTTTAGAATACCACGATGTTGTTTTGAAATTTAACGATAATTATTTTTTTCAATTTTCCAAGCCAGAGATAAATTATTTTTGGAATTTTCATGACAGATTTGTGCATTTCGTGAGATTGCCAGATTTTTTTTTATTGAAATACCTATAAATATTTTTAAAATGCAATTTTAATTTTATTTTAATTTAGTAACCGATTAAATATTATTATTTAAATAGTAAAATATAGTGACCACCCAAGGAACTGTGCAAAACTGTCACTTTATACGGTTGGGCTGATTAGATAAGATTTAATTTAACAAATAAAATCCGTTTCTAATTTACATCGAGACCGTAAGAAAATGGCAACTTTAGACAAGTGGTCAAGATAGAAAGGTGGTCACTTCTTCAGGTTCTACTGTATATATTTATAAAATTTGTGAATTTCCAACTATAGTGCAATTAGAGTCACATTCGATTTTTACACAGAACTTCATGAATTCCAAAAGGATCTACCAAAATTATCTGGGATGTACGCGAAATTAAGGACAACGTTAGAAATAAAAACACAACAGTGCAGTTTTCGCGCAGTTTCACAGCAAATATTTCTGAACCGGAAATTTTTTTTACGAAACCGTAAGAAATAAACACAATAGTAAAGTTTAAAGAGAAAATCTTTCTCAATCTAAACAAATGTTTCTTCAAAAACAAAAATTAAATCGTTGAGTTTTCGCGCCGTTTTGTGGATATCAACAAGAAATTTTTCTTAATCTACACAAATTCTCTGATATAAAAAAAAAAAATTTGAATGAAAACTTACAATAGAAGAGTTTTCGTGCAGCTTCATGAATTCTAACAGGAAATATTTCTTAACTTAACAAAATTATCGGAAGTGAGCGCGAAAAACACTAAGAATGACTTGAACAAACTCAATAGTGCATTTTTCGCGCTGTTTCACGAATTCGAACAGCAAATCTTACTGAAAAATAAAAAATAAACACAATAATGCAGTTTTTGCACAGCTTCATGAGAACACCAATAGGAAATCTTTCTTAATTTACAAAAACTTGGTGTGAAAGCGACAGAAATTGAGACGTATTAAATAAACACAATAGTGTAGTTTTCGCGCAGTTTCATGAATACTAAAAGCAAACCTTTTTGAGCTTATCAAAATTTTTCTTTATTTTTTTAGTGCTACTGGTTTATTGCGTTTGTGAAAATTCTATCCAGTCAAACGAAAAAACTATTAGTTTTGTTTATGTGTAAATTCAATGGGAGCAAATTCACAGCGTTTTATATCTTTTTTGGTTAAATTTTTTGGACTTTCTACATGTAATTGTTGTGTATGGAAAAAAACAAGCATTTTATTATGAACATAATATTCAGTCAATGGCGCCCTTAGAAGGAACATCTACAAACAATGTTAAAAATAATGATGATGATGATTTTCCAAACAAATATCATTTAGGTTCATTGTACAATGGCTGTATTGAAATAAAATTTATTAGATTAGCTTGATGGAAAAATGGTTAAGAAAAACCTTCGGAGAACTGAACAAGGAATTAACAGTACAACATAAAATAATAAAATAATAAAAAGAATAAACCTAAAACTGAAGTGAAAGATGATATTACATGATAAGTATGAGTAAATATGTAGGTTAGATAGAGATAATTTGAGGATTATCTATAAATTGTAAATGTTTGTAAATAAATAAATAAAATTCTTTTAAAATATGTATGAAGAAATATTTGCATATTCCTAGTAGCCTCGTCTTCTGCCTTACATCAATTCTGGACAATCAGCTTCTCTTTTATGATAATCAACCCGTAAAAATGAAAGATTCTGATTGGCTGAACTTTAACTAGATTAAAAATATAAATACAAACCTTCGAGTCACTCTGTGCGTTTCTGAGCATTAAGTCTTTAGTATCACAATACTTCAGATAGTATTACATTGTATGCCATGCTATCAAACATTTGACTGTTGTCTCATGAAAGGTGTTTGCTATTTGGAAGTAGAGATGGATCGTTCAGGAGTGAACTGTTCCAAAGGAACACTTTATTGAAGTAATTCACTCCTTTTGGTGAACTGCAGTTCCATTGGACACGTGATATCATAAAACTTGACCGACCTTTTTTTTGTTCATCATCTTCTTGATCTACTAATCTATTTTTGTGGCATCATCTAACTAAAAGAAGGAACTAGTTCGCGAGCGAACTATGAAATGGAAACGAAGGAACGATGGAACTAAGTTTCGGAAGTACTTCACTGAACTCGTTCTTTCAGATCAACTGACCTTTTTTTGGTCACCATCTTTTAGATCTACTGACCTTTTTTTTGGTCATCTTCTAGATCTACGATGGAACTAACAGTTCAGGAACTACTTCACTGAACTTGTTCCTTACAGTGAGTGACTCGGAGTGAAGTACTTCACTGAAAGGAGCTGCTTTCTCCATCTTTATTTGAAAGTGTTATGAAGTGGATAATTTGTTAGTTGTAATATCTTCGATGCACTCCTAGTTACGAGTATTCTAACTACCTTTGCTGGATGGCTGCGTATAGAAGTAAGATTCAGAAGAAGCCAGAGCAAAACACCTTTAATCAGCCTATATATAGGCATAGGGTCCTTAAGCACTACGTGTGGAGCAATTGAGAAGCAAGTCAGACGATTGAAAAAGTTTTGGTGAAAGGTAAATGCTAGGATCGCGTCTTGTGCAAGCACATTGCTGATGTCACATAAGAAGTACAGTCAATCTTACTTCATTCCGACAAAGCTAAAACAGAGCATTTTTAACCTGTTTGCCAAGAGCTTCGACAACAAAATGTGGAAGTCTCAACCCATTTACATACATAAATATAAAAACTAATTTTTCACACTCCCATCATGAAATTAATTTTCGTTATGAAAATTATTCAAAAAAAATCCGACAAACAAAAGCAGAAAACTCATCCCGAGGCCAGAACTAAACCGATAAATGCTTGAAAATTTGTAGAACACCCGAAAACCTGTGTTTGTTCATCTTATTAAAAAAAACGAAGAAGGTGAGTGCGCGCTTAAAAAAAATAAAAGAGTTAACAACTCTTCGTTCTTCGAGATGGTTGTTGAAGTTCGTGCCAGACCATGGAAAATAATCTGGCTGTGGCTGCGGATTGCATCGCGAGCCAAAGGTACAGGTAAATGCAAAGGTAAACATAACAATAAGAAGGTGAGTTCATCTTCATCTCTTGAAAAATCTCGCGTAGTCTTCTGACCGAAATCAAGTTTGCTCCTTAAACACAATCTTACAAGAGTGTGTAGGAAACTTTTATCATGGAAAGAATATGAAGGTAAGGCTACGACGGGGTCTCACTCTTACGCGTATACGTTCTTACGTGCGGGCTACGTCGTATGTTTTGGTAGATCAAGATCCGAAGAAATCCGTGAATCTAAGAAAATCTGCAATAAAACGTGGACTCGAAACTGAGAAGTGTGGAAGAAAAAAACAACAGATTTCATTTCACGGTTTGTAGCTGGTTTTGTAGTTCTCGAAACGAGAAATTTCAGAGGTCTTTCAAAATTAACCGACACAATCACACGACAGCACTCGGAACTCTCAACGCATGTAGGAAACGAAAAAGTTGCTTCTTATTCGTGCCAGCCAGCCATCGCCATGCCATGTCGCCGACTTACCTGAGAGCATACCTGAAGGAACTACCTGAAGTATACCTGAAGCTGAGCATAAATCGCTTTTATCCATAATGTTGATTGTTAGTTCAGGTTACTCGTTACTTGTTTTCGAGTCGAGCCACTCGAACCTGCTGTATTTGTGTGCATGTTGGGAGTTGAAAAGAGAGTTAGTGCTTGGAACTTGGATAAGTTGGTTGGGTCGGTTTGGTGCGTCTCACTTTGTCACGTTTTACGAACTTTAGTTTAAGTCTATACTTTAATCGTGTTGCGCAGGCGCCAAATTCAGTCCGTGTTCCAACCGATTTTTCTTATTTAGTTTTCACGTCATCTTTGTACGTGAAAGGATTAACAACAACAATACACACGACTAAATCCTACGCTGATTGTCCTCTAAATCCCGCGTCGTTATTTATTTATTGGCGATCTGTTTTGAATCCAGCATTATGAAAATTTGAAAAAAGAGTTGGTTCGTTATACGCGCGCAGATCAACGACGTTCTTTGAGTGTTGAAACGGTCCGGAACCCACTTGTTGCCCATTCCGGTGAGCAGCTTGTTTCTTGCTTTTGAGATATTGTGGCCCTTGCTGTACGCAGTGTGTGATCGCGTCTAATACCCCAAGTTCCTATTCGAATATAAAGTTTAATAGAAGAAATTATGAGTGAACGGTAGCGCCATCTTGACCAATTCAATTGGGATAATTCAAATTCGATGCGACAATCTAGTGCAAAACGGTGTAGGTACTTTCGGTAACAATGCGCTACGATCGCTGCAAATGAGCTGAACAAAATTCCTACTTTATAGTGGTTCAAGTGATCGACAGTGTACACACTTTTGTGTTGTTTACTGTTTTTATATTGGAAAACCAGTGACTAGTTTTTGAATACCGAATTTATAATGTCTTCAGAATGAAATTGCTGCCAATATTAGGACTATTGCTCCTGGATTTAGTTGCTCTATCACACGAAGCTCGGGATCGTTACGATCGAAATAATGGCGATCGGCCCGTACGGAATAACGAGGGAAAACGACGTAAGGAGTTGCGGGCACAGCAAAACCTACAGCAGGAGGATAATCATAGGGAATTTGTCAAAGGCAAAAGTAAGTTATCTTCTGCAATACAAAAAACACGTAGATACATCAATCTAATCTATCCTGAAGCTGAAAAATGAATTAACAACAAATTCATATATTGTTAACATTTCTTGCACAAACGTTCACTTTTTTGTCTTTTTTATAAAGTAGTTTAGAGCCGGAATGCTGCCCAGTCGGTCACTCCTCACTGTGCATAAACAATTTCAACCTCGATTCGCTTTGCGAGAGAAAGGTCACTAACGCTAGGTCACTTCTTTTAGTTTTTGGACAGATAGACTTTAATTTAAATTTGTTTAATTTAAAATCAAATGCATACATCTTTATAGTCCAATAGGTTAATACGTCACAGAACTATTAATATTTGCAATTTTAAAAATTTATTTGTCAGCTTGAAATTTTCAATAGCAAAAAACTTTATAACTTTCTAAATTTGTTGCTGTTAACAACAGAAAGGGAGGTTAATGTTGGGTTGGGCGGTTCTACAAATTAATTGAATCCTTTCCTCGAATTCCTCTGATACAAACTTATAAAAGCTGTAGTAATTACATACTTATAGCAAGTAATTAAAACTATGTACGTACCTGAGTAAAGTTGGTACAGTTGGTTTTACCGCTGTACCGCATATGAACGGAAACCGAAAGAGTTACCAACAAATTGAAGACCAACCAATATTTCGGCTACTTCTTGGTGGTGTTCCGTCATAAGCTAGACAAAAGTAACAGTAGAGGTCATACCATGGGAAAACTAAAGAAAAATATTTTCCCAGAAAAATTCCTACTGGGATTGGAGTTTGGAATCTTTAAGTATAGCTGCAACTTTATTCCCAAAATCCAAGAAAGGGTTTTCCTAGATTGGAAAATGGGTTATTGGCGATTTGGCGATAGGCGAAAAATAATAATAATCAATGGAGCAACAGTCCAAATTGGGCCTAGGCCTTGAAGTAATGCTAGAGTTGAAGTGTTCGGCCACACGCTCGTCCGCGATTATTACCCCGATTTTAACTCAGGTACTCATATACAGCTGAGTGAACTGGTAGTCCGGCACCCAGTCCCATTCTCGAAAATTACTTGTCGCCAAGCAGATTTGAACCTGGTACCAGGTGCACCGAAGGCAAGTGCTCTAGCCACTAAGCCACCCAGACTACTAGGCTTACAATCTATTCCCGGAAGTTGAAGACGAGTAGCTGAAAGGAGAAATAGATATAAGTAAGAACCCGACCAATGGGTAAAATGCGAAATAGGTAAAAGAATTTTACCGTCAACTAATATTTCCTCAACTCTCGTTTAAACTATAATTTATAGACCCAATCGGATCCAAGAGACCTGAAAATTCTGATCAGTTTTTCAAGCTTTCTAGGGTTTTTGTATAATATTATAACTTTGTAGAAAATTCAGGATTCACCATTCACGCAATAACCGTTTAAATCGAATGGTGTCATCGGTAATCTTATGAAAAGTCCCTAAATGCATCTGAAGCGGCATCTTGTTGAGAAGCACTGCTATCAAATTCTACTCAAAAGTTTGTTGATTTGGTTCTATTCTGTTTCTTTGTCGCTAACCGATATCAATGGTTGGAAAGAATATTGTCAAAAATATTTTTTTTTTTTTTTATTAATGTCAAAATATAGTGAAATCTTGTAATCTGGACACTCTAAAATCCGACAATTGGCCGAGTTTTTTATACACTTGTACCTCAATATTTGAACACTACCTCCAAAGTGGTCCATGTACCATACCTGACAAACTGTCTTATAAAACAAACCTGCAACATCGGACCGGTCGACTGGATTGCAACTTCAATTGGCAAAACAAAATCAGTCTTCAGTATGCAAGTTAAACGATGTGTTGTTTTATATTTTTAAAATTGAACCATTGTATTCGATCCGGTCAAAGTAAAATGGATAAATTTATAATCTAATCTGTTCTACTAAACAGATTCCCTTGATATCTGAACCAACTGCTAGTCCAAACAAACTTTCCAGCACCGTGGATACACTGCTGGTATTGATATCAAAATATCGTCAATAGCAACAGTGTATCAGCCAATTAGAGATGGGTCGTTCATGAGTGAACTGTTCCAAAAGAGCAGTTCAATGAAGTGAGTGAGTGAACTAACTCACTCCTTTTGGTGAACTTGAACTGTTTCGCCACGTGACACAGTTTGGAAAAGAAGTAGTTTTTTTTGCTATGTGAAGCTTGAAAAGTAATGAGTGCTTCGTGAGTGAGGGCCGTTTTTTTTAGGTCCTCACATTCACTCTGAACTTGAAAAGAACTACTTCCTTCGTTAGTGAGGACTTTATTTTTAGGTCCTTACATTTACTCCGAACTTGAAAAGAACTAGTTTACATTCGTGAATGAGGACCTTTTCTTCAAAAGGAACTCGAACTAGTTCCTTCCAGTGAGTGAGTCGGACTTCACTCACTCCCTAAAAGGAACTGCTTTGCCCATCCCTACACGCAATACTAAGCACATACGAGTTAAACGAACTGGTATATATCTAGTATTGAACCTGGTTTATGGTATACAAATGCGATAAGTTTACCTAGTATACTATGCATTTTACTGCTAGTAGTGTCATTCCCCAATTGCGGGGCGAGTATTGCAACTAAATGTCGTTACTTGCTTATATCAGATACTATCAAATCATACGTATATGCAACTAGTTTCAATACTACGATTTTTATACCTACGATTTCAATACCAATACGATTTCAATACCATGGTTTATATACTAGCTGTGTATCCATGGTATAAAATAGATTTCACTTGTCTATCTAACTAACAGAACTTTGCAGAAAGAATCTTTGAACTAACTTTTTCATACATTTTTATTATTTTATACTGTATGCTACTACGTCTAATATTTTACTGTTCTTTGCAGTCAGATAGTATAATCGTCAAATTTTGAACAAGGTATATTTTGACGGAAAAAATTTCATTGAACTTTTTGTCAAATTTTTTCGGTCAAATATTTGACAGCCTGGCATACAGTTCAAGCTTTAGTCAAGGTTAATTTGGAGGAACTAAGTATTTTCAGATGCCACTCATATCTCTATGTTGTTCAATTCTAATTTCTAATTTCCACGAGTATAAAATCGTAGAATAGTGTGATATAATTGACATCATTCCCATTACGCTTAAACTACGATTCATTTGTTATTGTAGCAAAACTGTTTTCAGGTTAAACCCAAATCATAATCGGTAATTTTATTTTTACAAAATTTTCCTGTTCATCATCAGTTGTTATTTATTTTTCAACCGGAATCGAGTCAATTTTCGAATTCTTTCAAAATTCTGTAGAACCATTTCTCACCAACAAGCAAACCGAAGCTACTATCTTCCAAACATTTCGCTATCCATAATCCCAACCTTCTTTTAAAATGAATTCGTTCGATAATCGTAAACCTAATATTTACGAAAACCCAAAAGAAAAAAAAACATAAATTTGCGCAATATATTTTCCTTATCAATTTACCAACGATTGATCAGTACATTATCAGTTTGATTTTGCGTCTTCATCTTGTGCTGTGACCATATTTTACTACTGTAAATAGTATACTCTACTCGGATTTAAAAAAAAAAATGTTTTTTTTACCTTATGCATGTTTTTTTTCGAATTTGATCGTGGCAGGAGTGGCATCAAATTTTGATATGGCTGCGTGTCATTTTAGTTAGTATCGCGTCAAATCAACCCATATTTAAACAAATTTGATAAGTTGGTGTCTTGAAGCGCGATGCCTCGTCTTCGGTCAACGCTGTCGAAATGTTGTGCAAACATAGAAAAGCCAGTTAAAAAAAAAAACTGAAATATTATTTACACATGTATAGTATGTGTTTGCCCAGGTTTTTTATCGTTCACGTTTTCTTCAATAAAAAAAAAAATCTAGATCCAACATTTCTTGTTGATGTTCTTGATATTTCCCTCGGTCTATGGGTGATAAAAGGGCTGAAAGTGTAGTCAAGGTACGTGTTTTTTTCTTCATTTACTGAGCATAAGTCTAATCATTATGATGAATTAGAACGACACGTTTTATAAAGTTGAAAAAGAAATACAAAAAAAAAAGTTTCAAGTTGGTATTTAAATCGTAAGACTTTTAGACGAATGTTCATTTAATATTTACCCAAGCCTTTACAAAGTATAACATGCGTAGGTATTTAACTCTTATCTTAAGACATAAAAGCGCAGCCAGTTTGGAGGTGATTTTTGTTAAAGAATAATGTTTGGAGGACATTAACCCAACTAGCAAACTAACTTCCATAAAGCCTTATCGAAGCAATTCTCGTACCTCAGTAAAGCTTCGATAAGGTCTTACCAAACTAATTTGGCGCATATTTTTCCATGCAGTAGCCAAGCGCCAACAGTTGGTATAAGGCCTTATCGAAGCTTGCACGAAAAAAAATATACGCGATTAAGTTATTCCTCTTTCCTGTTGCTGCATTTGCGAAAGTTCATATGTCTGCCAAAATATGGTGATGCCATCCCAAAAAAAAGGTCGATTTTTACTTTATTATTTTGAATCTATCTTACAAAGCTTTTCAAAAACAACCCATAATCAAAAAGGTTCGCTTTCATGTCTACAAAAACCTGATGTATATCGCCCTCTTCGGGCGTTCTCCCATCCCGTATATCTGAATAGCGAGCATGGCTTATCCCTGCAATTTAAAAAGAACTCCCCGAATCCTTGAGTTTGCCAAACTATTCATTAAGTCTGGCTTCAACCCATCTATTACCCCGGATAGCTACAGGGCAGTAACGCATCCATAATTTGGCGTCTCCTTATCACAACATCCTCCACCTCCTATAAAGATCTAAATGCACAAAACCGAAAAACCAGGTTTCAGCAATATGGAAAATGATCATCACACTATAGGGTAGTGTGCACAACGTACAGCCAGCTTTTTAGTCAACATATTTCCATATGCATATTATATAGGAGTGGAAGTCGTAATGCACTTTGAGGTGCATTGCGCATATGCATATGCATTTTTACACGCTTGTTCGGTGTGTTCAGCTCAGGAAAGCTGAATTTTTGCGATAAGCATGAAATTGCTTTTCTGGACAAAAGATATTTTGCAACGAGCTATTATTACACTATCTTGACATGTAGGCTATGCTATTGCTGAACTCCGTTACTTGTGTCTGAAATAGAGCTCGAAAGAATGTGTTGTTTATGTCGGACAATTTGTTCCTAACTTCCACAAATGTTTCATAACTTTTGTCTAAATTTCAAGCTTTTATACATTTTTCTCTATTTTCCGGCTCTATCAACACCTTATGCTAATAAGGTACTTTTATAGTTCAAAAACCGAACAGACGAAATTTTCTAATAGACAAAACAAATTAAGTAACATGAAATCGCGATATTCTAATTTGATTATGCATAAAGCCACCCACCCATGCACAAGTTTTGAGCGGAAAATCATTTTGCGGCAACACCTAAAAAGGAAATTCCATCTATCGTGCGGTTTCTCTCAGACTCGTGCGGATCAAATAGTCACTTTTTACGACCTCAACTGTAATCTTAAGACGACCGACTGAAGAAATAGTATACTGAAGAAAAGGTGATCGTGCGCTGAAGCAGAGACGACAATGTGTTAGTGTCGGGCAGCGTTTACAATCTCAACAAAATATCAACAAATAGTATGATCTTTCCCGCTTGCTCTGCTCGAATAGCAGCGCGCTTGTAGCTTTGACTTTATCGAAGAACGAAGATGTGAAAAGTGCTGGATGCTGTACGGGCCTGTGTTGCATGTCTTCAATACACACAGCTCTCTTCAGTAGAGTCTTTACCATAGTCTTCACGATCATTGTACCTCTTCGTCTTCGTCTTCTTCTTTTTTTCTTGATCTTTTATGTTATGCTTCACCTTTCAAAATGTATTCCTCTTGTGTCCGCTGTTCGGATTAGTTTTGTTAACTATTTTTTGACTTTTTCTTCACCCGGCATAGTCCTATTGACTCGTTGTCTGATATGTCCATGTATGTAGTTGTAAACAAGTGTTTCTCGAGTCGTGTAGACAATAATCGAGCGCGCGAGCTATCGTAGTCAAACCAAAATTCCAGCCTCCAGCTTTGATCTAAAAACTATACGGTCATCACTAACACTATTGGTGTATGCCGTATGGTCGTATATCACCCAACTAAAGAATTTTTCGGTCCAAACAAAATGGATGCTGTGTATGGTCATATAGAAAAAAAAAAAAACACTTAAACACTTCTCTACCTTTTTACCATTTACCTTCCAATTATCGAGTGCGGAATATTGAACTGATTCTGGCTTAAGTGAGACAAAAATCTTAAGAATTCACCTGCCATATTCAAAATATTGTTCCATTTCCGTTTTTTTGAAGCAATGACAATCAGCTGCAAAAGTTGTAACAAAAAAATTCGCTAATTATTTTATATTCGTCAGATACTTGGTAGAGTGGAATTACATACATGTTAGTCTTAACATTACTTGAACATTTAACTGCTATAAAAACCATATGGAGATTTAAATAGAAATTTCATGCACTCAAATTACCAATTTATGTGTATAGTGATCCCAGAATTTTGTCATGGTGGCCAATGATTGTAATTATAGTCTAGACAGACTGCCACCTTTATTGGCAAACTAATAATTTCCAATTAGACTTAATTGGGATTTATAAATACGACCCTTCTTCTAATGACCTAGAAGAAGATATGCCATTTGAAAGTTCCGAAATGATCAATTTATGAAATGTTTTGTTATCATATTTCCAGCACAAGTTTGTCGTCCAAGAGATTAGTTTTCTTATGCTCTAATGCTATCCAGGACAGGACGAAGCTGAAATATTTGAAAAAGTTTCCAAATGATTTGAAACCTTAACCGAAGCGTCAAACAACGCACAATCTACCTCTTAAATACTTTGAAGGCTATCGCAAACCATGGACTATTTAGAAACTTTTTAATTGGATCGAGTTCAACGAAACTATTTAGTCGATGTTAATGCGCACACCATTTAAACAACTCGGCCGATAGTTACAGTAGATCGAAGCATCTGGATCCAACACAGATCACTTCATTTGGTGGTGTATCATGTGTAATATAGTGAGAAGGTCGGTTGCCAACGAATTTTCAGTTGCTTCGTGTGGTCATAAATATATGTTGCTGTTATAGTTGCCCAACTGTTTAATCAGAAGAAATTCGTCAAGCAGACAACCTTTTTTGTTTAGACGTTTTCGAATCGGTCAATGTGCGCGGCTTCGTACAACTAAACTGTCAGCCGACTAAAAGTGGATAGTTTGCGGATATTCTTAAGGATTTTTGCTTGGGATTTTTTTCTTCTTAATGAATTGATGGTCTTAAAAATTACCTATGCTAAAAATTTTAACATAAGGTTTTAACAATTTGTATCATGTGACGACCAAGCCTTCATTCTACAACATTTAAAAACCGTTGAGCTTGAATTATCTTACGTTTACTTACTTGCTCTACAAATTTTACCTAGCACGCACAAATAAGCTGATCGATTAATAGGAATAGTTGCCCAATTGTTTTATCCGAAGGGATCAAGCAGACAAACTTTTTAGTTTGGTCTATTTCGAATCGGTCGATGTGCGGGGCTTCATACCAGCCCATACACAACTAATCTAACAGTCCTATTCAGCACAAGAGTCACAAGTCATAAAGTAGGTGGAGAGTTACAAATTTTGAATTAATTTCGAATTAATTGTGACTTGCCACCTACTTTGTGACTTGTTACTCTGGTTCTGAATAGGTCTGTAAGTGGATAGTTTTCGGGTGTTCTTTAGGACATTTGCATGGGATTTTCCTTATTAATGAATTGATGGTATTAAAAAGTACCTAGGCCTAAAATTGTATCGTAAAGTTTTAAAAATATAGTTGTAGCATGTGACGACCAAGCCTTCATTCTATTTAAATAAAAAAACCGTTGAGCTTGAATTATCTTACGTTTACTTACTTGTTCTACAGACTTCACCTAGCACACACAAATAAGCTGATCGATCAATAGGAATTTTGTTTTTCACAAACTACACGAATTCAATAAAAAGATCATGGCCAGATGTTATCTGATATCATACAAATTAATAGTCCAAAGGCATATTCGCTTAAAAGAAATAAACACAATAACAAGAAACATCCTATTTCTAAAAACTCTTAATTCGATTCACGATCATTCGATTGGATCAATGACAATTTCAATATTATTGATATTCTAACAAAAAAAAATATCGTTGAAAAATGTTAGTAGGTATTAAATTTCATGATGACTATCGACGATTTCTTTTATTGTTGAAGAAATTAATGAAATTGTTTTATGATGGAAACAGATAGAAAGGAATTTCTGGAGTTAATGTCCGATTCTTTTCTAAGATCGTCGCCATTCTTTTCTAAGATCGTCGCCATTCTTTTCTAAGATCGTCGCCATTCTTTATTTGTCTATATAATGAATTGATTTGCGATAATTGTTTGTTAGCCGTTTGGCAATTATCATAAAGTTTTAAAGCTGCCTTTTTATGTGGTGTCATATTTCAATAATTGGATTACACAGAAATTGATATAAAATACATGGTTGAATGCATAACATGCAATAGGTGATAAAAACAACTTTGAGATATGCCCGAATACACAATAATTTTAACTCGTCTACCTTTAACCATCGATGAACCTGCCTAATTTGCCTTATCCCAACCGCAAAAAATTATTATGCTTCTATTTTACTTTTAATGTTCCTAGCAAATACCGAAAAAACTATTTTTTTTAATTTTTAAACAAAAAATTGATATACAAATGTTGAATGTTGATACAAAACGTTTTTTTAAATACAAAAAACACTAAGAACAGAATAACGTATTTGTTTATATTTTCAACCTTTTTTTCACCATTTTGATCCAAAATTAGTAACTTTTCGTGTTTGTTATTTGAAAGTCCCTAAATGCATCTAAAGCGGTATCTTGTTGAGAAGCACTGCTATCAAATTCTACTGAAACAGTTTTACTTAAATATCATATTTGTTATTTGGTTTCATTCAATTCATTTCAACTTCAAGCGCGCTACCCTGCATAAATTTAGACAAACGCTTAACAGCAAAATTAGCTAGTGTAATAAATAGCTCCTCTACCAGGGTTGGGCGATAGGCTAATAAATTATCTCCGAAAAAAACTACGTTGAGAAGCTTCGCAAGAACTCAAACTGGGCTAAGGAATGACCGTACTGTCGGTCGGAAAAATATTATCAAAGAGGCCTAGTCCCGATTTAGGCTGTAGCATCATAAAAGAGAAATAAAAGCCATGAGGTGTAGAAACCCAAATTGTTCGTCTGAAAGGCTTTTCGCTAGGCTTACGCATTTTAGTTCACTGTAGTGACCGATCATTTCAGGTTCCTGATCCGTCGCGAACTAGTTCGTTCTTTTAGTTCACTAGCTCGCGGTGCATGAGCGAGACTCAATGCGAACTAGTTCCCTATGTTTGACTTATGGGAACGCTTTTCCCAACTAGTATGATCTAAAAAAACAAGGTTCTCGGTGTGAAATAATAATACGACAATGCATGAATGCGAACGAACTAGTTCGCGGTGAGTCCCCTGCGAACTAATTCGTTCATTTCACTTATGAGAGCGCTCTTCCGAACTAGTTCGTTCACGAACTACACAAACCTATTTCCCACTCAATATTGCTCTCAGCATTGCCATGTCAATTTTGATAGCAATATTGCCAGAAAACGCATAGTTGGACATAAGTTAGCGTCGCACAGCAGATCCTAGGTGAATGTGAGGGTGTAAATTATTTTGAGGATTTATGTTGGCTGAAGTGTTAATGGATTTTCACCTAAATTCACCTGCCGTAATCGCCCTGCAACAATTCTATACTTTAGTTTTTACTCCAGACTGCACAAATGCATGAATATCCATCTTTTATTGCTGTCAATTCACAATAGTTCGCTTGTCGAATACCGCATCTTATTCTTGGTGACAAAAATAAAAGTATAAGATTGATGGGCAGCCATGGAGTAACTATAGTAGTCAGGTTTAATTATATTTCCAACGATTAAAGATGATAATTATTTCGAAATTTGAAAGGCTTGGCTGTTTAATCTATCCACTTATGCTAGAACTAGAAGTCCTTGAAGCTGAAGAATATTGCAATTCTATTAGTCACCAACTATACAACCTTGTAGAACTTTAGAATATATTAATAAGCACGATTCTTCCAGAGAGCAGAGTTGGATAGAAATGAGGTGATTGAGTCAGACAGCAAATTATCGTCAGGCCGATTACACTTAGGAAAAAAATCCTAGTTAATAAGAATGCTGAAGTACGGATATATTCGTGCTGGTAAAAAAACTAATAGGTATTTATAAAAAATGCAGACGTTTTAGCTCGTGCTACGTTAAAGAGAAAGAACGTAGTCTATGGAAGCCGCATTAGTGCAATACCAGCGTGCGCTGCATCTGCGGTTGTGGCGCAACGATCGTGCGATTTTCTTAACTTAGCAGACAGTAGCGTAACCAATTCACATTTGCAGTGTATGTGGGAATAAATAATTCATAAATATATGTACATATAAAAAAAATGTAAAGTCAACAACAAACCTGGATACCTAAGAGCACCTAGTAGGTACGGAGTGACCATTAAAAGAAATTCCGACGTGCAATTAAATGTTATGCTCATAAGGGCGCATAAAATAATTATATCAATAAAGTGCGGGCAACAAAGTGAATTTTTCTTCTTGCATAATGTTGTTTGGTTGAGCCTTCACCGAGGCCATAAGGAAGGACGTTGAAACGCGGTACAAAAGTATAGTATCCATGCATTCTCTTTTTTCATGTATATATGCACTTTATAACTGAAGACGAACCGAAACGCCCGATCTAATCGGTAATTCATTCGACCATAAATTGCAAGAACGTCTAAAGATAATATCCGAAAAAAGTAAAAGAAGTGGTGCAGAGATTGCTGCTCTGCAGCTAGTCTGCAAATCAATATCTTCCCGTTCCATCCTTCCTAGTCGGCAACGACGGTGCTAGCCCCGCCGTAGAAGGAAAAAACCCCGACAACAAAACGAAACTCTGTATATGGCCGAGTATAAAAATACGCGACTAGAAATGAAGTGGAAACAATCGCGAATCTAGTTATCAGCCGTGCGGCGCCACAAACTAGTTCTACGATTGATATAACCTTAAGACGATGTTCGCGCGGTCCACAGGAATTTCCAGCACGACATTATATAGAAAATCGCTGTCCACAGCAACGATCTTGTGTGAAACGGAATTCCATTTATATTAATACACACCACTGTTACCGACCACATTATAAAATATTAGTTACTAATTTTTATTTATCCAAAAATGATTGGTTGATTCGCGAGAGGAATCAATCGTGATGGCGTTTTATTCAAATCGCGGCCGCACAGACTCAACAGCATCGATCGTGACTTGGACCAAGTTACTGGCTTAAGTCTTTCGTTTTTTTCTTCTCGAAATCGAAGTCTCTTGTGTGTGAAGCAATTTGATTGGCATGACGATAGGTTTGCAATCTTTCGGGTTAGGTTTCTTCATTTTAAGATGCAACTACACGTCGACTATGCTGCTTATTATGTAATATTACTAAGTAAAAGACGTGCTCTTCCCCCCCTCCCCCCATTAGTAGAAATTCCTGGGAGTATGAGAACGGTACAAAACTATTGCAATTATATTTTGAATGTTTTCTGTTGACTTTATTGAAGATTCAGATACAATGGCTCAGATTCGATCCGGCAACCTCGGAGCAGAAAATTTTCTACATCGTCATCCATACATCTGTCAAAGTGACACTATCGAGGTGAATAAGGTGTTGAAATTCAGTAGTTCATCTCTTAGCTTCAGAACGGATAGAAGTTAAAAGTTCGTTAACTTTACTCCTCCGTTTTGTATCTTGGCTAATCAACGGAACGGTTGTGACTAGTCGTTCCGTAATTCTCTTTAGATGTGTGTCTGATGGAAAAACTCAACACAGTCCGTTTTCCAGATTGGATCGGAGCCATTGTAGCTAAGGCTTAACTGGAAAATTGCAAGACCATGTTACCAAACTAGTGAACTTCTCATCTTGATTTTCCGGAGGCTACAACTTCGATAAGGCTTCGGTAATACTGTTGAGCGCAGGTTTTAAACTTCGATAAAGCTTCCGTAAGACTTGGGAGCGGAGGCTGAACTTTCAGAAGCCATTGCTTCGGTAATAACCTCTATAAGGCCTTAAGGAAGTAAATAATAATCAATGGCACAACTGTCCAAATTTGGCCTAGGCCCGGAAGTAATGCTAGAGTTACTTCATTACACCAACGGAACACTAGAAGGTGAAGTGGTCTGCCACACGCTCATCCGTGATTATTACCCCGATTTTAACTCAGGTACTCATTTACAGCTGAGTGAACTGGTAGTCCGGATCCCAATCACAAAATTTTGAAGTAAATACCAACGGCCTTACGGACATTTGCAAGCGAGCTTTGCTCGACATGTCTAATACTAAGTGGTTCGGCTTCAACTCTATTACGACAATGTTTCAGATTGGCCAACTGTGTATACATAGAGATGGGTCGTTCATGAGTGAACTGTTCCAAAAGAACAGTTCTTTTGCGATGTAACGCGCTTGAAAAGTTCCTTCGTAAGTGAGGAACTTTTTTTTTAGGTCATCACATTCACTCTGAGCTTCAAAAGGAACTGAACTAGTTCCGTCAAGTGAGTGAGTCGGAGTTAACTCACTCACTAAAAGGAACTGCTTTGCCTATCTCTAAGTGTGTAGCGTAGCGGACTAATGTGTGACGGGACCGTGGTTCAAATCCGACAGTGCATCCCTAAAATTGGTACGGAAGCAAAAAGAGCTTCAATAAGGCCTTATACCAACTGTTGGCGCTTGGCTGTTGCTGTTGCTGTTGAAACATGGTAAAATGTACGCCAGATTAGTTCGAGGTACCTCGATAAAGCTTCGATAAGGCCTTATGGAAGTTAATCTGCTAGTTAAGCGCCATGACCTGAGAAAAATGTTTTTTTGAAAAATGTTATTATGTTTTGCACGTCCTATCACTAACCTATCCTCAGATATAGAAACCAAAATGCCGATTTCCCTTCCCATCTCACTCCTCCTCCCTCCTCCCACCGTTTGGGACACCAATTTCACCATTTCTGACACCAATTTTAAAAATAAAAAAAATGTAAAGCTTCTGAAAGATCATGGGACTCTCTTAGAAATTTCGTATTTTATTCAACTTAGGCTAGGTAAAGATTGAAAATTACCATCACAAAAAAAGCATTCCGTTGAAGAAACTGCGCAATTTCGACAGTCTGCCTCTAATCAGTTTATCATGCATCACTCGTGACCTTTAATTAGAGCGTTTCTGGTCATCTTAACGTTCGTTCGCTAGTTTCGTCGTCGTGATACAGTGATGCCCATCATAATTACAACACTGGAGGCCATAGTTGAAACAAAAAAAAAACCCTTGTTTTTTTTTCGTCACGATTTTCGTGCGATCATGTTTAGAACAAATCTACCGCCATAATAAGCAAATACCTAACAATTGTACCGACCAAAGATGTCCGTCCGACTCAAGTTCATTATCGCCGGAATGAATCGTAGGTCCGCTTGCGCGATCGGTCCATGAAAACTCTACGAATCTAATCCTCTTTATATTTTCTGAAGATTTTCTTTCCTTTCGCGAGGTGAGTGAGTTCAAAACCTCGCGCGCACGATCTTCAAGAAAAAGAAAACACTAAAACAAGAACCAATGTATATATATTGAAGATGCTACACTCATGCTTCACGATATTTGTAGCAAATGGTTGTCCAGTTTTGACCGCTCTTATTCTTTTGTCTATTTGAGACAACACTATTGAAATATATGTGTAAAGTATCAAATCCACAGATGAAGGTGAAGACCGCATTAAAAAAAAGAAAGAAGATAAATACCAAAAACTAAAAGGCCATCAAGAGTTAAGTGTTATGTGTATGTACATACACCATAAGCGGTTTTCGAAATTTTTTTCCGTTTGGATCGAAGTTTTCGCTGGAATTATAAGAATGAGTTGAGACCTCCGATATAATGGCCAAAGGATTTAGAAGAGAATCAAAAGAATTATATTTCATTGGATTAATGTTTCGAGTCATTGCCGTGGATTCGAATTTTTGTTTCAGGATTCTTAATATACCTTCTTTATAGTTCCAGCTGCATGAGGTCCAAGCCGGTGGTTATCCTTATCTCACGGTGTTATCTAATACTTCGTCATGTCGTTTGGGTTCATTTGTTGTTCGCTGGGGATCGAGTGGAACATCTTCCAGGTTTTGTTTTTTCAACGGAATATGACGGCAATGGAAGATCACTTTAAGTTCTGAGTTTTATGCTGACGGAGCTCTTAAGTCTGTTACGGTATAGTGATCCTCGTGAACGATGGTCAATATTGGTTTTATGTCAAGTTCAGTAAACGTTCTTAGCCAACTATTAACTGCATGCCAATCTGAAGATCGTTTAAACTCCAGAATACACGTTATGCACGGCACTAGATAAGAATCAATTGATCTAACTTATTTTGAAAAGTGTACATAATTACTTGTTAGAGTTGTGTAGTATTTCTTCTACCAGCACTCGTAACTATGGTAATTTTTCAACCATGTGCATATATTCCGCTTGATTAAAGATCCCATCTTCAAGGTATCAAGTACAGGTATATGCGATAAAAGGCGCGACGTTAAGATCGTTGAATTTCAATTTCAAATTTTTCACATGATTTGTAACGATGCTGACTGTACGGGCCCGACCTTTGTTAAGCGATCTCCGTATGGTTTTTTTGCCATATTAATTCTAATCGGTATTCATATAGACTTGCGATAATTGATGGCTGTAACAAATGGCTCGAATCCAGACTTGAGCTAAGTGCTTTTGTCTAAAATACACTTAGGCTCGGTTTTTACCCGAAATGCCCATCAGACACCTGCCAATCAAGTTAATTGCTTGGACCTCTCTCATTAATAATCACTATACGATATGATGGCGATAAGCGATTCGTTTTAGAATTATGAAAAGTAATGTCCAGTCGGACTGGTCAGGGTTCTCGGGAATTTCAAATTGGTTACCCTTTTTTGTAACGTGATCTTGCGTCTTGAAGCATATGTATGGATCCTGCTGCGATCCGTGAAAGAAGTACTCTTCGTTTTTCTTTTCTTTCGACAGTCGGACGGGGGGCTATGGATTTCTCAGTGTCCGGGTCTTATGCCATGAACTTTAATTAACGAATCGGCATGAAGATGATCATGTCGTGATTCAGTTTCATGGTTGTCCATTGTATATCGAGCGGTCTTTTATGCACGGAATATTTTAAAACCGAAACCGCCTGAGCTTTATTGTGGATTTTCAGTATAATGCTGGTTTGTTGCGCTACGACGATCTTGGCTTATGCTGTTGTTGGTGCTGCCTAAGGGCCATCGTGAATTCCAGTAAATGTACGGAATCGTGCCTTGGCTTCGGCAAGCAAAAGAGCACCTCTTGATCATGATTTTCGATTTTCTGATTTTCTCAGATCGATTACAGAATTTTTTTCCGGCATCGCGCATCCATGTATACGGCGAACTAGGAGAAAATCGAAAAATCGGCGACTTTCGATATACTACGTAAAGCGGCAAAGAGCGGTATAACGTCTAAAGAAAATCGTCTTGACTCTGATAGTTTCTTACAGTTTTTTTTTTTGTTCATCGAACGCTATAACGACAAAAGGGATACAAAAAAAATGTTCGCGGAATTCATGATCACAAGTCGGCGATCGACGTTAACGCTAAAAAGAATGGTATTTCTGGTTTAACAGCGAATGTAAAGATGGGAATCGAAGAAGTGTTCTCGGCTTGCAAACAATGGGATGTGCTTGTTAAACAAATAAATGTAAGGTGATTGTCGATATATTCGACGAAGAAAACCTGAGTTGGCATTCAAGATAAACGTTCCGATTGGAATTTGTTTTTTTTCTTGAATTTGGTCGCCGCCATTCTCTTGATTCCAAAGTCGTACAACCAATTTGAAGCTGTTTTGTCAAAGTAGCGTGTTGTTAAGGACACAGAAGAAACATACTACACAAATTTCAGGCATATGTTTTTGATTGTCGGTAAAACGTAAAATTTTTGTAGCAATCCGCAAATGATTCGAACTCGGTCCAGTCTTACGGCTTGCCTAACCTGGAGGATTTTAATAGCACCCAACGTTGGCTTAAACCTGTTTAAGTACTATTAACCTTCGGCAAACTATTAGCGAATGATTGGGATGGGATTGCATTTCGAGAAGGTCGTGTTGGGTTAAATGCCTTGGGCAAATTTTTCGAGGCATCATAAGAATTTCGATGTTTTTATTACACCTCAATAATTTGAGCAATTTTCAAGAAAGTGCACGTTAGTGCGGTGCGTCTATGCGTAGTCTTTTATACTATAGAATATCTAATATATAAAAATAAGTCAGTTTTTTGGTCGGGCTCGATTGAAATCTACACCTGTGAACCGTTCCCTCCCAAATTTTGCATGGACATTCTCGAGACTACCGGACAGGTCGAGAACATAATTATATATTCCCGAAATTGGTGGTCCGCGAGTTATTTCAACATTTGTAAGCAATAGAAAGAATAAATGAATTTTATCTGACTTGTGTACCATCCAGTAACAACAGATCTTTGTCGACGTGTAGACAATTATTTAGTCTACCTACATCACGACAAACTACATGTATATAAAGTGGCTTTAAGTGGCATGTGAACCATTGCCGGCTAACTAGGTTAAGAGCTTCCTGAATTAAGTACAAAATTGTCCAATTACAAATTTTATAAAGCAATCTAATAGAAAATAAAGTGTAAAACCAGCAAATTGCTAATACTGGACATGTGTACTAATATTTGATAGACAATAGGTCTGCATCTTATCAAGCTATTCCCTGTAGTGCCTATCAGGCAATCAAGGAGGCCATGTCCTGACTGAGGTATAATGTAAATTTTACTAGGGATATTAGCATTGTCCAACAGCCAAGCGCCAATAAAATCCTTGGAATCGGCCTCGACAACATCAAAGGTCGCCGCAGAATGTAGATAATCTATTAAGGAGATGGCTGGACAGTCCAATATGCTTCTGTGGTGGGTGCCAGGACATAGGGATATTCGAGGGAACTGCATGGCTGCCGAATTCGCTCGGCGCGGTACCACCCTTCAGATTATGCCGGAACATCGGAATCTGGGTGTGCCTCTCTCTACATGTAAACTGCTACTGTGATTGAACTCAATTGAGAAAACCAACTCATGATGGGCAGACGGTATTACATGGTGCACTGCGAGAGAGATCTGGCTGAAGCTGGATCTAAAAACGCTCTAAAAGGCTGACTTTGCTCAAAAGGGCGAATATTAGCCCCACAGTTGGTGTCCTAACCTGTCTTATAGGTCGACATGCTAAAAAACTCGACCTCTTCTCAAACGAGTTCTGTAGAAGCTGCCTGGATGAGGAGGAGGAAGAGACAGTCCTTAACCTTCTCTGTTCCTGTCCAGCTCTATCAGCTAGAAGGAAAGCTCATCTTGGAGCTTACTTTTTCAACTGTTTTGGTGATCTTGCTGCAATGCAGGTCGCGAGAATACAACGCTTCATTGCAAGCTCTAAATGATTCGGCGAACAAAATGATTCTGTGGTAACACAACGGACCTTTAATGTCTATGTGTGGGCGTGCTCTCACGGGCAGTCACGCGTACCTACCTACCTACCTACCCTATCAACTCCATGGAAGACGAGCCCATTTTCAAGTATCAAAGATTGTTACAAGACATTTGGGTCTTCCTTTGATGCAATCGCATTTGTATCGCCAGCGTCGCGCTTTCGCCATTAGCAATATGTTGTTTGGATGTATTTTTGAACGCGATAGATAAAGAGTACTTAGAATGCACAGATTCTGCGTACGTCAAGATTTTACTACTGTAAATATCAACATTTTTTACGCTTAATAAAAACTTGTTCAGGTCTAAAAAATCATTTACTGAACAATCAAAACTCTAAAAACTTTGTGAGGCCCAAAATTTTCTCAAAATTGACCTCAATTCATTTCTTGTCACCAAGCTAGGCCTCAGGTGTATAATTCGGAAACCAAACTCGACCATTAAGTTTCGAATTTTATGAATATTAACATAAAACGAAATTCATTCATCCGAAATTAATCGGAAATGCTGGGTCTATCGTCAACAAGAAGATTTTATAATTTCGAAGAGTTTAATTAATGTTCATATGCATATGTAGCTTAGTTTTTCAATCTCAACTCCTACAATTGTTTCCTACAAACACACGTTACATATATTGATTTTAAAAGGCATTTTTTTTATATACATACATATATCTAAATCTCCGTATGTACATCCGTAAAAATATACATAAATAGCAAGAAAAAAAAGTTAACAGCTATGGATCCAGCTCCCTACCTTGGTAACGCCCACGGCACACGGCAGGTATCTGGTTCTGTCAGATTGTGTCAAAACAGCCAGTCAAGCCAGCAGCAGTGGCAATCAAAGGCGTAGGTGGATATTATGCTTTGTGGTGGTTGAAGCTTTTTTGCCCAATATTCTATTTATTGCGAGGTTACATATCGAAAGAAAGCTGATTATAAACAAAAAAAAAAATGATTTAGAAAAGTGATTCGTACGTAAATTGACCACGTGGGCGATATTCGCGCCATTTTTACAACAAATGTTTCAGATAGAGCGAGAAAGACTGAGATAGTGTGATATGTAGTATTTCCGGCAAAAAATTTAAAGCTAATTAGTAAATCTATGATACAGTGATGAGAGCTGTTAATGTAACATTGAATATAAATTGGGATTGAGTGTGTGCCCAAAGCAATGTACTGTTTGTTCTATGCCCCAGAAGCATCTTTTGATTAAAACTAAAAATAAAAGAAAATTGTTTTATGTTGCATAGTTGAACTAAATTCGTTATGCGTACGCCTCTGTTTTCTGAATTTATGTTATCTGGTCTATTCTTTATACAGTCAAAATTCAAAATGTCAGCGGGGAGCCACACACTTAAGGCCCATGGATACCAGCAAGTATCTTGCGACATTTCTTGCTAGAGTAATTTGCTGTGATGCTTGTACTAACTGTCAAATTGCACCAATTTTACTCTAGCAAGCAGCTCAAGAAAAATCTTTCAAGCACAACTTCCTTATTCACGTGTGTGAACTCTCAATAGAAAAATGTTGCGTGGTACTTCCAATGCAACTGACTTGCAGAAAAATGTCGGAACCGATCGGTACTTTCTTCCGCAATTTCAACTCTTGCATGTATACGTGTACATTCCCAACTTGCATGCAAAGGTAAACATTTGCTGGGTAGGTAGAGCTAAAACTTGGGAATACGCGCTCTCGGAACCGTGTTCACATAAAGCAATAAATGTCTGAGAGCAACTTTAGCAAGTTTTACTTGTAAAAAAGTAATTTAACGTAAGCTTAGATGACTGTTTTACATTTTGTGCAATTTCAGGGCGTTATGAAGAGCAACACTTGGAATGCTGAGAAACGCAAGTGATCCGTTTTCATTAATCGACAATACATTTGAGAGCTACTTCTGACTTTCACGTCTTCCATGTTTACTAAGGCATAGAACTTTGCAACACTGACACTGACAGCACATCATCATTTTCACCTCCAACTATGTGGAGAAATAGTAGTAGTCTGGGTGGCTTAGTGGCTAGAGCACTTGCCTTCGATGCACCTGGTACCAGGTTCGAATCTGCTTGGCGACAAGTAATTTTCGAAAATGGGATTGGGTGCCGGACTGCCAGTTCACTCAGCTGTAAATGAGTACCTGAATTAAAATCGGGGTAATAATCACGGACGAGCGTGTAGCTGACCACTTCACCTCCTGGTGTTCCGTTGGTCTCGCAATGAAGTAACTCTAGCATGACTTCAAGGCCTAGGCCCGATTTGGGCTGTTGCGCCATTGATTATTATGTGGAGAAATTATTGTGACCTTTCTTGTGACTTTAGCGCCATAATGCGAGCGTCACAGCAGATTGTGTCCTGGGATAGGTTACAATCTCAGAATAGGGCCGTATATATAATTATGCGTAATACAACTGTCAAAGATTGGTGAATGGTGAGCTTGTAACCCCATCTAATTGAGTGATTGAAATTTTTGCAGAGGTTATGCCTTACCGTCATTTACCACCATAACTATACCGTTTGAGTTGAATTCTTTGTATACTCTCGACAGACACGACGTTGAGTATCTGTCCTACATGTTGGAATGGTTGATGCCTCAAGTTTGGTGCTCTTTCGCTTCTGGCGCGCTTGTAGCTCCCAGGCATTATCATCAGCATCAATTGGAATTTCTTTGATTGTTGGTTGCTACGGCCTTCTCTTGCTGTTGGGAGCTCAAATCTTACCCATTTTTTTTTCTTCTTCTTTTCAATGTTTTCTTTTTACCGCGCGTATGTTGTGTACTTATACCGACAACAAATTCTTTTTCTAATTATATCGACTCCCCATTACCACCGTTTATTTGTTGGCACATATTGTGATTAAAATGTTCTTTAACGGGCGCAACATTCGAGTTAGCGTTCAGCAAAACGCAAAAGTTTTTCAAGTTTTATGGTTGGCCAGTAACAAATAAATAACAACCGAGGCGATCTACCATTCCTTCAACTTTGCTTGGTCATTTCAGGTACGACGAGGTATCGAGTTCCAAGCAGAGATTTTTATCTATCGCCAAACTTGTTCTGACAAATACGTTTTAAGAAATTATACGGTTTAGTAAGTATTAGCATTCGCTGAGCTCTTTCGTTCGTAATCAGAATTCTTTTTAAATTCCATTTATGTTAATGTCATAATTCATATGGACTCGAGATTTTTTTAAAGTTTTTATCAACCGGCCCATATGCGGTAGGTGATATTATTAATACAGAGCTACCTTATTATAGCATATAGTAGGTACTAAGTGTGATCTAAATTTAAAATGGCCACGTCAATACCAAATTAGTGTGCTATGCGCTCCTTCTGAGCCACGGTGGCTGCTTCTAATGTGATTTTCTGTTAGGTTTAGGTTTAAGACGGAGTGGGGGAAGCGCTAGAACCCCCGCCCCATATGGGCCCATTGCGATCCCTTCAGTTCCTCGTGGGCTATTCCATCTCCTTACAAACACTCCAATTCCCTGCAAAACCTGACCAGTTCATCATACCCTAATTGAATACAAATCCTCGATGCTTTCAAAGAAAAGACTACCGAAGATTCAAACCAAGTCATAGGATGAAGTTTTTGAAAAACTCTGCCTAAATTCGTACTTCGTCGAGTCGATATTCGGTTCTGATTACAATCTTAAAGCAACTTTTATAGTCAATTCAGTTTTTAATACTAGATTCGAATTGGATCTCCATACACCAACTAACTCTGAACCAATTCGGAGTTTCAGTATCGAAGCAGAACTGTAAAAGTTGATACCAATTTCTTGTAAAATTAATGCGACAGGACTGAATGAATCTTGGAAGTCGTAACGTTTTGGTGGCCATCACATTGTACTCTATAGATACTACTGTATGAAGATGTATTTCTTTTCTGTAAATAGAAAAAAAATAGACAAAAAAATTTTTACAAGAAGCACTTTGAAATCGCTTCCATTGTTCTTATCTATTAATTTTACCATGTCTTCTTGACGTTTCTGAATTCTTGAAACTTGCACTTTATCAGTACTGTATCAATTCTAATTGTAGAAAAAAATCAAGCTTCATTTACCCTATTTCCTAATAACATGTACAGCGTTTGCTAGTCTCAGTCGAAGAGCCTGGTCTGTGAATTGCTGGTGTAAGCTTAGTTATTAGAACATGAAGAAAATGTTTGTGGTTTTCCGGCGTCAGTTGAAACCCCAACACGAAATCTCCGACTGTTGATTAATCGCTGTCCTAGAGGACATGACAATTGGAAAACCTTCACTGGATAGACCAGAAAACTTATAGAGTACCAAATTAGAGAAAAAAATTTTTTTTTATAAGATTAAATTATTAATAGCAGTATCTAACTTTGTTCAGTACTGAATGAATTAAGTTAAGCAGAATTTAATCAATACAGGAAAAGTTCCTGGGGTTCTTCATGTCCCAGTACTGCGAAGAACATATAGCTGCGCTGGAATACCGTAGTAGCAGTTATACATAGTGCATTAAAGTTTGCCGAAAACACGAAGTGTAGAAATTAAGTGTAATTGTATAAAACTAAAATTCTTATAAACACAAACCACATAACATTATTTCTTCCTAAACTCTACCAACTTGTTCAATATCCCAATTGAAAATTGAAACGACAAATTCCGAAAATCTAAAATTAAGTTGTTTTTGCGGTTAGGAATTCTGCGTTCGCTATTTTTCTCGATGTAAAAAACGATAAATTCGCGTTAAAGTCATAACATAGATACAGTAATCGAAGCAAATGAAAACCTGAACAGCAAGATCTTGTATTACATTTAACACTACGCGAAAAGTGATCTTTCTACAAGTGTGATCCGGTCCCGGTCATACACTCATATCTCATATTAATACTATTTATTATGAACCTAAGTATCAAAGTTAGGGAGATTTGTTTCATATTTTTGAAAAGTATATCTATCCCTTAACTCTATGTGAAGTCGGTCATAGAACTTAATCAGTTGTGTGTTTTATAACCAGAAAGTAATTTTATATCACGAAACTATTGGAAGGTCATTTGCGACCAAAAAGGTAGATACAAATTAAATGTAAGAAACTCCTGTTACGACTTTTGAACTAAAACGTCGTTGCGACGTCTTAGCAACTTTAAGACTTTTTTGTCGTTTAATTCCAACTAACCAATATACAGTGCAACCTGCTTATAAAGTGCACTTTTATAACGAATTTTCGGTTATAACGTACCTTTTTTCAATCCCCATTCACAAATGTGAAAGGTTTCTATGTTGGTTATAACGTACTATCGGTTATAACGTTCTACTTCTGTGGTCCCCTCAAGGTAAGTTATAACCGGGTTGCAATGTAGTTGGCAGTTTCCAAATTAATACAGACTTGGATAATAGAAGCTTATTTTTCTAGTACCGTTTAGATTTCTCTGATTTGATTGATTGATTGATTGATTTTTTATTGCCAAATTTTGAACATGTGTTGCGAACTTTTTTCTTCCGATCTGACTCAAAGTACTTTTCGTAATCAAACTTCACAGGTCGTACTATATATAGTATCAGGTATAAATCTACCTAAAGTAAATCAACACTAGACTAGCTCACTTTAATCACAATCCAAACTTTGATCCAAAAAGTGATAAAGTTTTGCCCATACTGTTCGCAAAAGCTCGATATCATTTAGCAATCGCTTTCAAATCGAAGAAAATCCCATAAGCGAAAGCGTTGTCGAAGCATTTACCGTTTCTGACCGTGAAATTTGCATAAAATCTAAGACGATGTCCTACGATCGCAACTAACACAGG
The DNA here is from genome assembly GCA_949128065.1 of Beris chalybata. NCBI lineage: Eukaryota > Metazoa > Arthropoda > Insecta > Diptera > Stratiomyidae > Beris > Beris chalybata. Next base: position 3,800,865 of record OX421895.1, on the reverse strand, counting down.
ACGCCCACGCTAATCCAGTGCGCTTGTAGTAGATTGTGCGATCGGCAAAATACAAACAAAAAAAACACAACAACAACAACAAACAATGGATGACTGGAATTTTACTAGTCGTTTTTATTTTTATTAGATTATATTTTAAGTACTCGTACGTCATACACAACTGTTCACCATAAGTTTTATTATATATATTAAAAAATTCATTCGAATTTCAATTTACATATCCGTGCATACGTTTTTACAATATGGCCGAAGAGTAAACAAAGCGCGCTAAGAATGGCGCGAAATCACATTAATAATAATTTCGAGCAAAAAAAAAAATTAGGTAAACTTTTATTCTGTGATCTCATCGTGTGTATTTGGCATTTATTTTCCGATCATTGAAGTGATCTTACCGAATTAGGTAAAGCTGCAACTATTATACGGTTCTGTTTCAAGACATTTTCCATTTTAGTAAGGTAATGGGACAGTGGTAAGGGCGCCTTTTGAGTGTAGTAAGAAAGGGCATCTGCTCTTGTCTTGTTTGTTGTTCAACCAATCCGAAAAATTGGAAACTAAACCAAAAAGTGGTCAGTAGACCACCTTCTTATTTGATACTGCCATTTAACTAGTGATAGGCAAAGCAGTTCCTTTCAGTGAAGTACTTCACTCCGAGTCACTCACTTTGGAACGAGTTCAATGAAGTAGTTCCTGAACTCTTCGTTCCATCGTTTCATCAGTAGATCTATAAGATGATGACCATAAAAAAAGGTCAGTACAGGTGATGAAAACAAAAAGGTCGATCAAGGTTTTTGTCACGTTTCCAATGAAACTGCAGTTCACCAAAAGAAGTGAGTTACTTCACTCAGTCACTTCAATGAAGTGTTCTTTTGCTTTCACACCTGAACAGCCCATGTCTACATCTAACCTTAAATTAAGAAAATATATTTAATTTTATTAATTGCAGAAGAATTGAAAGCCTAAGTCCACATCGAGTTAAACATAAATTTTATATAGATAAAGTTCGGATCCAACAGGGGTGATAAAGCTTTTGATGTGAATAAATTTCTTCTTGATGTTTCATATGGTACGAAATGTAATAATACCTTGTTGGGTTCGGGTTGTCTATGCTGTGAGAAGAAGTGCATCATTTTTGTAATGGCCCAGTGTTTGGTCGGTTGATGTACTCATACTCAACACCGCTTAAATTGTGGAAATGGATTGCTTACACTTTAATTCCTTTCTGTTACACCCTTTGGGACAACCATACCCGGTTTCCACTATTATGCACTTACTTTTAAAATTTACACATAATGGGATTTTATGCTAAGCCGTCTCCTTCCATTACCTAAATGGGCGTTTTTATCAATTTCTTTATCAATTATTTTTTTTTATACACTATTCAGGTACGTATACGAATATAAAGCGCTTTTTAGTTAAACTTGTAAAGCGTCCAATTGACCAAAGGTTTTATCCACTCGATTTCGATTATGTTATTTAATTGGAAGATGATTGTTATTGTAAGTGTTCATCTTGTTTCTGTAAAAAAAACCCAACCACTTATCCACATGTTTAGGGATATAAATCCAAGTGACCCGTGACTGATTGATGCGTAGGCGGTCGCTCTAACGAGCGTTAGGTTTGTTTTAATCTTGACTTACGGGTCTCCCCAGCTGATACCGAGTTTTCTTACCCAGCGGGAATACGAGTAATGCATACAGAAGAACGACTACCAGAATCCTTACGTGGAACGGATTGGTAATGCGTTTTAAGATACACCTTCCCTTCGGGATAGTAACGGCGTTTGAAAGTTGCAGCATAGAAAAAAAAGGCAATGTTGTTTCTTCGAATGAACTTATGAAGGCAGTGGAAATCATATAAATTTCTATGTTGAAGTTCGTTGAGAGCGAAAAAGAGGGATCGTTACGAAGAACGGTGCAATTTTGTAGAACAGCAACCTTGCGTCAGTCATTTCTATCCCGGCCTTCTTCGGAATTCAAAGTTTCACTCAATTCACTCCTTTTACTGATCATGGAATGCTTCAGTAAGCCTTACTGGTAATACTATGGTAAGCAGTGAAAGTAAAAATGTTCCTTCTCCTTTCAATACTAACTGTAAATGGAAAGGTAATGCTTCCATGATCCAGCAATGTATTTCCCACTGGGTACGGGTTCGAAATACTCACATGGTCTTAAAGAAAACGACGGCACGAGTGAGTGCGTACTTACTCGTTATTTTTTTTTTACTTTCTTTACGTGTGTGCATATGTGGCAAGCCGGAGGCGTCTTGATTGGAGGTGCTCCAGCCATGATAAAATGCAGTTCTAGTGTAAAACCGGTTTTTCGGTTTTTATTTCATTTCCTACCTTCAAACTCTTCGACTTTTCTCTTCACCTGGGAAAATTATATTCGATTTGTGTATACATCATCCATAATATACAGGTAGATACTATATATACAACCTGCAATACATGTGTGATAAAAATTCTCCTGATTAGATTTGATGATCCGTTCAAGTTTGTAGCGACTATTAAAAACTGCAGCCAGAGTGCGAAGGCGTTGCGGCGCGTGCCGCAAGATCGTCGAAAGTACTATTGCAACAGTCGCGTGTTTTGAGGTTTTCATGTTTGTTAGCATAGCCCTTTTTTTATCTCATCACTAAAATGGGTGGTGCATTGCCTCGTGGACAAAGACGCTAGCATCTACCATATGGATATGGTTTCTAGACGAGTATCTTAAAACTCTACTAACTATCTTTATAAACAACCTATACCACATGATGCCTGAGATTGTGGCTGTGGGATGTAGGTGGCTTTTTATTATTATAAAAAATTTTCTTTTCTTTCTTTTCATCGATTTTTCGAGAGTTTTGTGCATATTCGACTAGATACGTTGCTACGTAATATTACCAACCTGGAGTGCAACTAAATTTTGTGGCGCTTTTTTTTAAATAAAAAATCAAGAAAACAACAACAAAACACCATTGCCAAGTTGTAGGCTGTTTATTATGAGGTCATACCCATTAGACTGAGCTTAAAAACACGGTGTCTTAATGAATCTTTTTTTTCCATGATTTTTATGACTAACAGTTCGATTTTTCTTAGTATCTTCGATGGTGGTGAAAGGGTACCTTAGCGGGAAAAAAACACACTACTAGACCATTCATAAAAATGCTAAAAACTAACCGGCTGTAGGCTTTTCTTAAAAAACGAAACCGAACGTCATCATCGAAAGTGTTCGGAAATTGGCACAAACTACGGAGGTGGGATGTCTTGTTATTGCGCTATTACAACAGTAGGAGACACCTCCGAAGTTGTGCTACGGAAAAAGCAAAAAACAACGAGGAGTTTGTCAGGGCCAATTCTGTTGTAGTTTGTATTGATCATGGACCGGGTTTTGTTTTTATTGCACGATCGATTTATTTTGGATAGTGGCCATAGTTTCAATACTAACAAACATACACATAAAAAGTATTACATATGAATAAGTTCAAATCAACAAAATACAGTTGGCCAATTAAGTAATAGAAATGAAGAAGGTGCATTGTATTCAGATCTACTTTGGAAACTTAAATGCCGAATCGTAAAAAATTTCGACTTTGGAATCGAAGCATTATACGCCTCCTGATAATAGCTTTTCGATGGTTACTCTTTGAGATAGTCCAAATAAGGGCTGTTTAAATCACTCCTTGGGGTTGTTCTAATTTTTCTACTTGCGATTGCTATAAGAGTAGCTAGACCATTTTGCCTTTTTGTGATTGAAAAACAGAAATCGTGTCAGCTCTGAAATGAGCAAAAAAAAAAATTTCAAAGGAGATTCAGTAAAAAACTGTTCCTGTTTACAAACTTTGCGACTCTAATGCACTGCATATGTTGAGTTGAAAGTTATATTCGATTGTATGTGTACCTACATGCAAGAAGTATCTAGAATATGCGAGAAGTGTATAGAGCTTTCAACGCGATGTCAGTTGGATATTGGAAGGTTGTATTTTTTTTTGGAAGCTTTGATGTCATTGATTAGTGAATTTTTCGGGTTGCCAGGATACACTTGTAACAATATTGACTTTTAATGTTTTCCCGATATAATGAATATATTTTCATTTTATTGATTGATTTACAAACAGTGTGTGGCCAATTGTAGTATTATAGACCATTAGAATAAGTCTGGCTAGCTCTGACGGAAGAAAGCTATGGTATTTTTTTTTTATAATAGAACTTACGCCACTGCTTTCAGCTTATTTGAAAGAAAATTGAACCCGCTTTTCTGAAGTACTCGTATATCACATTTGTTCACATTTTTAAATGTTCTTCAGTAATGTTCTGTTAAACTTTGGTCGTGATGACAAATTTACAAAATTATTTTCAAAATGCACTCTACAATACGAAAATCACAAGTCTTAAGGTAATGTTAGAGTTTAGTATTCTCCTTCGGCATTACAAATTTATCGCGTCATAAAGCCATGAAAGTTTTAAATCGGAGAATCACGTCCTGACCTATCCATCACGATGTCTTCAAGTTCATTATAACAGCTTACTCGTACATATCGCAAGCAATAGTGTTGATGTTAATTTTCTTACCCCTTGGTTTTTCTTTTCTCTTCTCTTTTTTTTTGATTCAACAAAGTGCACTTTACGACATTTTAACGGTATAAAATTACCTGAGTGCGAATCTAACTTGACATCTCACGTCTCAGGGGTACCTAATATGTATAGTTGAGTTGCGACGGGCAACGAAGAAGAAGATGAAGCGCCTACCTGCTCGGGATGAGAACATATGCGAATATTGGACTTATAGCAAACCGATCACGTCCCAAGAGTCACTTCATCAGTGTCTAAAATCCCCTGAAGGCCTTCTGAAAATTGGATGCTACACGGTTGAAGTCCCAGCAAAACATATACGACATAGAGTCAACGAATTTCAAGTATTGCACGAACTTTGATGTGGTTTAGTACACACTCTGGAACTGGAATTACAATGAATTTTTGTGTTAACCTCTGATAGAAAATTATCTAGAAACTGGGAACAAAAAAGATGGCTTAGTATTCCAGGTTATTTTGTTATGTTAAAATTGTAACTAAAGCGAAGATAGATAGAGGAGTACATTCAAGATGTTCTAAAGAACTGCTTCCTCATGCCTCATACGTTGTTACTACAGAGATGGGTCGTTCACGAGTGAACTGTTCCAAAAGAACATTTCATTGAAGTGAGTCAGTGAAGTAACTCACTCCTTTCTATGAACTACAGTTCCATTGGACACGTGACAAAGAACTTTACTGGCCTTTTTTTTGGTCATCATCATAGGATGATGATGATGATCTATAGAGATGTACTAAACATTTATTTTTGGTTTTTTGGGCATCATCTTCTAGATGAACTGAACTTTTTGGTTTTTAGTCATCATCTTCTAGATCGACTGATTTAGTCATCATCTTCGAGATCTTCTGACGTTTTTTTTTTTTTGTCATCTTCTTCAAGATGTACTGCCTTTTTTTCTCATCATCTTCTCCCCTCAAGTTGAACTATGAATGAACTAAAAGAACGAAGTAGTTCACGAGCGAACAAAGGGGGAAAAAACGAAGGAACGATGGATCGAAGAGTTCCGGAACTACTTCACTGAACTCGTTCCTTAAAGTGAGTGACTCGGAGTAAGGTACTTTACTGAAAGGAACTGTTTGCCCATCTCTAGTTGCTACAATCTCTACGTCCTTATCTTCCCCGTATCGACGGCCATGGGATTGATCTTGGTAGAATCAAATGGATGTACCTTTTGTTTTTCGAATAACGTTTAATTTTTGATCAATTTGTTCTTCCTTGAGCTTTTAGTGAAGGCCAGGTCCAGAACTGCTGGCCAAAACTGAACTGGAGGATTGTTGCCTCATGACCTATGTTGCTATGGGTCGAGAGTATATAGTTCACTCTGGAACCTCTGGCTAGATCCAGATATCTGAAATATTCTTGCAGATTCGAGTGGGCGAACAATATGTGGATAATCAGGAACAACTCTGACTGCAGGGGAGAGGAGCACAATAGATTCCAAGAGATTTACCTACGACTAATGGACGTCGTTATTATTGCATTGTTATTCACGCCAGTGGCACTCAAAAGATTGTTCTCGAGCATGTAATCCCTATTTTATTAAGCAATAATTAGATGCAATTATGTTTCTAGAAAAAAAATATTGCAATTAACTGAAAACTGATGCCAACTGTTGTTTGTGTAGGCTCAAACGAGTAATTAAAAAAAGCCAGGCTGGCGACAAACTTAAAGCGGCGCCAATTGCTGTCCGTTAAATCTTTCATGTATGGCAATTAGTTTTTTCGACTTTTACACTAATCTGCCGCCAAGAACTCATTCCTGTTTTCTTTATCGTCTTCAACTCCACATCACGATTCCAATGACAAATTGGCACTATTCATTTTGAGTTCCGCAAAAACGACCGAAGTGATCACAGCCCCCGTAGCTTGTGAGGCCGGCATCTTTTAAGGTGACATTGTCACCATGTTTTTCTATTCTAGCGCAGGTGTAGCTTAAAGACCATCTTCATCCGAATCGTGATCGCCATTTCGACTTGTCTCGGATTATGTAAATGACGCTGGAATATCGTGCATTACAGCAGCGTCCATACAATCGCTTTTGAATTCCGGTAATACTTGAGCGCGGACGAGAGTAACGTCCATCGACCAGAATTCAAATTCAACGAACTTCGGTCGAGAATAATACAGTTCAAATTTTATGGAAATTATTTTGATAGCGAAGATGAAACGAATCCGATCTTCATCTCGAAACATCAGGTTTAAGCATTTCATAATCGAGACTTTCTACATTTGTGGTAGCGATGATGCCGACTAATCAGAGGAAATTTAAATTATACAAAAAACTAATTTGTCGCGGAATATAATCTTCCGGCCTCCGCATAGATTTTTATTACTCTATCGATAATGTGGGCAGAATAGTGTCCAAACTACTCTCATTAAGCACCACTCACACAATTTGTCGCAGGAAGCGCGTATTATAGCAGTTTCTTATGAACCATAAAGTTTTTCTAATTCATTATTGCCAAAGCAAAACAATTCAGCATAGTACTAAATTTCAGTACAGGTGGAGTACTGTTATTCGATTTTAAATCAAAATGTTGCTCTAGGCATGTTTCAGGTTTAGAAAAGGAAAAAAAGAAAAGGAAAAGAATTCCGATTCCCCTTCCGTTTGGAACGATTTAATTATATTTATTTTAATTATTTATATACGTTTATACAATACCAGTTAGTCACCCCCTAAATATCCCAAATCCCTAATAAATTTAACAAACTTGTCATACTTTATCCATCACAGATCTTCCAAACGGCGTTACTCACGCCGATACTAATCTTTTGGAAAATTAAACAGCTTATAACAAATATACGAACCAAATTTCAGTAATATAACTATGTTCTCGACCTGTCCGGTAGTCTCGAGAATGTACATGTAAAATTTGGGAGGGAACGGTTCACAGGTGTAGATTTCCATTCGACCCCAGCAAAAAACTGTTGTAGTCTGGGTGGCTTAGTGACTAGAGCACTTGCCTTCGGTGCACCTAGTACCCGGTTCGAATCTGCTTGGCTACAAGTAATATTCGAGATTGGGATTGGGTACCAGACTACCGCTTCACTCAGTAGTACTTAAGTTAAAATCGGGGTAATAATCACGGACGAGCGTGTGGCTGACCACTTCAACTCCTAGTGTTCCGTTGGTCTAGTAATGAAGTAACTCTAGCATTAGTTCAAAGCATAGGTCCGATTTGGGCTGTTGCGCCATTGATTATTATACCAATTAGACTCTAGTAAAGCCTGAGTCTTTAACTAATTTTCTGTTTTCTTTACAGTATGCATTGGAACAAACAGTCGTCTGTCGGTACCATCGAATCGGGAACATCACTACAGAAATCTGCGCGAACGCTTCATAAATTGCACCTACGTTGACGGCAATCTCGAGCTGACTTGGCTGCAAGAGAAGAAAATGAATCTAAGCTTCTTACAACATATCCGAGAAGTAACGGGATACATTCTAATAAGTCATGTCGATATAGAACATATTGTGCTCCCAAGGTAAATACTTTTTTCTTTCGTGTATCTCAGACTGGGTCTAATACTTGTTCTTATTCTCGCGCAGATTACAAATCATTCGAGGAAGGACGTTTTTCAAACTGAACGTGCAAGAAGAGAACTACTCGCTATTTGTGACCCATTCGCAAATGCACACTTTGGAAATGCCAGCACTGCGAGACATCTTGCAAGGATCCGTTGGACTCTATAATAATTTCAACTTGTGCCACGTTCAATCGATAAATTGGGACGAAATTATCACAGGTTAGTTGGTCAATTCAGGTTTTCGACTAGGTACCAGGTTCAATTCGATTCTACCGCTTACAGATCCAGAGGCCAAAATGAAATACGTGTACGACTTCACCGTGCCGGAGCGAAACTGTCCGAAGTGCGATAAGAGTTGCGAACGAGGATGTTGGGGCGAAGGAGCACATAACTGCCAGAAGTTCAGTAAAATCACCTGTTCGCCACAATGTGCTCAGGGAAGATGTTTCGGACCGAAACCGAGAGATTGTTGCCATTTGTTCTGCGCCGGCGGTTGCACAGGACCCACGCAAAAAGATTGTCTAGCCTGTCGTAATTTCTACGACGACGGCGTATGCAAACAAGAGTGTCCACCGATGCAACGTTACAATCCCATCAACTATCTGTGGGAACCGAATCCCGAAGGAAAATACGCCTATGGAGCGACCTGTGTGAAAAGTTGTCCGGAACATCTACTTCGCGATAACGGTGCCTGCGTAAGAACGTGCCCGTCGAAAAAGATGGCCAAGAATAGCGAATGTGTTCCGTGCAACGGGGTTTGTCCGAAAACTTGTCCAGTTTCATCAATCCTACACTCGGGCAACATCGACAGTTTCAAAGGTTGCACGATAATCGACGGATCAATTCGAATCCTGGATCAGACATTTTCGGGCTATCAGGAAGTCTATCGGAACTTTTCGTTCGGACCACGCTACGTGAAAATGCATCCGGACCGTCTTGAAGTATTTTCGACCGTGAGAGAAGTGACCGAGTTCATCGATATTCAAGGAGAGCATCCTGACTTCAAGAACTTGTCGTATTTCCGGAATTTGGAAGTTATTCATGGTCGTCAATTGATGGAAAATTACTTCGCATCCTTTTCGATAGTGAAATCCTCGCTTCAGTCATTGGAGCTTAAGTCGCTAAAACGGATCAACTCTGGAGCTGTTGTAATTCAAGAAAATCCGAAAATTTGCTATGCTGATGGAATCGCCTGGCCGAAAATTCAGAAGTCAGCGGAGCATGGATTTGTGATAGCAAAGAATCGTGATCCCGAGGAATGCAGTAAGTACTTTAAGCGTTTCTCAGTTTAGGAGTAGTCTAACGTATTTTTTTTCATTTAGAAAAAGATGGCCTCGTGTGTTCGGATGAGTGTGAAACTACAGGATGTTGGGGAGCTGGAGCGGATGAGTGTTTAGAATGCAAAAACTACAAGTACAACGGGACGTGTATAGCTGATTGCAACAGTGTTCCAAAGTAAGCTCGCTTCAAATACCCTTAAAACGTACAACATCATTAATTTTTTTCCCACTCTTATTATAGCGTCTATCGAGCTGAAACCAAAGTCTGTAAGACCTGCCACCCCGAATGTAACTCGTGCACAGGACCCGGACCAGATAATTGTACGGAATGCAACCACGTCCGAGACGGGCATATGTGTCTGGCAGAGTGTCCCCTGCCGAAATATTCGGATAACGGACTTTGTCGACCGTGCAACGATGTCTGCGAAGGATGCACTGGACCCAATAACACGATCGGAATCGGCGGTTGCATAACCTGTGACAAGGCCATCATAAATAGCGATGCCAGCATTGGAGAGTGCCTGCGGAAGAACGAAAGCTGTCCGTACGGATTCTTCTTCGAATACGTCTTTCCACAGGAACAAGGATCCATGAAGCCGTTAGCTGGCAAGGCTCTTTGCCGAAAGTGTCACCCGCGATGTGAAATCTGTTCAGGCTACGGTTTTCACGAGCAAGTTTGTCACAAATGTGCAGGATACAAGCGCGGCGAACAATGCGAAGATGAATGCTCGGCCGACCATTACGCAGACGAAACGAAACGTGAATGCTTCGAATGTCATCCAGAGTGTCGCGGATGCACCGGTCCCGGAGCAGACGATTGTATTTCGTGTCGAAATTACAAGGTCTATGTAGACAGTGAAGATCACGACAATTCAACTGCTTTCAATTGCACCGTCACATGTCCCCTAGATTACCCGTATAAAATCTTCCAATCGGACGTGAGCGGACCGTACTGTGCGTCGGTGCCGGCAGTGTTGCGACAAAGCACTACCGCAAAATCATCGGTCCTAATGATCTCGGTTATTGTATTTTTGCTGCTCTTGCTATTCGCAATATTAACTCTAGCTTACTATTGCCGACAGAAGTCGCGGGCAAAGAAAGAAGCGGTGAAAATGACAAAAGTAATAGTGGGTTGCGAGGATTCCGAACCTCTTCGACCGTCCAATATCGCACCAAACTTAACCAAGCTGCTAATAGTTAAAGAGGCGGAGCTTCGTAAAGGCGGAGTGCTTGGGATGGGAGCATTCGGTCGTGTATTCAAAGGAGTCTGGGTTCCAGAAGGAGAAAATATGAAAGTTCCAGTTGCCATCAAGGAACTGCTGAATGTATCAGGATCCGAATCCACTAAGGAGTTCTTGGCCGAAGCCTATATTATGGCATCAGTCAAACATCAAAACTTGTTGCAATTGTTAGCTGTTTGTATGACGTCACAAATGATGTTAATCACTCAACTAATGCCGCACGGTTGTCTACTCGACTACGTCCGCAACAACAAAGATAAAATTGGATCGAAGGCGCTCCTTAACTGGTCCACACAAATTGCACGAGGAATGGCTTACCTGGAAGATCGACGATTGGTTCACCGGGATCTTGCTGCGCGCAACGTCCTCGTTCATTCGCCACCATCCATTGTAAAAATAACCGATTTCGGCCTGGCAAAACTACTCTCATCGGACTCGAACGAGTATAAGGCAGCCGGTGGAAAAATGCCTATAAAATGGTTAGCTCTGGAATGTATCCGCCATCGAATATTCACGAGTAAGTCAGATGTTTGGGCGTTTGGTGTAACTATCTGGGAACTTCTGACCTTCGGTCAGCGGCCGCATGAAAAGATTCCCGCCAAAGACATTCCCGATCTGATCGAAGTCGGACTGAAGCTCGATCAGCCTGCAATATGCACGTTAGATATCTACATGTCGCTGTTACAGTGCTGGCATTTAGACGCCGAAATGCGTCCGTCCTTTAAGCAATTGGAAACGACATTTTCGGAATTCGCACGTGATCCGGGTCGATACTTGGTCATCAAAGGCGATCAATCCACTCGACTTCCGTCGTGTTCTCGTCAAGACGAGAAAGACCTGATCCGGAAGCTGGCACCGTCATTTGATAGTCCGGAACCTGCTCCCGAAACTGAAGACTACTTACAACCAAAAATCCGTCCCGGACCCAGTTGTGAACAATCCGATGCGCTACCGAAATCGATAAGATACTGTAGCGATCCGATCAATAAGACTTCGTCCGGTGACGATGAAACCGATTTCAATGCTCGCGAAGTTGGAATCGGTAATCTTCGACTAGACTTGCCACTAGACGAAGACGATTACCTAATGCCAACTTGCCAAACTACAAGCGGTAATACGGCGCCAAGTGGCTACATGGACTTGATAGGCGTGCCGGCCAGCGTCGACAACCCGGAGTACCTGATGGGCGGAAATCAAGAACTTAGTGGAACTGAAGCTCCGGTTCCGACACAAACAATCGGTATTCCAGTTATAGCTACCGAAGGCGAACAGACCAGTTCCGACCACGAATACTACAACGATTTGCAGCGCGAACTGCAACCACTGCATCGAAGTGAAACCACTGTGTGATTAAAAACCAACCCAGCCCATAGGGTCCTGATAGATAGTTTAAATAAAAATCAAACCAATATAAATCTTAATTAGTGCCTTACTAACCGTTAAACTAATTCCAAGTCGAGGCATTTCGAATAGTCGTGACTGAAAAAATGTTTGGGATGTTCCTCCGGATTTTATAAACTTCAACTCGTAACTACTTTATCGGACAACAATCCAATCGGGTAGGACATCGACTTGAACATATTTCTGTGACCTTCGGAATGCCTTCCTTGAACCGATTTCATACTTCTTATAAGCCAGACTAAGTTTAGTTAGTGTGTACTTATATTTAAAATTGTAAAAAAAACTTACTTTTTATTACTATTTAATATTAGATGTATTTTATTGGCGCAATGCAAAGATACAAAACGCAAGAAGTCCACCCCCAAAATGTACCAATGAAACGCATCTATCCGAATCATTTGTGTCAAATTTAGCGCCGACTTAAAACCTAGACTAAGCCTAGAAATTTAAATAAATCTCTGTGATAATTAGTTTAAGTAAAAACTATGCTCATGATTATTTGTAAAACACAAAAAGGAATACAATAATAAAAATTAATAACAAAAATATTTTCTTCCTAAGCGAAAAAAATTAAAAAAAATTGTAATAAAATAATACGAAAACAGCAAAATATTTATTTAAAAAAAAAAATGATATATATTTGTCTTGTGCCATTTAAAAGTGAAGTTTTATCGATTCAAAGATGACAAACCCGGGAATATGCCGTGTCCTGAGGTGGCCTGATCTCAAAGATCTTGTCCGGCCAGGTTCTACTTAAAAAAAGTATCATCCTGATTATTTTATTTAAGATATGAAGTTTTTTTTTATTGTAAGCCTACACTCGGTAAATATGCACGAAGACGATAAAACATTTTTTTTATTAGTAGTTAGGAATTTTTGTAGAAAGTAAAAACAATTTGTGTAATTAAAAGAGAATTTTTATTATATGGAAAATGTTTGTGTTTTATTTTATTTGTATACTAGCCGCGTATCGCTGCTACACTCACGTTGTTCAATCGTCCCTGTTACTCCAAAAAAAAACAACTTGGATAAGACCGAGCAAATAATCTTGAGATAATAGTTTCTAAAATTCACATATTTTTTTCTGCTTTCTACTCAGATGTTCCCCCTTAAGTTTGAAATTTTTAAGGGGAGCAATCCATTTACAGCTTTAAAATATTTAGAATTTTTTTTTTTCACATATTTCAAAAGAATAAAGAGTAACGAATGTTGTGTACGAAATAGAGTCAGTTTGGTTCGAAAGTATGGCTTGTGCTGTTGAATTTTGAAACTAAAATACCAAACTATCCTAAATGAACGCGATTTCGGTCGTTTCTCTATTCCTTGCTAAGTCTACGTCTATGTTGACGTCACAGCATAGCATTGCTATTATAACAGTTTATAAAAAGCTCAAAATGGATCAGCTAATGCTTATTTGACACTGCAAAAATCAAAAATTTGAATTTTTTTTACGTTTCCTTAAGCTTGTATTACACTGTTTGACCAAGTGGTCATACAGTGTAATACAAGCTTTCGATTGACTGATAGCCAAGACACAAAACAACAGAAATCTAGACACGCTTTTGCTAGGACTGACGTCATAACTGCGTCATAACTGTTATAACTAGACGTAGACTTAAGCAAGGAATTGAGAAACGACCTTAATATAGCTCGAAAATGTCGAAAAATGAAGATTTGATTGAAAAGCCTCATATCTTTTTTGTTTTATATTTTTTTTTATAATTTTTTAAGTATATCCTTCCCATTATCGGTTAGTATTCTAAAAATATTTTAGTTTTCAGTTTAAGATCAATAGAAAAAATATGACAAATGGAGCAGTTTTCGATGTCACGCAAAAGACGCCTAAAGGAATACCCTATAACGTCGCCATTTTGTTTTTTTGTCAACACTTAAAAGTTCTAATAATTGGTCTGTTCTATTTAACGGGTGTAGTGTACACCTTCTACACTTTTTGCACTGGCTCTCGAGCTAGTGCAGGAAAGTGTAAAAGGGAGTGGCGGGGAAGGAACAAGAACACTATTTGAGGTTGAGTTTGTGTCATTGATTTGACGTCAAAGGCTGTTTAGAAATTCGGGTGCAAGAAAGTGCAACTTACACCGGGCAAAAGGAACAAACCTAATATCATGTCAAAATTTTAAAATGATGCAATTAGTTTATCACCGTAAAAAAATTCATGATTAATGGCTCATTTTCGAGCGTCTAAAGGGATTGCTCCCCTTAAGTGAGTAGATTAGATTGTCCCGTTTTGGTTCTGAGGGAGGAGTTGGGGAATCGTTTTATACTTGAAAAACTTTGGTTTCTTTATCTCAGGAACCGCTAAAGGTTGGAAGAAGAAATTATATAGATCTATGATAGTGGAGCAGACAGACCGACATGTCTTCGAGAAATCTGCGAGATTCTCGCAGACGCGACCAACTGGGTAATTCTCATGAAACGTCAAAAGTGTTTTTAAATTAATGAACGTGATGAGTTAAAAATTGTTTAAACAAATTAAAATAATAATCAGTTTAGCGTAAATTCATAAAATGATTTATCTGAAATTGTACAGAGATAAGTTAGTGCGCTATCATTGCGGGAACGGAACATTATTGCACGGCAAAAAGTCATTGCAGCAGAATATACGAAAAAATTTTTCTGGTCCTGCTAAAAAAACATTACAGACTCCATCTAATAATCATGGATTGGCAACGAAACCTTTTGATAATATTCAATTAACGTCTAGCCCGATTTCAGTGACAAGAATGTGGAAGCCTTGTCTTTTCGCTATAGCATTTAGTGGAGGAAGCTTGCTGGGATCTTCAATTTGGGAATATGAGAATATAAGAGCTACAAAAGCAAAAGGATCTGCTACTTTTACATGGTTTAAAAATAAATTGCAACAAAGCAAACCGAAAGAATGGCGTAAAGATGTGGAAACATGGTTCAAGCTTTTAACACCAGGAGAAAGGGTTTTTGTTCCAATATGTCTTTTAAATATACTGGTATTTACCCTGTGGCGGATTCCTCGATTACAATCTACCATGTTGAAGTATTTTTGTTCCAATCCAGCTGCCCGAGTTGTCTGCTGGCCTATGGTTCTGTCAACATTCAGTCATTACTCAATTTTACACATTATGGCCAACATGTACGTATTGCATAGTTTTTCGATTGCTGCAGTGAATTCTTTAGGCAAGGAGCAATTCGTCGGAATGTATCTGAGTGCAGGAGTTTTTTCCACATTGATAAGTTATATTTACAAGGTTTCCATAAGATCTTGCGGACCCTCACTTGGAGCGTCTGGTGCTATAATGGCTGTATTGGCATTTGTTTGTGCTGAATACCCTGAAACACAACTGAGCATTCTGTTCCTACCAAATATAACGTTTTCGGCCGGAACTGCAATTAAATTTATAATTGGAGCCGATTTCGCTGGATGTCTCTTACGATGGAAATTTTTTGATCACGCCGCACATTTTGGAGGAGCTCTGTTTGGATTATTTTGGTTCTACTTCGGTAGTCAGTCTCTGTGGCCTAAGCGTGAGTGCTTGGTTAAGCACTGGCATAACCTGAGATCATCGAAATCAAATAAATAGTAAAAACTAGAAGTAAATGAAACTTTCTTAATTTTCAAATTTGTATATTATACCAGATTGATATATGTATTTCTTTTAATTCTATAATTATATAATAATTGAATTCTGTAAATATAAGTATAGTTCGAATATTAAAAAATCTGCCAACAATCTGGGCGCAACTTTATTATTTTTCCGGCAGAAGTTTGGAACGTGTTCAATTCGGGGATGCGGTGTATGTTACTATGTGACTGAAAGCCTAACAAAAAGTCGGGAGGCGGTTAGAGTATGGAGTAACATATGAATTATATAATTGGGTCATATTCCAGGATGCGGTCTAGAGGTTGAAAAAGACAAAACTTAAAAATAGTGGATTATTTAACAAACCTGCGGAAGTGAAAAGATATTCGATATCTGATCAGACCTGAGAGATATGGTGGAATTCATGAAAAGCTATACATCAACTTTACACCCCCTTAGGGGTCGAATTTCAAAAAATCTTGAAAACACTTTCCAGGTATTCATACGAAGAATCCGTAGAATAAAATTAAATTCAATATTTGGGACGAGCTAGTAGATATGTCGAAAATTGTGGAAAAATATGCATTCTATTTTCACAGATAATTTTTTTTGCCCCCCTTCTGAACGCCAATACATATTTAAATTTTTTTTTAATCAAAATTGCTTTTCTAGTCGATTTACATATACACACCGAGTTTCAACTTTCTAGCATGAACCGTTTAGTAGTTAGGAAAAACACCCCCTACTCCCGTACCATACTACCCCTAAAAAAAATTATATTTTTCAAACATGCTGCTACTATAGCTCTATCTAAATACCAAGTTTAAGGTTTATATCATTACAGGTTTTAAGATATAAGCATCCGAACTTTTTTCTTTTCACCCTCCCCCACCCTCACCTCACCCTCTACACCCTCAACCCCAAAAGTTTTTTCCCTACTAGGGTTCAATTAGCGCTACTTCTGGTAAAAATTCTAAGCATCTATCTTACACTGTTCTTGAGATATGAAATGTGTTTTATTTGAAAAATTCTTATCCCCTCCACTTCTATGCTCTACCACCCACTTAAAAATTTTTACTTTGATCAATCTTTATTTGTCGACCTTTATACCCAAACCGAATTTTATTTTTCTAGAGCAATTGGTTCATGAGATATCGTAATCAAAAGTTTTTCACCCTTCACCCCCATACGCAACTGCCCCTATCCAAAATTTTTTTTTCAATCTTTTCTCCTAGTATAACTACAAATATTTCCTAAGTTTGAAGAGTGTGCTATTAACGGTTTAGGAGATATGGATTTTAGAATGTGTCTATCTCGGCTCTTTTGGGTTTCGGACGCATTATATTTCCCCCCACTCCCACACCCCTTAATCAATATTGACAATTTTTATGCAAATGGGTCTACTATCAGAGCTCTATAGAAATTCCAAGTTTCAGCTTCCTATCATAAGCGGTTACTGAGATCTAGAAACCAAAATTTTCGGTCTAAACGCTTCTCTCTCCTTCCCCCTCACACCCCCACTCCTAAAAATTTGGTCACTTCAAGGAGCCTACCCCGTCTATTCGTAAAAAAAACTTCAATTTAATATCTCAAAGCGTTTGGGAACTACGAGCCTCCAAACGATTTTACGTACGGCGGACAGACGGACTGCAAATTTTTATTGCTTTTTTCGTGTCTACTAGTTATGAAACGTGAAAATAAAAATTTTCAGAGTAACCAATTTTATTTTTTAAAAATCGATAATACTTTATTATTAAAATAATAAAGTAAAAAAGGTCGAAATGGGCGGAGGTGTTGGATTACGAAAAAACATTGGTTCAGAAACTCTCACATGTCCTAAACGGTTAATGCTGTGAAGTCGAAATTTGGTGATTAGTTGTCGATATAATAGGGGAGGGAATAAATCACAAATAAAATTTTGAAGGATTTCAGTGGCTTCCGTTATGGGGGTAAAAAATTCTCTGTGGATGTGAGGGACTTGTTCACAAAAGATTTCGTCACTCTAGTCAGCGTTTCATGGAACCATAGGAATGCCGGACTATTCCTTCTTTAAAAATACTAAGATTCATTGTAAGAGCAGTGATCGAAGAGGAATCATAAATAATCCAGCGGCACGTCACAATAGTTTACAATAAGACTAATTTAGGCTTCAGTGACAGAGGTGACCAAACCAACCCACCACGAAAATCTAAATCCAATCTAATGAGCAATCTGATCTACCAGATTTTAGGGAAAGTACTTCAGTTTGGTCCACGGATAACCCTGAGACTAATTAGGAAATTGGAGCTGGCGCACTTGGACCGAATTGTATAATATGGAAGGAAATAGTACATACATATGTACATACATTCATTGTGTTTCAGGATGAGGTACGTGCTATGGAATTGTGCGCAGATAAACTTCTATCGAACAAATCTTAAGGCGCGGCAGGTACCATTTTATTTAACAGCTAAACGTTGCTGCTAGCACCGAAAGCATATTGTTTTAGCTCCAGGATTCTGCTGGACTGTCTTTCTCTTCCAAGAGAGCTGGTACATCATAACAGCCTAACCCTAATGTGGGTACCAGGACATGAGGGTATTCCGAGTAACGAATCGGCAGACCAGATGGCTGAGCTGGGAGCCAACACAACAATGTTTGTCCGGAATCATTCTGTGGAAGGGAGGGAATCGTAGTGGCCAAGAACCCGGAACAAAATAACATTCAGGTCAGGGATTCGAGAAGCGGCTTAACCAGGCTGAAACCAAAAAAATAATAACAATAACAATTTGGACCATGATCTACCAACATTTTCCTTCCGATTCGCGCTTCCAAACAAAAGCCACTACTTGCTGCATCGTTACATGAATTTTCGGTAATTTCAGTGAAAAAAAAGACTCACATGGATGGCAATTGGCAACATATGCAGATATTTTCCTTTCCTGTATCTACAATAAATTTTCACTCACCAATTCATTTCTTCGTTCAACACAACAGGAGCAACATTTAAATAAATGACAATCGATTATAAAAAAAAGGCGCGAACATTTCTCTTGCACCAACTTCTCACTCACATCAACTTTTACTGATTGTCTATTGCAGCGTTTTCGCGCGAACCTGTACGAACAAACGCGCACGCGTATGTGGAAACAGTACCTTCGCGTTCGTTTGCAACTCTACAAAAATTTAAATTTGAATTTTATCCGCACTTCCGTGAGGCTTGGGGTGGTAAAAGCTCGCATATATCATAAGCCCGAACCGAAATCTGCGACAACTTCGATCGTATCGCGGACTGGTGACATTTCTTTAAGCGTCCAGTCTTCCTACGGTAAAAGGTTTAACGTTTTTAAGGTTTACTGAAAAGGTTTATGTAAAAAACTTACGAATTTCTGTCTAGATCCCATTTTCATTGGACGTAGGTTTTTTTTCGATCATTCAACCACTGCAGTTCTTGCCTCATTTGTAGACCAATGGAAGTGTGCATTTTATAGTGCTTCTCATACTGTTCGCACTTAACTGCAATTGCTCCCTGTGGGCGCGAGTCGTATCTCGAATGTCTTGAAGGTTCGGGCCTTAGATATAATGTTACTTGTCTTTCTTTGTTACTAGATAAAAAGAGATAGCAATACATACAAATATAACGCACAACAATTAATTCAAAGTGGAGAAAATATACACATTAAATCGAACACTAAAAATTTCACCTGGCATTTAGACGAAGAAAATGAATTGCGCAAGAAGTGAAAATATGAGTTTTCCTATCAAGTGCGAGTTTAATAAAAACAAAATGAGGTGTGTCACTACCTAACAGTTTTTTTTTATATTTATAACATTATTGTGGCGTCTCGAAGACATGCCGACATGCCTCCGAGACATCTGCAAGATTCTTGCAGTCGCGACCAACTGGGTTCGATTTTTGATTCCGGCATCTTCGGCCTGGCCACACCAGACACCACTTCAGTTCTCGTTTTGACAGCAGCAGGCGTAGTACAGTTCAGTTTACAGCACACAGTGTAGTACAGTGTTTCGCTTCTTCTCCACCACCGATTACATTGTTTGATACTTGTGTTTTTTTTTTTGATAATTTTCTAATGCAGTGAACACTTTGCCGCAATTCCTGCCGTAATAATAAGACGAGGATTTTATTCCGTTTTCGCACGCGATTCGTGACGATTCGGTGATTGCGCGCCGCCCGAAATTACTACCGCCGCTAGTTTAGTGGAATTTTCCGGGCGAAATTTTCCGCCGTTTCGAATCATTGCGCAAAGAGCACGACAGACGATTTGCTCGGAAAGTGAAGATAGTTGGTGATCGGTTTGAACGAAAATCCTGCTCTAGTCGTCCATATCGTACCTGGCGTTCCCCTGTTTCGACTGCCCAATTAAAAGATAACGCTTAATCGCGCGAATACGACGAGCCGATCGAAATTCGTCGCCGTCTTCGTCCTGTAAAAAAAGCCGAAGACGCGCAGACAACGTGTGGTGTGATGTTTCAGTTTTCTTTATTTTACAAAGAATTTTCTCGTCCGTCGTAGCTATGTTGAGTTTCTGGTGAACTTGAGACTCGCTTGGTCGAAATAAAACGCGTGTTTAATATCCTTTCGTTTCGTATCGACCGCAACTACGCGGACCCGAAAAGTTTTATGCAAAGTCGCGAAGCGGTTTCATGACCTGCTGCCCGTGGCAATGCGAACGAAAAATCTTTTACTGATTCTGTGCGGCGTTGTTATGGTGAGTCTGGTCCTGATCGTCCTGGGACCGGCCGGACAACAGAACGACTCGCTCAAGAACATCGTCACTCAGACGCATCAGCAGCTGAAGGAGTTCCAGGTAAGTTTCTTCTTCTATTTGGTCGCAACTGCGCGTTTAAGACTTTTGTGTTCCAGTTCGAACTTCTCGAGTTTCAACAAGCGAGACGAGACGCGTGCAAATTAAGATCGCACTTAATTTGCGCGCGTCATACACCTGGGTTTTCCTATTCCAATTCGAACCAGTCAACTTCATTCACATTCACACCTTATTAGACTTTGTGTTACCCTTCCCAACGACCTTCGAATTTAGTGTAACTCAAGACTCTGTCCACTACCTGTAAGGAAACAGTGCTTCTTATCTCGCAATATAAACCATCATCTGATCTGATTTTTAGTTCGGATGTTGCTCCTCCCCTTCCGTAGTTTTGCGAAGGTCAGACAAGTCTATTACGTTTATTCTGCGAATACAAAATCGAATGGCGCAGAACAGGAAAACAGACTTGAAAGTGATTATTTTAATGATATGCAATACAAAATACAACCAAATCAACTTTGATCTGCTTCTGTAGCTCGCTGCCTCGGCGATCGCATAACTTGAACTTTTCGTAGATGGAAATACCACAGTCGCTCTACTGGAGTTGCCTTTAATGTTGGACGAGTGATCACTCGTATCTTTTTAGTAGCTGCTGTTATCGCCAATTTCGCAATGATAGTGAAAGTTATCGAGATCGAATTGAAAGAGTGTGGGAATGGGTCAATGAATGGCCAGCCCAGGCTGATATGAAAGACGAAAATTGTAACCAGGTTATTAAATTAATTACCTATAAATTCGATTTAGTTATTTATAAAGTACTAGCCGCGTACCGCGGCTACGCTTGCTATGCTCACGTTGTTCCATCGCCCCTTGTAATATGTGCCCTGTTACTCCTGTTTATCCAATGGTCCTGTCTCTCCCGTTGATACATTACTCCCGTTTCGAATACACTTTTTCAGCTCAAGAAACTGGAGACACTAAAGCCATTTTTTCATTTTTTACTATTCATTTTTAATTTTTAAGTTTTAATTTTTTGTTTTTAATTTTTAATTTTTCATCGCCCCTGTTACTCACGTCACGTGTTCGCAGTCGGTAGTAAAATCGAAAAACATAATAAAAAAAAAAAAATAGACATGTTCGGGGTCGGCTGGATGCGAACCTACGCTCCCAGATTTCTAGTCAGACGCCTTACCCGCTCGGCTACGACTGCAGTTGTAAAATATCATTTTTGTGTCTACTTAATCTGATTTAGCTTACTAAAAAGCTCAAATATTGAAATAACTCGCGAACCACCAATTTCGGGAATATAAAATTATGTTTCATCGCCCATGTTACTCATGTCACGTGTTCGCAGCCGGTAGTAAAATCGAAATACATAATAAAAAAAAAAAAAAATAGACATGTTCGGGGTCGGCTGGATGCGAACCTACGCTCCCAGATTTCTAGTCAGACGCCTTACCCGCTCGGCTACGACTGCAGTTGTAAAATATCATTTTTGTGTCTACTTAATCTGATTTAGCTTACTAAAAAGCTCAAATATTAAAATAACTCGCGAACCACCAATTTCGGGAATATAAAATTATGTTTCATCGCCCATGTTACTCATGTCACGTGTTCGCAGCCGGTAGTAAAATCGAAATACATAATAAAAAAAAAAAAAAATAGACATGTTCGGGGTCGGCTGGATGCGAACCTACGCTCCCAGATTTCTAGTCAGACGCCTTACCCGCTCGGCTACGACTGCAGTTGTAAAATATCATTTTTGTGTCTACTTAATCTGATTTAGCTTACTAAAAAGCTCAAATATTGAAATAACTCGCGAACCACCAATTTCGGGAATATAAAATTATGTTTCATCGCCCATGTTACTCATGTCACGTGTTCGCAGCCGGTAGTAAAATCGAAATACATAATAAAAAAAAAAAAAAATAGACATGTTCGGGGTCGGCTGGATGCGAACCTACGCTCCCAGATTTCTAGTCAGACGCCTTACCCGCTCGGCTACGACTGCAGTTGTAAAATATCATTTTTGTGTCTACTTAATCTGATTTAGCTTACTAAAAAGCTCAAATATTGAAATAACTCGCGAACCACCAATTTCGGGAATATAAAATTATGTTTCATCGCCCATGTTACTCATGTCACGTGTTCGCAGCCGGTAGTAAAATCGAAATACATAATAAAAAAAAAAAAAAATAGACATGTTCGGGGTCGGCTGGATGCGAACCTACGCTCCCAGATTTCTAGTCAGACGCCTTACCCGCTCGGCTACGACTGCAGTTGTAAAATATCATTTTTGTGTCTACTTAATCTGATTTAGCTTACTAAAAAGCTCAAATATTAAAATAACTCGCGAACCACCAATTTCGGGAATATAAAATTATGTTTCATCGCCCATGTTACTCATGTCACGTGTTCGCAGCCGGTAGTAAAATCGAAATACATAAATTAAAAAAAAAAAATCATACATGTTCGCGGTCGGCAGGATTCGAACCGATCATCATCTGATTTCTAGTCAGACGCCTTACCCGCTCGGCTACGACTGCAGTTGTAAATTCTCCTTTTTGTGTCTAGTTCATCTGATTTAACTTACTAAAAAGCTCAAATGTTGAAATAACTCGTGAACCACTAATTTCGGGAATATAAAATTATGTCCGGTACCTGCCCAGTAGTCTCGAGAATGTCCATGCAAAATTTGGGAAGGAACGGTTCACAGGTGTAGGCTACAACCGTAATTTCCATAAAAACTGACTTTATTTTATATATTAGATATAAAAACACGATCCAGACATTAATGATCACCGTGATAAGTCCATCACGAGGCCGGAGCTTGACTTGGTCTGTCGCACCATTGATGATGGTAATAAGCCCATTTATTGCGCTGGAGAATTTCCTAAAAATTGGACTATCGAACTTTTCGGTAAATTGACCTTCTAAGCAGGCGCGTAACGTGAAACTTCGTTGAGGTAGCGCAATAACACGATCATCGAATTCTATGAATTCTACAACCATAAACACGTAATTTTCACTCGGAAATAAAATTTCGATTGCTAAATTCCAAGAAGTAATAAAAAAAATCTGCTAATTTCAGCGATCGTATCGTTGCGCTAGCCCTACGTAGATTCACGCTCTGCTTCTAAGAGAACTCCACATTCAGTTCGACTCACAGACAAATCTGCTGATCATATTTCAGTGCAATTTCTGATTCATTTTTTCATTGACGTACTTAGATCCACTATATGTGAAAAAAAAAAACAAAACCGTCAGTTAGAACTGAACTATCGAAATGTGTGTGGCTGTTTTTATCAGTTCTTTTATGACTCACGGTGTGGACTCATATTTGTAAACAACCCATCCCACAAATTACAGGGGCCTAAATAATAGGTCTCATTGTAGTCGTTAAATACCTCACAAGACGTGACAAATCAAAACTATTAACACGAACAAGTTCAGAATGAAACAACTAAAATAAAAATCTGCCAACAATCAGGGTGCAACTTTATTATTTTTCCGGCAGAAGTTCGGAACGCGTTCAATTCTGAGATGCGGTGTAGGTTACTATGTGACTGAAAACCTAATGAAAAGTTCGGCAAGCGGTAAGCAATAAGTAGAGTCGCTCTAGAATACTTATGCCGCTGCCACAAATAACATATGAATTGTTACATAATTGGGTCATATTCTTGGATACGGTCTAGGGGTTGAAAACGAAAAAAACTTAAAAATAGGTGATTATTAAACAAACCCGTAGAAGTCAAAAGATATTCGATATCTGATCAGATCTCTCTTACACTGTTTTTGAGATATGAAACGTGATTTTTTTTTTTTTAAATTCTTATCCCCTTCACTTCTATGCCCCCTTAAAAATTTTACTTTGAGCAATCTTTATTCGTCCACCTTTATATTCAAATCGAATTTTATTTTTCTAGAGCAATTGGTGAGATATCGTAATAACCCCCCCCCCCCTCCCCCGCAGGTGGCAGTGAAATGCAAATAGTAGCGAAGTATTTAAAGGTTGGGCTTTTTTTCTTTTCAATACCTGAGTATAACATACATGTGAGTAAGATGCTGATAGTAGCATAGTGAATATCGCCGGTCCTTTCTGAGAAAACCTCCGGCTTCAAAAAAGTCGCTGCACGCTATCTCCATTATACATATAGCTCTATGCTCTAAGCTAACTGAAAAGAATTCCTCTGTCAACAAGTAAAGGAGCAATCTCAGAAACGCTTCCGTATTTACTTGTAAGATTTGTTTGTCAACTTAAATTACTCGTCGCGCAAATTGTCTACGGCTTACAAAAGTGAGCACACAATTCCAGTCACATATGCTACGTAATAGAATATATACAGTACCATCGTTTGTTAAAATAAAATAGAGGCGTCTTTTGTAGTTAGTTTCCGCAATAAACACGTGTAAATACTTGTCCAATTTTTTTTTTTTTAGTGTGTAAATATTCGAATAAAAGTCAGGTTTTATCAGCAATGACACACTTGTAGTTAAGTAACGCATTTACTTCTCTTAGCTAATGGATCGCTTTAAAACAATAAAAGCGCTCGGCGACCTCCACACAACAGTTTAGATTCTAATGGTTTCCGCGCTCGTACATGCATTATTTATTTATAAATGTACACCCCCCCCCCCCCCTCTTTTCCCTTGTTTGTTCCCGAACGGAATTAGAGAACCACCCTAAAATGACTAACAAAATCGATGATATATGGTCTACGGTTCAAGTTTTTTGGCAACCTGCCGGAACAACAGACTATCAAAGTTATATTACTAGTATAGGTCCTGTCCCAAGCTCTTAACGGACAACACATTACGCGATTAGTCCCAGAGATAGGAATCTGAATGGCCCCTCATAATATTTTTTGGAGCTTTACCTTTCTTATCTTTTTTTTGTATTTCTTTCGAATATTACGTCTACAACGGTATGAAAAAGTCGCTTTTGTTATCACATTAGAACCAAACGTTTTATTTGCTCGAGTCATGAGATATTCATTGTATCTGGTCGGGACAGAGTCACAGATGAGGCAATTATGGATACATGGATACAGAGGAATTATAATACATGATAATTACGAGCAATAACTTTATGGGGGTGGCTGCAAAGAGCTTAGTAGTTAGCACATTATATAATTAGTATCGACAATGATAATCCCAAACTTGGCATCTGCGTCAATTCTCCGATCGACTTTGCGATATTAAGTACGGTCGTCTCTGCTTTTCTCTGGAAGCTCTAAAACAATTTTTTTCCGGGGTTCGTATTGCTAACACGCAAGCTAGGAAGTATTTTTAATCTTATCTTTACGATTACCAGATAAATTTGCATAGAAAACAATTTTAAGATTAATTTGATATGTCGCCAATATTAGTGCAGCAGCATTGTTCTTAAATTCAAAATTAATCGTTTTCATTCATTCATCTCACACGATAGTTGTCGCATCTGTTGTTATGTTACTTTTCAATTTATCCACTCTCTCCTGGAGAAGGTTTTTTGTTTTGAGGCTGTTTGGTTTTTATTCACTCACAGCTATGAGCCAAATTTTTGATAAAATACTTAACTGGGCGAACGAGCATAGCTTCTACAAAGTGGTGATCCCGGCGTTATCCGCATCGTCGGACTGACATTGCAAACTGCGGTCTCAGTGGATCTACTGTGATTGTCCTCTCTTATTGTAACTCACTCAGGACGGCTATATATAAATTGTAATATGTCCTTGAGTGAGTTAGACATGAGCTCCAATGGTGTTAGAAAGTAATGACCAACAAGTCTGGGTCTTCTGTATGCGAGTTCTTCGCAATGGCATAGAACGTTCCGGTAACTCCAACAGAAGGAGAAAAAACACACTCCCTCCTTTTTAGACTTGCGCATTCTAGTTCACCTTAGTGATCGCGAACGAACTAGTTCCTCAGCCCTTGCGCACTAGTTCGTCCTTGTAGTTCGCAGTTCACTGACGAAGGAACTAGTTCCTTTCAAGTTCGCAGTGAATGTGAGGAAAAAAAGAAGACACTGAATGTGATGACCTAAAAATGAGGGCTCCTTACTTCCCTCGCAAACTGAACTACTGCTGTGCAAATGTGATGACGAACTACTTTCTACAACCGAACTAGGAGCGGAATTCACTACGAACTAGTCCGTTCATTTCACTTATCGGAACGATCTTCCGAACTACTTCGTTCACGAACTACACAAGTCTACTCCTTTTGTATCTAACTCAACCACGTGTTAAGCTAGAAACTTGAAATTTGGTGCACTTGTAAGACCCACATTATTTGACGCAATTTGTAAAGCTCAATTAATGATGCTATTTTAATGCCTTAAAACAAATGTTTACAATTATTGCTTGATCATGCGAGAATAGAATTATCTACACGTGTTTTGAATAGATAAGGAAAGCGGTTTACTGATTATCAAAATCTCTGTACAGTTTCTCGTACCCCCCCCCCCCCCCCCCATACAAATATATTTTATTCTGATCGACAGATTGCCTGATAGCTGCGCATGGAGCTGATCTGAGTCATTGTTTTGGGCTCACTTGGACTTTCTTAACATGAGTTCTATTCGCATGTTATCATTCCGGGGAAGCAAAGCATGCAGTCAATCGAATAATCAAGAAATTACTGTATTAGAATAGCTTAGCGTTTTTAATAACATTGAACTATACACTCTTTGCTGTTTGCCATGAAGTTTGCGAGTGAAGTCGAAGTCGGTGTTCTGTTCTAGCCTTATCTTGTACGGACCTCGGCTTGGCTTGTCGTGGCTGGAATTTGTAAGGGGATTGAGGCGTTGCGAATGCTTAATCCCGAAAACTTTTTACCCACGGGTGTCACTCAAACACCTATGGTTGCACCGCTAACACCCAAGGGTGCAGGTTGACTTACACCCATGGGTGTTTCTCGAAACACTCACCCATAAATATGGGAGACATCCATGCGATTCGGTCGACTAGAGTATCCTTTTTTATTTTTTACATTCATTAAACGCTGAAGCCTACTTAGTGGCTTAGAGGTTAGAGCACTTACCTTCGGTGCACAGTAATTTTCCAGAATGGGACTGGGTACCGGACTACCGGTTCACTCAGCTGTAAATGAGTACCTGTGTTAAAACACGGGGTAAAAATCACGGACGAGCGTGTGGCTGACCACTTCACCTCCTAGTGTTCCGTTGGTCTAGTAATGAAGTAACTCTAGCATTAGTTCAAGGCCTAGGCCCAATTTGGGCTGTTGTGCCATTGATTATTATTATTAAACGTTGAATTTGCCAAAAGGACGTATGTGTATTGGTTTTCCCTTAACAATAATTATTGATTTTTGGCGTATTTGATAATCTGATATATAAAAATACAACAGTTTTTTGTTTTGGGTCGAATGGAAATCTACAGCTGTGAACCGTTCCCTCCCAAATTTTGCATGTACATTCTCAAGACTACAGGACAGGTCGAGAACATAATAATATTCCCGAAATTTGGTTCGTATATTTGTTATATTATTTGTTAGGCGTGAGTAGCGCCTCCACTCAACGGGAGAGACGGGAGTAACAGGGAGAGTAGCGAGTGTATCCGCGGTACGCCTAGTTAATAATAATAATTGGAAACTGTAAATGATTATTTCCAGTCGGCTGCCACACCTCTAAAAGTGTCTAAAGCTATTCAATTTAGACGTTAATTGGTACATGCCCTTAATTTACCTGAATTTTATTTCTTTATTATATTTAAGTACTGGAAAATTTACAATGTACGTTACAATTTTAAGTTCTGTGTGTACATTTTATCTGTTGTAATCTTGTTGTAAACTTTTGCTTTTGTTATTGCTTCATTATCATATTTATTAAAATCGTATAAATAAGTAAAGTAAGATCCATCTTTTTGCAAAATGAAACTCTGAAAGTGATTGAAATAACTCCGTCGATGTCGTCAATGTAATTGAGTTCTGTCGCAAACAGATAACAAGTTTATGAAAGTGGAAGTCTCAAATAAAGCAGTGCGGCTGTTTTCTATCCCGGAAAACTCCCTTGCCACTGATTGGATTTATTGTTTCTCCCCTGGCCTGATTTTGTTTTTATCCTGAATGGACGTTGCTTCCGTATGTACACTATCATCACAAATTAATAAATGGACGAGCATTAGGAGTGTGTATGTAGGGGACATGTTGCAGGTGATTAGGGGTTACAACAATCTGTAGGTTGTGTCGCAACCCTCCAAGTGCATGTTTTTAACCGACGTCTAAAAGACAATTAAATGTTCTAGAAACAGCCACAGTGACTCCTATGTCTCAGGGGTGGTCGTACCTGTAGTCTGAAGTCCATTTAGTTATGACCACAGCCAGTTTCACAAAAAGATTTCCCATTTGATGTGTAATTGAGCCTGGGGAGTGAGACGCTGGCTGTTAATCGTGGTAATCACATTTGTAACTATCTTATCGCTATTGGATTTTTTTTATATATGAGGTCGAGTTTCACAATACTTTTATAGATTGTGGGTGGCAGATAGTCACTCGCTGAAACATTTTCAAACGACTACTGCAAGATCAAAACAAACTGATGTAGCACTTACTTATCTCTCTTGCATCATGTAAGTGTGAGCTGTGAGGTCAGGAAAATTTAGGCAATTGACCTTTCGTTGTTGTTCCAGCACAAGAAATGATAGCATAGAGCATGTACGTACCTCTATACTGCATGGAATCTTGCAATGAGAAAGAACATACACGACAAGTAACCACCCACCGATATGTCCTGTTATTATGGTCGGTCGGCTGAGTGGCTTCTTTGCAGCCGCACGGGGAATTACCCTTACCTTTTCTGTTTGACACAGTTTAGCCTCAAGGGCACAATATAGTTTTTTTTTTGGGCATTGAAGATCTGAAAGTAATTAGTTGTAGGCTGACATTAACCTTTTCTGCGTTACATTGGTTAATGTCGTAATTCCATTAAATAATTGGGGGTTTATTTTGATGTTCGCTATCAGTTTAGTTGACTATCATTATTACTTACTATATGATTATTTCGTAAATCTAACCTTCGACTTTGATGATAATGAAAAAATCTAAAGCAATTTATTACTCGTGTTGGACACTTAACAATATCTGAATCGTATTTCCATGAAAAATAACAACTTTTCAAGAATATTGGCAGAGTAAGTTTTTCGAAAAAAAAAATGTTTGTGCTTCGGCATCAGAGGAGTCTGTTCAAATGAAGCCGTGAAGTTTGTACGGAGAAACTTCACAGCTTCGTTTGAAGGTACGTAGCTCACAAACCCTTTGTGATATAAGGTCTGTTCTTTTTACACTTTTTTGCACTAACTTTTCTAAACAACATTTGACGTCAAATCAATGACACAAACTCAAACAGTATGCTTGTTCTTTTTACGAATTCCGCTATACTTAAATATATCTTTGGCCTGATGATATATTGAATTCGTTAAATTGTTCACGAATTTCGCCATATTTCTGATATAAATATATCTTTGGCCTGATGATATATTGAATTTCGCCATATTTCTAAGATTTCCCTTTTTACTTGTAAGGGCTTTACAGGTTATATGTAAAGCCCTTAGAAGTAAAACGGGAAATTTCGTCAGAAATACCACCTTGATCAAAAAGTTCCCGGAATAACCACCGTGTGGCGCTTTTATTGTTTTGAGTTCTGTTTTTTGTTGTTGTTAAGTTGGTACATCTCTTGTTAACATTCCCTCTAAATCTTAGCGTCATAGCTTGACATTTGCAAAAGTTACGTAGCCAAGAGTACATCTATCTCTGTGTGTGTTTGCGATTTTTTACAATTTTAGAAATAAAAATTTGCAACAACGAACTTGTATTAAATTTTGCGTAAGAAACGGACTTAATGGTGCGCGAACGTTGGAAATGTTTGAAAAGTGTTTCGGCAACGATTCTCTAAAGAAAGTAAATGGCGTTCACCAAATGAGCCGAGACCGAAAAAACCACGTCGTTTTCAGGCAAAAAAGTAGGCAATGCTCACGGTTTTCATGGATTACAACGGTGTAGTGCATCATAAATTTTTGCCAGAAGGCCAGACAACAAAGAGTATTATTTGGGCGTTATGATACGTTTCCGTGAAGCAAAACAAAGAGTATTATTTGGGCGTTATGAGACGTTTGCGTGAAGCAACTCGCCGAAAGAGACTAGAATTGTGGGCAGAAAACTCGTGAATTTTGCACTATGATAACGCACCGTCGCACAGTGCCATCATTATTCGTAATTTTTTGACGAAAAAAGCAACAAATACCATCCAACAGCCACCAAGTTCACCTGATTTGGCTCCCTGTGACTTCTCTCTGTTCAATCGAGTTAAAAAACAACTACGGGGAACGCGTTTCAGCAGCCGAGAGGAAGTAATGGAAAAATCGCAGAGAGCACTGATGGCCATACCGAAAACCGAATATAAAAAATGTTTCGAGGATTGGATCAGGCGCTGGCATAAGTGTGTTGCTGTCGATGGGGACTACTTTGAAGGGGACAATATAGATTTAGATGAATAAACTTGTAATTTTAATGTTCTCAATAAATTCCGGGAACTTTTTGATCAAGGTGGTATGGCGAAATTCGTGAATTATATTCTAAAAATTAATTTCTAAATTTTTTTGTTAATGAACGCCTAAGAGAATGTAAAGGGGTTGTATATATTTTCACAATATCGGCCACTATAGATTTTGAATTTGTTTTGGTAAAGGAAGCTATTGTAGTGGCCATTTTGCAAAATTTCAATTTAATCCTGTATTAGCTCTCACTCCTTTGGTTCATCTATATAACATGAAATGAGAATCGACATAGCGAAAAAAGTTGCTGCTCTATCCCAATTCTTATACTCTAGATGATTATAAGAATTGGGATAGAGCAGCAACTTTTTGGTTGGGCCTGGTTCTTTGGATAGAATCTTGATACCAACATCTGGTTGAGGGTTTGATGGTTTTGAAACATTGGCCTTTCTACAGAGAGGCAAGAGCCAGTGTTTTGACCAATTCCCAACCTTGAGACCGAGGTAAAAATTTTAGCCGAACCTGGTATTAGTTGCTTAGTGTATTTATGGGAGTTGCTGGACATTCCGTGTAGAGATGGGTCGTTCAGGAGTGAAATGTTCGAAAAGAGCAGTTCATTGTGTGAGTTAAGTAACTCACTCCTTTTGGTGAACTGCAGTTCCATTAGACATGTGACAAATGGATGAGGATTTGATGGTTTCGAAATATTGGCCGAGTGGAGATGGGTCGTTCAGGAGTGAACTGTTCGAAAAGAACACTTCATTGAAGTGAGTGAGTGAAGTAATTCACTCCTTTTGGTGAACTGCAGTGTCATTGGATACGTGACAAAAAACGTATTGGCGAAACGAAGGAACGATCAGTTTCGGAACTACTTCACGGAACTGTGCAGATCTTTTGTTCCACAGTTCCACAGTTCCGGAACCAAGTTCTCAGTACATGTACTGACGGAAGGAGGGAATGAACAGTTCCGGAAGTAGTTCAGTGAACTTGTTCCATCAAGTGAGTGACTCGGAGTGAAGTACTTCACTGAAAGGAACTACTTTGTCCATCTCTAATTCCGAGTATCTCCGGTACCTTCATATAGAAAGGACTTGTGTTGTGTTGTGTTTGTTGTGGGGAAGACAGGCTGAAAAGTAGCGAATCTTGAGCACTCAGTCCAACCCAGAAAGGACTTAATTCCGATGCAAGGTAGGCAGACTTGGAGGAAGTGAGTTGACTTCAGTTTAATTTTATTTCTTGACCGACTTTCTTGATCCCAAGAAGTAAATTTGGAGTATAAATTTTGCGAGTAAAATTCTTTTTCTAAACAGGATCAATTAAATTTTTATTCGGTTAAAAGCTTATTTAAAATTGGTTTTTTCTTCGGATTCGAATGGTAAATTAAATTGAATTTTACTGGACTTGTACTTTGCAGGAATTTTGTTAGAAATTAACTTCAACTGAAGAAAACTGGGCGTGTTATCAGCTAAAACCAATGCAAATATCGTCGCGGTTGAATATTTAATTAAGTTGTCAAAGCAAACACACCATTGTTCACGTGTCTTTTTTTTATAATATAGTTTCTCCCAGCAAAAAGATTCGTCATTGTGTTAATTTCTGTTGTACTCTTTGTTAACAATATTTATTTTGACTCACTGTACCCGTATTTTTTGGTTTATTATCTTTTGTATGAGAAGCGCTAGAATTTACTTTTTTTTCGCTTTCTCGGCGATAACTTTAATTGGCTGGCACATATATTCGAAACACCTCACAGATTATAACGAGCCGCAAAACTTTCTGGCAACGTCAGCGTAAAGTATTTTCGTAAATAAATTAATAAACAAATCATTAAAAAATCTGAACTACTAACAGATGATATAAGCGGGGTGGTGTTTTTTTTTTGGTACAAAAGTAAATGGAATGTGAAGGATGATATGTGGGAAGAGCAGCTGAGCATTGATGAATCTGTTGGGCAAAATATACGGAAATTTGTAAAATTGCACAAATTTATTTTCAGTTCCTCTCTGTATCACGCTCAATGTATTGTGTTTCGTTTTGTGGCGATTTTGACTCGTTGCGTAGTCATTGCCAAACAGTTTGAAGGTGTGTAAAGTCTTTATTTTTAATTTACCCAAATCAATGATGTACGAATGAATGTCTTAATCTGTGTTGTGTTCGTCCGTGAAATCGGTTTCTTCCTCTATAGCCCCGTATTTAAATCTACAACACTTGAACCATGTCTAATTAACCAAAATACAATTAGACAATAAACTAAAGTAGCATTTTTTTCTATTTCCAGGAAAATCTTCGCGCAACCGAAGAAAAGAAGCTCGACATTGATCCGAAATATTTATCATTACTTGGATTCAGTTCATCAATTTATAACGGGACGAAATCGAACTTTTCGATTGTTACATATGTTCAGGATGGTCAGGCAGCCTCAGCGATCCTTCTATCTCAAAATATAGCTGCCAAGTTTCCCTTCGAATATCTACTAATCTATGATCTGGGACTGTCCGAAGACGATGCCCGTTCCTTATCGGGATACTGTAATAATTCCAAGTGTTCTGTGATCTCATACGACTTATCGGTTTTTCCGTCTCATGTTGCCGATCAACGGATGCATGCATATCGTCCGATTGTGATAAAAGATGCTCTAGCTCGGTCAAAGTCGATTCTATTTGCCGAAAACTATATTCGAATACGCGGCACAAGTCGAGAATTGCAGAGTTTTAAGGCGAAATCGAAAGGTGTTTTGGGATGGGCTACGCAGAAAGCCGTTTCGACTCGAACGCATCCGAAAATGTTCGACTATTTCGAAACGGATTCCGATGATTTCCTATTTCTGCGAATGGTTGGATTGGATTCGGTATTCTTTACAGACTCACAGCTCGTCAACGAGAAAATAATGCTGCCGTGGATTAAATGTATATTGACGCTTGAATGCATCGACCCAATCGGTAAGTAATGCAATACATTGCGATATGATGGACTTTTTCTTTTCCGTTGGTCTATGGACTGCGTTTGTGGTTATAGATATAAAAACTTGATATGGTAAATATGCAATGTCGTGCGATTGATTTCATCCGATTTGATTACAGAGTTATTAGTACATAAAAGGCAAGAATGCAACTGTAGGAGTCAATATCCGGAAGTTTAATAAAACAAATCGGTACCAAACCATATAAAATGTAGATATTGCAAATTTTTCCGTATTTGAGAAGGCGTACTCAGTCTTTTTTGTATGAATGTGGAAAGTTCTATCACCGAAAAGTCAATAAATTAGTTTTATGTCTTTTATCTGTATCGCAGCTGTAATGGCTGTGGAAATTATTTTGCATATGGTTTGCGTATGTACCGAGTCGCAAGTAGACGGGAACGTAATCTCAGCACCCGCTTCGTCATTGACTTGGGGGAATTCGCCAACATAAAGCTAGACAAGCTGCTGCAGCTCGTCAGGCTGGCAGATTGGTTCTCTTAATCTTTCTTGGTCGTGTTTTTCCCCTTTAATGTAGGAGCACAGTGTTTAGCTTGTATAGCTACACGCACCCATCTCACCTAATCTAACCTACGTTTTAAACGTTCAATTTAAAGTGACTAAGTTTTACCAACTTTCAAGCAAGGAAAGCATCTTAGCAAAATTCTTGGTCATGTATACAATAGACAAATCATTGAGCAAGAAACTACTAAATACTGACACTGGACGAAAAAAATTTAATATATAAAATAAAGTCGCATAAATGGTCGGGCGGGATGGTAATCTACACCTGTGAACCGTTCCCTCCCAAATTTTGCATGGACATTCTCGAGACTACCGGACACTTCGAGAACATAATTGTATATTCCCGAAATTAGTGGTTCGCGAGTTAATTCAACATTCGAGTTTTTTTAATAAGTTGAATCAGATGAACCTGACTTAGAATTAAAAATTTACAACAGGCAGTCGTAGCCGAGCGGGTAAGGCGTCTGATTAGAAATCAGATGATTCCCTCTGGGAGCGTATGTTCGAATCCTGCCAACCGCGAACATGTGTTTTTTAATTTATTTGTTTCGATTTTACTACCGGCTGCGAACACGTGACGGGAGTAACAGGGGCGATGAAACATAATTATATATTCCCGAAATTGTTGGTTCGCGAGTTATTTCAACACTTGAGTGGATGAAGTATGGAGGATGGTGGATAGAGAATGGAGGATGGTGGATGGAGGATGGTGGATGGAGGATGAATGGAGGAGGGTGGATGGGGATGAAGAAAAATTAAAAGTGAAAAATTAAAAATAAAGAAGGAAAAATGAAAAAGGAAACGCGTGACGGGAGTAACAGGGGCAATGAAACATAATTATATATTCCCGAAATTGGTGGTTCACGAGTTATTTCAACATTTGAGTGGATGAAGTATGGAGGATGGTGGATAGGGCATGAAGGATGGTGGATGGAGAATGGAGGATGAATGGAGGATGGTGGGTGAAGGATGGTGGATGGGGGATGGAGAAAAATTAAAAGTGAAAAATTAAGAATGGCATAAATGTTCCTTGAGCTGAGAAAGTGTACCCGAAACGGGAGTAATGGATCAACGGGAGAAACAGGGGCGATGGAACAACGTGAGCGTACGCGGCTAATAAATAATAAAGGCGCTAGTTTATAAGTAGAACAGAGCTCTAAAATAGCAACAGCTGTCGCTGCGATCCAAAATCAGCCACTTACTTATAATTACTATAAAAACTATCGAATAACTCGATAAATACTCGTAATTCATATTTCATTTAAGGTCTTTTCGACAATTTATGGCTTTTTCCATAGTTCAAATTTAATGAAAAGCTATTTCTTGTTTATTACGCAACGTATAATCGGTGATAACATTTACGGGCTAGCTATAATTGCACTTAAGTTTTATCTTGAAGAGGCTTTTTGAACTACTTTCATATTGCTAGGTGTTAATTCATACCCTCGTAGTACAGCTGACGTAATAAAATCGAACAAACTCGTAAATAATCTAAATAAGCCTAACAATGTCCCGTTTAAAAGTGATATTATTATCTCGACCTTTTCATTTATTAAAATGCTGTAATAGTATCCACTTTTATCCGTGATTAATTTACTTACTCAGACCTTGAATCATGGTTTCAATTTTATCCATCCTTCTCTACGTCGATATTTTATGGCTGGAAATTGTTTTAATCACGAAATTCATGGCACAGCCTACATGGCCTACATAACTACGAAATGTTGTAAATAATTAAAAAGTTGTCGTATGTTTAGGTATGTCGCATGAAACTACATATCTGGTTTTAATTTGATATAAGGACTGATAATCTGTGCACAGCTGCTACATTTTGTCGACTTTTAACTTTATGGGGGATGGTTTAACGCTTCCTTTGGTTGGAGGAAAAACGCTACTCGACTTATAACAGCGTGATTCTGCGGTAGAAGGAAAGAGCGCAAAAATTTTTCAATTTAATTTGAACGTTAATGAAGACATACTACAGAAATGATCCTGTGAAGTATAGTCACTTGTAAGACCAGTTGAGAATTGTGTGGGACTTGGTCTGTATGAGTTATTTCGTTATTGATCCAGTCGTCAGAGCGCATATGATTCAGACTTAGATAAGACGCCCTTACTCATGGGTACTATTGTCTAGATGTTTTATTAGGTGTGCAATAATTCAATCGGAATTCATTTTTGTGAATGATTGCTCAATTTATCATAGCAACTTGGTTTTTCTCTATGATTCAGAGACGTACACCAATGAGTCCCTCCACCACACGCTGCTTCAATTCGTTCTCCAATGTTGTCACTCCGCCAGTCATCATCCTTCTTCATTACGACCACCACCGTTCAACACACACCTTCTCGCTCTGTTCAGTTTGTGTATAATCCCACTTCTGACACCAATTGGTATCTTACTGATGAGCTGGAGAAAGATTCAATCGAAAATATACTCCTCATCGTAATTTCTATTATAGTATGATTAATTTTTATTTCATTTCTCTTTTCAGGAGCACAATCCGGTGGCTGCAAATACAATAAAAAGCCACAATATCGTTATTCCGGATGTCACGCATATGATACGTCAGCATTCAATATAGTTCTCGGTCTAACTTGGCACCTAGAAGAATCAAAATATTCGCTACCAGGCGAAACGAACAAACTTTTTTATCACGAAACATTGGAACAAGCAACTAGAATTCTAGAAAACAAGAAACGTAATAGCAGCGAAACAGATCATTCATTTACTGACGAATAAAGTAAAATTTTGTAACGTTTGTCGAACGCAAGCGCGAATGTATGAAAGAAACAGAGACAGAACGGATCGATTCGAATGCATATTGTATTGTAACTTGATGTAAGGTTTCTTCTGGTTAATTTTTGTGAAAGGAATATGATTTATGAAGAATAGAATAGGTAACTATTATGCTAAAAAAAAAAAAAATAACTAAACTATTTACTAACCAAGTGGACCCAAAATTTAGACTTAAGACATTTAGAAAATTTTTTGTTCATAAGCTAAGAAGAACAAAGTCTCAGTATCTATTAGTAGTGTATTCTGACGGTTTTGAAATTTTTCACACATTTAATTTAAGATAAATTTTCTACAACCTCAGTTTGGTTTCATTGAATTCTCGATTCATGGAAAATCCATCGCCTGACAAATGGAATCATGAATGAGAAAAAATGCACCAACTTTTCTGAGTCTTACAATTCCTTTAAAAAAAAAACAATGTGATTTAAATGCAATATTATTCTGCTTTATTGCACGAGTATGTGACCGATACATTTGCTCGGTACATCGATTATATCGTAGAACTAGAGGTGAGCAAAGCTGTTCCTTTTACTTCAAGTCACTCACTTTAAAGAATGAATTTAGTGAAGCAGTTTCGGAACTCTTCGTTTCATCGTTCTTTCCTTTCGTCAGTATATGTAGAAGATGAGGACCAAAAAAAAAGGTCAGTTCAGTTCAGATGAGGACCAAAAAAAAGTTCAGTTCAGTGTTGCAGTTCCGGAGCTCTTGGTTCTCTGCTCAGGGCAGTACATCTAAAAGATGATAAAAACAAGAATGTCGGTCAAGTTTTTTGTCACGTGTCCAATGGAACTGCAGTTCATCAAAAAGGAGTGAAACTCTCACTTCAAAGAAGTGTTTTTTTGGAACAGTTCACCCCTAAACAACCCATCTCTATTAAGAACACATCCACATCGTTACCAAAAATTGCAATAATAAAATTTTGAAGATTTTTGGCTGATTACGTTTGCTAGTAAGCTAATCCGATGTCTTTTGTTGTGGTATGCTATAACAATTGAAACTACACGAATAAAACTCTCCAAAATTAAAACAGAGTCGAATTTTGACCATTTGTTATTAAAAAAATTAATAAATATTTTATTACACACGTTGGTTGCCACAAGACGCCTATAGACTTCTACCTCAGCGTCAAAAAAAAGAGTGCATAGATGCCAAAGGTACGCTACAGGCTGTCTGCTTATCCCACACAACATTTAGTCTGTTCTTTTTGTCGGTTTTAGTGTACACTGAGTACACTTTTTCCACTGGCTCTCGAGCTAGTGCAGGTTGAGTTTGTGTCATTGATTTGACGTCAAAGGCTGTTTAGAAAATCGAGTGCAAAAAAGTGCAGAAATTTCATGCAAAAAGAACAGACTAATTACTAAAGCTTTTTAAGTTTTTTGAAAGAAAGCACGTTTTAAAAACGTCGCGAAATGAGACGTGTTACATAAAATTACTACGTGCTCTCATCCTCAAATTATTGTCCAGATAAATAACCGACCCAAAAGAACTTAATCACACGAACGAAAAACATAATTCA
Organism: Beris chalybata; assembly: GCA_949128065.1. Classification (NCBI taxonomy): domain Eukaryota; kingdom Metazoa; phylum Arthropoda; class Insecta; order Diptera; family Stratiomyidae; genus Beris; species Beris chalybata. The sequence goes on along the minus strand of OX421895.1, from coordinate 3,762,226 downwards.
TGCAACCGGTGGGGATGCTTTAATTTGTGTAAAGTTTAATAGTATCCCGCAGAACTTCTGCTGCCATCCCTTACATCGATCGATCTTTGACTCACATTACTGAGTAAATATTTCATAACACCTGCCATATCGATAAACGCACCCATTTAATTCATTGTTATTGGATGATGTGATTGTGCTAAGTTCACATAAACTTGTACACAATTATCGGAACTCCCGATCATTTTTCTTTCCAACAAAACCGACTCACACTTTACTTTTCTTTTTGCTATCAACTGATCCATCATTTTCCTAATTCATATCGCAAAACCATATCAGAGGCTTACGAAAGACAGTGTTTCGTGCTTGAGTCATCGTAAATTTTTTGTTTTGCCTTTTTATTAATCGAAAATTGATGGCAATGCGGAAAGGTCTCTTCATCATGGTTTATCATTTTTTTTTTTTTACAATTCGTAATTAATTATAGTAGGTTTTTTTTTTCGTTTCGTTTGCATACAAAGCCAATTTGCTATTTTCCGAGAAGCGCAGAGTTCGACAGCTTTGCTGATAAGTGTAAATATTTTTGTATCATCTATCAGGATGTACAATAACTTGATTTATTTCCAACCAATGAATCTTTGAAAAATTCAAACTCATTTAGTAAAAAAGCTAGCGATGTTCAGTGGGAATATTGATGAAGTAATTTGGAGATATATAGAATGATAACGATCTTGTAAATGTCATCTTATTGTAACTGGGTTCAATAATACCAATCAGTTTAACTCAAAGGCCCGGTGCTACGATCGTCAGTTACGTTCTAACTGGAACTTTAATTGACATATTTTCCTGCAAAACTTGCAGTTAAAGTTCCGGTTAGATTTTATCTGACGTTCTTAGGAACGGACCTAAATGAGCTAAGGAGCATTCGAGAATAGCAATGATCCTCTACAAGATACGATCCTTACTATGCCGGCGGCTCTTACTCACTCCTAAGACTTTCATTTGGATTTTTCGCGTTCATGTAGCTCAACCACTCACTCACACGTCGTTCTAGCAAATGCAGCTATTTTTATAAAGCCATTGTGTAAATTATTTACATTCAAGATCAAACAAAGGTTACCGTTTTTGTTTAAGCATATTGATATAAACAAATTATTTAATTTAATTATAAATTATGATTTCATTTCATCATATCGCGCTGAGAGGAAGTCAGAAAAAAATACAAAGAAATCATGAGGCATTTAAAACGAAAAATCAATCTATTTGCTTTTTTCATATATATTTAAATATATCACAGCGGTTTGTTATGTGATATCGCTATTTTTCACTCGCAAGCCAAATTTAATTTATTTCTTCGAATGAACTTGAGATGGTTCATTTAGTTTTAGGAAGAGGATATAACTAAAATGGCACCGTGCAGAGTAGGCTCCAAAAAGAGCACTTCGAAATCTTCGTGTATAGTTAATCATCCCCAAAACATCCTATTACTTTGATTTATTTGCCTATCTTGCCTTAGAGGTCGTACAGCTTGGCAACCCCACACACCATGAGTTCTCCATGTCATTAGCACGTTCTCTGATAAGCGGTTTAATGCCGCTTAAGGCCATCTTCTGGTCTAGAGAGCCGAAATTTGGGGTTTTTTTTGAGGTGCGATAACAAAAAACCAACAAATATTTTTAGTATCCATTTTTCTACCACATATTTATTTATCCTGTAATATTATGTACAAAATTTGTAAAATCATTTCCTGGTACGTCGGTGTGTATGATAGCAAAGGACTAAATAGTCACCGACTCCAATGTCTTCATAACCGGAACTGTCTGTCAATGTAGAATGAGATATTTCCACCGAATATCCTACTCAACAAAATGTCTACTGCCTGAATGCATCGCCAGAATCTCCGCTTGCAATTTACTGCAGGCATTCGGCAACTTGAATAACTCTCCTGCACTCAGCTGCCCAGAGAATACTCCAGCGCAAGTGTTTCATTCCATTTTTGAATCCACGACAAAGTTGATTTGAAAAGTATCCTTTACATTTTTTTGCGACTTACGATTATTTCTAAAATCGTAGCGTTCGACGACATCAATTCGAGTTTGCCATTGTATTGTATCTTGAAATGCGATTTCGTTAAAAGTTTGTAAAAATCATATTCTTATTCAGGATTCAATCGTTTCCAATTCATCGGATGTATATTGCCTTTTCAATTATCTTATCCGACAACAATGCTACATCTCAACACCAAAAAAACCCCCAAACTCTCGCCAACTCATCTACGGAACTTAACACTCGATATATAGATATAGAGAAACCGAATACTTTTGCAATTCACTTCACTGCTCCCCCCTTTTTTGTAATTAGATTAAACAAACAATTTTGCAGCAGAACTCTCTTAATTATAGTTTTCTTTAAATTCTCCATTTAATGTACTTTTTTGTGATAAAAGATTTTATATCAAACATTCAGATGATATATGAATATTTTTACGTTTATTATTCATTAATTAATTAAGTTTTTAATTTTTAATAATGCTGTTTTAAGCATATGTGTACGTTAAGAAGAAAATTAAGCATTAGTTTTCACGTTTTTTTTTTATTAAGTCTTAATTATTTGGTATCGTAAGAGAAAATACAAGAAATTCAACAAAAACATTTTTCTTTTAATTGAAAACATAAAAATAAAATCAAAGAAATTCTTAACATAATAAAGTATTGAATACGAAAATCAAGAGCATCTTTTATTGGCTTTAGTATCCTTCTAGGTTATCACTTACAGGTTTGCAGAATGTTCATTTCTTTTGCTGTGCCTTGTACATAAGGGAACCAATTCTGGCAAGCTTATCGGCCCCTTCGTTTCCTTTTATACCAGCGTGTCCTTTGACGTAGTTCTGAAAAAACAGTTAATTAGAATGTTTTAAGATTTGGATCAACTACTATTTAGAAGCTCGTATTAGACTGTGCGCCATGAAGTCAAACAAAAATTGAACCGACTGAATTTAGCAGCAAAAGAGGGTAGTAACATATCTTGGTCTATTCAGGACCTAGTCACAAAGTAGGTCGAGAGTTAGAATTTTGAATTAATTGTGACTTTCCACCTACTTTGTGACTTGTGACTCTGATCCTGAATAGGCGTGATAGTCCAGTACAGACGTTAGTAAAGATTTTGATTGGTTTTACTACAACATATTAAGGCAGTCATCACGTGTGACGGTTTCCAAAAATCGATTTTTTTATTGCATAAATTACATCCAAATATAGTGTAGAATATATGGGCGGAGTGATACTCCGATATTCGAAGCCGTTCGGAAGTTACAGGCAGTTATATTCTCTAAACGACTATAATGAAAAGTTTAGTCGCTTTTTTCTCAAAACGGTAGTTTTGAAATCGGTGGACACGATATCTCGAAATCTATTGAACGGATTTCTTTGAAATTTGGTAAACTTATTCAGTACTCATGTATACAGTTTGCAAACTAGGATAATTGTGATTCATCAAGCCGTTTTTTTTGGCGACCTGAAGAAGTCGTAAAAACACTCCAAAATTGACGATAAAAAGTTCAACAAGCTGCTAAAAATTAACTGTTCAAATCACTTCGCCCACATATTCTACACTGGACGGAATTTTTTTTTTAACCTGTTACACGGGATGACCCGCTTAAAGAACCAAACATTTTGAATACATTTACGCATGAAAATAGTACTTGAATTACAAACTACACAGACATCTGCTTACCCATCTTATTTTCAATGTTTTATCACCAATTAGTTTGTCCAATTCTTTAAAATCGACAACATTTCGAACTGGCGATCCGTTGCCTAATTTCCAACCTTTACGCTTCCATGCATTCATCCATTTCGTTACCGAATTTATGACAAACATAGAATCCGTGCTAATGCAAAGCTTCTTAATATTACAGCGATTTGCTATTCGAATAGCTTCGGATGCTGCTTGAATTTCGCCACAATTGTTCGTTGCTCGGCCGGATACAGGTTTCGAGATGTTTCTGAAATATGAAGAAAAAATCGATTCGATTTTATTGATTTTTATTTCCAATTTTTAAGCTGTGAAAAACAATTTTTTTTTAATTTTCGAAAGTTATTTTAGGTTATTTTTAATCGTATTTTTGTTTTGGTGAATGTTTTCACAGTACATTTCAATTGAAAATACAAGTTTGCCGGTAAATAAATATTTTCCTTTAATGGAATTCCCAGGTACCACCATAAATGCTGTCCATGTATTTTTGCCCTTATTTTTTTTTTTTTACTGCCGTCGTTATAACTTAGGGGGTCACCCTTTAATGCGATTGCACAGGGGACAATTTTAGATTTATGTAGATGAATAAAATTGTATTTTTAATTTTCTCAATAAATTCCGGGAACTTTTTGATCAAGGGCGTATCTCAAAATTCAGATGATGGTTCGGTGACAAAACGTTTGTTGTTTACTTGTATCGTACCATTTGCAATTGCAGATGGGCTCGACACAAACCACAGCTTTGCTGTTGCTTAATACTCGTACGAAGGCAGAATTAGTCCACTGTTTCCTATCACATCACCTTTCCTTCAATTTTATTGTCTTTTCCATGTAAAATTATTCTCTCCATGATCTTCATTCAGAATAAGTTCAAAAAATTCAATGCACTCACAGCGGATGATTTTCGGAGATCCATACGCCTAACCCAGCAATGGCATTGGCCTGCCCGTTACCCTCGCACGAACCGTCTGTATACATTAGGACAAATCCATCCGAATCAACTGGGAACTCGAACCCACCAAACATTTGTTTACCGAACGACTTGTAAACGAACGAGTCTCGTCGCATTTTCTTCAAAATTTCGCGAAATTCACTTGGTGGTGAAGTTTTTCGTTTCCTTTCCAGCTCGCCAGCGATTGGTTCAATTTTCGAAGCTAATCGAACCTTTAAAGTTGAGATTTGATGAATACAAAAGAAAGGAAAGAAATTGTTGGAGAAAGTTACCATCCAATTGTCGTCAGCATCGTTCGAAAGTTCATCGGGCCAGAAGTCAACAAATGGTATTTCTTCTTGCACACTACCGGACTGGCTTGATGCGGTCGTACTTGAAGACGGCCTGCAAACTGGTCGTGATTTTCGACCGATCGGGACGATGTCGAAAACTGTGTTGTTTTCCACGACAGTCGTCGTGCTGCTTGGCCGGATCAAGCTGCTACCTGAGGTCACAGTTGAAGAAGTTCCAATGCCGACAGCATTTGCTTTTACGAAACTTTCAGCCTCCTTGAGGGTGGGAAACTTTTTGTATTTCGCACCGCTGAAGCCTTTGATTTGATTTTCGCAGTCTGGCCTGCAATTTGAGGCATTGTTCTGTTTAGATTGTTCTGAATTGTGAAATTGAAAACTTACCAATTTGTGTAAATGCCCACAATTTTTCCTTTTGCTACCGCGTAGAATGGCATTTTTAACTTTATTCGCGAAAGGAATTTCAAGTTGAGAAGCCGTTTCATATCTTGCCAGCCACGCTTCTTCTTCACCGTTCTTTCTCTCCGATTAAACTATACAAAACAAGAAACAACAAGCACGAAATTGTAGGTAGAGAAGAACAGAAAATATTACAAATCGTACCGTTGTGTTGGTATCTCTGCTGAATGCTGACAACAAGCGGGATTAGTGCTGGGAAATATTTAAAAAAAAATTGTACTCGTACGAAAAAGATATTTAATTCCATTTACAATAAATACGTTCGTCTTACCGTGCATTTGTTTTTTGTATACACTGTAGTCTCAAGCCATATAAACTCGGTTTTTACAAGCTAACATTTTTGTTTTGAAACCGCTGTAATCAAGCCCGGCATAAAAGTGACAGTTTACTTCGAACAGCTGGCAGCTCATGGAGAAACAGTTATCTCGGTTAGCTATCAATAAACAACGTTCGGTGTCGAAATGAACATTCCACCGCCAAATTTCAATCAGCCGCCACCCGGCTTTAATCCCAGTGTTCCGCCACCAAACATAAATCCCCCTTTGCCCTTTCAATTAACACCTACTCCGCCACTTCCTTACCGACCAGCCCCCGTATTCTACCCGAATGTTCGTCCACCGGTCTACTTCGCTCCGACCATGGCGCCACCGAATTTCCAATCATATCCAGTCAGTAGTCCGTATCAGCAACCGCCGTCTCACGCTTCGAATTCAATGCGCCCCAATGAGAGGCTGCCACCGCCAGCAAGCATCACACAGCGAAGTACGACCATACGCAGCGCTTCAGTACTTCCGGAGCACCGGCACACTCGCGTGCAGTCGTCACGCAGTCATCACTCACATTCGGACGATTATCACCATTCCCGTCGCTCCTCATCCGTTCCGAATTTCGAATACAAATCGTCTCGACAGTCGCGGTCCGCGACGCCAAATACTGTAGCCGACTATTCGCCGTATCATCGATCTCGCGACAGAGACCGGGACCGGGACCGCGACAGCTCCTTTTCCCGACCACCGAAATCTTCGGATCGTAGCGAAACCGAACGTGACCGTCTGCTGAAGAACTGGCGTGCCAACTTCTGCGAAACGTCCGAGGAGATAACAACGAAACTGGCCGAGCTAGCAAGTAGCGGCGAACAGCGCGAAACTTGGATTCGATCGTCGCCCGCCGAAATCTACTATCGACGGTTAAACGCGAACGAGGTTCAGAGCACGGCACGCCTCGATGCACTATGCAAACTCTTCGACGAGCAGCTGGTCGAACGAGCGAATAAAATGCGCGAGAAATATCCGCCGTATAGTCCGCCGCATCGGAAGCGCAAAGTCCGACTGTGTCGGCATAAATGTAAGTTACACACTCTGCCGTTTTTGTAGAACAAAATAAAAATCACAACCTTACAGCTGAAAAATGCTCGTCGTCGGACTCATCGGACGAAGACTTCGAGCCCGAGGAGGACTGCTCCATGGAGGAATTGTCGCGAAAAATCGCACATCCACAACGACTACATCCCGACCTGTGGCATAACGAGCACGGCGAAATGAACGATGGACCACTGTGCCGTTGCTCGGCGAAGTCACGACGCACAGGAATCCGACACGGTATTTATCCGGGTGAGAAGGGCTTCCCCAAGTGCAAGCCAAACTCTAACAATGCTAAGAAACTGCATCACTATCGCATCACGATCTCACCGCCCACCAACTTCCTGACCAAGACGCCGACAATCATCAAATACGACCAGCACGAGTTCCTTTTTGAGGGATTCTCGTTGCTATCGCATGTTCCCATCGGAGAGCTGCCCACTTGTAAGGTAAGCTTCTTAAAACTTATTCCCGTCTGTTGCCATCGGCTTTTTTTTATTTAGTTCTTGGTTAGAGCCTTCATTTTATGTTGGTCCTTGAGACCCCTTCTCGGTTTTCCTTACCATCCAAATATATTTTAATTAATTATATTCGTCTGCTTGATTTTTAATTTTAGGTGATTCGGTTCAACATCGAGTACACGATTCACTACGTCGAGGAAAAAATGCCAGAGAACTTCTCCATACAGGAGCTGGACTTGTTCGGTAAGTTCCCAATTGCATATTTCCGGCTTTTACTAACTCAATTCTCTTGGTTCTCACAGGCACCTACCTCTTCCGTGAGCTGCTCGAATTGGTGGATTTCAACTTGCTACCAACGACCGATTCCACCGACGTCTGTTCCTGTTTCCATTTCTTGCCGCGTTTCGTTCGTGACCTGGACGACAATGGCAAAGAAGTGCTGGCAATGAGCGAAGTCCTGAAATATCTTTTGGACAGTTCGGGCCCGCTGGTCGATCGAAATACGCTCGAACGAATGGACGTTATCAGTCAGAATGAATTTCAAGACTACGTGGACTTTGTCAAGGGAATGGTTGTTACGAATCCCGGTCAGCGACCGTGCTCTGTTCGCGTCGATCAGCTCGATCGTAATGTCTCCGATTTGCCCGAATGCATCGATCCTGACGACGTCGGCATAACACATCCAGTCATCGTTCATTTCGGTATTCGTCCGCCGCAATTAAGCTACGCTGGAAATCCCGACTATCAGAAAGCGTGGCGTGAATACGCGAAGTATCGCCACTTGGTCGCGAACATGTCGAAGCCATCGTACGAGGATAAGCGTAAGTTGGAATCGAAGGAAGTGAAGCTGGTCGAGATGCGGACACAAGGACGAATGAAGCGGAATATAACGGTGGCGGTTAGTTCGAAGGGTTTCTTTCGGACGGGAATTATGTGCGATGTAGTGCAGCATGCGATGCTTATTCCGGTCCTTGCCACCCACCTGCGATTTCATCAATCGTTGGAATTGCTGGAAGAGACTATTGATTATAAATTTCAAAATCGCTACCTACTTCAGCTTGCTTTGACGCATCCATCGTACAAGGAGAATTTCGGAACGAATCCGGACCACGCGCGGAACAGTCTGACGAATTGCGGTATCCGCCAGCCAGAGTATGGCGACCGAAAAATACACTACATGAACACGAGGAAGCGTGGCATCAACACTCTCATCAACATCATGTCGCGTTTCGGCAAAGAGTACGAGACGGACAGTAACATCACGCATAATGAACGCTTGGAATTCCTGGGCGATGCTGTCGTCGAATTTCTCACATCGATCCATCTGTTCTTTATGTTCCCCGATCTGGAGGAAGGCGGGCTGGCTACATATCGCGCCGCAATTGTTCAAAATCAACATCTAGCCGTGCTTGCGCGCAAGCTCCATCTCGAGCAGTTTATGTTGTACGCCCACGGTTCGGATTTGTGTAATGAGCTAGAATTGCGACACGCAATGGCCAACTGCTTTGAAGCTCTAATGGGTGCATTGTTGCTCGATGGCGGTATTAATGTGGCGGATAAAGTTTTTGCTACCGCTCTATTTCTGGACAACGAACGGCTCAAGGACGTGTGGGAAAACTATCCGCCGCATCCGTTGCAAGAACAAGAACCTCTTGGTGACCGCAAATGGATCGAATCGTACCAGCTGCTCAAAGATCTGACCAAGTTTGAAGATTCGGTCGGCGTTCAGTTCAATCATATTCGTCTGTTGGCGCGAGCGTTCACGGATCGCAGCATCGGCTTCACACATCTGACGCTCGGATCGAATCAACGTCTTGAATTTCTTGGCGACACTGTTCTGCAATTGATTTGCTCGGAGTATCTGTACCGTCACTTTCCTGAACATCACGAGGGACACTTGTCGCTGCTGCGATCTTCCCTGGTCAATAATCGAACGCAGGCCGTTGTTTGTGACGATTTGGGAATGACGCAATATGCTGTGTATTCGAATCCGAAGGCCGAGTTGAAAACCAAGGATCGGGCCGATTTGTTGGAAGCATTTTTAGGCGCGCTGTACGTCGACAAGGGACTGGAGTTTTGTCAGACCTTTTGCCAGGTCTGCCTGTTTCCACGACTCCAAGTTTTCATTATGAATCAGGACTGGAACGATCCAAAATCGAAATTGCAGCAATGCTGTTTAACCCTGCGCACAATGGATGGTGGCGAGCCTGATATTCCAGTCTACAAAGTTATCGAGTGCATCGGTCCGACTAATACCCGCGTGTACACAGTGGCTGTGTATTTCCGAGGTAAGCGATTGGCTAGTGCCACGGGTCATAGCATTCAGCAGGCTGAAATGAATTCGGCGAAGCAAGCGCTAGAGAATTCTCGAGAACTGTTCCCACAACTCGATCACCAGAGACGAGTGATTTCGCAGAGTATAATGCGCCAGAAGGGCCGCGACATGAATTCAAAGGGTGACCACGACTCAGGAGCGGCGGCATCACGCAAAAAACTAAACCTAATGAGCATGCTGGACGAATCGAACCTGCCGAAACAGTATCGAATGCGCGAGGACATATCCAGCGATGAACTGGAACTTCCTGCGAACGAAGAGGACGAAAAGAGCAGTGAAAGCACGTCGACTACGCCGTCGAAGCGTAAGAAGAAAAAGCATAAGAGGAAGAAGAGACGAACCCGATCGGGCAGCAAGGCCGAAACAACAGCCACCATTGACGACTTGTTGAGTCCATTGTCCGACAACGACGACATGTCCTTCGAGAGCATTAAATCGCCGGATGGCAGCGAGAATTCCACCACAGTTCCCGTCGCTGCCGCGGTCTCCTACGAAAAAAATGTTCTATGTTTCAAAGTTGCCGGGACGGAAGAGCTTTCGTCCGACGTCGAATCCGGCGAGATAATCTAGGAGTAAAAGTACTGAACTACTGTTAGCATTAAGAAAGAAAGTCATTGTATTGTCTAAACTTATTTTCGCTCGTAATTATCATTTCTTTCATCTTTAATAAATCACCTTCAAAATTTCATAGGACAACAAAAAAAATCATTAGCCAGTTTCCAGTAAGCGGTTCGAAGACTATCTGAAAAGTGAGAGTCGCTTGTTGTTCGGCATACGTCCGTCGCTGTGCAAGAGGCCGGCCTGAATGTCCTTCAGTTCGGGCAGTCCTTTAATATCGCCGCGAGCCGCCAGGCTTGGCGGTGACGAAAGAATTCGTCGCGCGATTCTTTGAACATCTTCTGCTGTTACTTTTTCTGAAGATGAAAAAAAAAACTGTTTAGTGCTAAATGTTTATTGAATTGCACGTCCAAGTTACCAATTTCCTGAATGTAGTATTCCGGTCGCTTCCTACCACCTGTGGCTAAAACTTGTCGTGCAATATCCTCGAAAACAACCGGTCGCGCTTCCAAGTTCATCAGCAGCATCGATTGCAGTTGCGTCTTGGCCCGTCGTAGTTCCTGCTCGCCCGGCTTTGTTGTCATCGTTACAAGTTCGCGCGTAATAACTTCAATCATTCCGCGAACATTATTTGGCGGTGCACTGGCATGTATGCAAAATAGTCCGGTGTCCGCGTAGGCGTGATTGTATGCCGTCGCGCTAAACATCCAATGGTAACGATTGAGGACATTTGTGTAGAGCCGCGTGTACATTCCCTTGCCGGGACCACCGGCTGAAAATGATCCGCCGCCGCCCATCATTATGTGAAGGACACAGGCTGGAATGAAGTCGCTGTCTTGGTGCGAACAGCCCTCGAGACCGATTACAATGTGAGCTAGTTCGGGAAGACCGGAAGCCGCGTAGATTGGGATATCACATTCTTCCTGGAAAAGAGAAACGGATTCTTATATTCAATCTATGTAGACGTTACAAACTAATCTAGGCGTCTTAACGGGACACTGCCCTTTTGGGAGAGATGGAGAAAGACTGGGAATACCCATTGCTGATTTGTCTTACTGTGGTGATGAGAATAGTGAACCGACACTGGAGCATCTGGTGTGTGAATGTTAAAGTCTGGCACGTACCAGATATAGGTACTTAAATCCCAAGAAAACAATTTACTCACCGTTACTACGCCACCCGTATATTGCGCCACTGATTTGTCGACCGAATCTGCACCTTTGCCAACCGTTTTTTCCACGTTCCAAATCGGCTCCTCTTTAACAAAGTACTTCTCAACCTCGCGCACTAAATCGTCGTGATTGACGCCAACCCCTGCCACCACCATCCGATCCGGCGAGTGGTGATTTCGAAGGTATTTCAATAAGACGTTCCGATCGATCGTATCCAAGTTCTTTTCCGGGCAAATTTTCGGCAGGCCCAGGGTATTTTGTCGATATGCTGCCTGAAAAGAATGTCACAAGTAATTTTAAGTAAGTTTATCTCCCCCCCCCCCTCTTACGGCATGGATCATGTCCATTAAGATCGGTTCCTGTTCCGGTCGCATGCCCAGCGATTCCAATTCAAACTCAACGGTCTGTTTGGCCAAGTTGACTTCGTCGTCGGGAAATTTCGGCCGCAGCACTACGTCGCCTAGTAATCGAGTAACCGATTCCATTCCACGACTGTCTGCGCTTGCTGCGTATATGAAAGTGTCGCGTGAGCTTTGGCAGTCGCAGATACCGCCGTGACGCTCCAGTTCCTTGAGGATGGTGTCCTTGTTGGGATATTTTGCTGTTGACTGAGGAAGAGAGGCGATTAGCGCTGCCCGAACTCACTAGTTCAGTCCTACTTACTTGAAATGCCATTTTTTCGAGAAAATGCGATACTCCACTGGGATAGGCTACTTCGTACCTTGGACCGGAATCGATCACGACTACGAGAAAAGAAAAAAGTTAGTCCCGAAAGTTGGTCAAGATTCGAATGATAACCAACCGCCAATCGTACAGAACTGCCCGAAACGTTTCTCCGACGCCACCCGAAGGCCGTTCGAAAGGGTAGTAACTTGGGTTACATTGTCCTCGGGTCGAGCTGTAGCGTAGCTAACGTCCGCAAGATCGACCAGTGGCTCGGAGAGCGGAGGCAGTGGTGTAACAACTTCTTTTGATGGCACGTTCACCGTTGATTGACCCTTGCTGGCACTTCCAGAATTTGATTCATTACTCGGTTTTGTGCTTGTGGTGAAATTCCGTAGATAGTTGCGATTGCTGAAAAGGCAAGAACCCGTGCGCACAGGTTAGAGGTTATGATATGGCGGATTGACGCAATAGGCACTCACTTTCTATGAACGCCGCGCAAATGCCGGGCAAAATTGTAAAGGCGTAACACCATATTTTTGTTGATAACTAAACACACAAGAATTATGCACAACTCGACTTTTTCCAAGCCGCTAATTTTCTATTTTCCGTAAAGATGAAGACAAAAACAATTTTTTTTGGAAGACAGCGATACGGGAGACGCCTGCAGTACAATCCTTGAACTAGAGATCCAATTGCGGACTGGAGCGAAATGTCAAAAGTTGGCGCTAATTTTAAAACAAATTTTTTTAATATTCGCTCGGTTGATTCTTTTGCTTCATTGGAATTTAATTGATGTGTACTCCAATAATTAATACTACCGTCTGTATTTTTTTTTGTCAAGATTTACGCTGGGAGCAAAATAAAAAATTTGTTTTTATTAAAAATGTCAACGGGCGAACTGTCAAATGTGTGACGAAACGGAAACGCAGCAACTCATGAAATTTGTCGGAGTTGAAACACGAAAAGTGCAATGAAGTGTTTTCAGTTGCGGATTTTTTTAATTTGTACTTTATTTGCGGCACGGAACGCACAAGTGATCGTGCGAGACTATGTGGCAGGGAGTTCCGATGCAAATGCGGAGGACGTAAATCATGCCAGTATTAAAATGTCGCTAGAGAGGGCTGGATTCCATAGGTGGTTTTTTTTTTAATTAGAATCCTTTTTGTTTAGTGTACGAGAATATTTTCATTGTTTCTACTGTAGGGAGTTGAGCTACAGCGTTGACTTCGCCCAGCACTACGAGCATTGTGACTTCACCATTGAACAGGAGCTTCCGGCTGCAGTATTCGTGGATACTGACCAACTGCGCGAATGGGTCCGGCATAAATATGTAAGTTGTTTCCCAGTGACATCGTAACAACGGTAGCAGCCAGCCATAGTCGTCTGTTGTCGCCGGCGTACACAATTCGAATATGCAGCTAGAAATTGTGAAACCTTCATATTGACAGTTTTTGGCTGGCAACCTTTAGGCGCCATCAGAATTCCATATGAACGGGCAGTTTTGTCTATCTGTGGGCTCAAATTGGACTTGTTGTGGGTTAAGTAGGGTGTTCAAAACCCATCTAACTAAGGTATTGTAGGTACTCTTTTGAAAGCTGACTTAGCCGGCAAGTTTTCAGACAACTGGACAGACTACCAGCAATATATGTTTTGGAATGGTGAGCAGAAGGCAATACTGAAGTCTCATATTCGAATATTAGGTTCTGAGGATAGATATGGCTATGGTAGGGTGGGCTAGACGGCGCACAACAACCGCGCCAGTCGAGTTGCAGGGAGTTGTCTCAAATGCTCATGACCGATTGGGAATCTTATTCTAATTTTATCACTCGGGTAAGTCAACGGGAAATTTTTTTGTTGTGCAGGCCATGGGTTTTATGGTCTGAACAACGTACCCCCACAGCCGTAGCCGGTACATGCCGGTACTTCACGGTTTTGAGCGCATGCAATACGATTACTACAAGAGACAGTTGACTGACAATAACTGATGGTTTTAGCAATAATGCTCTGACGGCCTCCCGACGATACCTAACGATGTTTACGGGAGAATCCATCCGTACGACTGTTCTGGCGTTCGATGATTTTACTCCTCATTGAAAAATAAATAAATAGTCCATCAGGAGATGTTATCAAGTTTATTTTGTCTTAAGTGATTTAGTGAGCTCTACCAGGACAGCAAAGTTCCCTGCTTGGCTAGCTGCGTGCAAGCTCAGTGAAGTAAAAGTACACCAAAATTACTTACAATACAAACTTGACCCAAAACCTTGAAATGGACTTATATTAATAATTCCAGCTAAACATTACCTATCCGAAATTCGTTGATATCGAAAGCCCCACCGAGAAGTCTAAGCCGTTGGTTATTCTCCTACATTCACGAATAAAGCAAAAGAACTTCTGGGTCCCGATTCATTATCGTTATCATGCTCCAGGATACCACAAGTAAGATCTAAATTTTAAGAAGGTAATGTCCATCCTAACAGAATATTACTTTCAGATTCATTAGGGTGAAAATAAACAGTCCCAAACTTTACATGTATTGTCCCAGTTTCGCAGCCATAAACAACAAGGAGGATAACAACACGAAATGTTTCGATACGGCCGATACTCTCTTATACAAATGCAGTTGGAAAGAAATAGAATCGGTCGATGTAGAGGGACACCCATTAAAAGCACACATACCTGTCGGCGATAAAACACTTGCTTCGTTCTTCTCGTGTCTAACAGTCGTCGCGAGCTGGGCCGGTTGTTTGACTATCGTGTATACAATAAACCAAAAAATGAAAAGTATTTCGAAAAAACAAAATTAAATTAAACATTTAAAAAAAATCTCTTTTAATTTTATTATTAACTTATCTCTACGCACATTTGTCTGGCTTACTCGTGTCAATAATGCAGGTCGAACTCACGGAAATCTCGTTTGAATTCCATGGCTGAATTTCAGCTTTTCCGAAAATTATAAATACTAAATTGCACACCAAATAAAATCCGGCTGTGATAAAAAACACAGATCGCCATTCAATTGGGTCGCTCTACAATCGAAACAATAATGATTAGGGCGAAAAAAAATTAGATAGAGTAAACAAACCTCATTTGTAACCAATCCGCCGACAACAAGTGGAGCAAAAATCGACAAAAAATTCGACAGCCCATTTGTTATACCCATCATAGTGCCGGCAAAGTTTGGCGCCAAGTCTATGTGGTTGACCATGTAGCCAACGTATGATGCCGAATTAAAACCGACAGCAACAGTTAGCAGGAATACAGCCCATGCAACGTTCTCCTTTGTCATGTAGCCCAAAGCAATCAAACTCACCATCGGAATCCATTGTCCAATTGAATTGAAGATTTTTCGACTCGTTTCGACTGAAGTGCATCCTTTGTTGATGCATCTGTCTGCTATGGGACTGATTATCAGACTCAGTATCCACATTGCAAAGTACGGAAGAGCGGCTAAAAGTCCCGAATCGAGACTCTGGTTTAGAACAGTATTCATGTAGGTTGGCATTTCAGTTAGGAGTGTGTAAAATCCCCACGTGTAACCACAATGGGCAAAAATTAAAGCAATAAATGGTTTCGATGTAAACATGTCCTTCCATGGTACTTTCATGGTCTGAAATAAGTAAAGTCATCATAAATAAAAGGTGACCTAGAAGAGTAATATCTTTCAATTCAATTATAAATTATTCAATAAAATTCGCTATCATGTGTACAGTTAGAAAAAAAAACGGTCGACATTAATTTGATTTGATAAGACTACAGAGAAATTTGCATTGATTGATTACTCCATTGCTATATTAAGCTGAGTTTGAAATGCCGTGACACATAAAAACAAATACGTTAATTCTAGGGCATCTACATACATAGTCGAACAATATTTTTTTGGACTAATGGAATCATTATTTTAATTGTTTAAATTTGGGTTTCAAGATAAGAACGAAAGGAATATTACTAGTACAAAAAATCGTATAATTAAATCTGCATTGCCTAGTTTTGCTCCACTTTTGCTATAATAAAAAAAATGTACCTTGTTCACTGTGCTTCCGGACAAATTCTCAATATACTCCCGCTCACAATCCGATATTGATTTCGAATCAACCGGTGCGTTCGATCCAAACACCATGTACGCTGCAGACCAAGCCAATGCCAATCCTCCAGATAAGTAAAATAGACTAGGCCACCCGATATACGATCCCGAAATGGTTCCACTAACGCCCAACATAAGGACCGTGCCAACCTGTGCTCCAGAAAAAACGAAAGTAACCAGGAATCCACGTTCCGTCTTCGGAACCCATTTTGCAAGAAGCGTATGTACACACGGGTATACAGTACCTTGACAAAACCCGATCAAAACACGAAGAGCACACGTTGCCTTCCAATCACCCAGGCTAGTTGCCCACGGAATCACTATCGTTAATATAGAACACAAGGCGGTAGATGTAGTAAGAATGATTTTCGGACCGTAACGTTGTGCGGCTAGTCCTGCCGGCAATTGCGCTATCACATAGCCCCAGAAGAAGCTACTGAGAAGCAGAGATCGTGTTGCTGAATCCCAATTGTAGTATTCTATGTTCGGGTTCTTACTCGGCGCCACCATACCCATTACGGCTACGGACATGTTCACGCGCAGAAGATATCCAAACACCATAGCGCCGAATATCCAGCATATTTGATAATGACGAACTCCAACTCCTTTCGCTACATTTGAAAATGAAAAATTTGTGGATTACAATAAAATTTTGAAAATCTTTGAAAATACTTGCGAATAGATTTCGAAATCAATGGAGATTTCTCATCGTCCATTTCACACACCGGATTACACGAAATGTTTAAACGAGTTCAGTATGCGCATCTCAATGGTTAGCTTGAGATAATTTTGAAAATCAAAAATTATACAGACAATAGTTGATAAGCGGGTATCCCCTGGCTTCTAAGTAAATTACAACACTACTTTACCGATAAGACATGCTCTTGAAAAATGTTGCATCGTACCAAGTTTGATTTAATATTTACTGTGACTCAATGAAGTATTCGCACGCCCCCAGAACTACAATAGCTATCATGTAGAGCAGCTTTGTTTCAGGAGGAGCTTTTTTTAGTGTTAGAGCTATTGTTTTCAGTGCCCAATAACCAATGGCGGAACAGCCCAAATCGGGCCTATAGGGAAGTAAAAAACTTTAAGGGGCTCGTTGCAAATTTCGAGCTCCCATACATTTTGCATGGCGAAACACGTGATCTTTCGGTACCTGAATCACAGCTTCCACTTAACTCACAACAGTCAAATTTTTTACACTTATTTTTTAGTGTATTTAAAAGCCTGAAACGTGAGTAAATTCAAAAATTTTCACTGAAAGTGGAGATATTTAAGAAAAAGGGAATGAATAAATTTTTTTACTGTTTTTCTTCATTCGTATTTGAAAAAATGATAGTTTTCGTTGAGATATATTAATTTGCTCACGTTTGAAGCAAGTCAATATTACCACGAAAATATTAAAAAAAAAAATTAAGACTACGATGTGTGGTTACTGAGAAACGTGTACCAAAAGTTGAAAAAGTACTCCTTTAGAGGAGAGCAAAAAAAGAAAACATATCTCGCAGTGACTTATTCGACTTCCCCCAATTCAGAGCAAAACTTGAAGCACTTCCCGTTATCCCACAAAGGTACGGTGTTTTGTGTGATGTGCAGAAATGAGTGTAGAAAAATAATATGAAAAAAAAAAAACGATTATGTATTTTTAATATTTTTCGCAACGAGGCCCTTAAACGCGTTTTTCTCGAAAACAACGTTTTCTCGGCTTCCAGGGCTGAAATTTTCGAAACCTTTCAACCGATCTTGATGCAAATTGAACCATATATCCCTAAGATATACAATTTCGTCTGGAACTAGAACCAAGTGAAAATTTTTATTTTTACTATTAATTTTGATGCAAAAACTAGTGGAAAAAGTACAATTTTTTTTGGTTTTTTTCCGAAAAAGTCCGCCATTTTGTTATTTATGCATGCATATTAAGTGAAATCTTCTAGTTCCAGACAGAATCACAGTTATACTGAATCTATAACTTTTTCATTTTTTTGTTTCGGATGAATCTACTGAACAAAATCAATCCCGTCAGCCACCTAAGTATTTTTCACGCAGTATTTTAAACAACAATCAATAATCAGTTTATTGTAATGAATGCCAGTTTCGTACATTTTCATTGGTTTCAAATCAAAGTTGGCATATTTATCAAAAAATAAAGTTTTTGGAAAATTTATTTAGTTAATAAGAATTCATTGAATTAAATTGTCGAAGGTCAAGTTTTATAAAATGTAGTCAATTTAGTCTTCTAACATAATTTTTATTAAATTATTTTACTTAATAAATAATTAAGTAGGTATAGTTAATGAACGTTTTAATTAATTAATATATTTTAAAAAAAATATGATTTTAACGAGTTTTAATTTAATGGAGATTAACAATTAGCTAGTATGAGGCATATATTTGGCCTCAACAACTAATAACAATTAACTAATATGAGTGAATTGCAATAAAATATAAGTAATAGATTCTGTAAGGAATCACTTCATTAAAGATTCCGTTTGCGAATCACATCATTAAAGATTCCGTTTGGGAATCATATCGTTAAAGATTCCGTAAGGAATCACTTCACTGTAACTTGTATACATTTCTGAAGGACTCGTTCGATTTGCGATTCTGCTGGAAATATTTATGTGTGTAAAATTTCAAATTTCTTATTTGAAGCACTCAGCAAACAGTATGCGCTATACATGTTTTAAGAACTTTTGTATGGGAGGTACCCGGAGGAGTTGAAGGATATCGCACATTAGCGAACTTAGCTTTACTTTTTCTTTTGAGAGGCGGTGAAAAAATTTCAACTTCCTAGGTCAACACGCTCTTGGTTTATCCGTGGAGATGAACGGACGAACCTCAAGTTGATTTGTGATTTCCAGCCACAATAATACACACATAACTTCGAAGATGTAGAAACTGGAGGACGCGGTCACTGAACCGAGAAGACTGGAGGCGGCACATCCAGGAGGCCAAGGTCCGATTTGGACTGTAGCGTCATCGTAAGTAAGTAAGTAACTTTTTTTTCGTCCGAAGCTTCGTTCTATGCATTACAAACTTTTCGAGCTGGAGTTAACTTTTAATATTCTATGTTTTTATCTAGAGTACAATTATACATATATGAACGTTGGATTCAGCTTTGCTATTCAAATAATTAATCATTTAATCGTGATTATAAATTATTGTCCTTGGTCGCAGACAGGGGCATAAAGTAGTAAATAGCACTCAATATAAGTAAATACAAATGATTAATATGATTTATAATACCACTGAGATCCAAACACACGTCTCATTCTATTTGCAGAAGATTTTAGATAATTATCTCCGATAGTCGAATTACAAATGTATTAGCTTTATTCAATTGCGATAATGACGAGATTAGGCAAGCAAAAGTATATAAATATTTTACCATGTCCATTGTCTAAGAATTGATATCTCGGAAGCAGCTTGTTATACAGAGATACTAGATACGAAGGTTTCTGGAATGAATTAAATTTATGTATCGAATGAATTAAAACGAAGTTATCGAAACCATTCTTAAATTTATGGATCGATGCTACCGTTATAATTCTTTCAGAGAACAAGTAGCTAGCGATAACTCTTTTAAAAATGACAACAGGAGAAAACATTGAAAGAAGAAACGCTGTTCACAATTTAGACCGAACCCGTTATGTAGCCATAAATAAATAAAGGAGCAATGTACGCGATTAATGAACATCACAGCTATGTAAGGCGTTTTCACCCACTAAAATAAACAGTCGAAATAGCCAAATTTAATACTTAAACTCTTACGTTTAACAATTATTCCGTTCGAATCCATAGCTGCTATATCAACTGGGAGATCAATGAACACAAGTTTTAACTACCGGATACAACGCGCGGCTACTAAATACGAATAGATAGTATGATCGACAAGTGCAGGTGTTTTTACCTCGTTATCACTGTGAAAGTATACCTGAAATTGCAACACAAATGCGTTTTGCTATCAGTGTTGGTAAACTAAAGTTCAATGCAAAATCTGAAAATGAAGGAGAGACATAATCCCCGGTTTTATTAGCGATTCGAAGTTGTAAGCTGCGCTAGTAAATTCATTCATCATATGATTTGAAAAATAATTAAATCGGTTTGAGTTTTTGTTCCTAAATATAATACCAAGAACAGAAACACCGGTATTAGTGGAAATCGATATTTACATTAATGACATATCGCCAATGATAAACAAATAAATCCATTGTTCATTAAAGCGTGTGCATATTCCTACTGCGTTATCCACCCGAAAAATCGAACGTAGAACTTTTGTGCAATAGTATATATTTTTTTTCAATTACATGTTTGTAGCAGGGCGTAGTTTCTTTTATTCTATTTATTTTGAATAAAAAATTTCACTTTTACCTCATTAATATCACTTTATTAATAGACGGTCATAATGGAAGCATTCTACAGTAATGAGGATATCACAACTATTGGGTACTTTGAGCGTAGAACTGAAAACCAGCAACGACATCAAAGAAAAAATTTTCGCGTGGAAGTTTTTTAAATTGTTCGACTAAGCTCAGTTCGATGTCTTAAAAAAAATACATTTTTCGTAGAACATACAAAAAGTTATCTTAAGTTAAAACAGTTAACTGTGAAATGCGTTGACTAATACTATGGACTGTACTTTCTTAAAAAAATACAATTTAAAATATTGATATAAGCTTGGCTTAAAAGAAATTTGTAAAATTTCACTCTTTAGTCATTTGTAGAATCTGGAACATTTATTGGCTCGGCCTCGGCATTTATACTTTCCCAAACTGGTGAATTATTCCACGGTTGCTCCTTAGTTTCGCCAAACGTTATGAATAGTAAATTTCCTAAAAAGTAAACGCCTGCCATCATAAAGAATACTGTTCGCCAAAGTATTGGATTTGTCTGGAAATAAATCAAAATAAAACAGTACTTAAACTGAAGGAGGAACATTGATTAATTACCTCATCATAAACGATAACGCCAACGGTTAACGGAGCGATTATGCTCATTACATTTGCAGCACAATTCGTTATTCCCATGAGCGTTCCGGCATGATTAGGTGCCAGGTCAATATGATTAACATGGAAACCTAAATAGGTGGCGGCACTCACTCCGACGGCGAGTGTAAGTAGTGCAATAGCACTTTCGGATTGATCTTTGCTAACATAAGCGAGCCCGATAAGTGCAATCATTGGAATCCAATGTCCGATTGTATTGAAAAGTTTCCGATTAACCGACAGTGAAATATAGTCGCGAAGAAAGTCAGCTAATAAGCTGAACGGGACGCTCATTATGCACATCACAGCATACGGCAAAGACGATAACAAGGCATTGTTGTGAATATCTTCGTCCAGGACGAATTTCATGTATGTCGGCATTTCAGTGAGTAGCGTCCAGAATCCCCAATTATGAGCGCAGTGTACAACTAACAATGCCAGGAACGGTACCGATGTCAAAATCTGGAACCAAGGAGTTACGCGAATTCGTCGAACATTTGTTTCGGAATCTCCCAACGCTGTCTCGATAAAGAGTCGTTCGTCAGCCGTTATTGTCGGATGTTTAGCCGGGCTACTTGCTCCCAGCAAGAACCATACAATGGACCATAAAATTCCGGCCAAGCCGGATATGTAAAAAATACTCGGCCATCCTAAGGACGACGATGCAATGAATCCACTAGAAGCTAGCATTACTACCGTTCCGAATTGACTACCAGCGTAGCAGTAGGCACTCAAACGACCTCGTTCTTCGGGTGGTGCCCATTTCGATAAGAGTGTGTGGGCCGATGGAAAAATTACACCTTGGCAGAGGCCCTCAGTAACACGAAGGGCACATACTAGTTTCCAGCCGCCAAAAGAAGCACACACCGGTGTGAATACGCTGAGAAACGAACAAGCCAGAACTCCGCTGAATAGTAGAAATTTTGCTCCGAAATGCTGAGCAAGTTGACCACCCGGAATCTGTGTTACGATATATCCCCAGAAAAAACTGCTGAGAATTAAAGACTTTTTGTGTTCGTCCCAATTGTAAACCTGAAATAGGAATAATACTTTAGAACAGCAATCGTGATATGCTGACGTGTGAAAAAGAATATAATAATAATAGTATAATAATAAATAATATATACATATGTACATATATACTAGCCGCGTACCGCTGCTACGCTTACGTTTGTTTGGTGCTATTGTATAGTTCCTATCGTTATTGCTCCCATTTTCCCCGTTGCTCCCATTTCGCCCGTTCCTTCTAACTCTCCCGTTACTTTCATTTCTCCCGTTGTTTCCGTTGCTACCATTTCTTACGTTGCTCCAATTGCTTCCATTGCTCCCGTTACTTCCGTTCTATTCTCCATCCTCGATCCACCATCCTTCACCCTCCATCTTCTATCTATCATCTACGATTCTCCATCTACTATCCAACATTCATCCCCCAACTTTACCATTTAGTAATGGGAACGCATAACTACTACACCAAAAACAAACGAACTACCGCTAAATCATATAAAATACACTCAAATGTTGGAATAACTCATGTACCACCAATTGTCAAATTATTTTATTAACGCAGAAACCTTTGCAGGCGTGTGCTCAATGTGCTCAATGAGCGAAGTTTTATTGTAGTCGGATGAATGGTATAGGAGAGCGCAAACAAACTATTAGAGCACCAGGGTACTAAAATCGTGAACTTTTTTTTAAAAAAGTTAAAAAAAACATTTCTTTTTCATTCGATCTGGACCAAACTTCACAGGAATCATCCCGAGACTACTCTACACGTTCCCTGAAAATTTCATCAAAATCGGTTTAGCGGCTTAGGAGTCTATAGGGATCATACATACATACATCCTTTTTTATATATATAGATAAAAGAAATTATTATTTTACAGTTAAAGGCCGCAACCGCTACTCAAAAGACTAAGGTATTTTTTTATTAATACGTGGTCCGACTTCTACACAAATTTGCGCACATGCCTGACGTAAATCGAAAAAAGTGTTTTACTGTCTTCCTACTGCACTATGACTAAGTCTTTGATTGAAAATTTTAAAAGATAAAGCGAGTAATGTTTATACTCCGGTCGGACGTCGAACCGCAGTGGACAAATCAATGGCCTCTAGTGGTGTAATGACCTAGCGATTGATAGCGTTTGGCGAACGGAAATATCATTTGGGAGGAATCTCTACTAGTGCTACTTAGGTGCTAGGGTTTACCTCAAAGTCTGAACTGGTTGCATTCCGATCGGTCATCGCCACAATAGCAACTGATAAATTTACGCGCATACCATATGCTACCGTTAGACAACAAAACAACAGAAGACATTGTAGATGCCGAACACCCAATATAACACCTGCAAATCACAAAATTATTTAACAATTTTTAAATAAACAGAATAAACAAAACCGGCGCTTAAATCCGTAATTCAAACCTTGGCTCTCGCCTATTGGCTCGTAATCGCCTCGTCTACACGATACACACCGTCCACAGCATGAAAGCATCGTTTCGTGTTTGGTTTCGCGGTTTCAATTATATTTTATTTATTATAAACAAAGGTAAAACAAAGAAAAACTCCCACACAAACACGGTCCCTTGGCCCCAGCCACTGCATACACAATCCGCTACCTACTTTGTGTCAACAAAACTAAAACTGCTGGCTGGGCTGAATACGTAACACTCTGACAGCTAAAGTCAGCTGTTCGATAAGAAAAACAGCTGATCTGACGAAAGATTGAAGAGTAAAAGGTTTGAGATAGTGTGAGTATTGCATGCGTTCCTATAAACAAAGCGGTATAGTGCAGTTCAGTTTATGACGCCAAGTGCAGGCATGATTCCTGTGCATTGAAATTCACTGTGCTCTAAAAATCACTCTAAACGAAGCATCTATTCAATTTGTTACAACCAGATTCACAACACTTTTCACGATGTCCCAAAAGCAACTTATAACCCCATTTGGCCATCAAGTCACAGTCACGCGACTAAAGAAGCCCATCATTAGGACTAGCAGTATGAGCTCATATGGCAAATTAATTACTTATGCTGCATCAATCAATTGGCCGAATGCATTCTTAGATAAACAAAGATAAAAGGATCGAATACATTCGTGGATAAACAATTAAATTCTTTAAGTAAATCATCATAAAACATGGTTTCCCGTTTGCAACGGCAACCGAGGTTTCTTTAGAACGATAAGTATATTTTTAAGTGAGGTCTACTTTTATATTCCTTATCATACAAACCCCTTGAAACACACACGGGAAAATAATAACACACGATTGGCTCTCAGGCGCTGAACCGAGATGACTTCAGACAATGTATCCTGCAGGCTCTGATCCGATTTGGGCGCCATTGTTGATGATAACGATGAATAGCCCCAAGATACATAAAAATTATTCCTGGCAATAAAGAAATTAGAAATTTGAATAACCTCAAGAACTTAACTACATCTACCACTTGTAAGTCACAATTATCTAGATTATAATTAAAATTGAAACATGGACGACGTCTTTGAAAACCAAAGTATTACACATAGGTATCTGTATATATTCAATGGAAGACGACTTGCAAGACACGAATCGAACAAGGATTTAAGAATTTTATGAATGACCTCTTAATCGAGTAGAATGTTTTTTTTTAACAGAATACACAGTTGGTCTCCAAATATTCATAACCAAGTTAATTTAAATATCGAAAATTTTATTTAAACTATAAAAATGTAACTAATTAATTAAATTTTAGTTTAAGCTCATAGCCTCCGAAAACGCCGATTCTCGTCGTACTTTCACGTTGGGAATATCTTTCGGGGAATTCCAGGGTTGCAAATCAGTCCTTCCGAACACACACCACAAAAGATTTCCAATCAGATACACTCCGGCCGATACGAAAAATACAATCCTCCATTGCGTAGGATCATGCTGAAATAACATACGATTTAATTTAGAATTAATTTAATTTTTTTTGCAAAGACAATGTACCTCATTCGTAACAATCACCCCTACTGCCAGTGGTGCAATAATACCCATTATGTTCGCCATTCCATTGGTCATACCCATCAATGTTCCGGCATGATTTGGAGCCAAGTCAATGTGATTCACCTGATAGCCCACGTAAATAGCACCATTTACTCCTACCGCGATCACAAGCAATACTATTGCCAGATTCGTTGTCTCCTTGGTGACATAGCCCAGTCCAATAAGCGCACCTGCCGGCAGCCACAGTCCAATTGTGTTGAAAATTCTTCGACTTACCGCCAGTGTAAGGATATTCTTCTTCAGTAAAGTTTCTGCCGTGAAACAGAATACATAGCTCAACAACCACATTACAGTATATGGCAGTGCCGAAAGAAGAGCATTGCTCTTGATGTCCATTCCCAAAATATTTCGCATATAAGTCGGAATTTCGGTCAGTAGCGTCCAGAATCCCCAGGTGTGACAACAATGCACGATCAGCAGCGAAAAGAACGGCATAGATGAAAGGATTTTCTTCCATGGTGTTGGATAGTGCTTCTGCCCGTCTTCTGAATGTCCCAGCGAATCCTCAATAAATTTTCGTTCTTCTGGCGAAATTGTTTTATATTCTGCCGGACTACTAGCTCCAAAAATAAACCATGCCGTCGACCATAGTATCCCAACCGTTCCGGATATATAAAAAATGCCTGGCCATCCAAGTGGTGATGAGGCAATTACTCCGCTCACTCCCAGCATTACTACAGTCCCAAATTGACATCCTGAATAGCATAGAGTGTTCAATTTACCACGTTCCTCGATCGGAGCCCATTTCGATACTAACGCATGTGTGCATGGGAAAAGGACACCTTGACAAAGTCCTTGAATAACACGAAGGCCACAAATCAATTTCCATCCACCGATTGATGCGCACCACGGCGTCAAAATCGTTAGAAGAGAGCAAATTAGAATACCGAAGAACATAAAGTATTTGGCGCCCAATCGTTGGGCTAGATGCCCTCCGGGTAACTGTGTGAAAACATATCCCCAGAAGAAACTGCTTAGAATCATTGATTTTGTTTTCTCGTCCCATTCGTATTCCTTGAAAAAAAGGAGAAATAAATAGATTAATTAAAAGAAATTTAAGTTTAGTATTTTGTCTCACCTCAAATTCGGGATTGGATGCATTCCTGTCGGTCATAGCAACGATTGCAACTGAATAATTTACCCTTAGACTGTACGCAACAGTCAAACCACCGAATAGTAGAAAACATTGTAAATGTCTGATTCCAAAACCCTTGCCTGGAATTGATAAAAACAACAATTATTTTATTTATTAAAATATGTTATTATTAAAAAAAAAAATAAAGTAAAATAAAATCTAAACGAAATACCAAAGTACCATACACTCGTACCATTCTCAAGATCCTATAAAATTGTATCCCATTGAAGACCGATAAAAATGTCTGTCGAATCTTTCGGATATTCTGTAATATTTGGAAATTTGAAAGAAAATTGAAGCGGTCCAAGAAACATGTTGGCATTTAGAGAAGAAAATACAATAAAAATACTGCATCGATACTACTTTTGAAGATAACTACCCAAGAAGATAAGCAAAGCACTTAGGCAAACACATGATCGTTTTCAAGATAATGTCGGTTTTTCGCCGTTTTGGTCCTTCTTTTAGTATCAATAACTTTAGAACTGGAAGACTGCTTTTATCAAATTCTAGTTGATCATATTCTTGATCACGAACTATTATCTGAAAAAGTTGTACAAATTCCCTCCCCCTCCCCGATAGAACGGAAGATTTTGAAGACCACTTTTATGCGTGTAAATTTATTCCTCTAGCCTAAAAATTTCTGAAATTTCCATTCCTTAATTTAAATCATTTTCGTTAATAAGGCAGTTCTTTTCTTTTGTAAAAGTAAAACTAAGAAGAAAAAATCAATGCCAGTAAAATGTTACATACTTACATATACTAACAATGCCCTTCGTGGCGAAGAAAAATCGACGGTCTCCTGAAAAACCCATCTCTAATTCAAGAGATGTGTTTTTCAGAGAGATCTGTTCAAAAAGAAGACTTCATTGAAGTGAGTGAGTGAAGTAACTCACTCCTTTTAGTGAATTGAAGTTCCATTGGACACGAGCCAAAAAACCTTCTGACGAAACGAAGGAACGATTGATTCACTTCACGGAACTGTGCACACCGTATTTTTTTTAAGTTCCTCATGTTCAAGAACGTTACGAGGGAATGAACAGTTGCGGAACTACTTCACGCAACTACTACTTCACGCAACTGTCCAGTTCTTTTTTTAGATCCACATTTTCTAGATCTCAACGAGGGAATGAACGGTTCCGTAACTTCTTCACGGAACTCTTTTTTTTGGTTTTTTTAGGTCCTATGAACATCTACTGACAGAACGAGGGAATTAACAGTTTGGAACAGGGCCGTCATTTCAGTCTTTTCCAGGGGGGGCAAGATGTTATGAATGTATGTATTTTTATATATAAATCTCCATTTGTTATGTATTATATATGAAAAAACCAAATTCAGGGGGGGGGGGGCAAATGCCCCCCTCTGTGGCCTCAAATGACGTCCCTGGTTTGGAACTAGTTTACTGAATTCGTTCCTTGAAGTGAGTGACTCCGAGTGTATGTAGTTTGAATGTCGTCTTTCGCTTTCACCACAAAAAATTATTTTTTAACTACTGAGTTTAATGTATACATATTTTTGTAAATAAAAAAATGTCTTGGATTTAATTTTTAATTGGAAACTGCAAACGGTGCTGGTAGTTTCATAAATTATGGGTAATATAATAATACCTCTACCACTATATTAAAAAGAAGAATTACTGAAGTGAGAATATGGTTTTAGTTAAATGTAGATTACTTCTA
This sequence comes from Beris chalybata, assembly GCA_949128065.1. NCBI lineage: Eukaryota > Metazoa > Arthropoda > Insecta > Diptera > Stratiomyidae > Beris > Beris chalybata. Next base: position 3,734,344 of record OX421895.1, on the reverse strand, counting down.
AAGTAATTTAGGTATCGCAATAAACTTACCTTCAAATTTAAGATGACAAAAATCAGATTTAAGAGTTTACTTAACGATCCCGTTTTTTAGACAAATGATCATGAATCAAAAGTGTTCCTCTGGAATGTTATAAGAACAGATATAAGTTTTATAGCGTACAATAACCAAGAGTTATAGACATTCATAGAAGAAATGTTATTAAAACGTCATATCTTGAACTTGTACTTGTACTTGACTTGTACTAAAATAGATATCTGTGTAGGGCATTGCATTACTTAATCTATATCTATTGAGCCAACAATGCAATGGAATATTGTACTCAAAAACCATAATATGAAACTGACGCTGACGTGATCTTTGTACGAAGAATGACGTTCTTTTTCTTCGAAATTTTACTGGGTTATCCCTCGTTAAAGAAATTATCTGATCATAAATTATTTTTTCAAATATTGTCTCAGCAAAGACAATATTTTATCTGTGTAAGGAAAATTTGCACTTGGCAAAGTGTGATGCTGCTGCCTCTAGTCTAGTAGCTGATAGCGACACTTAATTTATGTAAGTTCGGATTATATCAATCAAAGCGGACACCTATTTTAAGATTAAGATAAACATGAAATTTCTAAGGAAAACTTTTAATCTAGTGCCGGTTAGTCGTGCACTTTTCTATTTGTTATACAATCTACCCCCAATTAATAAGATCTAAATTTGAATGTATGTTTATATCCGTGAATACAGTTCGAGATTAATAGGCCAGTCAAATTAGATGTGTAATTAACCAACTCGAATAATTCTACTTTTTGTTTCTAAATAAAATACAGTAGAACCTCTATATAGTGACCACCCAAGGGACTGTGCGAAAGTTTTCACTTTAAACGAGTGGTCAGATTATAAAAATAATTTAGTACAGTATAATGTATGTAATTTAAATCAGCATTACCAACATAAAAGGTGTATCTTTTTACGCATTTATCCAGAACACAATCTCGATAGTAAGCTTCGTGCTTAATTTATTTCAACCTCATTTTGCATTTTGCAACATTTGTGTCTTAGTTAGTATATGAAGTAAAATTTTTTGGTCACATTATAGGATGTACTCCACACGTATGTGATACGTAAATATTGGCTAAAAAGTGGTCAATGGTAACAATATGGAAATGGTCACAATACAATACGAAAAGTGTATGGAAAATCGGTAATTTACATCGGGACTGTAAAAAATGGCCACTTTAGGCAAGTGGTCAACATATGAAGGTGGTCACTTCTGCATGTTCTACTGTACTGTTATATTTTCTCCAAAGAAACACCAACTATTTAACATTTAACACTTTTGTATATAAAAAATGTATCCTTTTGCAGTTTTTCTCAAATACTAAAAAATATGATACCAAATTAGACTATAAAATATAATAATCATAATAATATAATAATTTTATTGTTTATTTAAAGGTCGTTATTTTTCAATATTTGAGAAAAACTGCAAAAAGTTGTTGTCTTTTCAAGATCAAAAATTCGAAGTCTTAAAAATGCCTAATTCAATTATTTCCATTTTTCGCGGTTCTACTGTACCTATACTTTCGCTTTTAAGCCGCAGTCTCTGTTATACATCTTCATCATACTTTTTTATCTTAAATTTAAATCACATTTGACCAAGTGCAAAAGGGAAGGTTTTGCACTAAAAAAACTAATTTGTCTCCTGTCTGCATTTACAGAAATCCTATACCAGTAGTGAGTAGTTGGAGGAAATGACTTTACTAACTAAAATTGTTTTATCTTTATCGAATTTCATATTGAAAACCTTATCAGTTTTCATCGATAAAACTTGTTATACAACCCTGACCCCTTAACCATTTTTTGCGCACGACGCTGTAATTGGCTGTCGCTTATCAAAAACAGATCTAGTTTGCTCTTATACTTCATGTGATGCGTCGCAAAATCTCTAGCAGGTTGAAACGATAGTGTTGACTGTTGAGTATCTGTCTTTATTGTCCTTATTCGATATTTCCGTGTGGTATAAGGAAAAGGTGCATAAATAAGCGTTGTTGAAGATCCTGCTTCCGCACACCAGCAATTGCGTTCCAATGATTGGCTGGCAGCTCCTGTACTGGTTATCACTTATGACGTTTGTTATTTCAAGATTACCTTTCAGGCGCGTGTGGTTCGTAAGTACTCCCATTAGAATCCGTACTTTGGTTTGGTTTTGTCTACCTCTAGTAGCTGGTCGCTTCTATTAGTGTAGTGATTCGGTAAGAATTGCTCCGCTTGTCACAGTCTGGGCAACGTTACACAGTATTAGCTCTTATTTTGTTCAGGGCATAACCTTATACCCTCTTTGAATGAGCGGTTTGAAAATTCTCGGGATGGCTTTGGTCAGTGAGCGGGGAAAGGTATCTTTCTGTTCCTTAGAAATTTTCCGAAATGCTAAAGAATTCTGGAAAGGTCGAGGGTTCTTCATCCTAAAGAGAGACATTTCAAATACTTTGCACAAATCCCACTCGATCACGCATCTTTCACTATATTATGTCAACAAAACTGATGAGTAATTTTTTGCGGAATAACATTGATTATTTATACGAGATGCGTAGTTTATTTACTCTTCACAGAAAGTAGCGATATTGGAAACGTCTTAAGGAAATTGAGAAAACTGTTTTAACTATCTCAAATAAAGGCTTTCTTTTTAAATGGACCTTCATTTTAAATAGACTACATTATAACAACGAAGACGTAGATAACACAAATTTTTAGCAAAATAGTAAAGCTATCTGTAGTAAGAAGATGTTAATCCGTCGGGAAGATGGTGAAGGGGGCGGAGAGGTCCATTCTGGATTCTGTACGCGCCGGGGAACAAAGTCAATGTTTCATCTGGCAAAAAAAAAAATCACTTACGAGAGAAGAGGTCACTTCAAATTGATTCTGATAACAGCTTAATGAATTTAAATGAATAAAATAACACATTAATTTAACCGAAACAATAAACAACGCAATTGGGTTTTACACATACAGATATAATTATTTTTTTAATTAGAATAAAAAGTAAGAATAGTACCTCCGTCGTTATTTTCTTCTAATCGTCTATTATTAACCATTTCAAAAATATTGTTTTAAACTTAAAAAAAAACGTACATTTATTGCTCGTAGCACAATTTTAGTAGCCAATGCGCACTATTTCAGTAACCGTGAAATTATATTGTACCAGATAGGTTGGTACTTCACTACTAACATCATTTCACATTATCTGTGAAAATAAAGTGAAAAAAGCGCTTGGTGGCTCCATGTCTATTTACCAAGACCAGATCGCAGACACAATATTATCTTCCGATTTGCGTAAAACTCTTCATAAATCTGTACTTTATTCGAAACGGACGGAAAAAAACCTGACGATTTGCAATTGTATTTATTTTTTCTCGGGATTCGAACGCGAAAAGATGTTGCAATGTGAAAGGAAGCTACTAACTGGCTTAACTGTTACAATAGTACCTTGTTTTGATAAGATAATAAATTTTGATAAGAAGTTTTTATATAGATAAACCTCGCCGATCAGATCATTAGGTATGATTATCGACCCACCACGTGCTGAATTCGCACTACGCCAATTTGTTACAATTAAAGGTATTTTCGATTATCGTGAAGTTTATGACTAATTGTGTACTTCATTATGTTTAATTCGCGGTTAATCTTAATTAGTTTATACCGTTTATGGCTCAGTTATTTATGGTAGTTTTTGTTTTAAGCTTGGGATGTGGTTTAAGTTTGTTTGGGATAGAAATCATATTGCTATTCACACGTTAAAGCAAGCCATGGTAATGGTACCTGTCGTATCCTGTACCTGTTTAAGTAGAATATTTTTAAATTTGAACTTCACTTTTTTGCATCCGTTCTCAAGTTGTATCTCCCTCTATTTGTTTCCTAAACATTACAACATTAGCCGGTTTGATGTAAAAGGATGGAGATATAAAAATTAGAAGGTTTCCTTAGATTTTTTCTCCCTTCTACATTCTTCATCCATCCTCAAAACATGCGATCCTGAATGATATAGTATGTATTTAGTGGGCTTGTGTAGTGCGTGAACGAACTAGTTCAGAAGAGCGTTCCCATAACTGAAATGAAAGAACTAGTTCGCTGTCAGTCCCGCTCCTAGTTCGTTTTCATTGCCGAACTCTGTGAGATGTGTTGTTTTTTTTTTGCTCATCATGTTCTACTAGATCTGCTGACACTTTTTTGCTCATCATCTCCTAATAGATCTACTGACGCTTTTATGCTTATCATCTTCTATCTACTGACCTTTTCTTGCTCATCATCTTCTAGTAGATCTACTGACCTTTCCTTGCTCATCATCTTCTGCTAGATATACTGTCTTCCAACTACGACTACTCATCACTGAACTCCCCTGAAGTAATGAACATTAAAAGAACGAACTAGTTCGCCAGGGATCGGGAATAAGAAATGATCGCTCACTATACTGATCTAAATTGCGCAAGCCTAGTACTTAGTGTATTAATTGCACGGTATGATAGGGGAGACCGGGTATGGTAGCCATCCTATTTTCTTTTGTGTGTTGTTGATTTTCGAAGAAAAAAAAGTAAGGTTTCCCTTCGAACCTTTCTTCCTTCTACCCTATTTCAATCATCCTCGTAAATTGCAGTACTTCAAGGTTGTAGTTTAATCTCATGTGAAATTTGAATCATCTTAACAATATGATAGGGGAGGTTGAGTGTGGTTTTTTTTGTGTGCAGTTAATAATTTCTGCATAAAAAGTTTAATAAATGTCACATAAAAGGAGAAAGTATCTGTTACAATAATCAGATATATAAACATTAATCACACCAAACTAAAATATTTATACTAAAATCGAAACACAGTAGTAGGCTGAAAAGGTTATTAATTTTAATAAAACTGGAGTAAGGCTGATCCAAATTAACGATTTTTTTTTTAAATACGGTATATTAATGGGAAATTCTTTTGGTTTAACTATGACAAATTATATTTTGCAAGTAGTGATTTTCTGCTTGCCATTTTAGTGCTCTATCCAACACATTTTTCATAACTTTTCTCAAAATTTCAGGTGTTATGGCCAAGCTTCCATTTCGAATACTGTTTTTGAATTATTGTTCTTGAATTGTTATTTTTGAATTGTTGTTTTTGAATTGTTATTTTTGAATTGTTGTTTTTGAATTTGAATTGTGGCACAACCAAACCCGGTCCTCCCTATTCCGGAAATTTCGTTTACGACTTGGAAAATATTACCTTGAACAGGTTCAATCTATTTATTTTGTTTATTTATAAATTAAATATGGCGTATCCAGCCAGGTGTAGACAAGGGTTAGACAGGTGTATTGACTTTATAAAATGCAATGCGTTGTTGTCCCATCTTTACGATAAACATCCAGCAGTATCGAATGCAACTGAAGCTAAATCAAAATCGACTTTTTAATTTATAATAGTCTTAAAAACATTTATTGTTGTAATTTAAATAGTTATTTCTGTTAATAAAAAATGTCTATTTTAAATTATCGTTTCACAGTTGTATGTGAAAAATTTTATTCACTTATTCTCATTATATTACATATTTACATTATCAATTATTATATATTCACTAAAGTTGTTGACAAATATCCAGTACAGTTGTTCAGGTTAGTTTTGTACAATTTATTGTCGCTTCGTCACCTCCACTATCTTGACGTAATCGTCGATCCGAATTGCTCGGGCAATCCCAAGATTGAGTTTCAACTTTTCCGAACAAAATAAATACGAAATTTCCTAATAGATAAGCTACAGCAGCACTAAAGTAAACGATACGCCATTGAGCAGGATCCGTCTATAAATTTTATAAATTTAAAAAAAAAACATGTTAGTCATATCGGAGGTGGTATATGCTGTGGTCATCCTACCTCATCTGTAACAACTAATCCCACCAATAATATGGCGATGATCCCGCCCCCGGTCGCGATACAATTCGCAACTCCCATTAAAATACCAGCAAAATTTGGCGATAAGTCTATGTGATTGATACTGTGTCCAAAATAAATGCCGGCGTTCACTCCTACAGCGACTGTTAAAAGAAAGACTGCAATTCCAGCATGTTCTCGAGTCACCAAACCGAGTCCAATAAAAGCGATACCTGGTATCACAATTCCAATCGAGTTGAATAACTTTCTGCTCCATGCCAGCGACAGGTTGAATTTCTTATGGAAAAAGTCGGACAAAATCCAGAAAATGTAGCTCAAAATGAACATAGCAGTTGGTGGCAAGGCCGACAAGATCGCATTATCGTTGATGTTCATACCTAGAACACCTTTCATGTACGTAGGTGTGACGGTTATGAGAATCCAAAAGCCCCAACTGTGACATGTTTGCATAAAAATCAGCGCCAAGAAAGGCAAGGAAGTTATGATCTTCAGCCATGGGGTTGACAGCTTCTTGCTACTATAGTTCTCCTTAGCGACAGTCGAACTATCGATCAGTCTTTTTTCACCGGCAGATATGGATTTATGTTCGTCAGGACAATTGGCACCGAGAAAATACCAAAAACTACTCCAGATCAATCCAATTATTCCCCAAATGTAGAATAGTCCTGGCCATCCCAGGCTTGACGAAGCAATTATACCACCAGTGGCTAGAACCACAACCGTTCCGACTTGTGAACCTGAGTAGCATAGTACGCCCAATCGAGCCCGTTCATCAATCGGTGCCCATTTCGCGAGTAACGTGTGCGTTGACGGAAATAGGAGACCGTGAAATAGTCCTTGAATGACACGAAGGCATAGAAGGAATTTCGAGCCTCCGAACGACGTACAGTACGGTGTGATTATGTTCAAAATTGAACAGACAGCGACTCCAATTAGAAGGGGCATTTTACCACCGTATTGGGCAGCCAATGGACCAGCTGGAATTTGCGTGACAACATAGCCCCAGAAGAAACTGCTCAAAATGGTCGACTTCGTTTCTTCGCTCCACTGGAATTCCTGGAAAACATTAATCGGAATTAATGGACTGGCTAAAAATGAGCTTACTATTTTGTACTTACTTCGAAGTCAGGATTTGCACTGTTTTTGTCTGTCATAGCGACTATAGCAAACGAAAGATTTGATTGTAGTGCGTACATTACGCCAAGGCAACAGAATAGTAAAATACATTGTTGGTGTCGAATGCCAAAGCGAGGACCTGAAAGCAAATCTTAGAGTTAAGTCCGACAATTAGTAATATATAATTTCAAAACTATAGTAAAAATAAGTTCAATTCGGTATCTCACATTTCAACAATTGTTTCATATCGGATCTTAATAAACCGGAAAATTGGGGTGGGTGCTATAAAGGGTGAGATAGGCGGAGGAAATATTTTCATTTTCATATCTCGAGAACCGCTCAACACGTTAGTGCCAAATTATTTTCCCAAAAATGTTGACTATGTTATTAACTACATAGTGCCACTGCGGGTTTCCCCCAAGGAATATGTTTCGATGTTGGCTAGCATTATACTTCTAGACCTAAAAATCGCACTTATCCAATGCAATTTCTGGCATTGGTTGAGATTCCTGAAGATTAGGACTTGTTTAATTTAATTAGAGATACTTATGAACACTCAGAAAAAGGAACAGAACTTTCAAAAAATCGATCGTATTGGATTAGTGACTTCGTGATATCAGCATTACATTCTTTAAGATTTCCTCTGAGTTACCGAGCACCGAAAAATGCGAAAATTGTCTTCACTTTGCTGAGGTGCAATACGAATCACGTTTTCTTGAACTTACCTTTATCTTCGTAGATACTAAACTGGACTTGTGTCTTGTAATTATAACCCGCGTCACTGTCGTTGATCGACATCATAACCGATATTCTTATTTTAAATTTTAATTCAAACACTTTTAAAAACAAAAGAAATTAGTTGCAGCTATTAAATTGTTTTTAACAATTGTTCTCTTACCGAAGAACTGTTGCTCTTTCTACATTTTTTCTTAGACCACGAATCCAGTCTATTTCTTTGTCTATTTATTCTGAAAAATAGAAGTGACTTGGTAGATATTATATACAATAAATATTTAGGAGTACTATACAAGTTAATTTATGACACTTATTCATTTTGGAATAAATTAATAGCTGATGAACGGGGCTTAAAAGCATTGCGTCAAAATATCTCTTGGCGTTCGGTGTAAGTATAGTGTATGGCATCTTGAATAAATATTGTTATCGTTCGTAACGAAAAGTCAAAGACAAAGCTTAAACATTGAAGAAACGTAGAGAACGTAAAAGTTCGCGTGGTTCTTTAATCAATTATTAGCTCATTTAATTGAAGATTTTTATCTATATTTGAGTCGCGTCTCGTTTCATCACAGATTTATTTTAATGTTAATATCGTCGTCTATCTAACGATTACCTTTTCAGTATTTTTCTTTTTCCTTATGACCTGCAAATTCATAAAGAATATCACCGGAAGTAGGTGGTTAAGGACAATAAGGCTTCACACAACGGGGGGTCAAAAGCCTCACCCAAACTTGTCGATCAAAATAATGTGGATATACTTAAGGCGGTCGTCTAGTGTGTCAGATCAAAAAAACCGATTTTTTTTTTTTCATAAATCACATCTAAAACATGTATAGAAGACATGAGTAAAAGAATTTTTCGAAATTTGAAGCCGTTGATAAGTTACAGCCGTCGGTTCATCAGGTCGATCGGTCATTTTCTTGCTATAAATTATAAAGGGTTTTCCAATAAGGACTTGACAACTTTGAATTCAATTTGTGAACGCACCCTTTCACTAATCATCGAACTGTCACTGTCAATTTATTCAGTAAACTTAACATTTTTATCATGGTAAAGTACACGAAGGAACAACGTCTGCAAATTAAATTATATTATTTTGAAAAAAAGTTGTCAAGTCCTTATTGGAAAACCCTTTATGTAACAGCTTTCAAACGCGTTTTTCTCAAAAGACTATTTTTTCAAACTGCTGCCATGATATCTCAAAAACTATTTCATTGATTCTGCTCAAATTTATACAGCATCTTAAATACATATATAAATACAAGTTGAACTAAAATAATTAAGATTGCTTCGTTAGTTTTCTTTTTATCAGCTTAGACCGCAAAAAATACGAAAAATTGATGTTTTTGTTGTAAAGCGTAAAAAAAAAATATTATTTTTTGGAATTCTAACTTTTTTACTTTTAGTTCCATGTAGAGCTTCAAGTCTCACGAATAAAATTGCGTTTGGTTTTTTGATTTGAGATAAGCAGAACGGCCGGAATCATGGCAGCAGTGGAGCACCTCTTTTTAAATATGTGTTCCTGTTGGGCGGTGTATCTCCGACTATATTCTATATAATGACTTCAAAAAATTCACAAAGTTTGTTTAAATGTTAGTAAAAACGATATAGATACAATTTATAAACTATTTTATTTTTATGGTTTGTAAAAAAAAAATTCCCCAAAAAAGCATTAAAAAAACTGCCTTCACAATAGACGACCCCCTTAAATTGTTTAACCCTGTTAAACAGAAGAATTGTGACTCCTACGAGTTTAGATAAGAGGCCAAATATTTATTTGCAAAATAAAGCATATGTGTACATTCTTTTTGAATCTTGATTGTCGTGTTTTATTTGGAAAAACAGTGTGCTACGCCGTGGCTATTGGTAGCTGATATGAATGAAACAAATTCTCCTCCCGAATTTTTAGCTGGGTGCCTCATTAAATAGGATAGTGAAGAGCTCCAGGTCAACTCTTCTGAATCATTTTTCCTTTTCTTGTAGCTGCTAGATTATTATTTAGACTCATTTCCTACAGTGGATAGTGTGCTCTGGGTCCTTATCAAATCAGGATACCGTGTTGTGTAACATATGACCCTACAGGATTATTACATCCTGTCCCATAGATAATCGATATCAGAGGTCACTTGGGAAACCCGGAAAAACCACCCAAACTTAAATTGAACCCCATGGTGGAAAAAAAAAGATTTAAAAAAGATTCTCGATGGTTGCTACTAATATTCTTCAAAATTTATTTCATACCAGTCTTTCTCCACAGTTGGCCATTTTCATTTATGGCGTACTTTAATATTTTCCATAATTTCTCTATACCCTATGGTGAATGGAATGGACATTTTTTAATAATTGAAATATTGTTTTTCTGAAACTAGCCTTGAGAGAATCATTTTTCGAGCTTAGTAAGGTGAGACACGTTCGATCAAATTATTTTTGATAAGCCGTTTTCTCATTTTTAAGTACTTATCAAAATTCCTTTCCTTTCCTTTCCTCTCTTTTCTACGTGGTCTTCATATTTGAACACGTTGCTTTTTATCCAAAGATTTCTCTAATTTTTCTTAGATCGTTTCTAATTTTTTTTTTAAATATTTTTGCTCTGTTCAAGAATACAATGGCCTGCACGTCCCATTTTTAACGACAAAAGGACATTATTTACTTTCTATCTTAATCGCCATTATTTTAAGATCTTGTCTTTGGTTTTACCTCTGTGATCAGAACGGTGTGCTCAAAATAATTCGAAAGTCCTTATTGCTTTCATCGAATAGCTTATAATACCCTGTGTTCCGAATTGTTCGATTTTTAAATTAGGAGAGAGCCGGTACAGGAATAATCTTCCAGTAACAACACTTGTGAACTAGAGTTGTTACCTCACAGGTAGATGAGGTTGGTCTACTTTGGGCCATTGGATGAATGAAACTTTGAGCAGACCTATTATATTTTACGGAGCACCGCTGGATGTGAAATTAAACGTATCCAACTAGATGTTATCGCTACTTTTTTATTTATTCTTTAGATGAAATCTGGGAGTTTGTTACACATAGAACAGAGCCTTGAATGAAAAAAAAGTTAACTCAGTGCTCAAATTAATTTTAATTTATTAATTTTAATTATATGTAAATGGGCTTAAGACCCCGAATCTGCTTGCCATTTTGATTTTCGGCTTTCAAATATTCTGTACGATGCTTTTCTAATGGTTTTAGTTAAGGTACGAAACAAATGAGTAATAATCTTTTCACTGAATTAAAGAAGTTCACTGTAACTTAAGAAATCATTTAGCTACGAAGTGAAAAGTCATTGAAAAACTTATTCAAAAATATTGGCTGATAGCTTCTGAAGTATTCTGAAGCTATCAGCCAGAAATTTCAAAATTATCCGAATTGAATTTATTAATCGTTGCAGATATGTAGATAGATAATATTATCCTTTACTTTAGAATCATTGGACCTGCATCAAATTACTGAAAAATAATCGATATTGGGAGAGCAGTGAAGAATAAAATAAAATAAGAAATTCTTTCAAAATATCTTTTAATAAATTTTGGTAGAATTAAAATATGGTTCTACGTATAATGAACGTCAAAAGCTGACCTTAAAAATATAACAGACTAGATTTTCGTTAGTTAGGTCTACGATTGTAGCTCCAAATATCTCAACTACTTCATCCTGAACTCGAGATAGTTTAGAAAGTTGGTTCCATTTCCAGATTAGTTTTACAGCAGTAACCACTAATTATTCATTTCATCGACAGGTTGAAGTCGCACCCTGCTAAACTCATTTTCGACTTTTTCCGGCTCAGGAGAATTCCATGGTTGGACATCGGTTCGCCCAAAAATTAAGAACATGGAATTCCCAAATAAATACACACCAGCTGCTATGAAGAAAACTATCCGCCATTGGTCTGGATCATGCTGAAGTAACGGTAATACAAAATTAGTTTCAATTTCTAGTTTTAAGTTGAATTTTACGAACCTCGTCCGAAACAATCATTCCTACTGTTAACGGCGCTAAAACACCCATGAAGTTGGCTACGCAATTGGTAGCGCCCATAAGAGTCCCTGCGAAATTCGGAGCCAAATCGATGTGGTTCACTTGGAATCCAAGATGAATGGCCGAATTAAATCCAATCGCGAGCGTTAAGAGGAACACGGCCAATCCGATTTCGTTTGGTGTTACGTAGCCCAGTGCGATCAGCGCCACCATTGGAGTCCAATGTCCGATCGTATTAAATAGTTTACGACTAGTCGCTATCGTGATGTAGCCGCGTTGCGATAGCAATTTATCAATGAAGCAGAACACAAATCCTAGAATACACATAACAAAGTAGGGAATAGCCGAAAGTAACGAGTTCTTCTTGATATCCATTCCCAGGATATTTTTCATGTAGTTCGGTATTTGCATCAGAAGAGTCCAGAATCCCCAATTATGAGCACAATGCACAATCAAAAGTGACCAGAACGGTAACGAAGTCAATATTTTTAACCAGGGTGTCGATAGTTGTCTGCCGGTATGATCTTGGCTTTTCCCAAGTGAGTTTTCAATATGCAATCGTTCTTCGATCGATACCAGTCTACACTGGGCTGGACTACTGGATCCAAAGAAGAACCACGCGACACACCATAGCAAGCCAGCTGCTCCCGAAATGTAAAAAATGCTGGGCCATCCCAATGACGAGGCTATAATCCCACTTGTCGCCAACATGATTACCGTACCGAACGGTGTTCCAGAGTAAGCAAATGTAGCAAGAACGCCGCGTTCCTCAATCGGAGACCATTTTGAAAGTAACACGTGACACGACGGAAACAAGGCTCCTTGACAAATCCCTTGAATTAGTCGTGTCGCAAAAACCATTTTCCAGCCGCCAATCGTAGCGCAGAGTGGCGTCAGAATATTCAATACGGAACAGACCAAGAGTCCGAAGAACAGAAGGAACTTCGCACCGAACCGTTGCGCCAAGTAGCCGCCAGGGATTTGAGTAACCACATAGCCCCAGAAGAAACTGCCCAACAGTAGCGATTTTATCTTTTCATCCCAGTCAAATTCCTGTAAAATAACGTCCAAAGATTTATTTGAACATTTTATTATTAATATTAATTTTCATTGTTCATACCTCGAAATCGGGATTGGCTGCCTTTTTGTCCGTCATTGCAACAATTGCAACCGCCAAATTAACCCGAAGCGCAAAAGTTACACCCAGACCAATAAATAAAAGAAGACATTGCAGATGGCGTATTCCAACTAGTCCTGCTGAAAAATCACTTTGAATTATTTCGTTTAAGAAGTTTTTGCACGTGGACATTACCAGTTTTCTCTTCTAACCTCCTGTTTCGCACCATCTTTAGTTACAATTTAGTTTCTTGCATTCATTCCGAACGATCGAATAGAACTGGGAAAACTATGTTAGATTTTTGTACATTTGATTGTTGGCAAGATAAGTCAACAAAAGATTTACAAGTTCACCAGAGTACAAAAGTAATTTATGGAAAGTGTTTGTTGTGTAGTGTACACTACGTCGTGGTATGGTGTATCTACTGATATGATGAAATTCAAAAATTTTCCAAGTGCATAAGATAATCTTGAAACGAAAATGTGTTTTGGTTTAAGTGTTGATTAATACGAGTATGCAAATAAAGCTTAGATAATCATAGGATAATATTTTAAACTGATTTCGTTTCAGATAACACAGACATATATGTATTTAATATACGAGACCATGCACAATAACGTGGAAGGAAATGGTACCATATTTTGTGGAAGTACATGACGTCAAGGAGAGAAAACCATTTTTTTATATTTTAAAACTCACCTACCTCTGGTTTCTCGTACATAGGTAGGATAAGAAAAAAAGAAAAAGAAAGTGATTTTAGGAATAAGGTCAAATCACAAATCGACCGCATGTGCTACTTTATCACCTATTCTCTTGAAAACTGCACAATTAGTGAAGAATAATTTAATTTTATTTCACAAAATTAAGGACTAAAATTGTTTCTTCCTTTTTTTATTTGTTTAAAAAGTTTATTGTAGTTTGATACCTACTTGATTTCTAGAACTTTTTGACCCCAACCCTTTTTCTTAACTAAAACCGAAAATTAAAAGCCTGACATTGATCTGGTTCAGATTACCCAATTTTCACATGAGAGCCGAATTGAAGTTTTGGAAAACGTGTTGGTTTTATTTTTTTAGGATTTAATAAGTTTATTTCTAATTATGTTTAAAATAGCCGTTAACGGAAAGTTTTCAAATAAAATATTATACTATTTTTTTTCTTAAATATTAAATTAAATTTAGGATCTTTCAGATCCTAATTTTCCTTCAGACTATCGCCTAATTATTCTCAAAATAATAAAAATTACCATTCAAAATAAATTAGTCATCCCTTATTTTCATTTTGGGTCTATGTCGCAGCTTTCTCCAAATCATCAACTCTTTAGAGTCACCAATTTTTTTTTTAAAAAAAAAACCTTAAATTGCAAAGTATCTACATTTTGATTCGGCCTGGCATAAAGGATTGCTCTTTTTGACGATATTCTCTTTTCCAAATCTTATCGTCAAAATAATTACTCGAACATAAAAAATTCAGAGTTAGAGGTAGATTTAGTCTTTATTTGGTTAATGAGTTGCATGTAAATCTGATGATAATTGATACTTATAAAAAGGCTAATTTTTGTTTTTCGACTGATTGTAAAAACTTATATTTTTTCTGATAAAACAAGACCAAAAAAGCGACGTTTGGGTGCCGGAAAGTGCCGTGTTTTGTTGGTTTTGGATAAATGAATTAGTTGGTCAAGGATTATCATATATAAATAAAGCAGTAGCAACGTGTAGGCCATAAAGGAATGTTATAAAACTAGCAATCTTTAAACAACTATTATAAAAAAAGTCAAGCTATTTTTTTAAAAATGCTTCCACCAAGTAGTACCTAGTACTAATAGTGTTTTACAAATAAAAAAATTTTAAGTGAAAAGATTTGCGGTTTCAGAGAAAAATGATCATAAATTGCAATTTCTACAGACTCTACAAATGTTTCCGCGTTTGAAAACACTGATAACATTTTATTTCGTTCAGGGCTTTTATTAATTGTTGGTGGGGAAGTAGTGAAAAATTTGGTACCGTAGAATGGAGAAAGAGTTGTAATTGTCTACGGATGCGACTAAATTTTTAGATAGATAGTTTATAATTAAAAATAATAAAAATAAACATAGATAGGAGTAGGTCTCGATACTGAGCACTGAGGAGGAGAGAAGATAAAAGGAATAAAATAAGAGGTTCCTTCAAAACATCTTTTTATAATTTGTGGTAGAATTAAAATATAGTTCTCCGATTTAAGCGTATAATGAACATCAAAAACTGGCCTTGCAACAAGGACTGACTAGATTCTCGTTAGATAAATCTACGATTGTAGCTAAATAAATTTCAACTGCTTCACCCTGAACTCGAAATAGTTTTGAAAGTTGGTTCCATTTCCAGATTAATTTTCCAGTAGTAACCACTAATTGTTCATTTTATCGACCGGTTGAAGTTTCACCATGCTAAACTCATTTTCGTCTTTTTCCGGTTCTGGCGAATTCCAGGGTTGAACATCGGTTCGCCCAAAGATCAAGAACATGGAATTTCCAAATAAATACACGCCAGCTGCTATGAAGAAGATTATCCGCCATTGGTCTGGATCATTCTGAAGTAGGTAATGGTAAAAAAAAAATTTCAATTTGAAGATTAAGGTTGAATCTTACGAACCTCGTCCGAAACAATCATTCCAACTGTTAACGGCGCTAACACCCCCATGAAGTTGGCTACGCAATTAGTAAGGCCCATAAGAGTCCCTGCGAAATTCGGAGCCAAGTCGATATGGTTCACTTGGAATCCAAGATGAATGGCCGAATTGAATCCAATCGCGAGCGTTAAGAGGAATACGGCCAATCCGACTTCGTTTTCTGTTACGTAGCCCAGTGCAATCAGCGCCACCATTGGAGTCCATTGTCCGATCGTATTAAATAGTTTACGACTAGTCGCTATCGTGATGTAGCCGCGTTCCGACAGCAATTTATCAATAAAGCAGAACACAAATCCTAGAATACACATAACAAAGTAGGGAATACCCGAAAGTAACGAGTTCTTCTTAATATCCATTCCAAGAACGTTTTTCATGTATGTTGGTATTTGCATCAGAAGAGTGTAGAATCCCCAAGTATTAGCGCAATGTGCAATCAAAAGTGACCAGAACGGTAACGAAGTCAATATGTTTAACCAGGGTGTCGATAGCTGTCTGCCGGTATGATCTTGGCTTTTCCCCAGTGAGTTTTCAATATGCAATCGTTCTTCGATTGATACCAGTCTACACTGTGCTGGACTACTGGATCCAAAGATGAACCACGCGACACACCATATCAAGCCAGCTGCGCCCGGAATGTAAAAAATGCTGGGCCATCCCAATGATGAGGCTATAATCCCGCTTGTCGCCAACATGATTACCGTACCGAACGGTGTTCCGGAGTAAGCAAATGTAGCAAGAACGCCGCGTTCCTCAATCGGTGACCATTTTGAAAGTAACACGTGACACGACGGAAACAAGGATCCTTGACAAATTCCTTGAATGATTCGTGTCGCAAAAACCATTTTCCAGCCTCCAATCGTAGCGCAGAGTGGCGTCAGAATATTCAATACGGAACAGACCAAGAGTCCGAAGAGCAAAAGGAATTTCGCACCGAATCGTTGCGCCAAGTAGCCGCCAGGGATTTGAGTAACCACATAGCCCCAGAAGAAACTGCCCAGCAATAACGATTTGACCTTTTCATCCCAGTTGAATTCCTGCAAAATTAAGTGCAACGATTTATTTAAACATTTTATTATTTTTAATTGTCATTGTTTACCTCGAAGTCGGGATTGGCTGCCTTTTTGTCCGTCATTGCAACAATTGCAACCGCCAAATTAACCCGAAGCGCAAAAGTTACAGCCAGCCCAATAAATACAAGGAGACATTGTAGATGGCGCATTCCAACTAGTCCTGCTGAAAAATCACTTTGAATTATTTCGTTGAAGAAGTTGTTGCACGTGGACATTACCAGTTTTCTCTTCTAACCTCCTGTTTCGCACCATCTTTAGTTACAATTTAGTTTCTTGCATTCTTCCCGAACGATCGAATAGAACTGGGAAAGTTATGTTAGATTTTTGTACATTTGATTGTAGGCGAGATAAGTCAACGAAAGATTTACAATTTCACCAGAATATAAAAGTAATTTATGGAAAAGAGTTTATTGTGTAATGTACATACATACCTAAGTCTAGTCTCTACTGATACGATTAAAAATTGTCCAAATGCTTCAAATCTTAAAACGAAAATGTATACCTTGGTATAATAATGCTAACATATGCTATGGCTTATCTACACTCAGAAAAATAATTAGTTGAAATCGTGACTACCATAAAAATAAGTTGAAAGTTAACCATTATGTAGTAAAAGTGAAACAAAAGTTGAAATAATAATAATAATAATAATATTTATTCATTTTTAATTTTGATTATAAACTTGTGTTATAAATAACCAGAGATCAAACAATAGTCTTTACATCTTTTCTTTGCGGGGTATTTTTATTACATATGTATAAGTATTCCGAATTCTTTTGAAATTGGTGTAGCGGTGTGAAATAAAAGTTGAGTTAATTATAAAAAAGTAATTTTTTACTATAATATGTTGTTTTCGTAGAACAAAACTATTTTTCAATAGTTTTTACTAAAAATTTGTAGAATTATCCGTCTTTTTTGAAAGTGAAATGAGTCTACCGCACAAAAAAAAATTAAATTTAAAATCAGAATTTTTTCATTTCCATCCTCTCCTGCCATCACTCACTGCACCCGTAGCCCTCAAAATGTTTAAAATACAGTCAGTAGACTCCACTGTTAATTCTATAAACAGAAACCAAACTTTATCTTCGTGGGATAATTGAGTCGAGAGATATCGTAATTCAAAGTTGTTCACGCTCCCTCCCCAAAATAGTAAAATTAATGTCGATACTGGAGAGGAGAGGAGAGGAATAATATAAGAGATTCCTTTAAAATATTTTTTTATAATTTGTGATAGAATTAAAATATAGTTCTATGCTCTATGCGTATAATAAACGTCAAAAACTGGCTTTTCAACAAGGACTGACTTGTTGAATTAAATACATTATTAGAAAAAGTAGTAAAAAAAACCTATCTGGCAACTCCATTTTTTCGGTACGTCAGTCCTATTCTTAATGTAAAGACTCAGTCTCAGCGTAGCGCTTGATCAAGTAACATCACGCAAATAAACATCATATAAAACTAACCAAAGTTTTTTTATCACTTATCATTTCAAAGCAATTAATTCATTATGACTTGATTCTCATTAGTTAGGTCTACGATTTTAGCTCCAAATATCTCCACTACTTTACTCAGACTCGAAATAGTTTTGAAAGTTGGTTCCATTTCCAGAAAAATGTTCCAGTAGTAACCATTAATTCTTCATTTCATCGACAGGTTGAAGTCGCACCCTGCTAAACTTATTTTCGTCTTTTTCTGGTTCTGCCGAATTCCAAGGTTGGACATCGGTTCGCCCAAAGATCAAGAACATGAAGTTTCCAAAGAAATACACGCCAGATGCTATGAAGAATATTATCCGCCATTGGTCTGGATCATTCTGAAGTAGGTAATGGTAAAAAAAAAATTTCAATTTGAAGATTAAGGTTGAATCTTACGAACCTCGTCCGAAACAATCATTCCAACTGTTAACGGCGCTAACACCCCCATGAAGTTGGCTACGCAATTAGTAAGGCCCATAAGAGTCCCTGCGAAATTCGGAGCCAAGTCGATATGGTTCACTTGGAATCCAAGATGAATGGCCGAACTGAATCCAATCGCAAGCGTTAAAAGGAACACGGCCAATCCGATTTCGTTTGATGTTACGTATCCCAGTGCGATCAGCGCCACCATTGGAGTCCAATGTCCGATCGTATTAAATAGTTTACGACTAGTCGCTAACGTGATGTAGCCGCGTTCCGAGAGAAATTTATCAATGAAGCAGAACACAAATCCTAAAATACACATAACAAAGTAGGGAATAGCCGAAAGTAATGAGTTTTTCTTGATATCCATTCCAAGAACGTTTTTCATGTAGGTCGGTATTTGCATCAGAAGAGTCAAGAATCCCCAATTATGAGCACAATGCACAATTAAAAGTGACCAGAACGGTAACGAAGTCAATATTTTTAACCAGGGTGTCGATAGTTGTCTGCCGGTATGATCTTGGCTTTTCCCAAGTGAGTTTTCAATATGCAATCGTTCTTCGATTGATACCAGTCTACACTGGGCTGGACTACTGGATCCAAAGATGAACCACGCGACACACCATAGCAAGCCAGCTGCGCCCGGAATGTAAAAATTACTCGGCCATCCCAATGACGAGACTATAATCCCACTTGTCGCCAACATGGTTACCGTACCGAACGATGTTCCGGAGTAAGCAAATGTAGCAAGAACGCCGCGTTCCTCAATCGGTGACCATTTTGAAAGTAACACGTGACACGACGGAAACAAGGATCCTTGACAAATTCCTTGAATGATTCGTGTCGCAAAAACCATTTTCCAGCCTCCAATCGTCGCACAAAGTGGCGTCAAAATATTCAATACGGAACAGACCAAAAGTCCGAAGAGCAAAAGGAATTTCGCTCCGAATCGTTGCGCCAAGTAGCCGCCAGGGATTTGAGTAACCACATAGCCCCAGAAGAAACTGCCCAGCAGTAGCGATTTAACCCTTTCATCCCAGTCGAATTCCTTCAAAATAACGTCCAAAGATTTAATTAAACATTTTATTATTATTCTTAAATTATCGTTGTTCATACCTTGAAATCGGGATTGGCTGCCTTTTTGTCCGTCATTGCAACAATTGCAACCGCCAAATTAACCCGAAGCGCAAAAGTTACAGCCAGAGCAATAAATATAAGGAGACATTGTAGATGGCGTATTCCAACTAGTCCTGCTGAAAAATCACTTTGAATTATTTCGTTGAAGAATCTGTTGCACGTGGACATTACCAGTTTTCTCTTCTAACCTCCTGTTTCGCACCATCTTTAATTACAATTTAGTTTCTTGCATTCATCCCGAACGACCGAATAGAACTGGGAAAGTTATGTTAGATTTTTGTACATTTGATTGTAGGCCAGATAAGTCAACAAAAGATTTACAATTTCACAAGAATATAAAAGTAATTTATGGAAAAGAGTTTGTTGTGTAGTGTACATATAGTCTAGATCTACTGATACGATTAAAAATTGTCCAAATGCTCCAAATCTTCAAACGAAAAAGTATACTCTGATATAATAATGCTAACATCACTTCTTATCTATGTTTTAATTAATAAATAATAAAACATTTTATTATTGTTCTTAAATTATCGTTGTTCATACCTCGAAGTCGATATTGGCTGCCTTTTTGTCCGTCATTGCAACAATTGCAACCGCCAAATTAACCCGAAGCGCATAAGCTACGGCCTGCCCAAAAAATACAAGGAGACATTGTAGATGGCGTATTCCAACTAGTCCTGCTGAAAAACCACTTTGAATTATTTCGTTGAAAAATCTGTTGCACGTGGACATTACCAGTTTTTTCTTCTAACCTCCTGTTTCGCACCATCTTTAATTACAATTTAGTTTCTTGCATTCATCCCGAACGATCGAATAGAACTGGGCAAATTATGTTAGATTTTTGTACGTTTGATTGTAAGCGACATACATAAGTCAACAAAAGATTTACAAGTTCACTAGAGTACAAAAGTAATTTATAGAAAGTGTTTGTTGTGTATACTACGTCGTGGTATAGTGATCTATGGTGAAAAATTGTCCAAATGCATAGGCTAATCTTAAAACGAAAGCTTATACTCTGCTGCAATGCTATGCTATGGCTTATGTGTTAATTAATTGTTAATTTGACCGGATACTTAACTTAAGAATTAATTTAAAAAAATATGTGCTCTCCGTCTAGATTGCTTGAGGTCTGTTCATGATTTATGCTACAGCTGCTATCAGTTGCTTTTGTTTGCTTTTATGTCCCAACTCAACGTTCTAAATTCTTTGTTCCTTTGGCTATCAAGTGGTGTAATTAAATTTTGGGTGTAGATCATAGATTCGGAGCTACATTTCCAATCTGTATTGAGATTTCTGGAATTGGAAACTACTAGTGAGTAGAATCGCTCAATACTTCAGGTACCTTGCATACAAAATTTCTCAAAATAATTTTTTTATGGCATCTCAGCAACTGCTTATGCTTGAAAGCTGAAACTTGGAATTTATATAAAGCTTAATAGTAGGGTGAGGGCCTTTTGCAAATTACCGATATGGGTGAAGAGATGAAATAGTGGATTGAAAAATAATGCGTCCGAACAGGAAAAAAGATATTGCGACATTCTAAAATCCATACCTTCTGAGCGGTTAATGACACGAAGCTAAAACTTAAAAATTTTTTTAAATATCCATTAGTGGAGGTCGAAAAAAATGATCAGTGAAAATGGAATGTATAGGTCTTCCCAAATATTTAATTCATTTTTATTCCACGGCTTTTTATTAATATAAATACCGAGAAAGAGTTTTCAGGATTTTTAGAATTTTTATTCCTAAGGGGGAGCGAGGGGTTGTAACTTTTTCACGAATTCTGCCATATCACCCAGGCTTGATCAGATATCGAATATCTTTTCACTTAACTTCACACTTAATCGCCTGAAACTTGTTTTTAAGTTTTTTCCTTTTGCAATTTGAAGACGTACTTTCTTAGATCCGGACTACATGGTCCGGTTTTTTTTCCGGATGAATGTTTTTTTTCCGATTCATGTAGTCGACGAGTTAACGAGTCTACTTTATTCTTGTTTCTTTCTATATTTGTTTTTTCGTTAAATCTATGAATTTAAAATCTTGGAACCGGAGACATCTACAAACTGCATCCATAAAATACACTTTCATTTTTCGATTGTATTATATAGATATTTATCGCATAATATTATAACAAACATTATTTTTTATATATAAAAAAAAACAAATACTAAATTTACTTATTTTACTAAATAGTAATTTTGTCACCAAATAAAATTAATAACATTTATTATGAAAATAATTTCCGAATAGAATTTGTGGATAGTTATGACTAGATCACATGTTCACTTTATTAAGCTTTTCTTCTCTCTCTCTCTAAAGAACTTTAATGTAACTAAATTTCATAACAGAAAAAACTTGTGATGCTTAAGATATTGCATAATTGTTTATAATATTGCTATCATAGCCGCAAACTGTCATACCTATTTATTACAATGTATTTGGTCTTGATCGAATTCTTTCACACGCAAGAATTGACCAAAATAGGAATACATATGACGTTGATAAAAAATAATTTATTAGACTGTATTCCATGTTGTCAAATATTTGAACACAAACATTTGACAAAGAATTTCGGACAAATTTTTCAGGTTAAATTCGATTAGTTTAAAGCAAGTCGATAATATTTACAATCATTCTTAGACGATCACACTATCAGGTTGTATTTGCCAGCGAATGTAGTCAAATGTTTGTCAACGTGGCTTACAATGTAAAACAATCTTAACTAGAAATACATTATTTGCTAGTACTAAATTATGTTAAAATTAACGGAAATTGAAGATTTCACATTAAACGAAGTCTTAGCTATTTCTAAATGTAATACTTATGGTTTACGAATTATGAAATTTAATTGTGGGATTCAATTGCTTCCATTATAGCCGAGTGTCTCCTCATTTTTTTACTAGGACCCGATGATGTCGAATTCCACGATTGTAGTTCGGTTTTTCCGAATATCACAAACATAAGATTGCCGACTAGATAGAATCCCGATGCAATGAAGAATACGATTCGCCATTGAGTTGAATCTTCCTGAAAATGCAAAAAAAAAACAATGCGATTTAGTATATGCGAGTATTTCTACGCTTAGAAAAACTTACTGGATCTGTTACCAGAATTCCAACTAAATTTGGAGCTACGATGCTCATTATATTGGCCGCACAGTTTGTAATGCCCATCATAGTTCCAGCATGGTTAGGCGCCAAATCGATGTGATTGACTTGATATCCCAAATATGTTGCAGCATTAATTCCTACGGCCAATGTTAGTAGCACTACAGCCAAAATAACGTTCTCCTTAGTTGTGTAGGCCAGTCCAATCAAAGCGAGCATTGGCACCCAATGTCCGATAGAATTAAATAACTTACGGCTAATCGAAAGCGAAATGCACTGCTTCTTGGCCAGAACATCGGCCAGGTAACTGAAGAAGTAGCAAAGTAGCCACATCACTAAATAGGGCAAGGCCGATAGCAAAGCATTCTGCTTGATGTTCATTTCCAAGATTTTCTGCATGTAAGTCGGAATCTCGGTAAGTAGAGTCCAGAAGCCCCAGTTGTGCGCACAATGTACGACAATAAGTGATAGGAATGGCAAGGATGTCATCATCTTTAACCATGGCGTCGTTACAGGTCCACTATGATCATCATCTGATTGACCCAACGATGTTTCAATGTATTTCTTCTCTTCCGGCGAAATGCTTTTGTGCTGAGACGGTGAGTTTGAACCAACGAAAAGCCATGCAGCCGACCATATAATACCAGCCAAACCGGAAATATAGAAAATACTTGGCCATCCTAGAGAGGACGAAGCTATTACTCCGCTCGAAGCCAACATTACAACCGTTCCGAATTGACTGCCCGAATAACAATATGTTCCTAGACGTCCTCGTTCCTCTATCGGTGCCCATTTTGAGAGTAAGGTATGTGTAGACGGGAATAGGACACCTTGGCATAGACCCTGCATAACTCGAAGGACTACGGTTCCTTGCCATCCACCTATCGATACACACCATGGCGTTAGGACGGCTAGTATCGAGCAAATCAAGATACCGAAAAACAGAAGAAATTTCGATCCAAACCGCTGTGCTAGTTGTCCTGCTGGAATTTGAGTTACTACGTAGCCGAAGAAGAAACTTCCAAGCATCATGGATTGATCTGAATTTTTCCATGTGAAGGTCTGAAATCGAAAGTGAAAAATTTTGCTAAATTTCTGAACTGTTTTGAATTTACCCTTATTTTATTTATTTATCGAAATCAGACAGACAATGTTATAAGCACTATAAAATATTTTTTTTTGGAGATATTTCCTTGCCGCGAAAGTAGAGAATCACTCAAAATATGTCGAGATTTTGCTCACTAACTTCCATCGCATCGCTTAACGTACACGCGTCGCGTTTATTATACTTCTATACATTTAGACTATCTGACGCCAAATATTGTCAAATTTTTGACAAAGTCTTATACAAGCTTTTGGCTTTGAATTTAAGAATTGATAAGTTATTACAAGTATGTTTAGAAACCAGTAACGCAGTATACAATTCAATATTACAATCTTCCCCAAACTTAATCCCTTTTTTATTTGTTTACTTTTTTTTGGTAGATTATTTGAGAATAATGACCCAAAACTTTAGGAAAAGATAAAAATTCCGCATAATTCAAGATAAGGGAACTAAGTACTTAGCGGAACAATAATTGTATCTACATATCTATTGCACTGGTTTTTAAATTTATTGCATTCTTTATTCGTAGAGTTAGGAGTTCGACTCGAGTGAAGTGTTTTATTATTGTGTTATGTACATATGTTGGTATGTGACTGCAAGCAATATTTCTGTCTAACTACTTTTTATCGCTCGGCATGCGATCGATAAAACTGATAATATAAAGCTGAGCTGTACATTGCCACTAAATAGAAAGTAATAATAAAAGTATGAAACTTACCTCAAAATTTGGATTTGTTTTTGGATCGGTCATCGCAACAACGGCCACCGACATGTTAACTCGCAGGGCATAGGCTACGGCCAGACCACAAAAGAGCATCACACACTGTAAATGTCGTATTCCAAAACCCGAACCTGAAAGTGAATACACAAAGTTAGCCTTACTCAAAAAGTATAAAATCGATATTTATTAACACTAAAAAAGTCTAGGTACTTTTTGCACGACTCCCAATTAATTGATAGCCAAAATTTCGCCCGGATAACCACTGAAACCACCGCCAGAACATCTTTATTCCGAGACTACACTGAAACCGGAATTCACTCAACGTTCCGTCAGAAGAGCAGCTTTGAATGACACGTTCCTTGGATATTCGACGCGGTAGAACGATCGCATTTTTGTATACAAATAGTAAATAAACACGGAGCTCATTCACCAGGTGAGAGAACTTCAGGTAAGTTTCGTACAGGTGAAGCAAAGATTGGAACTGAAACTGGAAGTGACCATATAAATTCCCCAAGCTTTACTAACTCTCTCGAGCGGCTTACAGCTATGACGACAGTTAGCTAGAACTTTGGGTTGGTACATAGTTAAGTTACTATAATTTTGTTATGCTGAATGCAAGAGCGCTAAGAGCTTCTTGCTGATCCATTAGATTCTTTCAGCGTGTTCGCTCAACATTAAGCTTATATTTCCTGATACACTGCTAACATAGTATCAAAACCGTTGTATTTGAATCAAAGAACTAGATATCGAAAGTGAAATTCATGTGTAAGATAAGATAAAATTTCATTCGCGTGCAAGCAGCTTAAGACTCATGGTGCACCTTTTCATATTCATTCATTTAACTGCAACTGTTGGAAAATCAACGTATCTACATATACAAAATATCCAAGTCGTACTTGAAGACGTTCCGAAGTTATTGGTCAGTATTCACACGATCTTTTAGGACTTTTTGTATGGCACCTCCCCGAAGGAATAGGACGATTTTGCCTGTTAACGAGCTCAGCCTTACAAACTCGACCAAACATTCAGATTCAAAATTTCAAGATGATAGGTCAAGACGTTCTTGAGTTATCGTGCTTACGGACGTACGGACGGACGGACAGATGAACGGACGCACGTCAAGCAGATTCGGTGTTTTTGGCCACAAATAAACACAAAATAATATACATAACATATAACGTCCGTTTTTCGTCCGAGGCTCCGTTCTTTGTGTAACAAATTTTTGGTCTGCCCAACTACTTCAAGCTTCTTTTTACGAAACTTAGTTACTCTAATCCTCGCAGGCTGGGATTATAGCGCTTCTAGCTGTAAAATGGTTCAGTAAATTATCGAATTTGTGTAACTGCCATGAAAATGGATTATAGCAATCTATGTTCACGCGATCGATTGCAAAGTATAGATGTGAGAGCTGTATCAAGTAGATAAGGAGAATTAGCGCTGTCTAGAAGAGCAGAATGAAGCTCCCCACCTTTTCTTGAGAAAACTGCTTTGTTTACTCCGCGTAAATTTCCCAGGTAGTAGTTAGTGTGAATCGAATTAATTTAGATGCGAAACATACTCGCACAATTAATTAATATCCTGTTTCGAATCATATCATCGAATAATTTAAATATTTGAGGAAAAGTTCAGTTCAAGGACAAATGAAGTTCAAGAATGAAACGAGTTTTTAATGAAAATGGAAGACGTAGAGCTAACTTTATATTTAAGTCTTGTATAAATTTTTTTGAAGTCATTCTAAAATTGAGTCAAGTTCTTAGAACGACTTTAAGCTCTTACGGCAAGTAAGAACAGTCCCAAACTGGTTAATATGTTCAACAAAATTGCAAAAAACATTAGTAAATTTACCACGTAGTACTGATCGTATACTTTCAATTGACCTCTATTGTAGTTCTAGAGTGCAAAGCAAAAAACCTAATTATGAGAGCTTGTTGGAGTTGGAAATATTAACACTCTAAACATTTAAAAAGAAATGAATGAATTCGTACGTTCAAAATTAGATAGGTAGAGGTTTACATAATTGTTTTTTCAAATTGCCAAAGTTAACCTTTTTTTCATTCGCATCACGAAGTACCTAAATGAATACACCAATTAGCGAAGACAAATGGCAGCACTGCATTCTATAATCGTGTCGTTCGATGGAAGGATTGCTTATACTATACATAATCCACCGTATCTGAAAAGATATGCTAAACAGTAGAATTGTGTTCTTGTTCTATCACTCATCAATAATATTATTAAATGCAAAAGGCTTGATTTAAATGATTTTTAACGTCTGTCCGGTTCCAATTAAATTTTGGTTGGTGTCTCGACTAGTTTGCAACAACTAACGATGTCATTGACAGAGTATATTTTTATATATTTTTTATTGAAGAAAAATTTACAAGATTTAATTCTTTTTGCTGAAAATTCACCAATAATTTTTCAAAATTTTTTAGTTACAGTGGATACCGCTTATTGTAATCCCGGATAATGTTATAATCCGGATTTTGTTATCAAAACAGTTGGGTCCCATTCTGCACAAACGTTCGTTCTATTGTCATAAACCGGTTAATGTTATTGTTTTCGGCTGGCCCCAAAGTGATTACAATAAGCGGTACCTACTGTATTATGGTACTTACATACATATATACCTAATATAATTTTTAGTTATTATATTTTTACTTTGACGACAGAATCTTGAAATAAGAAGTTAACTGGTTGTCTAAGACTTTTCTAAACTGTTACAATATAATGCTGTGTCTACGTCAAGTCAATTCAGTCGTAGACGACGCTGACTGCTGAACAGGTCCTTAGAAGATACTTAAATAATAAGTAACAATAAAATTTAATACTTAATAACGTTTATAAGTAAGCAATGGTGAAATAAGTAATTGTTATTAATATACAGTATGGAAGTACTTGTACCATATCATACGACAATAATATTGTAAATATGATTAGCTCTGATACCTATTTATTTTTCTTCATAAAACTATAATTTCCTTTGTAATTATTGATAATATATTATTAATTAATTATTACACAACTTAAAGCAAAATCAGACGTATTTCCCTTATTTCCACTTATCGAGTTTACATAACGTACTTAATGCGTAGATCAATTTCGACCTGGAGATAAGATATTTGTTAAAATATCATCAAATCTGGGACAAACATTATCTACCAAACTGAGATTTTTAATTCGGCCACGGTCAGTTTGTAATCTGTATGTTTACCTGTTATTAGTACCTACTTAAACGTACAGCATAACTAAGTTGTATTGACAATCTCTTATTCTTACGAAAAGGGATTTGATTGAAATTAATTATTGTTGTTTTTTTGAAATTTCAAAATACCTACATTCCAGTATTTAGGTCAATTCGGTAAAACTTGACAAATGATAATAAAATGAATAAACACAATTGAAAGTGAACAGGCAAATAGTCTGGTATAAATTAGACAACACAATAAAATAGATGAAAATGAATTGATAAATTAATATAAGCTGATTTGTACAATTAGAAATTATATTAGAGTACAATTGACTTGAATTTCGCAAAAGAAAAGAAAGATAACAAGATAGCATTGAATAGATTATTAAAAAGTGGTGCGTAAATTATGTTTTTTATACTGTATCATAAAACCTATAGTATTTGTATTTACATTTAAAATGTATTTTTATATTATATTTAAAATGATGGGATGACCATAAACTGTTTCAAATTCGATCGATCAAAGAGAAAAAGTCCTCAATTGGGATGTTAAGAGTAAGAGAAATAAGAAATACGATATGGTCCACATTTAATTCAATTATTTTTATTAGTATTAAAAAAAATAAAAGTGATTAAGTGACATTCCCTAAAGAATTGGCTAACTTAAAGTTTTGTATTTACACATTTCAGAGTTAAACGAAGTCAAAAATCAAAGTCTTTCCACCGTACACAAACACACACACACACTCCGTACACAAACGTCTGTCAAGGAAAAATTAAACAGTCCGTCTGTCCACCGTGGACATACATAAATATTTAGTGTAGCTCACAAACTCTGTGAGCTATAAAGTAAAAAAGTCTGTCTGTCCACCGCACACACCGTACGCAAAAGTATTTAAAAGGTCGTGGTCCACAAATCCTTTGAGCAATAAAATAAACGTTTGATTGGTAGATTAGTTTGACCCTTTTAGGAAGATTGTGGGTGGTTGGCCCGCGAGGAGTAGTTTGAAAACCAATTTTTTTTTATTTGAAATACCGTCGAACCCCTAGCTATCAACAATATCCAAGGAACAGCTTTTGCTAGAAAGTTGAAACTTGCTACGTATATGTACATAGATACCTACATATGTATACCAAAAAAATTATTTAACAGAAAAAAATCAGATTTTCATTTGGGTACGCAGGCAAAAAGAGGGTGCATATATATTCACGAATTTCGCGATATCTCTTGGGTTTTCCGAGATGTGATAAATTTTACAGTATGTCAGTTTTTTGCTTCCAGAATCCTGACTGAATTTTAAAGAATTGGCCAACCTCTGTTATGTACGTTTATTTGGTGAATTATAGTCGTTTTAGAAAGATTCGTAGGGATACATAAATATATACGTTGCTTACTAACTTAATACATTAGTAAAAAAAATATAAGAAGGTTTAGCTCAAAATGCAAATAGTAACAAGTTGCCTAATTTTTTTTTGTCTTGATATCGATCAAAACATATTATTATTCAATAGCTTCTCATTCTAATTTCTTTATTTATTTATCACTGTGACAATTGAATTTCACAGATTGTTATTGTTTACGTATCAGTTAATAGCATTGTTACTGATTTACTTTCTTATTTTAATAATAAAATTACCATTTTGCTTTTACTTTCCAGGATTTTAAGATTTTGTTTTGATTTTCGAATATGTAATGTAGATTGCTGCCATGCTTCAATTCGTTGTGCGTCTCGGGTGGATTATGATGTCTGATATTATTGTGGGGGTTTTTTGTTGCACTTTGATGTTACTCTGTACTGTCATCCAATTAAGGGGTATTGATTAACGTATTCTATTAGTGTTAAAAGTCAAGGGTTTAAAATTTTGCGCTTATTATCAACTTGAGTGTTTCCCATTCGGAACCTGCCGCGATCAGTTCACCTGTAGAGGTGAAATTAATACTTTAGCTCACTTAGGCAACAATTTGTTCGCTTTTTCCAGAATTAAATCGTAATCACCAACCATATTTTAAGCACGGTATATTTTCTAGCTAAAAGTTAAAGTTCAATCCACAAACAGCAGTGGAATGGATGAATTCTCTTTTATCTTCATAACGAACTTTTCTGCTCCAACTCAACCGGAGATTCAAAAAACTAAAATTTTTCAAAAACTTAGAACTTACCGGGTTCTTGCGCTTCTTTAACTTTTTCATCGTGCGATTTGTTGTCTGCACGATTTTCATCCGGCGATGGCACGGTAATGGTCAGTACTTTGGTCATTCTAGTTTGCTAACTATTTTAACAAAAATCGTTACAATAAAAGGCTTCGAAAAATGTTCACACTTGCACTGATTTAAACTAAATATAACTAACTTTAAAAAAAAAAAAACAACTTAATCGACACTTTTTGCTGATAAATTTTAATGTACTTTCTCTTGTTAGTTGCCGTATAAAGTATTTTTTCCCAAGGCGAACACCTAGTTCATGATCGTTGTCGCGAAGCTAGTTTTCATATTTTCACCTGTGCATCTAACTGCAACATTTATCTCACGGTAATTTTAATTAGTTTTTGATTTATAATCACTTTGCTTTTGGCATTGACAGAGGAAATCGAACCTTTTCAATCAGGAACAAAAGGAAGTAAAATTAAAATATTGATAATTAATCAATAAAAAAAAGGAAAACGATTTAAAAAAGCTGATGCTGTTTTTATTATAGTAGAAACCGACCGGGATTCTCTTTACTGAGGCCGCTGCGTTCCGCGTTTTAATTCTGAAGCGATACTGGCCATCATGCCTACTGACCAGTAGTTTTATACACCTGTTTAATAGTGAATTCGATTTGATTCTGATCGTGGATATATGATCGTACATCTATCTACCACTTGATCACACTATCAGCTTACGGTGATCACCTGGCTTCTAGATTCTTAGCCTGTTATACTTTAGCTGATTGTTTCGTTTGTTCTTCATCGAGCCGGACGATATTCACCCGATCTTTGATAGATCGGCGTCACTGCTTATCGCAAAAAGCGATCGTTACAATTTTCTTTATAGGCTAACCGATCAAATTGCAATTTTTTTTAGATTGGGCTTTTAATCTCTGGCAAAACGAACGAGCCATGATTTTGTTTTGATTTCGTATTCTACCATGTAAAATAATCGAACACGTCGCATTCTTTCTAGCGATTGCTAAAAGGCCCGTAAGAATTTTACGTCAAGCATGGCTTGAAGGTCAAGGTGATTGAGTTTGCTCTCAAATTATTGAAACAGAAACTGCAAACTCGTGTTTGTCATATTTATTTATTATTGAAGTAAGAGCGAAAGTATTGTGCAGAAATTCATAAGAGAAGAACAGCATTTACGAACTTAAAGAATATACGTGATGCAATTTACAGGTAGTTTAAAGAAACAATTTTTTTTTTTGGAATTAGCAATGATTTAGTTTTTCTCTTGCCAACTTTGAGAAGATGTATTGTGATGAATTTTTTCCGCTAGTACCAGTCTCATTACTAACTCAATATTTGTCCAGGCTCAAGAGATATTTCGGAATTCGTGAAAATATTCAACCTCTTTCAAACCCGCGGAGTTAAGTCCAGACATTGAATTTCAGGTGTGTATTATATTAACAATACGTAGAAGTGAAAATCTATTTAATATTTCATCAGACCTAAAAGATATATCGGAATTCGTAAGAACTACGCAACGCGTTTACACCCTTTTAGTGGTTGTATATTGCAAAATCCTGAAATAAATTCTTAAACGATTATATTTTATCGAATTCTATATCCCATTGAACCCTAAACTATTTTGTCGGAATTCGTGATAGCTTGAACAACCATCATAAACAACCCTTGGGGATTGAATAACTACAACTGTTTAAATTAATTTTTTTGGCGATTATATTTAAAGCCCTTTGAGGTCACAGTGCATTTGATATGAGCTGTTGTATTTGAAAGTGGTATAAATTTATTTTTTCATACGTTGTGAAAATATTTAAAAATATTGGTATACATTAATATAATTCAGGGGATGTTTTAACACTATAAACATGTTAAATTTTGTTATGCAATAATTATTATAAAGATTGTTAAAGAAATTAAACTTTTTGTTTAGCTCAGTATGAACTTATATCAATTTCAAAAATAACATGTTATAAGAAATAAAAACAAGAAATTTAATTCCATACATTTATTGGTATTGACTTTATTAAAATGGAGTTTTTAATGAAAAAAATAATAATGAAATATGTAACTTTTTTCGTCCGGTGGACTTATACCACTTTAAAAAAAAGAAGCTAACAACTCATTTGTCCTAATATGTCGGAATCCGTGAAAGCGTACACAATCAGTTTACGTCCTTTGAAGTTGAATATAAAAAAGTATCTATAGAAAACGGTTTCTAGGCACTTATATGAAGAACGCGTAGAAGTTAAATTAATACAATAAATACCTCTATAGACCTAGGAGACATGACCAAGTTTGTGAAAAAGGAGAGAACAATTTTCATCTACAATTTTTTTACCCCGCCGCTATACACTAATTCAAATTTAATGCTGATATTGCTGATATTGCTTCTGTAGTGCATCTTTTATATATATACGTACAGAGTTTCAGTTTTCTAGCATAAGCCCTTATGAGATACCAAAAATCACAACCACCCCGGTACCTTTCTTCCACTATGAAACATTATATTTTTCTAGGTTCGCTCTGTTCTCGCTCTATAATACAAATGCGTAATTTTTTTTTAGTGGTTCCCGAGAAATATTTTTTTGTTGACCCTTCCTGTTTAACCTTCATCCCCAACATTCTCACCTCCTACACCTTGAACACCAAAACTGTTTTCTAGACGACTACCGCGGGCCCTTATTCCAGAACGTAGAAGCCTGCAGGTCAGTGGAGATCTGAGAATAGCACAACTGATATTTTGACCATCTTAATTTGTGTTTCAAATATTATTGCACCCATTTAGTAAAATTGTGACGATTTCATGACTTTAAGAGTTATGCATAAAATTACAACGCAAATATTTACTCCAATCCTACAGTACCTAAAGATAACATGTGAGTAATGTCAAATATTTACATTGGTGACGCTAATGATGGGAATGCTACCTACCCCAGCCATAGTAATTAATTTAATTTGCACAATATGAAAGAGCAATGTTCATATTTCGATAATTTTTTTGTCATACGTGTTTTATTATTTGTTAAAGCTACCAGCCACTTGAAACAATAAATAAGTCACAAATTAAGTGCTTACCTTTCTATTGTTGATAAAATTTAAACTTAACTCCATTTTATTATGACGTAAAGTGAGTAAATTTTCCGCATAGTGCTTTTCCGGAAGCAGATAATGTACTACATACGAGTACACGATTGACGATCGAAATTATTTTAAATTATGTATTTTTCGAATTGAATCCATGAACTTGCTTTATGCTTCGGACGGATAACTACTTTGTTATAGGTTTGTATAACTGCGTCCCAGTAATTGCTGAAACTTCGACTGGTTACGCTACGACTTCAATGACAACCAGCATCAATGAGCCTCGATATAATTTCAATTAATGGCCATCATCACCTTGTAATGCTTGTCAACTGTTCGTTGTCGGTTTCCACCAATACATTCCGATGCAATTAGATTTATTGATAGCAGAACATTAAAAATATGAATTGAAAATGTAAAGTGGTAGGAGGGCAGGTTTTTCAGGGTAGGTATAGGTAGCTACCATTGTCACCAATCGAGGAAACTTTTGAAATTGATGCATTTGTGTTTCATAAAACTAGAAGTTGTAAGTTACCTATGGGTGGAAATATGCAGATGTCTATCGGAGCATTTCTATTGCTGACTCAATTTTTCAGTACTGAAAAGTGATACCGGTTCGGTATTATACATTTAGTACTGCATAGATACTGTATTAATGGTCTATTTTAATTATAATAAACAAATTTTTTTTTCATATATTGTTCTATAGCAGATTTTTATACAGATTATTAGATCTTTTCCATATATTGATTTAAATTTTTTAAAGTTAAAAATATAGTTTTATAGAGGTAGTTTGATACGTGGTGAGGTGTGTTTTCCTATCCCAGGAACGGCTTATACTGGAAACTTGAGACCTGTTATATATGTGTAGCTATACCTGGTTGGCTGGATTACGTGGCAGCCCTGTCTCCTAGACAGAGCTCAATTAGCTCAGAGGCCGTTTTGAAACCATAAACTCGTATTAAACCGGATGTTAAAGGCTGTTGTGACAGGGGACTTTAGAAAATGAATGTGACATAGTTGGAGTAGCTATACCTACTACAAAAATTATTCGAGCAAACGAATTTAATGTATGGATTCACGAACGGAGGGCAAAAAAATCAGTACAAACGGGGTGCATTTCTTAGCTTGATATCGAATAGATTTTACTTCTGCGGGCTCTTCAGATCACCCACTGGAAAATGCTTACAGGATTTTTCAAATGCATCAGCATACTAGCGAAGGTTAGAGATGTTACACATTTCTCGAATTCCGCCATATACCTACACTTAATTTGTCACCCATGATGTTCTTCCATTTTGAACTAGAACCGACATTGACTGACTTTTTACAGAAATTCACGATGCCAAATGTGTGTAATAATTTGATTACTTAATTCAAAACACGAAATACTTTTTTTTATTATTATTTACTACTAACAATGCATTCATGCGCATTTGGCATACAAAATTAAACCTTTTAATAAACTCTGAGGTGACCAATGTCCCATTAGCGTGATAGGATCATGATAAGTCCAGTTGTGACTATGGTGTTTCCAGTATTGGCGTCGAAAAGCCCACGATC
Organism: Beris chalybata; assembly: GCA_949128065.1. Classification (NCBI taxonomy): domain Eukaryota; kingdom Metazoa; phylum Arthropoda; class Insecta; order Diptera; family Stratiomyidae; genus Beris; species Beris chalybata. The sequence continues at coordinate 3,699,794 of OX421895.1, read as the reverse complement.
AATCTCGACGGGACTATTCTCGATATATTATACGTTGGTTCCCCAGATCAATGTCGACTTGAAATGATTAAAAATTAAAATACAAACTGTTTTCCACCGAGAACCGTGAAAATGGTCAAGCGAACTTCGATACGAGGCTGCCGGCCGGCTATGGTCAATCTGCCGTAAAAATGTCGAAATGCGCGTAGCATGGAAGTCTGGCTGCTGTTTGTAGCTAACGATGCTTATAACGCAATAGATGTATGGAATATAATCGATGCTCGACATCAATTATGCATAGCATTATCCGGATTATTGTCGCCTTCCGGTTTCGCAGTTTTAGAGGAAAAACACGTTTAAATTATGAAAAGGTTTACGATTTTATTACACGGCTATCGGATTCAACGATATTCAAGTTCAAAGTTTAAATTGCTAATATTTTATATGTTAGTCGGTTTAAGTGGTAATTTGATAAAAGTCTGTTGAAAATCGTTTTTATTATTGCCGTTTTACGACTTTACGACAAGACGGCTATTCTTTGTAGATTTAATCTTACCTATAAGGTCTCTCGGAGTAGTGATTAATATATAACCTTAGACCCTACAGTTAACGGCCAGGCTGAAAAGATAATTCACATTGAAATCTTAGGTTCGAACTTTGCCAAATAATAACAACAATAGTGAAGTAATTGGGAAACAAAACTCATACGCGAAAAATAGTGACGGTTCGTGGTTAAAGGCACTTTTCCTGTCGCAGGAACAGCTTATGCTAAAAAGTTGAAAGTTGGTGCATATATTGATGTAGATTGACTAAAAACTTAGTTTAAATAATTATGTTTTCGTAGGAATTTTGAACTGTTAATAGTATTCTTACTGATTTAAGACTTACTTTATTCTTTTTGCGAAAAGGAATAATATATGTAGATATATTAATAAAATAACCAATGAAAGCAATTGTTATATAACGATTTTTGTGAACTCTATAACTTTATTACAAAAATTGTATCTTGATGATAACAAACAATTTTTCTATTAAACTATTTTTATTGTGTCAGGTAAATAATTAAAATGTGCTAATTGATACTTAATGTTCCTCAACCTCATCTTCTTCCTCTTGAAGCCGAAGAATATCCGCCTTATTCATAAAATAATAGCTTGGTTGTCGTCCCTTTAAATCTTTAACAATTCTCTTGGCACCTTTTCTTATCAGAATTCGACTAATCTTTTCCACAGCATTTATTCCCATGGCATAATGAAGTGGTGTCCTTTCCAGCTAGAAATTTTTTCATTAGTTATATGTATTAGAAATAAATTAAAAAAAAAGTTGTGAATTTACATTATCTCCCAGTCGAAGAGCACTCCTACAACTATCAGTCAAGTAGTCCACGATCGCTTCGTTTTCTTTCAGCACAGAAATGTGAAGAGCTGTCCGTCCTGTAGCAGAAATATTATGAAGTTTTAATTTTAATAATTAAATTATATTAATTTAGCTTACCGTAGTAATTTTTGGCCCGAATTAATAGCATCGCATCAGCCATTGAGGTAAGTTCTTGCACTTTGTCCATGTCACCAGCTCGTATAGCATGATGGAGGTCTTCTCGCGTTTCCTAAATTTATGAAAATGTTAAATTTTGATAATGGAATTCTTCCGTGGTTAAGCGGCAATAGAAGCAATTTGTTTTTTGTTATTTAGGAGCCAAAGAGTCATTAATAGTTTCTTATGTTATTTTCGAGTCAAAGAAGTTTGTAAAGATTCTTACTCCTCACTCAAATTTTGGATTGCATTAAATGATCAAATGGCTCATTATGCTTCGAGTGTATTAGTAATTGACTGACTGCGATACTAGTAAACTACTGATTTTATCAATTTTATGAATTTAATCAAATTGTGTTTTTACTTGAAACCCGGATGTCAACCAGCTGTATAACATAGTTACGTAACTACAACGCACTTACCTCGAACTGTTGAATAGTTTCCAAAAATTTGGCCAAATCTAGATGACCTCGCGATCGGACGAACTCTTCTATTCCTAGCCCTTGATCATCGACTAAGTCCAGTATGTGATCATACCCTCCTTCGACCATATCCTGCAAGGCTGATAGCTCACCTGAAATTAAGTAGTTCAACATCATCGCGACCGACCAGTGAAGACTTCTTTCATAACTCACCTCTTGCAGCCACGCTGAGAACATAGCGATCAATTTCTTTGGCATTGCCAGGTTGGCTAGCTTGGAGCGAGACGTCACGAGCGGTTCGATAGAGCTCATCGCGATACGTGATATTAATTTGGGACTCTTCGATCAAATTGAGTAAGGCATTTCGGCCATGTGGTCTGGCACATGCAAAATGTAACATACTTTGGCCATGTTCGTCGCGATTTTCGATAATGGTGCCTTGATCATCACCTTCGGGACTCGAGAGGAATTCTTCGCGGGATCCACCAGGTTGAGCCTGTGTTGTTGGCGGTGGAGGATACTCATCGAAAATTGGCTCTATTCGAGCCATTCCCGATCTTGAAGACGAAAGAGGCTGCGCCTGCTGATGCCGAACGCCACTGGCTGGTGTATCGTTTCGTGGTTCCGGATTTGTCCCAATGGTCTTTGCGAAATTTTGAAGATAGGTAGCTAAGTACGAAATTGGATCAGGTGGACGTTTCTCAGCTATTTCAGTAAGGCCTTTGATAAGGGGATCTCCGAGTGCTGCGGTGAGCTCGTATTGGAAGTTATATGGAAAAGGTTCAGTTGTTTGGTACTTACCGTCGGCTAAATAGCGTCCCTGTTCGGTTCTAAATATTGGAATTTCTATTCGATTATTATTCGGCTTATCTGGAAAAGTTTTGCAGATATTGTTCTTCAATTAGATATTGTGAACTCTTTCGAAATAATTCTTGAATTAAAACACAATAGATAAAAGCAAGCGCAGCTAATTTACAACCACCATAATTTACAATTGCTGGTATAGAAGTAGCTTATTCTGAAATTAACATTTAGTCCCATGAAGAAATGTTGTACAAAAGCTTACAGTTGGAAAGGACAAAGTGGGAAGCCTTTAGAGGACACGGGATCCAATGAAAACATGACTGACCAGTGTCGAAATAGGAACGTGGATGTGAAAGCCACTGGATTTGCATGTTCAAAAGTTTGTCGGAGTAAACATGTTCTTGACCAATCTATCGGTTCCTCTCTTCATGAGGGTAAAAATCTGGAACCATTTATTAAACCAGAATAACGCGGTTAAAGATCCTTTTCTTTGATAATTAAGTGAAATAAATTGGCGGAAATTAAATTGACGGATTATAAAATCAAAAATTTTGTAAGGCCTTTGGCGAATATTCAACATAGGCTTCTCTCTGCCAAAGAAGAGAAGTGAAAGACACTGAGTCAGTAGCGTTCTCAGAAATATTTATGGTGGGAGTTATAAAATAATTATTCTAGTAAAAATTAATCAACCAAAATTCTTTAAGTTTCCTGGCACTGGCATTTTTGACTCGTTATAGCTCTTTACTACGCCACTGTACTGAATTAGGTTCAAGTTAGACCCTAAGTTTTATTGTAAACATTTCTAAAGATACAAATTGATTTGAAATTTATCTCAACTCTTGTGATTTTCTAGCACAGTACTTAGTTAAAAACGAAAATTAGCAAAGTGAAAATAAAGAAGCAGAAAAGGAATTAAATTTTAATTTAAAACTACTGAAAATATCTGGTTGAAGCATTTTACATTTTTGATTGATAGTTCAGGCACTTTGAAAACTTCCATGGACGGCAAAGTATTGGAACTTATTTGCAAATACAACAAAACAAACAACAACAAAACAAAATACAACAAAACAAACAACAAAAAAAAATCGAAAATAAATAAATCAGTGCTAACAATTCACATATGTTTTACGATATGTTGGAGAGGTGTTGAATTATATTGTATTCTACTAATGTTATTGTTTTCCTCGAAATTTAAAATATAATGTAACTACGCAAGGTATTTTGAAAAGGCCACGAGCATGCTGGCAACATAAGGACCCTATCTCGTACTGCATCAATTTAATCGCTCTTTAGCAAGAATTTTTTAAATACACGGTTAATCCGTGTTTTGGTAGAAATAACAACAATTAATTTTTTTAATCAAATAAACATACATATATTTGTTACATGAAACAGAGCCTAAACTTTTATTCAAGATAGTCGAGCAAATAGGAATCTATAGTTTAGTAGGTACTATTTAAACCAGTGGCGTAACTTCTTGGGTTTTTGGCGATCAAATCCCAATTGTGGCCTCCACAGTCTAGTGCCTGCTAGTCCATTAACCCAGAGTTGGAAGATTCGATTCCCAAAACATGGCTCTATGCGTTTCCATAAATCTTATTCACTCCCAGAAATTCAATTCCCATTTATCCTTTCGTACCCGTTTCCCTTTAACCTTTGAACGACCCCCTCACCACAATCTTGGATAATAGGCCCAAATCCGATCAAAGAAATTTAATTTTAGAGTCCGAGGTACGATTTGTACCGTTAGTCTAGTAAAAGTGAAATCATATAGCTACCTAATTGCACATGGTCAAGTTGACAAAAGTTTAAAATAATGTTATCTGATGCTCGATGCTATGACATTGTTATGTCATACATTGCGTGCATCGAGTCTGGTTGGTTGATAATACTCGTACATATACCGACCAAGTTTTATGTTTTTAGCATAACCCGTATAGCAGAGATAGGAAAATACTCCACATACCTGTGCCATAACACTCTATTAAAAAAATTTGCCAACAAACTGGGCGTAACTTTATTATTTTTCCGGCACAAGTTCGAAACGCGTTCAATTCTGAGATGCGGTGTAGGTCACTAAGTGACTGAAAATCTAACAAAAAGTTTGGGAAGCGGTCAGAATAGCATATGCATTACATAATTGGATCATTTGCGGTCTAGGGGTTGCAGAAAGAAAAAACTTACAAATAGGTTATTATTAAACAAGCCCGTGGAAGTGAAAATCTCATCAGATCTGAGAGATATGGCAAAATTCATGAAAAAGTATACAACCACTTTACACACCCTTAGGGGTCGAATTAAAAAATTTTTTGAAAATACGTTCTAGATATTCATATGAAAAATCCGTGAAATGAAAATGAGTTCGATATTTGGGAAGACCTAGTAGATTTGACGAAAACTGAAAAATATATGCATTCCATTTCCACTGATAATTTTTTTTTGTCCCCCTTCCGAACGCCAATGAATGTTCGATTTTTTGTTTAATCAAAATTACTTTTCTAGTTCATTTACATATACACACTGAGTTTCAACTTTCTAGCATAACCCGTTCCACTCAAAAATTTCTATTCAATCTTTTCTCCTAGTATAGGTACAGATATTTGATAAGTTTGAATTTCGATTGGATTTAGAATGGATTTTAGAATGTGTTCCAAGTTGCAGCCTCCTAGCGTAAGCGGTTGCTGAGATCTTGAAACCAAATTTTTTTGTCTAAAACGCTCCCTTCTCCTCCCCCTCATATCCCTTCTAAAAGATACCAGTCGTCGAGGTTCACCCAATCTACTCACCATAAAAATTTCATGATAATACATCAACGGGTTTGGGAGCTACGCGTCTTCAAACTATTTTGCGTACGGCGTACAGACGGACAGTTTTTTTTTTTTTGCTTTTTTGGGGTTTACTAGTCCTAAAACGTGAAAATACAAAATTTCAGGGTAGCAAATTTTTTTTTAAATTTCAGGTCGATCACAATACTTTATTATTAAAAAATAATAAAGTAAAATTTACGGTTCGCAATTTCTAAAAAGCGAAATATTTCTGCTATAATTTGCTCGTGAGGAGAAAAGTTTTTTGTCCTCTCCTCCGCATGCCACTGACTCTTCTAAACATATTGTTCCAATCTGTTCTCCTAGTATACTTACAAAAAATAGCTTAGTCTTATGTTTGTGCCATTAACCGTTTAAGAGATATTGATTTTAGAATGTATCGATCTCAGCTTTGAACGTTACGTATGTACATACTCGTATCAACCTATTCTGCCTGACCCCATGTCATTACGCCACTGACCCAAAATTACTCGTTTATCATAAATTTTATTAATTCAAAAAATACTTAAAATAAAAAGAATCTGTAATAATAGAAAAACATTAATTTCAGGAATGATTCTACTTTAATTATTGTTAACTTTAACGAACTGTAATTTAAGATTCTTTTGAATGAACGACCAAACTGACTCAGTTGGTGATGTTGGGTCAATTTATACACAAACGAATTTATCATGAATTTACTAACCGATTAAAGAAGGTCGTTCGTTGCACCGCAATCTCTCGTAGGATATTTACACGGCATATTTACAATAGTTGAGGATGGATCGATCAAAACAAAATAAAACTAGTATTATTGTTAAATTGTGGTATATACACGATATTGCTTGCTGGAAAACTTGTTAGTCTGGTGCTTGTCTGCATTTGGCTTAAGCGTCTACAAGGCTGTTCTTCTTGCGTCTAAAGATCTTTACAAGCATGGCAGCGATTTGTTTCGAATTCGTTAGTGACATGTCTTTCTCGAGCTGCAAGATGTTCGTTACGGCCGTAGTGAAGTCTTTAAATAGTCGCCACTCGTTCCAGCCGAGACTCTGCATGTTAACGACTCGAACTGTATCATCGATCCGGTTCGGAATCATGTTCAGACCACGTACCGCGCACAGGTGTCGCAGATTCTCCATTTCCTTGACTAGATTCGGAAGTTCAGCGGTAAGAGAAAGCTTCAAGGCCGTTCCAAGAAAAGAAGGCCTTGACGACAGATAGCCAAGCAGGTAGCTTTCTCGAAAATGCAGTTTTTCTTCCAAATACAAGATTGCTCGTCCGGCTTTTGAGTATGCGTAGCCTATATCGGCTGGTGTATCAGACGGCGTACTGACTATAACTCGAAGATGCTCTTGAACATTGATCCACGCTGTAAGATCACCTTTACCACTTACAAAGACACCGCGTCCATACGGCCAATATTGGCCATTGATCGCGAGTGATTCAGCTTCCTGGTTTGGATCTAAGCTGTCCAGAAGTGGTATTAAAAGTTTGGACGTTGCCAGTACGGTTTTAATTTCGGATGGATGCTCGAGAACTTCGTTCATGGTGTAGTACGTTCCGGACTCCAGTTCACCAATCGCTTCGGAAAACTCTGCGTTCAAGATTTTCTCGATTATCAAACGTTCCGCATGTTCGATTTGACCGATATTCAAATTCAGCGGCAACTCGAAATCGTCCAAATTTCGACAGCATTCCACAAATCCGTCTACAACGAACTTGGTCGACTCATCGACTGTAAATCGCAATGACCGATCCATTTGACCATCGACGATCGGAAAGTAGAACATCCTTGGATGCGGCTTGAACTCCTGACTGAGATTCATGCAGTGAATGTCCTTGATAAGTGGCACAAGGAACTCTTGGAAAACAACGTAGACATCGAAATCTGGTGCTACAACACCGGCGTTCAAATCCTCGTCGATACGTCGCTCCTTGCTTGATTTTTTCATGGCCGGCCAAATAATGTCAAACAAGTTGTGATCAAGCCGCGTTTGACGGTGTTTGATCTTATCGAAAACGCTACGTCTCAGAAATCTGGCCAGGTAGTTGGTAACGCTCAGTCGTAAGGACGAAGCACTACTCGGTGTGGTTGTTCCGAAAGGATCTGCTTGTCGATTCGGTTCGTGGAGAAGACGGAAACAACGCTCTAGAGTTGATAGTACGTCCGCATCGTCCAATGATCGTCGAGCACTATGCAAATCATCTGGTACTACAGTTGGTGAAGTTGTTGAATTGTTTGTTTGATTGCAAATTTGAATAATGTTTAATGTGATTAGGATGTTTCTTTCGCGGATTTTGAAATGCATTTTGAAGTGGTTTTAAGCTGTTTTAAAACTTTAATTCACTCCTTACATCGTCTTCACATGGTGCGAAGCGAGGCGCATTTTTGCAATTTTTAACATTAAAAAAGTTAAATAAGTGATTTTCGATTGAGTAACACAAATTGCTTCGAAGCACTATCGGACCACAAAAAGATCTATTCTGAAAGCTGTCCTAAATTAACATAGCTGCGCACCACGTGAATCCAATCAGTATTTCGTTAAACAACAAAACCACTGCAAATTTTATTTTATTTACATATTTATCAACTTTACTAGAAATTAGAAAAAGATGTGAATCCAATCGATCGGATATTTTAATAGAACAGGTATTTAGTTTAGAAATAGCCGCCCAAAACACTTCAAATCACATCTTTGTTTAACAAAAAAACCGGAATCGTAGAAAAAATAAGAAAAAAGCTTAACAGGTGTGTCCTTTCTGCCAGTGAATTATGTACCTCCAACATATCGCAAAACTAAACTCCTACCTTGATCGTTGAGCATTTCGTCCTCGAGATTCTCCTCCACTCCGAACGCCTTCAACAGTTCCCGATAACTAAAAACATTTCTCGACTCTTCAGTGTCCTTGTAGTACTCAGCGCTATTGCCCAGCTGAAAGTTGAAATAAATTTTTAATTCCGTTTTTCAATCGAACGAGGTTTTCAGTAAATTTTACACGCGACATATTGTGCCTTTTTATGATTTTAATAATTTAATAAGCCTCTTTGCTACAACGAGCTATTTGACCTACTTTGTCCAGCGACTTTGGATTCGAGCCCAAGTTGGTGAGAAGATTGTAGAAATGGCCATTATCGCTTATTGTGGCTGCATAGTGAAGCGCTGTTCGCCCGTTGTCGTCCATGGCACTTGTAGTTTCCGGAAATCGACCGCCCAAATAACGAATAATTCCTGTAATAATAATATCCGTTTTTAGATTCAAGAAAAAGTTGACTGGAATAGGTATGGTGTGTAATTGCTGGAAATGGAATCAGATTGTGTCCACTTAATTTTAAATGGACTGACCTATCACCAGCATTAGGCTATTTCCTTTTTTTTAGACCAATAAATTAAACAAAATAATAAGTTGTATATCCTGCACGAAACACTCCTTTCAATGTATTTTTAAATTTTTCTGAACAGTGGGTGGATGTTGTTGTGGGTAGAGATGGGCAAAGTAGTTTCTTTCAGTGAAGTACTTCACTCTTAGACTTAAGCACTCACTTGAACGAACGAGTTTACTGAACTATTATAGTTCCGGGACTGTTCATTCGTTCCGTCAAAATCTTAAACTTAAAAAAAAGATCTGCACAGTTCTGTGAAGTAGTTCCGGAACTGATCGTTCCTTCTGCAGTTCATCAAAAGTAGAGAGCTACTTCACTCACTCACATCAATAAATGAAGTATTTTTTTTTGGAACAGTTCACTCCTGAACGACCTAAAAAAACAGATCTGCACAGTTCCGTGAAGTAGTTCCGGAACTGATCGTTCGTTCTGCAGTTCATCAAAAGAAGGGAGGTACTTCACTCACTCATCGATGAATGAAGTATTCTTATGGCATTTTTCACGACTTATCTCTAGTTGAGGGTTGATTTTAAAGTTTATAATTTTTATCGATTTTATAAATAGTACTAGCTAGCTTTTGAGAAATCAAATTCTCGAGATATTCGTGCATTTTATCAATCTTTAGTGCAATTTTAATAGACAGAAAAACAGTAAACAAAATTTGGCAAAAACCCGATGGTTAATTTTCTTTAAATTCTCAGAAATTTAACTTCTTTGGTTCTACTATTGAAAATTCTATTCTCATCAAACATCTATAGATCGATAATAGTAGAGCCAATCTAATATATAAAATAAAGTAGCATTAAATGGTCGAGTTCGATGGAAATCTACACCTGTGAACCGTTCCCTCCCAAATTTAGCATGTACATTCTCGAGACTACCAACCACCCCGGGAACATAATTATATATTCCCGAAATTGGTGGTTCGTGAGTTTTTTCAACATTTGAATGTTTTTTATATGATTTAGCGCCAGTTTGTTTTCTATTGCTAAATGGTAAAGTCAGACAATGGATGGTAGATAGAGAACGGTGGACAGAGGATGGAGGATGGAAGCCGTAGGATGATGGATGGAGGATGGAGGATGATGGATGATGGATGGTAGATAGAGGATGGTAGATGATGAATAGAGGATGCTGGATGGAGGATTGATGGATGGAGGATTGATGGATGGAGGATTGATGGATGGAGGATTGAGGGATGATGGATAGAGGATGAAGGATGGTGGATAAAGGATGGTGGATAGATGATAGAGGATGGTGGATGGGGATGGTCGATAGTGGATAGAAGATGGAGGATGGTGGATAAAGGATGGAGGATTGTGGATGGGGGATGGTCGATGGTAGATGGAGGATGGAAGATGGAGGACGGGTGATGGTGGCTGGAGGATAGTGGATGGTGAATAGAGAATGAATGATGGAAGATGGAGGATGAAGGATGGTGGATAGAGAATTTCTAATAAAACACATCACCTGCATGTCCAAAAATGGCGGCAACGTGCAATGGAGATGCTCCATTCGGGGATATTTCGTCCTTAGCTATGGCGAATTTTCGCCTATCCAAGGCCGATTGTAAGTCTCTCAGATTCCCCTCCCTAGACGCTTGATGTACTTTTCGAATCTTGTTCTGTTGAAGAGTTTTGGTCTTATAATAATAGTAACTGAAAGTAATTAAATAGAGAATTAACCATGTACGATTTAACATTGTCTAAGAACGCTTGAATCTCAGGCTGAGGCGATCGTGCTCCCAGCAATTTCTTCCCTTCGCCATTCAGCACCAATGCTGCCAGTTGTTCCATGTCGCCTGATTCTATGACAGAACGAATTCGTTCGTTCTAAAAAAAAAGCAGAAAAAGATATCAAAACCAATTTTTTTACACAAATATCAAAGTTGATCTAAGCCGGTCTTGAATAAGACACCCGAGACAGACAAGTAGTCTTCTAGATCAGGTTCGAGTTAAAATTGCTCAAGACAATAAAATTAAAACACGTCTACTTTTTTTTTTGTATAAATTGAAAAATTAACTTTCTAAGTGCTTATATTAAATTTTTACTTCATTGACAAAATATCCTCCACTTTGTGACTGAACCTGATTATCGTCGGCCTCGCCCTGCACGACTCCTTCATATTCAAGCGCTGGCGATGGTGGTGTCAAACTTTTTGGTCCTTTCGATTTCATCGTGTACAGATTTTCGGTGGTAGTTGACTTATTTGAATTGTTTTCTGATTGGTCCTAGGAATGAAATGTTCAAATTTGAATTTCGATTTTAAAAATTTATGTGGTAGGTAAGAAGTAAAAGCATTTTGGACTAAACACAAAGAGCTACGGATGTGAAAAGATCTAAAATTATCGATTTCTAATCTTGAACTTGTACTACCTTAGAATGTTGATGAGAATGATAACGACTGTCTGCAAGTTTGTTTAAAACTTATTTATTACCTTGACACATTAACTACCACGGTCAGAGTTTGATACCAATCTTTGCAAAGTGGGTGAATGAATTTTATGATAAGTCCATTATTGTTATTTTTGTTTCTTTCTTTTTTGAATTTTCTAGTATTTTCAGAATAGTAGATGTTCGGAATATACCTTACTATTTAAGGATTTAAGGACTGGAGCTAGCTGGTCTCTCACCTGAAGGACGCCTTACAATACGCTACAATCCGCTTTGGAATGAAGTACCATAACAAGTAGTCATTTAGAAATGTTTATTGAATGTGGTCTGATAAGATAACAAATCAACTACTGACTTCTAATCAACTATAGATACCATGTTTGCACAACAAAGTCTGCTAGTTGGAGAGTTGGATTAAAGGAGGTTTAGAATGAAGAAGAATGTAGTCACAGAAGTCGTGGAATCGAGTGGTATTCAGGTCATACCCGTTTTTCGTTACTTTTGAACAATTGGAAACTGCCCTCTTATTCCCTTCCCACCTCGAACGATGGTTAGGCATAAAACGTACCCTCGAAAATCCGTAGTGCTATCGAGAAAATCTTGGATCAAAAAAGGGACGATGCTGTTCCTAACAAGAATACTTTATTATTAACAAAACAGTTAACTAAAATAATCGGCGAGGCCAAGTAGCGACGTAATTTGACTATGAACCAGAAAAAGGCGAAAGTATAGACGCATTCTAAGAAAAACAAAATACAATACATAATACATAGTTGCCAACAACGAACACAAACAGGTGAATTTCCAAAAAAAAAATGTATACACTAAAAATTGTATTTTCACGTTTCTAAATAGTTTAGGTTTAGGTTTAAGAAGGGACGCAGTGCTAGAAACCACTGGCACCATATGGGCCCAATGCTATCCCTTCAGGTTCTCGTGAGCTGTTTCATCCTCTCAAAAACCCTCCAATTCCCTGAACATGACCAGTTTGTCAACCCCTATCGACCTCAAATCCTCGATGTAATCGAAGAAAAGACTGACTATCTATCCATCTCAGTTCTAAAGAGTTGCTTTTTGGAAAAGTCCGTCTGTCCACCGTATATGGTACATCGTCCGTCAATATAAATTTTCAGTACCTGTTGAACACCACTAAAAATTTCACGAATTTCGTCATATCTCTGTCGAAATATGTAATGTAATTGTGGATTCTTACTCTTTCATATTTTTTTGATGTTCCAACTTTAAGGTTGAATAAATTAAATGTTTCCGTTGTCACGAATTCTGACATAGCAGACAACGTCTTCATTACGTACAGCAGCGAAACATGTACAAAAACCGGCTATCGTCAATACGGTAGCTACAGCCGGTGATCCTGGACCGCTGGTCCTAGTGCCGGTTTTGAGGGTGTGTATGAAATGCTTCAGCCGGTAGAAACCGGAGACGTATTTGGTTCCGGTTTCGGTTTTGTCGATGTGTGCGAAAACGGACTAGTGGTTTAAGTACTGTTGTTTATCTCTAAAAATAGAGTCTATACGATTTATTTATCTTTTTTTTCTGTTTCAATCGGGATCTTATTTTATCGCAAATGCCTAAAAATAACTTTGGTCATTATACTACCAAATTATTATCAAACAACACTAACACGGTGTAATCTTTGTGCGCATCGATTTTTATCGAAAGTATTTTCCTTCTTCTTAAGCAGAAATACGAGGAAAATGCAAAGATTAACATACTAAACCGCATATCTACAAGTAATTTAAGCAAAAGATAAAATCAATATATCAGATACCTATTACGTAAACATAATGTAATCCGCATAGTCTGCTTCTTCCCTAATTAGTGAGATTAAAGCATTCAAAGTAGCATTAAGTAATGCTGTAAATAGTCATGTGTGGGTCTTATACCAATTATTGAAATAATTGTCTGGGAAAATACAGCGCGTTCCAGACATTAGCTAATAGCTCGAAACATTTACACTATTTCCAATTGTAATTACTTGTAAGTGCAGTCCAGAAAAAAAATAAGATATGAAATTTTTAAGTTATTACTATAATGTTGAGTCTTTGTTTTAATATACTGTGAATCTCGGTTGTTGTTTAAACAATGCTTAATTTTCCTAATATATTTAATATGAACTTCATAATATTACTTCCATAAAAATCCTATTTAAGAAACCGAAATTCTGAAATTCAGTATCTACATTAAAAGCCCATATATAAGTAAAAGCAAATCCGACATTTCATGACTCTAAGAAGATATGGCGGAATTCGTGAAAACCCGTTAACACTCTCGTAGGGGTTGCTAAACACAAAGTTTAGGTAGGTTAAGTATATGGAAGGAGATAGGCACTAAGCCTAGCCAACGAAAAGGTCTATTGTACAGCCTCTGTTTCGTTAGAAAGAGCCTATATGATTTAATCTCTTACGAAAGTTATATCCTGACTATTGACCTCATCTTTCATGATAATTAAGCATGGGACTCCACTTTCCCATGCCGGTTAAGTCACCTAGCAAAGTGCAAGGAGTACAAGTAAGTAGTACTCGTTTAAGTTCTGGAAAAACTTGGTTCTAGAAGAAATTTGGTTCTTTCATAGTTACGAACATTTTTGATTGTCTGCAGTCATCCAGACTAGTCCAGTAGCCTTTGTGCCTTGTGATGAATTTTATGCATGTGGCTTATTTAATAACCGTGAAGAATATTCCTATAATCACTTCCTTTTCTGGTGTATTGGAATGTTCCGGAACCCCAGCTATAGAAACTTTTTTACTTCTCTTCTAATCGTGAAGAGATAGTCGTTCAGCGTAGTGAAACAACGCTAAACAGTTGTCTGCTCGTAGAAGTAAGACCAATTAAAAATCTCCGGTGACTCAAAGAATATGACGAGATTCGTGAAAATATATACACTCTCGACGTCCGCATTCCAATGTAAATCTGATTTATTTTACTCAAATTAGTAAGCTATCAACCTCTTAGAACAATTGTTTCTACTATCATAGCACTATATAACTTCAATATTTCAACTTTCTACCATAAGCAAAAGGTACCACTCGAAGGGGTTCCAATCAATTTACTTTACAAATGTTAAAATCCCGAGTTTAGTAACTACGTCCTTCATGAGAATGGCGGAAAGATGGACAGAAAAACACCATTAGTTGTCAAACGTGAAAATCTCAGGGTGGGAATTTTGTTATATTGCCAATTCAAATAATACAGGTAAAGGTTAAAATTTGTGGTTTTATTTAGTTGAGTCAAAGTCCGTAGATACTGATACAATGGAAGTTTGTACTATCACCAACTATGGAGATTGCTTCCCCAATGGTGTATAAATAAGTAATTTAAGACCTGCAAATCCTAGATTAAGTCTATCTTTGGTTCTGAAAAAAGTACGAGTATATTAGCCTTCAAACTACGTTCACAGTATACCGCCAAAAAAAAAGCACTAAACTACAAAATAATCATGACTATATCAAACTGAATCAATGAAAAGCTTGGAACTGATCATTTTTTCTAACTATAGAAAACACACTATTTAAAACCAATCGAAGATTGTTACAAACTTTTCAAATGTCTTCTAAACTAAACATTTTACATAGCCTACATAGTTACCAGCATTGAAGATAAAACGATCGAAGTTAGAAACGATTGAGATTGATGAAACAATGAGCTACAGAAAATCTCCGAAACAACTACAAACTCTACAAACACTGAATTAGAAAGACGGCCAATCATTTTAGACATAATCCTAATTAATTATATGTTTTTTTTTTTTAAATGAAAGGAAGATATGCATTATATGATTTCAACACTTTACTTTATTAACATGAATGAAAGCGGTAAAATTGATTTTTTTTTCTTCACAAGAATGAAAAACATATAAAAGAAGAAGGGCATCACAAAATACAGCTTAAGGATATTATTGATAGAAATAATAGGACACATTTACAGAGTTCCGTAGTGTACCTGATCGTCATCATCTTCATCAAGTTTTTTGTCATCATTATTCTCAAGTTTAGTGGAATTTTCGCCGTCGTTCTTAGAAGAAACTTCATTTGACGAATCATCATCATTCAGTTTAATTTTTTCTTCTTTAGTTTTTTCGATTGATTTGTCACCATTTTCATCAATACCATTGGGAGTTTCTGTTTTTTCCTCTGATTCATTGTCCGTTGTTTCCATTTGATCTGGTTCGTTTTCATTCGTTGGTTTTTCGACGTCTTCATTTGCTTCATCGACTTCGTTATTTGCTTCATCAACTTCTTTATTTGTTTCGTCAACTTCGTTAGTTGCTTCATCAATTTCGTTATTTGCTTCATCAACTTCTTTATTTGCTTCATCAACTTCTTTATTTGCTTCATCAACTTCGTTATTTGCTTTATCAATTTCGTTATTTGATTCATCAACTTCTCTATTTGCTGTGATTGATTCGCCTTGATTGTCTTCTTCATTTTCAGACTTATTATCTGTTTCGACTGCAACTTCTGATTCCGGTTGCTTCTCATCAACATTTTCATCTTCGTTTTCGTCTGCTTCGATACGATTATTCTGCTTGTCTTCATCACCTTCGCCGCGTTCTTCTTCGTCGTTTACGCCCATATCCATATCTTGTTGGTGCTCTTCCTGTTGTTGTTTATCTTCCCCATCGATACTCTCACCTTGTTCTTCATTGTCGTCGTCTTCGCCGTTTTCCTGTTTTCCAATATGGGGATTTGCATTCAAACCATCTTCACTCTGAAAAGCAAACAATTGTCGACTGATTTCTTCTTTTCATTTCAATAATCTAATCTTAATGTTACCTGAAGAAATGAAAATCGGGTAAAAGCATTAACTAAAACCTCTTTTTTTTAAACTTTTCGAGCAAATAGCAATGTTACGTGCTAAATTAGAATATCCTTGAAACGGACAAAGCTCTAGCCGACAATAGCTTACTTTTTTTACGGTGCAAAATGTGGAGCTAATTGAAAATCTCATGCAGTGCATTGATCTTCGTAAGACTAGGTGCTAGTAAGTGCTTGACACCTTACCTGATCGTTTCCATTCTCATCGTTATCTTCCAAGTTAGAGGTCAAAGGTGGAGTTACCATTGCCTCGAGCTCAATATCGTTCTCATTCATATCGTCGTCATAGTCTTCGTTGCCATTTAACTGAAGACTTTTTTCCTTTTCTTGTTGTAACTGCTCGTACAAGCGCTCGTCCTCGATGGCAGCCATAACTGCTTGCTCTCCGATCGAAAGCTTGTCCTTCCTATTAAAAAAGTATGCAACGGAAGTTACGGTGTATTATTTACAACTTTGTGTAACTATTTTATTCGCAATTACTAGAATCTAAGCTAACTATAGTTTACAAAGCTGATAAAATAGAAAGGATATTATCCTTATTACAATTAATGCAAGAATCGTTTGAGCTCACCCGTCATCCATGTCGTCGGGTTCGGAAGTGTCTTCAATACTGTTCGCTTTTGCGCGAGTTGTCAGCAGGTTTACACCATTCCCAAACATGCTGTCGTCCTTGCTAATGGCATTGTTATTGCTTGGAGACAAATCTGAGCTCTGTCGAAAATAAACTCGCTCTGAATAACCACTTAGTATAACAACTGAACCTGTTTAACTCACCATTTGTTTTCCCATATCGTCAACTAATGATGACCAATCGGGGTGGCTTTCTTGCGCAACTCGAGGTGCATCTGGTACGACCGTTAGAAAAGAACGGTCGATATCGTTCGGCTTGTGTTTGTAATAGGACGCGACTTTCATCCGCTTTAATACAAAAAAACGGCATATTTTTAAAAAAATTAAAAGTGTCTATTCTACTACTGGCTAATAATCTGTCTATCTACACCTTGTCAAAAATGCTTCCCCTAAGCACCCCAAAATTTTGACGACATTTGACCAATCCAAATCAAACATCCATAGTAGTTAAGGGAACCTATCATGGGTGTACAGTACACCCATGGTAATAAGATCACCTAGGGGTGCACAGCGTACACCCATATGAATGTCCCAAAAACTACCATGGATTGGGATTGATTGACTGATTATATTTCATTTAAGCTGATGGTCTTTATAACTAGTGCTTAAGTATATCTGTGTATATTTATATGCCTTTTATTAAAATATAATAATAATAATAATATTTCTTTAATTTAAATTTTTGTAAAAAGTTTTTTTAAACTTTAATGCAGAAACTATAAGTTGAAAATGTAAACATATTAACAAAAATTTTACTCAAAAAAAATAAGTCTATATGGCTGGAAACATAAGCTCGAAACACCTTTGTTAGCTTATTGCTATACTATTTTTGTTATTATAAGCCATCTCGATCTTCGGCAGTTTCTTCTTCTCGGACAGCCTTGAAATTTGAATCAAATTTGAATAGTAGGTGTACATAGCTATACTTACATAATCCAACGCTTCTTCATCGGCACCTGCTTGCACCAATAAGTTATAACATCTTGTGTTATTTTTTGCACTAGCGGCCCAATGCAGTGGTGTCTTTCCCGTCGAGTCCAAATCGGTTGCGCCATTCGGCCAAATTTTAAGCAAATATTCAACGATCCGGGTGTGAGCAAGACCAGCAGCCTTGTGCATAACAGTCAAACCATTTAAATCCTTTGTGGTTATAAGGCCGGGTGGTACAGGTGGCTCGGTTTTCGATTTCAATTCATCCAAATTATTGTCTACTACAGCTTGATGAACTTCTTTAATGACGTTCTACAATGAAATTACGGTTGTTATTTGACGAATATCGGTAATAATCATGTGAACTTAATATCACACCATTTTCAAATAGTTAATAATGGTAGAGAAGTTGACATGATTCAAAAATATCTCACCAATGCATAAGGAACTGTTTCCAGAAATTTCTTAACTTTAGGGCTCGTGCTAATTTCAGTACGTAACCGATTTCCCTGTCCGGCCCAAAGAACTCGTGTTAGCTTGGCAACGTCCTTGTCGTGAATCCATATCCTTATGCTAGACGGCTTTACAACGAATGCTACAAATTGATAGTGTAATAAAAAAGTTGTCAAGAAATCATCGATTTAGTCACTTTTCCCTAATGCACGCAAATGAATGAGAGCAATTTAAATTCAATCAATTTAAATGGAATATCGATGCCATTGATAGATTGTAAGGTGAAGCAGCAAATTCAATTTCTATTTTAGTTTTAACTTATTTCGTACAGAGATAGATAAATGTATTGATATAGGATTGGCTCTTGTTGATAATGTGATATTTTTGGACAAAATCAGATAAAACGTTCATGTATTAAGCCTAAATGAGTTCCAATATATAAGCTATATTCCGTTTGATATACCTACATTAAGGTTGTAATAATATCAAAAAATCCTTTGAATTTACATCGCAGGATTCAAATTAGATTTCGTCAAAACTCTATCAAATCTACAACAAATCTACAAGGTTGCCCGTGTATTTGAAATATTTTGAAATCTCTTGGCGTGACTGGACTTTGTAAAAGTCCAGCTCAATATTTACTGACATTTATATTTCAACACGTTTTACAGTTCACCACATATTCACTTAATGTGAAATGTTAAAGAGCCAAACGCTTTTCGTGATTTTGAAATTTAATTGTAGAAAAAATATCTTATCGATTACCTGTATGTCTTTTCATGCAGGCTTAACGCTTAACCTAGACAACTAATTGCTCACCTTCTTTACTGATACTGTCCTCACGCCCACTATTTTTTGTCGAGTTACTGTTACCGGTCATCGGAAAAACTGGAATAGTCGAGAATTAAAAATAACTTACTAAGGAACAAGAGAATAAGTATTTTTATTTTATATGTTTTATTTGAAATATAAAAAGAGTCTGTGGCTGTTCGTCATATTTCAAATTGGGTCGTCGGGCAGATTGCGAAACGATTGAAAAATTTTTAGTTTTGTTTAAATTTCAAGTCATAAAAATTCATCTACTTAAAAAAAAAATGTTTACTAAAAAATTGCTTTAAAAGTTTTTCGGTTATTTTATACCGAAAACTTCTATACAGACCCGTGCGCCCGGAGGGGGGGGGGAGGGGAAGTTTAGGGGCTTAAACCCCCCTCCCCCCACTGGCCCTTTTTCATTGGGAAGTGAGGACCTTTTTTTTTAGGTCATCACATTCAGTATGGTGGTAACTTGATAATTTATTAAGAAACCCCCCTTCATACAATCCTGCGCACGGGCCTGCTGCTATAGCTTCGTCAAATACCTCGTTAACGTAGTGTAGCGTAGCGGTTAATACATGAGTGTTCTTGTGAAGAGAGTAGTATGAAATTGACAGTTCTAACTCTACTACGTTACGTAGATGACGACGTGAACGCAAAAGAAAGGTTAAGAAAACTGGCGAATAGTTCAGATAGTCCCGAAATTATTGAAGGTTTGAAAAAAAAATATATTTTATTGATAACATACTATACTTCGCTACTGTAGACTTAATTTTAAACCAAAAGCCGCTGTACTTAAATTTTAAAAAGAAAGAGAAATGTCAGTTTTGATAGAAAAAAAGAAGAAGAAGATTGAATTGGTCGTCGGTTTGGAGAGGTTGTGATTTTCATAATCAGTAAAGAATATTAAGTAAAGAATATTTTTGAAAGCCGAAAAAGAGTTTTTTATTAAGTTCCGGAGAAAACGATACTACACTTTTTACTTTTAACAATATAAAAATAATAAGAACATAAATTATTAATTTTTTTTTCTTAATTAATTTTTTTTATTCTTAATTATTATTTTCTGTTTATTTAGTTCATCAAATTTTTAACGGTTTCCGTATGCAGATATTTAAAAAAAAAATTAACTGACGCGATATTAAAAACTCAAAAGTAAAACAGAAATTTGATTAAAATAAAAAAAATATATATATATCTCACATAGTTAAATTACGCACAAAAAGATTTCCTGCTAAGACCTAGAATCAAGATCGAAAGAATTTTCGCTTGCTAGTTATAGTGAAAAAGTTTTCCTCTTTCATTTCATTTTCTAGTATCCAGTTGAAAGAAAATTACACTTGTTTGAAGTTTAACGAGCAGATGGCGCTGATCAACCATTCCGCAGCGAATTATGGTGAAAAAAATTTCCATCAAAATTTCGTACAGTATACAAAAAAACCAGACGTAATTAATGCCAAATAACCCATGCAGAACATTCGAAAATGGTGTCCACAGTAGCCATATATGTATTTACATTGTAAGAGCACAATACTTGGAATATTTAAGGCAATTCTACGTTATAATATAATTATAATTATAATACGTATATTAGGTACGAGTAGTTTACTACGAGTGGTGAAAACGTTTTTGTTATTATTTTTTATTTTTTTTTTCACTTACATAGAGAAACGAAGGATTCGAAATTTGACTTATGAGGTCCTGACACATATAAAATAAACGCTGAACTAACTTTGCCATGGAGGGGTTGGGTAGCCCCACTTTTCGTATTTTTTATATATTTTTTTTTATTTAAGGATACCGAACAGGACTTAGGAGTAGGATAGTCTTTAATACATTATAGTATGCGGTCCAGTCAGCTTAGGGATGGAAGGAAAGAATTCGAGCGGGCAGTATTCTAATAACTGTTAATAATTTTGTTAGTGCTGTTTGGCTGTGACATGGTCTATCGGAACAGCCATGTTGCCGCCCTTTGCTGATTAGAGCAATCAATTACAACGATATCGCATTGATCTAATCTTACTTACACTTACGCCGGTTATATTTCAAATTTTTTAGACCAATAGATAGAAAACGGCTAATAAATACCGGTAAAAGGATTCCTACAAAACACAAAATACAAAGCAATATCTTTGCATATTTTAATATTTTATAACATTATTTGACAGTTCCAGGAAATAATGCAGCGCTTTCACAGCAAGTGGTTTCGCGACAAGGCGAGCGCGATGCGATTGAGTCAACATTCGCTTCGCGCGCACTACTCGTATTGTAATTCCTCCTATAGAGAGGAAAACGATGATGAAAGCAGTGTCACTAGGGACTGCATGGAACGTAAGAGTTGTAATTGCACTATTTTTCGATTAACCATATCTACGTATCGAAAGACAAAAATTTAACCTGAATATTTCCAAATTACGTATAGGTATATAAGATTCTTCGCATGCGTAGGTGTACATATGTAGATATGATGAGTATCAATAATTAATATTGAATATCAATAGTTTTTACAATATAAGATAAGTTTAGTAACGTCACTAACATAATTAAAAAAGAAAAAAGAACATTATTTCGTTAGAATTTCGTTAGCGGGTTGACATTTAATCCAATATCCAAATACAATTGTTTCGCGGAAAGAACAAATTACATTTAATTGCATACTTGAAAAGGCTTACACTTGTAAATCACTAATGACCCACGTGACATTTAAAAATTTCGTTTCTAAAAAAATTCAAAAAAATCCTTAACAACTATTGTTTGCCGTAACTACTCAGTATCAGTGGGTGGAATGAGAATATACGCACTTTTATATATTGTATTTCTTAACTTAATTCAAATTTAATTAAATTACTTTTAAAATGCCGTTTCAAAACCAATGAACACATTGTCAATTGCATTAAGTATCCGGATGTGAAAAAGAACGTTACGAAAAATCAATAAAAAACGGTAGTTAATAATAAAACTTCTAAACGGCATGTTTGCGAAGTAAAATGAACTTTACTTACTTTTAAACCAGCGATTTGTTGGTTTTCGAAATAAAGAGGAAATCCTTCGAAGGACACGAACTGGCTCCGCAATGAACAAGAATGAAATGTCGAATATAACGACAAGAATACTAGCCGCTAGCTGACCTCTAGTGGAAAAAAAAAATGGTGGAATACCAACCGGTCTATAGTCGATTGCGATTGGTCAATTAATTTTCCATTACGACGGGGAGGAATAGATACAGCTAAATATCGATGTATTGAATTCGATTTCAATAGCCACCCCCAACAGCTGACCAAACTTTACTTACAGATATACGAGTATAATTGTCGTTTCAAGTACCGTCCACCTCCGGCTATCGAGGAGAATTAAAGGATATTAAAGGTGTACACGACTAAGCGTCGAGAAAAAAGGCTCAAGACTGAATCGTATGGCACGCAATAAGGTCACCTAATTGTAATATGCGCCGTTCATCAATAATTTCTTGTAGAAAAAATCGAGGGAAGGTGGTAGAATGGGTCATAGTGGCCGTGTAGGGGCGGAATGTCCTTGGGGTTGTTTGCCTTGCCTCAAGCCTGCCACTAATATTATTTATGAAGTTTAATTTCAGTCGCTTGTGTGTGAATTGTGTCGTTAGGTAAATGCCTGTGTACACTACGTGAATGATGTTAATAGTCATTACTAGCATGTGACTGTATAAATATAGGCCAGCGTGGGTGTCAAAATATATAGTATGGTAGATTATTCAGTTGTCTCTATTCGTCCTTAACGAACTTCTGCTAATTTCACCTTTGATATTTCGAATGTTGACTACAAAGTGCAAACAACTTCGAACTCATTAGCAAAAGCACCTTGAATATTGCATTCGCATCGCCAGCATTGAATTTATCGAAAATTGCATTAAAGGAAAGTTTAATAATGAGGAGCATCCTAGTGGAATGGTCCAACTTGTCATGGATGTGTCACCTGTGTAAGAAGTGATTCATGTTTGTTTGCAACAATACTAGTGCCTCTTTATTCAAGCACGTATCTAGAATTTCATTTCGGGAGGTGACGGGAGAAATGAGTGGGATACAAATGTTAACAGGACGAGGTTCGTTGTACTCAGGGATAGAAATACTTTACGTATCCTCATTTATGACTGACTAGCCACTCTAGAAGAATGGTTGTACCAGATGTTGCAGATATGTTCAGCAGCTGTAGTGACCCCGATCCCGAGGTAAGTATTTTCTACATGCTTTGCGATGGGGAGGAGGGGGTTGGATTATATATCTCATGAACCGCTTACGCTTACAGTACGAGGCTGGAATTTTGAATTAAAAAAAAAAAAACAAAGAATAAAATAGTTTTCCTAGCTCCATACAGATTCCTAACCCCACACAAGGACTGTAGAGATAGCTGCCGCTCCACATTTTCAGGACTATATTTATGGGGCAGGAACTTGTATGCGGCTAGAAAAAATTATTTTATAGTTTTTATTCTGTTTTAAAAATGGTTAGGTATTTCTATTTTTTTAAATCGACTAAAAATTTCTATTTTTATTTTTGTTCAAAATTAACTTTTATTATATTGTAGTGTCGAAATATTTTTGAATAGTATTTTAAACATTTTTTGGATGCGGAGCAGCGACCCAGGCACTGGACATGCTAAAAGGCGCCCTATAAATATGTTTTATATAGGGGGCAGGGTACGGAGAGTGGGGGTGATTTTATATCTCAGGAACGGCTTATGCTAGAAAGTTGAGTCTTAGTGATGATGTATATGTAGATGTTTTGTAAGTTATTTAAGAGGAAAGGAAAGTAATTTAAGAAAAAAACAATTTATGTTTTGACATTGGCGTGGTGAGACAAAAAGATATCAATGAAAAGGTGACTCACCGATATCTTCATATTTCTTAGATCTGTACAGATATCGAATTCATTTTACTTCTTTTTCTTCTTTTTATTTTACTTTCTTTCTTGATCAAAGGAGCACTTAAAAATCATTTTCAAATTATAGTTTCTACCGACGACAAGTATCACAATTATGTACTCCTAGGTAAGTTCGTGTTGTCTATTTATTTAATAGTTCCTAATTACAAAAAAGTTGAAAATTTCTACACGTAAGCAAAAAATTCTACAAAATACATTAGTTATCCAGTGTTCTTGTCATTTATGTTAGTCATTATTGATTATATTATTATTGATGTTGTTTTTAGGCTTAAGATTTATGGAGAACACGCGATTAACGACACTTTATAAACATTTTAATATCGACCAATGATTTATGAACTTTTTGTTTCTGAAGAATTTAACTGACTCGCGGTGACTATCAAACCGATAACCTAATTAATTGTGCCTGTTTTATGTCCATGACTTGTGGTAAATGAATTAATGAAATTTTGGTGGCACATAATGATAGAAACCTATAATATTAGGTACCCAGAAAAGTTTTTACCGATTTTCGTTCGATTTTGAGGATTTGAGGACAGCGATTGAAACAAACTCAGAATTAACTTGCAGAGAACTTGTGATGAGAAATGGATTATGTACTGTAAAAATTTTTACTGGGATTGTGAGGGAAAAGGAAAATCTCTAACGAAAAATTGATCAGGAGTGAAACGAACAGATATTCTATTCAGCGAAAAATATTGACGATATTTGCGTGAATGTTATTTTTTGCAGTGGTTGCTTTCTACTCTATTGACAACTCGATAAGCTAGCTCGCTCACAATCTTAGTAAAAAATGTTTGCATTCGTCATGTAAACCAGCCTTTACACAATATGACAAATTGTTGGATTTTAAAACAATTCGGTTGTATTTTTAATGTATTTTTTATTTAAAGAATTTAACACTTTCCGTGCCACACTTTTTGTAAAAAATTTTGACAATGCTATTTAAAGGGTCAAAATTTCTGGGCCGGTCACTGGTGACCGCCAAGGCATTCAACGTGTCAATGGAACTTTTGAAACAACGCATGATTTTTTTAAATCGCCTATGTAGCATTGATCTTTAAATTTTTAACGTCTATGGTATCCCAGGCTTTAAAAAAAAATGTTTAATTACTTTTTGTTTAATGAAATTAATTTCGTGCAATAACCGACTATAGTTTTTATTTTAGTTTTTGCTAATTCCTTTTCCTTGTGTTAACTTTATTCTATTACATAATGTAAGTAGACTATTTACACTTCAATATAAATTTATACAAACTCCATGGATGCGAAGGATTTATCCTGATCACCAAATAATTTATAATAAGCGCACCCATATTGTTATTACCAAGGAATTAAATAAAAAATTTGAATTTAGTTGTTATTTTATATAATTGGTATACATACTCGTAAGTATAAGTATAGTTAAAAAAACTCCTAAGTAAGGTAAGTTTGTTTGAATTATATCACTACAAATTTTATTTTAGTTTCAATGAAGCTTGAATTTTTTTTTTGATCGTGAATAAGTTCATAAAATTGTCAAAATATATCTAAATTTATTAAAAATAATTTAATTTTTCTTACCTTTTGGAGGTGATGAATGATAGTACAGTCCGTGAAACTTTCTGCGTCGCTTTGGAGGCATATTATAAAAATTATTGTCTTAAAATCGTTTTTAAGTCAAAATTGTTCTAAACACGAAAATACACTGAACCATTTTTTTATTTTGAATTTTGAATTAATATCCACTTATTTTATGTTAATATGTATCTACTTCACTGTAAAACGATTAATAATAAAAAAACGTTAAGGAATCATATTTTAGATAGAAGGAGCTATTAATTATTCTACTATTGTCAGTGCATCTGTAACTTTGGAAGTACTACTTTGCAGCCCATAGATAAACCGTGAAAATTTAATACTGATTGCATTGCATGTCCGAGGATATTTTCAGAGAATAATAGAGTGGAAAAGTCCGTTTTGATCAAAATCGATTATTGGTTTGTCCACAATACGTACATATGCTAGGAAGGTACTCGTGCACTTGTAAATAAAAATTAGGACAGCCAACCGGCCAACATTCAATCAATGGTTTAATAATATTCGTATGTACACGTACGTACTGTAAAACAACAACACTATCGAATATAGGTCTATCGTGGACAATACAAGTAATTACAGTTCACAAGGCACATATGGTGGAGGTACGTGGACGCTATTAAGCCGCGACACGTACGACTAGATAAAATGAAACAAGAGTCACGATAGGGTATAAGTCTATCGTTCAATACTTCAGATGACATCCTGAATTTCGGCTTAATTTGTACGAGTAGTGTATCGACTAATGTATTGAGAAATTGGGGCTAACCCCTACTCTCCCCCGCATGTGTAAATGAAAAAAAAATTCCGGCACTAGGTTCACTTGTTCCTTTTATCAGATCCTGTGTAACATCTAACATAGGATACTTTTGGGACAAAATATAGCCATCCTGAAGAATCTTACACATATTTCCTAGATCATTGGTCCTCATATTACAATGTTTGAAAATGCACAATGAAACTAAATAATCACCGGTAGGCTCTACAAAATAAAATTAATTCGATATCTCGATATATCAATACATTTGGGAATATGTATTCACGTACACTTTATTTTCATTGACAAAAATTTCACCTCACCTCCTTATGACAAATTTTCTAATACATTGACATATTCGTAGGAAGTTTAAAGTTTTTAGCATATGCTATTCCTTGGATACAGAAAGCTTCCTCCACCCCCATGGCTTGCTACCTCTATTAAAAACTTTTTTATGAAGACCCTATAGACGCCATATTAAGACATCAACTCTAAGGTTTCTGTCTTTAGCGGTTCTGGAGAAATAAAAATGGCCGCAGAGTCATTTGCGCTGTAAATCGCTATGAGCACAGCAAAGATTACAGCCGACGAAAACCGGTTTGTAATTGCCTCTCGGCGGTAGAGGCGCGTAGTGGGTTCAGTGTAAATTCACCATCAAGAATCTACTTAGGGATAATAGCAGGGAATTATTATTATTAGTAATTATTAAATTGCAAACATTATGGTATAAATGCCTTCTTTGGGGTTTATTGCTTTTTCCAACTTCTTGTTTGTCTTTTAAATTATTTAGGTTCACAAAATCCGTTGTCCAGTTATGACTTATACTTAGTATAGTCCAGAATTTATATTTTTTTTTTCTACCGCTAAGTTAAGATAACTCAGAAAGTTTTTTTTAAAAATCATGAATCGCTGAAAATTACGATATTCGTTATCTTGCCGGATTCTTTTCAAATTTTACACCTACTTTCGAAGAATTCACAATTGCACAATATATTGAAAGATATTAACAAATTTGAATTTTAATCTCTTCTCCAAGTAACGTAAGTATAGTTCGACTCTGTAAATTTATTTTGTTCAACACAAGGCCAAAACTGATAGGCTGCAGTTCCAAGTTTGATAACAACTGCATAGTCCTAATGTCAATAATCAGTATATTAAGCTAAATATTAAGACTTAAGAATTATTTAATCTACTTGGAGCGTGTATAAATGAAAGTTGTACACATAGAATAATTCAAATTTTTGAGAACAAGTCACTCGTTTTGAATAATGAAAACTGCACATAAATATGAAATTTGTAATAAGTGTGAAAACAATCAACAAGAAAATAGTGAAAACAGTGAGGATGAGTTCTTTTTGGGCAATTTATCCAGTTCGAACTCGAGTTATGACAGTGATTCTGGATACAAGTACCGAATAATTATTGCGGAAAATACACGGCATGATAATGACGAAAATTCAACTCTCCTGACTGGAAATGGTGAGTAGCTATGCTTTTTTTATTTCAATATAAAAAAACATCGACTTACTCATAGTAGACACTAAAAAGTGTCAGCTGTCTGGGCTCAACTGTTGAATTTCGGGCCAAATTTAGAAACACTGTCAAATTCGTGTTGCGAGAGAAGTTAAAAAGCTTTCAAAACAAAAATTACATTTTCTTGATAGTACGAGTAGGGGTTGTTACACAATTTTCATTAAAAAAAAACTTAGCAATTCACATTCTTCATATCGCTGCCATCGATGGTAAAGGGTCTAGCTAATATTTTTGAATTTGGAAATAATTTTCGAGATTCATTTTTGTACTCCTAATACCACAAGTCACAGCCAAACCAAAATACTTTTCGCATATAGGCTTAAAGTTTCAAGTTTTAAACACGATCCGTTCCAGCTATAAAAAATAGCACCCATTTCCCATGACTGTACCAATAGCATTAACAAGTTTAAACTTTCTACTATTAATAGTTCAGATAAAAAAAAAATTTGCTTGCCCCTTCACACTTTCACCCCTGAAAATCACACCCCA